>JAGKQL010000063.1:7164306-7248753 GCA_018398635.1 Cyprinodon brontotheroides
TCATGACCGAAAGAACGAGATCGCGGATACAAGCGGCCGAAATGGGTTTCCTCCGTAGGGTGGCTGGGCTCTCCCTTAGAGATAGGGTGAGAAGCTCGGTCATCCGGGAGGGACTCGGAGTAGAGCCGCTGCTCCTCCACGTCGAGAGGAGCCAGTTGAGGTGGCTTGGGCATCTGTTTAGGATGCCTCCTCGACGCCTCCCTGGTGAGGTGTTCCGGGCACGTCCCACCGGGGGGAGGCCCCGGGGAAGACCCAGGACACGCTGGAGAGACTATGTTTCTCGGCTGGCCTGGGAACGCCTTGGGGTTCCTCCTGAAGAGCTGGAAGAAGTGGCTGGGGAGAGGGAAGTCTGGGCCTCCCTTCTTAAGCTGCTGCCCCCGCGACCTGACCCCGGATAAGCGGAGGAAGATGGATGGATGGATGGAGGGATGGATGGATAGATAGCAAGATATATATATATATATATATATATATATAAATATATATATATATATATATATTGCTTGTGATCAAATGCCACAGACAAAAAGGGCTGAAGCTGTGTGTTCATTTTGTTCTACTTCCTTCAGTTCATTGAAGGTTATGGCGCTGTCATACCTTGACGATTTAGCCAGCGTATGCCGACGTCCCAGAATCTTCTAAGACGCTGGCATACGCTTAACTTTCTTTGTATTTTTTACATTTTTGGGAGTATAAATAGCATATTCATAACGAATCCAGAACTTATGTACAACGACTGCCTAACTTATGCATAACACACGGCACCATAATGCCCATGAAATTTCACAAGCCAGTGGCACAAAAAGAGTTCTCTAAACTTCGCAGTCGCTGTATAAACATAACTGCTGTTTACTGCTTAACCTGCTCACCCTATGATGAAGATTATACAGGTTGGATAAGCTAGACACCACAGCTTATGAGTAACATGCAATTAAGTGTCAACGATTACATTAAAAACTTATCTGTAACTTATGGACCACGTATGAGAACACGCTGACATATGTCAGAAATTTTTCAAATTTCTACATGCACTTGCCGTATGTGGACGTTTGTCAGCATGTTTCAGCCTTCTCATAACTTATACAAAACTTACCTGTGACTTATCCGCGCGTACGCCAGAGTTTTTGCCAGATGCGCTTCATAAGTCAGCATACGCTGGCTAAATCGTCAATCACGCCATCAAATACGTAAGTCTTAATATGATAATCCAGACACAACTTAAGTTGGAGATGTGCTTTACATCATGCAGTCGTTTATTGTACTGTACCTTACCGTTTTACAAAACAACCAAACGGTACATGTAATAAAACAATCTAATATAAGCACGGTTGCAGATGCATCTTAATCATATAGAATAACTAACATATGAAAGACTTGGAAAACACTAGAAAGCAAAACACATAAAATAATTATATGGATGTATGCATAGGGAAATATTTTAGCCTCTAAAGTGCTGCACTATGGCAGGAACCTCATTGCAAATATGCTACACTACCGTTCATCAGTTTTCATTGTTATCATGCTCCTTTTTTCTTTACAGCAATCATTTCTAGTCATACGTAACTTTCAGTTTCTTTCATTGTTGGGAATGAAATCATTAAAAGTACTGCTGCTCTGGAAAAAAAATAACATATGTTGGATCTATTTAAACATCCTTACTTGGATTAACACCATTGTTTCACGGCTTAAAAAGAATGTGATAATATTGTGTAGATAATATAACTGAAGACAAAAACAACATTGTTGATTCAACATTATCGTTTCATGTACTTAAAAACATAATAATGTTGTTCAGACACTACATTGTATGTAAAACTTGGGTATTCATTTCAACTAGATTAAAACTCAGTCAATTTAAGTTCGCCCGCCACAGCAGGTAGCCATAAGTTTAAAATGAGGCATGAGGTCACAAAGTAACATCAACAAAAATGATAAACTTTCAATTAGAATTTAATGTAAAGATCTTTATGAATCCCAAAGGGCAGTTAAATAATGTTGGAGGTTGTTGAAGGTGCTGATGAATGCAGGGAGCAAGGATCACTTCAAACTGGACCCTAAAGTGGTACCTATAACATCCTTTAGAGCTATAACTGCTCTAAAGTATGCTCAGGGTCGTCTGCAATGTCCATAATTTCATAACAACTTTTTCTTTGTGAAAATTCCAGGGGTTTTAGAGGAAATCTCAGAACAGATTCTGTTTTATTTATGAGGTATCACTACTGTTACTTGAGAAAAAAATCATGGCTATCTACCCCAACTCTACCCCCAAGTTAATGAAAACAAGGTTGTTTTAAACAAAAAATCACCAGAAAGACAGGCAGTTCTTCTTTGAACTCAAGGCTTATTGGTTTAATGTTATTTTCCATTTTTGACCCAGTGTCGAAACAGTAAAAGTGCAGTAAACAGTATGTGGTTACTTCCCTAATTCTGCCCTTTACACACAACTTACTGTAACCTTTGATTCTTTAAGTTTCACAACTCAAAAAAACAACAAAAAGAAAATTAAAAACAAACCACTGGACTTTGATTCCAAGTTTGAAGACGTTCTGCTTCCCATCCTGGAAAGCTTTCTCAATTCAAAATGTCAGAGAATAGCGTTGAATTCGAGATTTTATGCAGTAGCCCAACAAAGCCTTGTATGTGTTTTGAAAGCATGCAACTACAGAATACCTAACTTATGAAAGACTTGAAAAATACTAAAAAGTAAAGATAAAAAAAAAAAGAAAAAGTGTTTTGAATTGTTCCTTCGTTTTAAATACATTTTTACTCTTAAATGAGACATTTCTTAATTGGCTACTTCTCACTTTCCTCAATATGTCCTGTTTACCAATATAGCTCTGAGAATTGATGTTCCGGTGCTGGATAATAGCCCAACAGATTTGCTTTCACAAGTGCGCCATCGTGGCTTTTACCATAGTTCCACTTGATAGCTGTTTATGAAACCTTCTTAGAAATGGCTTTGGGAAACTATATGTAGGCTAAAGACAAGGACACAGAAAGGGAGGTGAAAAAGGGTGAGGTGATATGAATTACCTCACCCTCGTCAAAAACTTGTATGGGAGAAACAGAGAATAAAGGAGAAACAAAAATGAAAAAACTGAATTACTCCATAGAACTCCACTTACACACTTGGATATAACCAGTGGGAAGAGAAGAAAAAAAAAGAAAAAACACAACACCTCAACCACGACATAAGCGTGAGTATCCTGAGGACAAGCACTAAATACATGAATACAAACATAAAAAACAAAACCTATGAAGATTACACAATGTGATTCAGAGCTTTATGTAATTGAAGCTGCATCGGCTTAATCATAACTGTGTATTCATGAATCAAATCAAACTTAATTTATAAAGAGAATTTCATGCCATGGGCAACACAAGATTTCACGCACCTAAGTGCACACAAAGAAACACATCTATAAACAAAACCGCCTTAGATACAGTAACATCCAGATTTAAATGCCTGTGATTTACACGCATGCATTTTCTTGTGCATATGGTATAGTCTATGAGGCCCCTTTAGCAGGAAATAATGCTCAATACCTGGTGTGACTGGTCAGTGGCTCACCCCAAAGAGCACAGGGCTGACACAGAAGATACCAGAGCCCCAAATATCCAAAAACACCTTAGTGTAAAGGGACACATGGAAGGCTTCACCCATCTGGGAAGAGCAGATGAGAGCCCTAGGGCCAGAGCTCAAAGGCTATGGTGCTGAAGTAAATGCTGGAGGCCCCAAGGGGGCATCCAGGATCAAGGGGCCCAAGGCCTGGCCAGATAGCCATCCAGAATGAGACACCACCAACAAAGCTAGCAGCCCTGCATAGAGACAACTACCACCACTTCAGCAGGTACCACTCACCTATAGGGATTGTAAGGAGAGAAGGGAACTCCTTATGCTACGTTCAGACTGCAAGCAGCAGAGGTAGCAGAAGCAGCTAGTTTACATGCAAAGTCAATGGTTTACATGCATCTTGGCGAAGCAAAAGGTCCCAAAACGGGTTTTGAGCAGCTGAAGCAGTGCGTCATGAGCCTCTGAGCATCTGAGCTGGCAGGGAAACAGACACAGCACTGCTGATGCATAGCGCTATGATCACTCCTCTGAAACAGTTTATTAATGTCTAAATCTGCTGGCAAAACATGTTCGATTTTATTATTCTGGTGCCTGCAGTTTGGATTACGTACATGAAAAAGCGTTAAAGAGAAACACCGTTTTTTTTCCACATTGGGCCCTGGATTTTTGCGTTATTACATCATGTTGTACTCACCCATATTAGTTTTGTGTCATTTGGAGCTGTTCTGAAGATATTTGGTTTGTTATTTTCTAACCAAATCCCATCTTCAATGGACCTCGAGGTTGAAAGGCACAAACTAAACTGTTCATAATTTATTTTTTTATTGTTATGAAGATGCGCCAGCATTCATAAAATGTAGGCAAATCACTGTCCCCAGACATCTGCGGTTATATTATTTATATTTATATATCTTTTTAAAACAAAGCGAGAAGGTGACCCGGACCCAGAGGCTGCCATTGAATGGAATTCCTAGTGACAGCACACGGTGGGTGTACGGGGCCTGAACAGCTTTGAAATAATATTTGAAGGCATGATGATAATCTCGATGAACTGACAGCACAGTTTTCAGGCTGACTTTCTCACTTAAAAACATTAAAACTTCTTTATACCCACTGATTACAGCAAACATAGCTGCCGCCATTGTTACAGGCAAAGAAAGGATAGGGTAGCTCCGCCCAACGTGCATCAGACCCACTTTTTCCACCTCGCAGGCTGCAGCAGCAAAGAAGCTTCAGCCGCACGTCAGAACTCAACTTGTACAAGAATCAAAAACAAGCAGTTTTTGCAGCCCCTGCTACTTGTGGTGCGAACGTAGCATAAGTTTTAATTGAAGAAGGATATTGTGAGGCAGTGTTGCTCTCAATAAAAGTACCATTAGTACCATTTTTGTCTACTCTACCCACCTTTATTAGCAGATGATAGCAAAAGACATCACATTTTCTGTATCAGAAAGTATGTAGTATTCTAGGTTCTAACGCTGAAGAGGTACAGTCTGCTCTGTCGTTTCTTGTAGACAGCTTCACAGTTGCGTCTGCAGTCCAGTTTGCTGCTAAGAAGAACGACGTGTTTCTCCTTTCCCCTGCTCCTCTTCTACTATGATTGTTATGGTGTTAAACCTGTTCCTGCTTCCTGCTACAATTTCATTCAATTTTATTTAACAAAAAACTAAATAAAAACACCGGGACCCTAACGTTATCATCAACTCTGCTGGATTTTAATTGCATTGCTAATTAGAATTTGAAACAGTGAAGTAAATAGAAGAGGGAAAAAGAGGACAAAACGCCTTATAAGGTCTGACAGATCGCTGTAAATCATAGGGTGAACTTGAGATAGCGGATACGGTGCTTTAACGCTTCAATCACCGGTAGCAATCATTTCATCACAGATACCGCTTAAAGGACATAACCATTCCTACCACTCCAGAATCTATTATCGCGATGATATCGAGGATAATATGTAATATTTCAGTGTGTTACAGCCAAACACGCACCTCTTTCTGATTAATTAATAAAGGAGGGTAATTTCTGAAAGGCCCTGCGGTACATCAGAAGTCCTCTGAGCTTCTGACATACGCCCATTGACAACTTATCAGAAACTGGCACATGTAAAAGATCCGGTCTGGCTCTTCTGCTCTCTTCCTTTCCATCTTTTATTTCGTAACAAGAGCAAAGCCACGTAATATGGGAAATATTTTAATGTCCCCAACTCCCTCGCTTTCTCTCTCTCTTCCTCTATGTCTTTTTGCGCTTTTTAATCGGCCGCCCATCTCCCACTCTCTTTTCTGTTGCCCGTCTAACAAAACTATAGTGACATGACCAGAGTAAGCCAGGTACCCATAGTGACAGTCCCACTGAATTTACAGCGTACGTGAAAGCGGCGAATGCGGCGATAAGGGAGTGCGTGTTTCTAGGTTTTTTTCTTTCTTGTAGATGCCAAAACTGACCAAAATATTCTGTTATAGGTACTCATAGAAGTAGTAGTGTAATCTAAAATACATTTAACGCCGAAATCTTGATGAATATGTAATGTAGGTGTGTATTTAGCTGCAGCCCATCTGCAGATGTTCTATGGCCCCAGTGCCTCCTGCCAGCTGCTCCGCCCCCAGAACTCACACACACACGCACGCATCACTGCCAAGTAAGAGGACACAACCATGGCGCGTGAAGCGTCAGCAGGCATGATGGCACACACATCAGACACTTTCACCAGGAGTGCGAAAGCATAAATTAATCACAATACTTCATTCTCCTAATGTAGGTGAAATTTGCGCGCATGAAGCAAATCCTCCGGCGGTGCCCTTGAAACGCAATGGTTATGAGAAACGTAGTAGTAGTGGTAGGTAAACATTAAACTAATCAGGCCGTAGGTATAAAATCCACGTTATCCGGCAGCCACTGCAGGCAGGGATACTGACGCGGCAAAAGGCATCCTCTAAACTCCGGCAAAACTTTGAGAGGGAAATGAGGAAGAAGCCAGGGCGACAGCCGGAGCAAAGGAAAGACAGGAATCGGATAAGATTCAGGTAAGAGATGTCATCAGGAAATTGGAAAAAATGGTTTATTATTTTAATGAGGTTGAACTTACGTCGTATATAGGAATATGCTTGTTAGAAGATTTTAAATTAGATTAAAAAGATTTACCAACGGCTCTATTACCAAAAAATAAAAAACGGATATTAGTTTGTGATTCTTCTGGAAATAAAAAATAAATAAAAATCCACTGGACTTTCTTACTATTACTAAGCTGAAGTGATTATTTTTTAGTGAATTCAGAACCTCTTAAATAATTTGGGTTTATAATTTAGATAAGTGTTAAAAGCCAAATAAAGGTGCAGCTAAGCAGAAAGCAGGATACCAGTTGACTGCTAACTATTTGGTATCTCCATGGTTTTACTATCTCTGCCAACAAATAATGAGTCAGATGTATTTAAATATCAGTACAGGGTTAAAAAATAAATTAGTGTAATTTAATATGAAGACGGACAAAGTAAGCTTTTAAGATTTTAAAAGCCTTAAGATTTGGTCATTGAACAAATTGACCTTATTGAATGATCTCTGTAAAGCAGGGGTCTTTAACGTTTTCCAGGTCAAGGACCCCCAAACTGATGGTGAGATGGAGTGGGGACCCCATAATTATATATATTGTATGAAACTGTTTTTATATCAAACTGGTTCTATAGTCACTCTGGTTACAGATGGAGTAGTAGCTGTGAAAATAAATTTCTCCCTCTGGATTATTAAAGTATTTCTGATTCCTGGTTGATGGGACAGGTGTTGTGAATGAAACGGTGCCCAGCTTGAAAGAGCTCCTGTGTGTGTGTACCTGAATGCGTGCATTGGAGGACTGAAAGACATCTTCTGCCTCGATTTATTTACTTACTACAGTGTGTTAAATTCATGTTAATGTGAATTTAAAGACATTTCAATTAGTGGAAAAATTGCAGGGGGGAATATAAAAAAAGTCTAATCAACCAAAACTTTTCCCATGTAGTACCGCCCATGCAGTACCTCTGTGGAGACCCCTAGGGAAGACCTCCGCTGGAAAGTACCTTGAGATGATATGTGTTGTGAATTGGCGCTGTGTAAAACTAAACTGAAATGAATTAAGGTTAGCAGCTCTAGTGGTTTCACTCGTATGTAATTCAGTAAGAAAACCCCAATACTTTGGAGCTATCAGCTCAGAATATCATGTATCAGGTCCCTGAAACACATTAATGTTTGTAGTATCAGCTGCTACGCCTACAAATTTTGAAATGTTTGTTGGTCCAATCACAAGCTAAAAGCTGTATGTTTAGTGTTGCATAAATTTTTTTTGTTGTTGTTTTGTTTACAAAGCAAAGAAGACAGAATGTTTTTGTTTTTTGTGCCTTAAATAGATCAGTAATGTTTCCTGTGGACCAGTGTTTCAAACTAACCTTAATTAGTATCTCATGAGTCTTAAAGTAAATCTTTCAGCCTTTTTAAATTTAACCAATGGGCTGACATGCAGCTGAGTGATTTGGAATCGCTGTATGCACATCGGTAAGATTAAATTAGAACATATTTAATGTCAGACAAATAAAACTTTTAGGATCATTTTAGGTAGTTTCTTCTTATGTTTCTTCTTTTGTTTACAATACTGGAGATGGTTTTTGAACATTAGTCAGCACAATAAAGCTGAAGTCTTATCAGTAAGCCCCAGTCTTTGTGGTAATGCACCACAAGTTGCTTGTCAACAACCATTAAAATATAAAAAGAAGAAGAGGGACAAGGACAAGAATGTGCCTGTGCAAATTGTCAGTAATCCTGGTCCTGGCAACTAGAAAACAGACCACCACCAGACGCAGCTGGACTTTAGATCTTATTCAGATTTTGGACAGAGAGGATCGATGGTTTGATAGAGGGGAAAAGGAAGTGTTTGTTTTGACAAGGGATAAGCCTCACTGAACAGAAGTTAGAAGATTTTGGTTTTAGCTTCCAACTATCTATAATTCAGTCCTAAAAATTATTTGAAAGATTTTACAGAAGCACATTATTATTCAAAAGGCCAAACACAAAACCCATACACAACTAGAAAGGCACTGGGAGAGTGCAAACCTCTGCCAAAAAGCAAACTTTGCCCAATATTTTGACTAACATCTTCAGTTAAAACTCAAACATGATCTGGATCATTACTAAATTTGAATGAATTGTGCTTTGGCACGAGGCACACCTCTGGTAACAATCTGTTAGCTATGTAATAAAAAGAAACGCCAACTTTCTGGAATATATTAAGAAAAAATAAGTAAAGTGCTTCTAAAAGAAATTCATAAAAAACACTGAAAGTGAAAGAAACACATTTTATTTGGTAAAACATAACCTTAGAGGAATTAATGCTGATACTGGCACTTACATTTTTAGTTTATAAACCTAAATATAATTGTTAACTAGGCTTATTAACTTTTAACTTTACTTTTTAACTTTTCACTTAGTTTTTTTACCTTATTTTCTTGACTTGTTAAACTTTTAGCTCAGCTTAATTTACAGTAGGTAACATATCATTCAAGGGCTCATCTAATTGGTCAAATGCCAAAAATAAGATGTACAGCCATGTAGCTGGATATAGATCTAGTGCTTCTAGAACTCACTGAGGGCAGAGGGGGGGCTCCATTTGTAAGGGGGATGCAAGTGATCAAAAATGGTACCTTGCCATATAAAGGGTTAAATGTATAAGTCATGACAATAATAGTGAACTAACTGGACATCTGGTAAAATAATAAATATTGTCCAGATTAAGAGCATAAGAACATCCAGCTTTCAGACCATTTCGAGAGAGAAATTGGTCCATTGGAGCAAATATTGTAATGCTAAAATGAGTTGTGTCCTTAAATTAGGAAGCAACAACTCTAAAGATCAGCTTAAAGTTTGAAATAAACACAAGAATATGGATGAAGATATTTTGAGACATGCCCTGCTTTCTGATGAATTGAACTGGTTTTCTTTTGCCCTATTAACCATCAATACAGGTAATATAGAAAAGTTTCCATCCCTAAAACCACCCTTCAAATATGTGGATGGTTATCAGTAGTGAGGACAGGTGCACTTCAAAAATAGAAAGTATAGTGTATTATCAACTCCATGTTTAGAGAGGGAGAGATTAGGATCTAAGGGAAAATAATATACGGTTTGTTATAGGGCTGCTTCTCTGGCACAGGAAGCATTCTGGAATATTAGGGTACATATGTCCCACAGTCAGAGAGGTTAGAACCAGTAGCAGGTCATGTTTTCCAGCAACTTAGATATACAAGAAAATCACCTTGGACTATTTTTAAATTACCCTACATGAACCCAGATCTTGATAGTATTAAAAAACTATAAAACATTAAAAAAGTCACTAAGTAGAGATGCCAACTTTCAAACCTGGGACGACCTTTGCCCTTTGTTCTAGACAAAAAAAAAGGTAACTGCAGCTGCAGACATCTTATTATTAAGTACAGATGCTGACTGCTGGCACCAATGGCTGCAAGAGGTGCAGCAACACAACATTCACTAATATTAGTATCCATATGTTTGACTTCATTATCATTTCTCCATTAACTTAATGATTGAAATATTCAACTGAATCAGGAAATAAGATAAGCTTCATATTGTGTTGAGTATAGAAAGTAGTGTAAGGAGCACAAACACAACATAGGCAGTTTAATTTAGAACACATGCATGGAAACTCCACGCACATTTTTGAACATTTTATGTTTGCAGATTCAATATCATTTGGCCCTCAATATATTCAAGTAATAATACATGTTCCTTTACTGCACTTATTTATTTATTTTTTTTTGTAGTCCTGTATATTCTCTCCTACTACGACATGGACCTGTCTGTGGCTCATGTCAACCTTTGTTACTTTTAGGGAGGAACCAACCTGAGAAATTGAATTGTCAGTGATTGGCTACTTTTAAGGAAGTCCTGCCTCTACTGTTTTCCCCTGGATGCTGCCAGTAATAATAGGAAATTAAAGTACCTTTAGACCAGGCTTCTCCGAGGTTAATGAACATGCTTTATTATACCTAAACGGTCAATTAAAATAATGTTCTAAATATGACCTCTTCTGTATTAGAAAATAACGCTTCAATAAATTACCTCGTTACAGCATCTTCTGTTTTCCCAGGTCTAACAAAGCACTCCGGCAATTTTTCAGAGGAGCGCTCACTATGCACACCTGTTTATGTTTTTTTTAGTTTCCATGACCATTTTGTGTCCAATGCTGGTTGCTCTGCTCCCTGTCTGTGTGTGGGTGTCTCGTTAGACACTCAAACAAGGCAGTCCCTGGATTTCAGTATATAATTATGGTCCCATGAAAAACAGACATTTAACTGAGTTTTAATCCCAATCTGGGTGCCCCGAACAGAAGTGTTTGTGCTGCGCTGCTTACTGAGTGAGAGTGATAAAACGTGGACATGTCCAGGCAATAGAGGATGTTTGGTCACCCTATTTTAAACTAATTTCTATTCTCTTAAAAGGTAAAAAAAATGGTTTGGTAATCATTAAATAACTTTGTGTCTTTGTTTGCATGCATGTGTTCTCAATAAAACTGCTGGAATGAGTACGTATTATGCATGTGCACTTTTGTCAGAATTTTGACTCCATATAGGGCAAACGCAACTTTGTTTATATAGCAAAATTCAATAAAAATTGACATTTCAAACATGACTGGAACAATTAAATACAAGGGAATTAAAAGCAGATTTAAAGAAAATGAAGATAAAAAGTAGGTAGTATAGCAAATAAAACACTTGTGCCACAAACTTAAGCAAATGATACAAAGGCAGTTCGAAATAAAATGTTTTTTTTTTTTTTATCTTTGGCTTAAAAGAACTTTCAGCACTTTTTCTGTGCAGATTTTAAGGCAAACCTATGGACACACTGTTGCAGTGATCAATTCCGCTAAACATATTGTAATTGCATAAATTAGTTTTTTTAGATCCCAGATATAAAGATGTCTTTTATTTGTAGAAGGGACCCAAAACATTTCTCGACCAGTAAAACAGTTTCAAAATAATGAACAAAGATTATGATCTTAAATAGCATTGAATAGATAAAAGCCTCCTGCTTCTTCTCAGCGTTTCCTGTCATTGACCCTTTCCTTGTTCGCTCCCTCTTGTTTTACTTTGTCTTCAATCTTCCCTCTTTAATGTTTAACTCAACTTCATTTACATTCAGCACCTTCTGGTCCTGTCGTTCTTCATGTTCCTTATTATTTCTTTCTGTTTCCCCCTCTGGTCTTCTTTAACTCACCCCGCTCACTGGTGTCTTTGTTCTCTCTATGTTTTTCGTCCTTCCACTCTCTCTCTCTCTCTCTGCCTTCCTCCTCAGCTCTGTCATCTCTTCTCCTCTTTTTTCTTAACACACCCGGACACGACAGAGCATCACAGATAGTTAATAATACTCTAATTTCCTCTCTTCACGGTGTGTAAAAGGTGTCGCAGATAACCTGATTTATCAGACTGCTATTAGAATGTGAATCAGGAGTATTAGAGCAATGGACATTAACGTTCACATTGTTTAAACAACGCCACGGGACTAATGGATTTCCAAATGAATTTGTCAACACTGTTCTCAGGGAATATAATTAGTCAAATGACAGGAAAGCAGTGGAGGAGACCAGAAGAGGAGTTGGGAAGTAGTTTAATCTACAGGAAGGAAAATCATGTATCCAGGCAGTTCGATGAAAGCTATAAGGATCATCAATTTGGGAATTACTTATTGATTCAGAAGCGATTATCTGGATACCAGACATGAAGGGAAAAAGACTTAATGAATATTAAATATCTTCTTAGACATGCGAAGATTTGCAAAAAGATATGCTTTAAAATTAATCTTAAAGAGAAGAAGGAAAACTGTATTTCATATACTGACTGAAAACTAGTTCCAGTGGATAAGAGACTTAAAATCGAGGGATTTGTTTTAAATAATGGTCCTGGAAGTTCTTAGAACAGTGAAAATTTGCTTCATTTAACTTAATTAAATATAATTAAGTAAATCCCAAAAACAGTTGTGTTAGTTTTTTTCAGTGGGTTTAAGATTTAATATTCCTTAATGAATGAATGAATGAATTAAATTTATTTCAGACCATTAACAAAGTCTAAAAATAATAATCGATAGAAAATAGAAAATATTTGAAACAAACAGCCATGTACCATAAAAAAAGAAAAGTGATTGATTACAGGTTGAACATTAAAATAAATTAAATTTCCAGTTCCAAATAACTTAAATTCATTAGAACATACACAGAAGCTAATCAAATATATGAAATGTTCCATTTAATAAACTTGCCAGTGAGATCTAACATTGATTATTGATTCATTTATTATTCTTGATTATTCATTAATGTAAGTTGTCTGAAAAGGGGTATGAAGAAGTTAAGATACTTTTGCATACCCCTTCTCCCTCTAACTGCAATTAAAGTAACTTAAGTGACCTTACTATTTAACTTCCTATTTAACTGCTGGTTTCCTAATTGATTTCACTATTGGGTGAAAAGTGAGACTCCTGGACATTTTAGATCTACAAGGAGTCTGCTCATCTTCCATCTGTCCTCAAGTTACCAAAAAGTATTTTACTTTTGGCAATCAGTTTTATCCCCCTTTTTCCATGCCAAAGAATGTGTCGCTGCTGACATCATAAATATCACTGGCTTGTAAATCCCTGCAGAGTTGTTACAACTGCTCTGGAAAAAGAAATTCTCAATTACTTATTATGTTTAGAGGTTTTATTTTTTGTATTATTTAGTGTTCTGTGTTTTTTATTACTTTCCTGTGGTTTCTTAATCAGTGATGATTCTATTTCAGTACATCTCAAAGGATGCTGAGACCCATGTTTGTTTCAGTCATTTAGATTCACCCTTTTCTCACACTGTAAATTCCTGTGTGAAACATCATACTCAATTACCTTTAGTCATATTTTACTGTTAATCCTACCTCCAAAAAACGGGAGGAGTAGCGCTCAACTGCAAACCAACCAAAATAAAGATTTTTTTTAAATTGACACGTGAACAAAATTATTGTACTCCTTGTTTAATAAAAAAAACAAACCTCAATGATACGAGAAAAAAGCTCAATCTGAAAAAAATGATTAAAAAAAATCTGTTAAAATGAAAAAATGAAAGTCAGACAATGCTTTTCCATCATGCTTCAACAGAATGATTGTAGTCTTAGATATTTTTTGTTGTACAGCCTTTAGAGTCAATCCCGCAAATCAAACCATTCCTGTAACTGTCAGTGAGACTTCTGCTCCTCTCAGCAGGTTGTTAGTCCACTCCTCATGAACTGCTCTAGTTGAAGGGTGCTTTTTCATTCATGCCAAGGAACAATCCATAACATTTAGGTGATCATCCAGATCATAATCTGGAAAAAGGAATGTTTTCAAAGATTCTCAATTGTGAGGTAGGGATATTTGATGAGACAAGCAGTTCCCCACTAAACCAGAAGGTGGCAGTAGCGACTATTGATAGCCTCAGCATTGGACTCAAAAAGTCTGGTGGTATTTTCCCAAAGACAGAAAGAAAGGGGAACGTTGTTGGTTTATTAGCAGGATCAATTAAATGTGTAGGAACAGATTTTATGGAATTGTTTTACTAGAGGTGCGGCTCATGCCAGGGAACAATCCATTTAAATTGGTAATGCTCCAGTTTTACCTAGAGGTGCTTTGTGAGGTCTTGGCTCTCCAGGTGCTTTCCTAGTTTTTCTGTTGAGGCACATTTAAAAAGCAATTTCTGACTTCTTTCTGTTGTTTTCAAAGGTTTTTTATATCGATATTTTGTCAGATTAAAGTTATTTCTGTGGGCATTGTTGGTTTTCCTTTTATTAAACGAGGCATATTCACAATTTTATCCACACGTGAAGCTATATCTATAGGTCAGACGGCTGAATATTTTGACAGGAAAATCAGTTGTTGTTCTCTCCACAGCTCTAGACTTTACAGATCAGAGATCAGCAGAAGGTTGCTATATGCCACTACATGCTCATCCAGCGGGAGTAAATCCTGCAAAGTCAATGCCTGGATGCAGTCAGCTGGGTTCTCCTTTTAACTGATTAGTTTGGATGATGGGATTAATATGTCTTTGTGAAGATACCAAGCCGTCATTGAAAGAGAGTTTAATTTGTAGTTTTTTGTAGCCTTTTAAAGGTTGCTGCAAATGTGGAAGAAAGGGATTGAGGTAGATCTGACATTAGCTGCAGATCGCCAGCAACAAATCGTCATCACACATAAAGTGATGGCATCATGTCGTAGAGACACTTTTCTTAGATGATGAGTAGGGCGGTGGGAAATAATCATTTTGGCAATATATTACGATATTCAGCTGCCCGATACAATATAGATCTTTCACTTACTTGTATCGATTTTGACAAACGAAACATGTTTACCTAAAACAATGAGGGAAAAAGTGCTACCTCTGCACCGCCACTCTGGCAGTTAGCGCTGTAGAGCCCTTTTGCTGTGCGCCGCAGCGCCACTTCTGTACTTCAAGCACTCACAATGGAGAGACTCAAACCTCAAAACAACAAAATAGCTAAATTATTAATATCTTGCAGCACTTGCTTTTTTATCTATTCATTTGATTTTGATAGCTGGGAAAAATATTGCAACATGTAGTAATATTGAAATATCATGATCATATTGTGACCCAAGTATCGTGACATGTATCGTATCGCAAACACACATGCCAATACTCACCCCTAATGATGACAAGTTAAATACAGATACATACTGATCAGTACTGGAAAAAATGATTTTTAGAAACCGCAAAAGACAAGCTGGTAAACACCCCTAAACCTAAAGCCAGAATTGCAATGGGGGAGTTTTTAACATAGCAAATATATGTTGTAGTCTGGCATATTGAATGTTCAGCATTTAAATTTAATTGATAATCTGTGACAAGGGTTGATAGATAGAAGTCAGTACCTGAGCATCCAATCTGATGAGACCTGTTCTGCAAAGAGAACGGTGATGATTTCCTGTCAGCTCCGGTCGCAGCTACAGGTAGTTCTGCAAAGTATTTAGTGACGTGAATCAATACTTATTTCTACTATTGTTGTAGCCTATTTTTTCCTGTTCAGCTTTAGGCATTACATTGTTTATGTTTCTTAGATGAATTCACGATGAAGTAAAACAAAATGGGTTGTAATGTCAAAAGTTCAAAGTGTATGAATCCATCTGAAGGGTACTGCAACGCTGTATAAGATTTATGCACCTCTCTTTGCCAATGTGGCTTTAAGCTAAAATAAATGTTTATAAATATTACATTATATATATATTTGAATATTTAAAAATACGTTTTAAGAATCAAAGCGAGGTGGACTTTGGCAGCTAAAGTCTCTCCCTCCTACCTCCGTATCTCTGGCAGTCATGGCTGAACTGAAATCCCGGAACTTAGAGTGGACAGTGAGACCAGAACTGTGAAACCGTGCTTTTTCCTCTCTTTGTTTATTTAAGAACCACAAGATGTTTGCATAATGCATTTCTTTCTCCTTCTTCCTATCTCTTTATTGTATATCTGCTCTCCTGCTTGACTGTTTATGTCTGTGGGTGTTCGGCACTCTTCTGATTCACGCTTGTTTTAAATAACAGGAAATTTCAAGTTGTTTACTCATTGATTGACAGAAAAGGTTTCAACTTGCAAGTGGAATTTGTTTATGAATTTCAGAAATAATTACAGTAAAATGAGAGCGGGTAGAGAGTTGAAGCACACAGAGAAAAAAACGACTTTCCTCCACACAGTGCTTCTCTGCAGTGGCAAGCATTTCACACTCGAACACGGAGCTCTGTTTGTGAGTCCACCATGGGATGCGGGCTGACCGCTGGGCTGATGGGGCAGCAGGGTGAGGTGGGGATAACAGCTGCTGCTTGAATACTAATGTTCCACTTTAGAAGTCAACTCTTTTCTGTATCATTACATCCTCTGCTCTCTGTTTGTGTCTCTATCTTGTCTTCTGGCCTGCCTTCCCTCCAGCTCCAGGCTTTCCATCACCTATATTTCCTCAGCCCTTATCTCAATCATCATCAAACTGTTCTTCTCCTGGAGATTTTACCACTCACTTTTCGAAGAACACCCCTCTCCAACACACATACATACGTTCCTGACAAAGGCAGGTAATTAAAGCTGAGTGTCCGGTCCTTTTTAAATGCTGAGCTGATTAATGAGAGCGAGGTGCAGGGCCAGGAAGTCTCACCCTCAGTGGGTGGTGATACACAACCTTGCCTCTCTACAGTTGTACTCAGTCTTCTATTTCACACGTTTATATGAAAATGATGTGCTATATATGCAGCCTCATTACAGAAATATTGATGTCAGTGTTACATAGTTTACATCTTCCCTCCTCCAGTGCTCTCCTCCTCTTTAACCTCTCTTCTTCACCTTCGTGTATCTCTAGCAGCCTGTTGTCTTTTGCTCTTTTATTTTACAGTAACTTACACAGAATAGACCAGTTCGGGTGGGGGCGGATGCAGGATCAGGGGTATAGCGGGGGCCCTCTCTGATGTGATGTCGGCTCATTTTCTCCACGGCAGCTCAGGCACGACTTGGTGTCGGCTCCAAATGGCCCCCGCCACAGCTCGATGTCTGATTTCAGTGCGTTTTTGACCCCGTGGTTCAACGCGAACGCTGCCGGAGCGAAGAGATGGAGTGTAGATGCCGCCGCCGCTGAACACTGACTCGCATGCACACATGCAGAAAGCCGAGTGTGCACACACACACACTCATGCCTGCACAATCACAATCTCTGCTGGGTCAGCCAGGTTCAAAGCATTTGTATTCATAGGAGGTTTTGCATTTGCTCCACCATCTACAGTGGTCCTCGACTGTGGGATGTGTTTTTTTACTTGCATACTCTGCCACTTTTGTAAAGTTTAAGTCTCTATTCTGTCCTGCCACATTTGGTCTATTTTAAATGAAGCAGAGTTCACTTCCGCTGTTGTTTCGGACCCTTTGTGATGGTTTCACTACACTTCAGTGGACTCTGGTCCAGACCAAACAACCTAACAGAGACCCCTCTTTTGTCACGGTTTTGGTTCTGTTTAGGTTTTCTTTTTGAGTTTTCTGTTTGACTTTGATCCATTTTTCTCTTTGTTTTCTAGTTTTATTGGTTTTAATTCCTATTTTGTTGTGTTTTCTGGATGTACTGTATTTGAGTTTTTAGGTATTTCTTGTTTGCCCTCTTATGTTGGTGTCCTTTTCCCTAGCTCCCTTCTAGACCCCTCTGTTCACATCTGCTCCCAATCTGCTGATTAGCCTGGTCTTCATTTCTCTCTTCCATATTTGCACCTCCAACTTAGTCACTGTTGCTGGTTTGTCGTCATTTCTTTGCCCCCTTCTTATTGTCAGTATTCCTGGTTTTCAGTATTTTGGGAATTTGTGAAATTATGATTTCGGATCTTTGCTTCTATTACCCTTTTTGGTTAATTAAATCTAGCAAGAAACTACCTCAGCTTTAGTCTCTGTATTTGGGTCCTGTCAAACTTTAAATCCATTGTTTTTTTAAGATGATTGTTGTGTGGGGGATGTGGTGTGTCCATGGTTGTCACAGAGCCAGTTAAATATAACAAACAGCATTTCATATATTTATCAGGGCAAACAAGAAATATCTAAGAACTAAAATAAAATAAAAAATAACTAGAACACAATAATGGAAATAAGACCAATGAAAACTCAACAACAAAACTTGAACAGAACCAAAACCATGACAATCTCGACAGCCCACAGCTTGCTCCTCACTTAAAGCTTTTCCACAGAGTGGGAGAATCTTCTTTGGGCTATAGGGTTAAGTGCAGGCACCTGGGGTGGCATCTCCTCAATGTGGGGAAAGAAGAAGGTCAGAGGTTGGCAGCACTCGAGTTTCATTGTCTTGTCTTCGATCCTCCTCCCTTTTCTTACTTGGCCGTAGAAACCCTCTTTGTCTGTCCTGAAGGTGTTTTCTCTCTCTCTTATCTGCTGCTGGACATCCAAAACCAATAAAATGACAAAATCAATACTGGTCAAGAGTAGGACATAGTTGAGTTGAGGAACAGTTTAGTTTGGAGAGGTAGGTGAGTTAGCGATGTTTGGGAAGGAATCCAGCAGTTTGAAACAGGAAACAAACCACAGAAGCAATGAGGAGATTTTTTGCATCTTAAGAGGAATTCTTCCCAGAACCTACCCCTCTAAACCTTGGAAGTCCTGATAACTAACAACCATCAACAGCGCAATGAACACCTGAGTTTCAATCTTATTGTTTTATATGGAACCTATCAAAACAAACCTTTATCTCAAGACATATGATACCAAATCGCATTTTAGTATTAGAAATTAGGTTGTATGCAGGTGCACCGAAATTCAATTCAAAGTGATCCATCCATACAAGCAACACCTGCTTTTTCCTTTAAATGTACAGAGGACAATCTTTTATTTCCGGGTGGATCATCTACAGTAAATAAGTCCTCCTAATTGACAATCATTCTGATAATATGTTTACATCAGGCCATCCTACATGCTCGTCCTGTTAGCTATATATTTATGTGCATGCGCACCTTCAGGCATATACTGTATATGTGGTGAGTTACAGTTTCAGACAATCACTGAAGCTCATTCTTCTCATCGCAGTTCTTTGAAAAAGGCAGAGGGTCATAAGAGAAAATGTGTCTACGAAGTGTTTGAGAAGAAAGGAAAGGCGTCTGAAGAGTCAGGTATATCCCGGGAGCCGCAGCGCGGAGAACTGTCCTTGCGAGCCATCATGGGACTTGCTGTTATGCGAGCCGCCAGCTGTTGCTATAGGCTGTCAGCTATCTCCACAGCAGCGACTAATAAAAGGGCACAAAGCGTGCATGTGGTTTCTCTCCTGCAGAGGACAGAGGAGAGCCCACCTGCCCCCACCCATCCTCCTCACCACCTTCTGCAGAAGCACCAAAGAGAGCTGCTTTTGACCAGCTGATCCTCACTGTGTGGTGTGGAGGCTGCAAGCCATCAGACTGGAAAAAGGTGAGAAGAGCAGTGAACAAGAACAGCAGAGAAGATCATCAGGGCTTCTCTTCCCTCCATTAAAGACATTTCATTCCAGCGCTGCATGTCCCGAGCCCGTAACATCATCAATGACCCTTCATCTTTACATTAGATTACCATGTTTACTTTTTATCACTGCAGCAGTTTAAGAAATGGAAATGTTTTGAGAGCTATACTGAATGAAATTTTGCTTTGTTTACACCCTGTGTGTTTCAATCAGTGAAACAAGATCGTGACAGAATCAACCTTGATGTATGCATGTAGTCAAATGCTTGGTCATCCAAGAAGAAAACTTTTTAAAAACCACAAACAACTTCCAGTGGGATAACGACTCTAGTGGTGTGTTCACACCGAGTGCAAACTTGGCAACGTTTTTGCCAAGTTTCAGATGCACATTGAATCTGAACGTAATCTGAATGTAAATATGATGGAGCTGTGGTTATAGTGTAGAGGTTTATGGTTGTCTTAACAGGGTTTCCTGCTTAATTGATCTGTTTATTCACCCTCACACTAGTCTTCCTTACCGGTTTTACCTGTGGTTTCATATTTTAATATTATTGGTGGTTTCTTTTACTACAATGAGAAAGTGGTGTTGTTAAACAAATATTAACCAATTGCAAATAGGCAATAAGCCCTTTGCATTAGCAAGATAGCATGTGCATCCCCTGAGTGCCAATTATTACACATATAGTGAACAGTAACATCTAATGAACCATATAAATATATATATATATATATATATATATATATATATATATATATATATATATATATATATATATATATATATATATATATATATATATATATATATATGAAGGTCTAGGTACCAGATGCACCGGCCGCCAGTGTTCTATGCAGGGATAACATGGGATTCCAAAATCCGTGTTCTGTGTGAACATACCTTAAACATAGAGCAATAGCAACAATAAAATGCATTGGATTAAACCTATTAATTTATGGAAAACAAATTTGTCAAATATTACCATAAAGTATTTACTGAAATACAAACATGGAAGTGGTTTTGATGGTTTGAAATTGTGGCGGAGTGCAAGGGTGTTATGTTTGGTAACTTTGCTACTATTGTTTACATTACATTTATTTTAGCATGCAAAGTAAATTACTCCAGCCAACCTAACACCTGTTACAAATGTACACATGTTGAAGAGGACAAGAAAATTGTCGAGTTCAAGTCTGCAAAGTAACATGCTAGTCTGGCTTGGCGTATCTTAGCATGGCACACCAGGGCAGGCTCCAGCGAGGCTGAGCCCACCCTGGGCTCCATCCTGCCTGAGCTCCACGCAATCAGGCCGTGACAGCGAAACCTTCCTCCGGTTACCATGGCAACCAGAGGAAGTGCCTGTATGGGACAAAGGCAGGTCGGCCCTGTGTGTGTGTGTGTGTTTGTCTGTGATTGAGAGACAGAAAGTGAGTGATGTGCAGCAGAGCCGGCGCGGCCCTCCTGGGGTCCTCATTCGTTTGTCTCTCGCTGAGACCACAGGAGCCCTGCTGCAGCAGAGATGGAGGTGGTTGGAGTGACGGGAGGTTGAGGCGGGCGTAGGGGGGGCAAGCTAGAGAAAGGCAACTGATGTGGAAAGAAAGGTGGATGAAAAGATGTGAGAAAGGTGCTGGGAGAACGAATAATAAACCGAAAAGAATGACATGAATAAGGTTGAATTTGGATCATTCGAAGCCCTTTGTTCATTCACTCATCTAACAGTCGTGCAGAATATGACATAAATCTTGACAAAACTCTACTTTGAAAAAGAAAAAAATGCAGCACACTTTGGCAAATTAATTGCACCAATTAGTGGGGCCCTCAAAATTTGAATAACCTGTCTACCACATAGGAAGCTGAAATGGCTTGAAACTGCTTCCCTCATGGCATCAAAGGATGCAGTAACAGGTCCAGTGCACTTAGGCATCACTTAATGAAGAAAACATGGAAAAAATGGCATGGATCTCATAAACATTATCTCTATATTTAAATGCGTCTCACTTCCTGCACAAGTAGACTGAACTAGTTGATAAAAAATTAAAATGTCATCCTCTCTTCTTTATCTTTGATTTAATTCTTGTTAACATTAGGCGGGCACCCCTTTTGCCCTGTAGACACTTTTACTGGATTGTAACCTTGTACTGTCTTATACAGTCAGCTAGTTTACAGCAAAAGCATTGATTCACTATTGTTATGGAAAGAAAATCATCACATGTGGCAGTTATCTGATGCAATCAAGAAAGGAGTCACTTCTTCTTATCATTCATCATCGAAAATATCTTTCAGCCTTGATTATTTTAAAAAAATTACAGGTTTTTTTCATGTTTAGAGTCCAACAAAAGATGGATTATCTACCAAACAGAAATGTGCAATTAAGACACATTTAGATTGTTTTACAGCACTATCAGTGATGTATCTGTTCTCTGTGGTTTTGATTATGTCTGTTTTGGGCAAAAAGGACAGAAAATACAAGGAAAGAATTAAAGGGGCAATGAGTAGAAAGTGTGGCCTTGGAAAATGTTTGTAATATACATTATTCTTGTTTCCTTTATTTAGGTGTGGATCATACAAACCTGGACTTGAAGAAAAACTTTGTGAGTAAACAAAAATAACACTTCTTTAGTTTTTCTTTGAAGCAAATCATGGAGAGTATGTTGAGCAAACTGTGCTGATCAGAAGTTTACATTCAATTCAATTCAATTCAGTTCATTTATATAGCACAAATTCACAACACATGTCATCTTAAGGCACTTTACAGTTCAACCAGATCATACAGTCAAATTGATTTAGGTCATCATTGACAAGATCCTGGAATAATTTTGTCTGGATGTGTTTCCTTTTTTCCTGTCTGGAATGAATTCTAATAAGTTGGTTTTCTGGCACTAAAATCAGTGTGTTCATTTAAGGTGAATTTCAGCCTGGTGTCCCTTTGTAAACAGTTTTGATGAGTTAAGATCGTTACCCTGTCAGAACACCAAACTATGTCCAAGATTTAATCCATCTAATGGGAGCATCAAATGGTTTAAAACTGTTGATTTATTCAGCCACGGTTACAAGACATTTGGTTGAAGGAGTCAAGGCTAGTTGAATACTCTGTTTCAGCAGAAAATTATTCTATAGCAGGTAAAGAAAATCCTCAACCATTAAAGGTCCAGAGACATTTTTAATTACAATCCATTACTTTAAACAGGCAGTCGTTTATGCTTCCATGTTAAACATTGATTTATTAAATAAAAAATAAAAAAAATAGAAAGTTTATCCATTTCAAAATCTAATTTTTTTTTCAAGTAGAGAACAACAATCTTTCAGTTTGGTATATAGACAATTTCATGACTCACCTTTTTTTAATAAAACAACTAAACTGACGTTTTTTTTTTTTTTTTTTCTTTTTTTTTTCTGTCTTAATGTTAGCAGTGGGCTTTATGCTGTCCTGCAAGGCTTAAACTCTTCGGGGTTTTAAATGGAGACAAAGCCATTCTCAAGCACGATGGAGGTGCTTTCATTTTGAACCTGGATCCATATTTATTTCTGATTCTGTTCATGGTGGAGAATCCTGCTTCACAACAGCAGGTTGAGCAAAATATACTCTAAATGTGCAGGGTTCTATGTTCTATAGGTTTACTAATGAACATTTTGGGCAATATTTTTGTGTAAATTTTAGCCCTCATGTATCTTCCTTGTTTAAAGATTTTTTTTTATTAAGGCACATTAAAAATTTAAAAAAATCATTCAAATCCCCATTTTTTCCATAGACTGATACATGTGGCCTCAAGCTCAGCCACAATATATAACTATTAACCCTCGGTTGCACTGGATGTGGAAGCGGCTTTTCAGCTGATCGCAGCAGCTCTAGTTAGTCAGAGTGGTTTCACCTGGGTTTATCCCATTATATTTCTGAAGCACCCCAGGTGCGATCTGTGCACATCGCTGTCCTTTTTCTGATGCTTACAGTATCAACTCCACCACAGTCTGGAACAG
Organism: Cyprinodon brontotheroides; assembly: GCA_018398635.1. Taxonomy (NCBI): domain Eukaryota; kingdom Metazoa; phylum Chordata; class Actinopteri; order Cyprinodontiformes; family Cyprinodontidae; genus Cyprinodon; species Cyprinodon brontotheroides. Next base: position 7,187,845 of record JAGKQL010000063.1, read on the forward strand.
AGTGAATGGAGGGTCAATGCAAGAAGCATTAGTGGATCTGGCCAAGTCCTTACAGTGTCAAAAACTACAAGAGGAAACTGCTTTAGATAGTATTTTCTGGACTTTTATGTAATCAGGTCTGTTCATGCAGTTAAACTATTAACTGTCCAACCCCGTCTGCGGTGCCTCCAAATATGCAGCCTCATTCTGCCACAATAAAGCTACTCTCTGTCATTACAATGGTTGGATATGGCAGGTTAGACACTCCCAATGGCTAAAGAGAGGCAGCTGATTACCTTTATAATTTTAAGCCACTTTGATATAGTAATTTTGGTCTGACTAGTTAAAAGGTGTTAAATGCATTAAACGAAAGGAACCAAAAAGCTAAAAATATAAACTCTCTTCCCCATGAAAGATCCAAAGAATTACTGATCACTTTACTGGTTTAACTTTTTTATATAAAGCCTAGAGGTACACTACTATAGCAGGATGCAATCAGGATGCGATACTGTAAGTGCTCCCATGCACATCGCAATCACATCAGGGATGATTGTTCTTTTTTTCCTCCACAATTTCAACATCGTATTACCCCTGATTTATCCAATCACCTTTTGGAAAGGTTTTAAAATCTTATCATTTGCTTATTTAATAGATGAGTTAAAGCAGGAGTCTTCAACAGGGGGTCCGCAACCACTAGGGGGTCACAGAGATACACATAAGATGAGTCGCGAAAGTTTTTGGTTGATTACTTTTTATATATATCCCCCCTGCAATTTTTTGCACTAATTGAAATGTATTTAAATCCACATGAACATGAAATTCAACAGACTGTAGTAAAACAGATAAATGGAGGCGAAGATGTCTTTCAGTCATCAATGCACACATTCAGCGACACACAGCTACTTTCAATGAAGCTGGGCACCAAATTTCATTTACAACACCTCTCCCATCAACCAGGAATCGAGAATCAAAGCCCGCTTTAACCAATCCCAGGGAGAAATTTTACCTTAGTTACATTTTACTCCATCTGTAATAAGAGTGACTTTGGGACCAGTTTGATAGAACACAATTTCATACAAAATATATATATTTAAGGGGTCCCGCTTTCCCATCTAAGCCATCCAGTTTTGGGGTCCCTTTCCACAGGAAAACATTGAAGAGTCCCATGAGTTAAAGGTTGCAGCATTTCTGAATCCAACATTTCAACAACCAGTCTCATAGATGATGGTGCCGGCTGTTATCCTGGCGAATAATTAAACATATGTGTCGTCCTACGTTTTTTTCTCCTGCTGTAGCATTTATAACCTTATAGGCAGTTGGACGCACACCGGCCATCTTGTACTTTGAGAGAGCAGATTGTCTGGCATGGATTAGCCATGTAGTCTTGTTGCAGCGAAACACACACATAAGTGCTTCTTAGGCAAACACATAAACCACACTAGTGGTGACAGTGTTTGTCGTCAGTCGAAAGGAAATATGTTGACAGAATAATACAAGTGTGAGATAGTATCAGGAGTTTTCTTTCATTGCCTGTCATATCGTTCTGATGTTTCATGTTGAGAGATGCTCTGTCCTGCACTGCGCTTATTTGTTTTCTGCCTGGCTTCCACAGGAGGCCCTCGCCAGCTATGACCTGCGTGCCTCTCATGGTCTGTCTCATGATCCGATGCCTGTCAGAGATGAGGAGAACAGGTACTGATCGTCGTTCTTGTTTTCTTAGTCACTTAGGCAGTCTTATTAATGAAGAAAATAAAATGGGTCTTTACATTTAGATTTTAAAAAATGACACCAAACAGGAAAACTAGTCTACTTTGGAGACAGAAGGCTTTTAAATACAACTTATGATGCTCTCATGTTACAAATTAATTCTGTACCTTAATGTATTTTCTGTGCATAATGGTCATTTTTGCCAACTTCGGGCGTTTTCCATATTTCTTTTCCCAATACCGAGGCATTATTGACCACTTATTGAATTAAAATATTGTGGAGAATGTCTTTTTTTTTTTCCATATTCTTAATTAGATTAAGGTCTGACAACAAGATATACTCTACATTCCCACCACAGCCTCAAGTCTATTTCAGCCTCTAAACGTTCTCTGCTTTCAATGTTGATCTGTATTAAACCCCATCTGTCTTTTAATGTCCAGCTTCTTTGTTGCTGCTGTTTAAGAAAAGTTTTTAGGTGTGTTCAGGTTTTTGTGAAATGGTAGTTTTCCAACTCGTAAGTCAAAAGATTGGTCTTGGTCCTGCATAACCATTCTTCAAATTCTTCCCCACCATATGTGCTGTATTCTCTCTCTAAGTTTTGTGGCAAACAGGACTTTTTTTTTGAAATAATTCTTTCAGTTGTGGTTTTCCTGTTGCCTCTTCTATAGAGCTAAAAGCAGTCTCGAGTTTTCACAGAAATACAAATGTGATTCATACATGCCACAGGACACAAGCTCCACACACATACACAGCATGATTCACGCAAGCATACAAGATTCACATATGCACAGCACATGATTCACAAGCAAAGTATTTCTGGTCCATAAGCAATTATAAATTAAATTACAAAGTACTGAAAGGAGGGTCTCAAAAATCCTGACACAAATACAGGTGAAGTTTAAAGACCACTGGTACTTTGTAATTTAATTTATAATTGTTTATGGACCATCTGGCGGCTCTATTTCTTTGTTATATATTTAAACTCATGGTCGACTAGCGTGTATTGCGTCACGGATGTCTCAGGTGAAACTTGTCCTAATACATCATCTACATATTACGTAGTGAAATTTGAGACCGAAACTCTATATTTTCTATGAAGGCAACAGATGAAATGATTCAGCAGAGTCACTCATGGCATGAAAAATACAGTCCTAAAAAGTGTTGTACAGCCTTCGTAATCACATCAGACAGAAACAGATTCTGATGCTTCTCTAAAATATTTTTTATTTCCACTTCAGCACATGTGGACTGTCAAAGTTTTGCCAATTTAACCAGCGTATCATGAAATCTCTGAATCTTTTAAAATGCCAGCATAACCAAAACTTTTACGGGTTTTTTTTATTATTCTGGGCGTATACATATTCATAACAAGTCCAGAACTTATGTCCAACGACAGCGTAACTTATACATAACGTACGGCAGTGTAATACCCATGATATGTCACAAGCCTTTGTCCTGAGGGGGGGCAGCAATGCGCCCAAAGGTGCCTGGCCTGCATAAAAAGCACAAGAGAAGATTTTTCTAAGGATTTCCTCCATCAGCTGATCCCATGCATGCCAAACTGCCATCGCCTCCCGAACCATAGACAGACCAAGTCCCTTCGCCACTGTTGACCTCTTCTTCTTTTGGCTCTATTAGCACAGAGTCAAAATGATGAGATCATGCTGATGTTGGAGGACAGCTAGTATCTATTCCCATCTCAGCCTTGCCGGATCCTCCATCTCTTGTGGAACGTCTGATCATCATGAAGTCTGGAGAAATACTGACAGTTTCCTCCTGTTAACCCCATTTTATAGCAAAACGCTGCCAATATGCCATTATACAGAAGCTGTAAGTTAGAAACATGTTCAGCGGTTGTCTGGAAACACGTCAAATGTACTTTAATATGCCAATATGCATTGGAGATAAGTTCTTGATAAGTTATGCTCAAGTTACTCATAGGTTTTCGATAAGATGGACACTAGGGGTGTGGAATAAAATACATTTTGGCAATATATCGCGATTTTTGGCTGCCTGTATATGATGGCCGATCTTTTAGTTCCCCTAGTATTGATTTTTAAAGGGCATTTTTTGCAAACTGAGGGAAAATGTTTTACCTTTGTACCACCACTCTGGCGAAGATTGGCGGCTGGCGGCGCCTTTTTGCTATCTTGGGTGCTGCATATTATTTGTAGTTGAGGCGTTCACGGTGGAAGACATGGACTCAAAAGCAAGCCCCAAACAACAAATAACTGAACCATCGATTTCCATCTGATTAACATAAACAGAGGTTGTTTTTTTTATCTATGCATTTAATTTTGATAGCAGGAAAAAAATCGCAATATATGGTTATAATGCAAGAAAGTGATAATATCGTATTGTGACCCGAGTATCGTGACAAGCATCGTATCGCAACACCCATGCCAATACTCACCCCTAATGGACACCACGACTTATGAGTTACTTACACTTAACATGTGTCAACCATCAAATAACTTACCTGTAACTTATGACCCACTTATGAGCATAAGCTGGCATATGCTTGACGTACGACATCCAGTGTGCTTCAGTATACTTCAGCATGCTCATAGCTTTATAAAACTTACCCATAACTTATTCAGCATATGCCAGCGTTTTTGCCAAATGTTTCATACATCAGGCATACACTGTATAAATTGCCAGGGTGTAACAGCACCATAAAGGGTAACACATACCAAAACAAAAGTACACGTTTCAGATTCTAAGAACGAAGAAACATTAGTCATTTCTCTGTCACTTTAAAATAAGCCCATATTTTGCTTTGGTTTGATTCATGAAATTTCCCCACAATACATTCGTCATTATGGTTATAATTTGGCAAAATGCAGAAGATGTTCGAGAGGGTAAAATGTTTTTGCATTCGATAACCACATTATACATTAGTTTGAAACTAAACAGAAAGCTTTTCTCTGATTAAGAGGAATCCTTTATAATACCTTAAATATCCTTGCAACTCCTCTGATCTGAACCAGTAAGAATGTACCACATGTAATTATTTGTCCTGGCACAGTTATTATACAGGCTCAGATCAGAACATCCAATGAAGCAGAAAATTCTCATCTCTGCCTATTTAGTCTCAGTATGTGGCTAACGTCTCAGTCCCGCTCTGTTTCAGTCACGGTACCCGTTGTGCAGGAGAAATCGCCATGGAGGCCAACAACTCCTACTGTGGTGTGGGCATCGCCTTCAATGCCAGGATAGGAGGTAAGGAAACCAGTCCAGCTTTAGGAGACGAGGGTAGGCAGTTCACTGTGGGCGCACTCTTCCTGCCAAGAAAATGACATGGCAGAAAAATCTTTATTACGGTCATTATGTTCCAGCGATGATCTGTTATTATTGCTGGTATATAATGAAAGTGCTTTTGAATTCAACACATACTTTTGGTTAAGAGTACACTGGAAAAATTATCTAGCAATAAGTAAAAATTTCTTAAATTAACTGTATTTACCCTTATTTTTAGTAGTTAAATGAGATGATTTGCTAATGGAATGAATATTTTTACTAATTCCGAGCAAATTATCTACAAGACACAGTCATAGATATTACAAACAGTAAAAGCTTTGATATTTTCCCCTTATAAGAATTAAATCTGGATCATTTATGAATCGTATTACCATCATTTAAAAAAAAAAAGGTAAAGGAGATAACTCTACAGAGAAGGTAAAAATATTCTAGGAACGGATTCTAAATCTTTTATGCTAACAATAGTTTATTGATTGTTACATCCGTAAAAAGAAAAATTGTCATGGTATTGTTTTTTATGAAATATATCCTGAATTATTTTTTAGATAAAAAAAAAATGTATATATTTGATAAATAGCTATACTTTTTTTAACATTGTTTTATCATCTAATATATAATTATCTTATTTTCTATTGAAAAAAATATTTCTTTCAATGAAAACAGTTGTTTCATTATTAATCTATTATTAATTTGTTATTATAAATTAATCTATGAAATTTTTTTGGCTTAAATTAATATATTCAGTTCTTTATTATAATTGCACATCTAAATTAAATCCTGCTGTAAGCGTTCAAGGGTTTTAAGTACTGAATTGCTGTTGATAAGGAACAATCTTCTGTAGAGGTCTGTCCACCACTGGATCTGGAGAAGCCTCTGATTGAAGCCACTCTGTTGCTGTTTTTGTGTCATGATTTTATCTAGTGCTCTGATCCACATGCAGAAGACCAATACAGAGAGACCAGTTTAACAGGTTTATTTACCAATGATGAGATGAGTCCAGTGCTGCTCTGAACACTGTCAAACCAGAACTGGAAAGTGAGGGGAAAGACACTGCTGTTAGTTCAGGCTCAGTGGGAAATTAGAATCTTTGACTTGAAGAGGAGGAATAGGTTGCAGACTCACGTTTCCAGAAAAAGGTGTCTCTTATAGAATCCAGTCGGTGTGGGATGTTCCAGTGAATGTCTTGTTCGATGGAGGATGGACAGGGTTTACCCAGAATTGCCGTTGTTCCTTGGTGAATGGAGAAGCTGACTGTCACTTAGATTTCCTGCGGTGCTTGAACAGGTTATTGTGGAGATGAATCCCCTGCTCAGAGAGAAGCCCCAAACGATCCTTGGGGAAATGGTTGATCCAAACCACAAACTTAAATCCTCAGCTCTGTTTGGTTCTCAGAAGATCCTTCCAGGGGAGAGAAGGTCCGAAACATCAAGTTTGCAGGATGACTTCCTGCCGAGAGGCAAAGACAAAAAAACAAGATTAAAACTCAGGTAGACAAAAACTCAGTTTGACTCAGCAAAACTCAGCTTGGCTAGAGTACCCAAAAACTGGCAAACACTCTGCCGTCGAGGTAGTGGCAGTCAGCAGCTTAAGAGTGCTCCGTTAATGAGGTAACCATCCGCAGGTGTGTGAGGAGGCCAACCAGAACCAGGCGCCGCCTGGTGGAGGACGGGAGACAAACACAGAAACACAAACACACAGACAGGAGTCTTAACAATTTGAAGTTGTAAAATCATTTCCCAAGATTTTAGATGAGTTCCCACAACAGATGCAGTCTCATTTATATGCTTTTTTTTAAATAGTGATAATAGCATTATTTTTCTAACATATTTAAGGGATAAATAAAATAAATACACAATTGAAACACATTTTCTTCTTGATATACATGTGATATAAGATATACAAAACCTATTCAATTCCGTGTTGCTTGTTGTTAAGAAAATGAGTGTTGATGTTAGGAAATATACCCTTATATCCGACATCTCAAATCTAATTTAGTCTAGATACTCTGTCAAAATGAAAACAGAAAATGAGACACGTCCCTCGGCTAACCTCTGATTTTTGATCTCTGAACTTAGATCTTTTTATCCATGAGCTCCAATCATTTGTTCCTAAAAGTACGTTCCAGTACCCAGAAAAAAGAAAAACACTTCATGAGGCGAGACCAGGAATGTGTTTCTACAGTTAGTCCTAATTTTACCTTGTTGGGTCATAAACAGAGTCTGGTACAGAGGAGATGAAGGGGCAACGACCTGCATGAAAAATGCATGTTCAACTGCTTGGTGCTTTTGAAAGCAGGGCCATACGGTCTGACATTCAGCAAAGTTTTTTCCTCATTTTTTTCCTCTGTGAAATTATTTAGAATTACCTTATAAAAATGTTTGGTCTTTTCATTTCTTCCACTGCGGTTTTTATGTGCCTGTGATAATCCAAAGTTATGTTTCTGGCACACATACCATTTGAAATTGTAACCCAGATGTTTAGATTTGTTTTTTTATTAGAGTATACCACCTTCTGCTGAGGTCATTATACATCAAATTTAGCCGCATGGATTCAGAATAGGCTGCCAGCCAGTTAGATTTGTATATATACTGTAAACAAAAATTATTCAGTACTTTTGGCAGCAAAGCGGGCAACATTAAAATCGGAATATCTGAAATTATTTCTTTTCAAAAAAATGGGTTTGATAAAAAAAAGTTTACGCACATTTAGTCCTCCACTGTGTGTAAATAAATCATGAAAAATGAGCTCCTATAGCTTGCTCTCGTCTTTGTTCCTCTCTAGAACTAATATTTCTGGATTAACCACGTGCTAACCTGGTCGGACTGTGTCAACACATTAACACGCAGCCAGAAAAAGAGTAAAACAAAACAAAGCTTTGCTTGGATTTCCTTTCAGCTCCCATGGAAGTACACTGAAAAAAATGAAATAGATGCTGTGAGGTTACCTTCAGTAAAAGGGAAATATGAAAAAGGCAAATAACCAGCTTTATAAATCCCAAAACATCTTTTTTCTTTGCCGTCTTGATGTGCTGGAGCACTCGTCTCCATGTTCAGCCTTTAATTGGATGCTGTGTCTCTGTTTCTCAGGGAATATCTTCCTGTTTATCCTGATTATAAAATAAATCAATAAAAGACACTTATAGTTACATAAATATTTAGTTAGAAATGTAAGAATTTGGTCGAATTAATTTTTTTTTACCTCTTAACGACCCTTTAAAGCTAATTTATTGTTGAGGTTTAATTTCATACATGTTAACTTGTCCTAAAACTAAAAAAAAAAAAACTTTTATTTTGCCATTTCCACTAGCTGGCCTCAAAATCCTGATCTGTGCGACCTGCTTTGTTTTGTACAGGCATCCGTTTGCTGGATGGCACTGTCACAGATGCCATGGAGGCCTCAGCTCTGACCTATAACATGCACTTCATCGACATCTACGTCTGCAGTTGGGGCCCACGAGACAACGGGGCCGAGATGGACGGGCCGCAGCGCCTGACAGCGCAAGCCCTCCGGCTAGGAACTCACAAGGCAAAGCTTTCTTCCCCAAAGTTCACCATTCTGGCTGTTGCATTTAAGGCCTTCAGAACAAAAATGGCGCAAAATTTTGCAGCCAGATTTGGAAAACTTACTTTATCTGTTGATTCCTGAGAGGAAGTATAAAATATGGGGGAAATTAGAACCATCTACTGTAGCCACAGTGTTTTTTTTTTTTGTTTTTTTTTAGGAGATAGCAAAACCAGAGAGAAAAGAAAATGAGGGAACTAAACCTTATTCTAAAAGTCTGACTTCGTTTCCTCCTAGAGAAAAAAACAAGTTAGGCATAATAACGTTTTCTGAATTACTTGCATGCACAAAATGCAAACCAATGAAGGCATGATCAATTAGGTGATCTGTATCTATAAGAATATAGAAAAGACAGAAAACAAGTTAGAACCATGTAACTGTAGGATCAGTGAGTATTTAACAACTAAATACTGGCTTAAAATGTGTCACTACTTCAAATTATTTTGAGTTTTTCTATGTGGGTGCCCAAGGTTTTTAAGGTTGACTAAAAACACAATGAATTAATAATGACATGATCCAAAGATAATAGACTCTGAAAAACTATCAGAGAGATCTTGATATTGTTTACAACAAAATTTCGCTTCTCTGCTGTTAACCAGATGCACTACTTTAAACTTTAAAAACCTAATGTGTTTTAATAGTAAAATTGACTTGATTGGTATGATCAAATTTTACAATTTTAGGTAAAAATAAATTTTGGGGTAAACCGACCGACGAAAGTCCAGAGCAGAAAGAGAAACCAAGAAAGACCCATTCAGATTAAACAGCTGTTTCACGAGTTTGTCCTGACCAAAAGATAGCAGAAGTTACAATATTTAAAACCTTGGTAAAAATTTAGATTATGAAATACAGATACAATTTAGAAACATGGTCTCAAGTGGTCTTAATTTTGCTTAATGAAATATAATCATACTCCTTTACCAGGCATATGAAACAGAGAGAAACAGGAAAGCAACACTTTTCATTGTGATCAAATAACAGATGTATGAGGGCAAAAGGCCAAGCATCGCCTTATAAATAAAAATGTACCAATGTACCAAATGCCTGGTGAACAAGGAAGATCATCCCACTCTAGAATAAAGTTCACAATGATGAGTCAAGGCTCTACAGTTTGTTATGAGCCACAGAGAAGCATGATAGGTCTATCTTATATAGACATTAAAATGTTGTGGATATAACCCGCTTTTTTTTCTCAAATGAAAAACAAGCTTTATTTTGAAAGAAGACCAGTGCAACTTTAAGTTTTATTTTTTTTAAAAAAAGATTGTCAATACAAGGCTTAAAGGTAAGAGAGTCATCGTTTGCCTCCAATGTAGTTATAACATGAACCAGCTGGATTAAAGTGTCCTTTTAAAGTAGACACTGTGGGTGGAGCTACAGGAACATTCTTAGTGTTTAAAAACAGCGTTGGTTTAGTCTTGTCAACAATCAGGACTAGTTTTAGCTGCTGAAGTGTTAGCTGGATTTCATTAAAATTATTTTTGCAAAGAGTCAACAGCTTTAGCAGGTGTTAATGCAGAACAGCAAATAACTATCATCAGCGTAAACAAGCATATTAGCATTTGACACGTTTTGGTCAAGTTCATTAATGTACTTAATGAACAAATGGGGACTCAATATTTAGCCCTGTGGTACTCCCTCTTGGACATTTAGAAATTCTGAACACAAACCATCACATTTAATGCACCAACTCCTGTCATTCAGATAAACTGTGAAGCAATAGATAATCCAAAACAATGCTATGCTTTATAACTGCATAGTCGACAGTGTCAAAAGGTTTTGATACAGTAGGTCAATAAAAAGTGAAGCACAGCACAACTTTTGTAATCAAGACTAACAAGTATGTCATTAAGCACTTTAGTAAAAGTGGTGATTAGAAAAAACAACCAGCAATGAAAATAGGAATAGGTGTTTCATCTGGAATAAGAAAGACAAAGTTAAATCTTAAGGTATAGCGTAGAATTTTTTTTACATTTTTTAAAAGACCCGCCCTCTCTACTTAAAAAAAAAGCATAATTACCAAACTCCTGACTTATTTTTGTTTTAGTTTTTCTATTATGCTATTCAAACTGTTTTTTAGCTTTAAACATATGAGCGTAATGACTACCCTCAGTGATCTGTGGCTGTGCAGCTTGTTACACAACAGCTCTGAAGTACTGGGTCTTTTGATGTCTTTCTACTGGAAACAGCATTTTGCATCTTCAGCAATTTCAGATACAGTAGCTTCTATGTCCACCTTTGACTGCTTTGGGTAGATACCGCCACTGCAGTCTGGGCTCACCCAGTCTAGAGCTAAAACCCTGCTAAAACAAGGAGTACTGGATGGTCTACTCACACAATTGGCTTTCAAGAATCTGGTGGTTACCCTTTGGAAGATCCAGAAAAATATCCTGCTCCTCCCAGGGGCAGCACCTTTAGGTAATTGGAGCTGCCACAGCTCACACCATATCTCCAGTCCTTATCAAACCATTAAAATTCTTTGGCTTTCTTATTCTGTCCTACAGCTAAAACAACAACAACTTGTGGAGCAAAGTGTTCTCTTGGCTGTCTTATATATCCCTGATAATAAAAAGCACATGCTAAAAAGACATACAATATTCCCCTTGTTTGGTGTAGAGATGTTGTCCATATATGTCATTTAAAAACACTATATATTCAGTTCTTGGTATCTCTTAAGATAATCATGGACTTTAAGTCAAATTAAAAAGGAGATGTACAAATGCAAGTAATGGATGAAAGAGAGTTAAAATGTTTGCCTATTTAATGGACTCATCATTTTCCTTTCTTTAGGGTCGACAGGGGAAGGGCAACATTTTTGTGTGGGCATCAGGCAATGGTGGAATGCAGCAAGACCACTGTGGTGCAGATGGGTATGTCAACTCCATCTACACCATCGCTATCGGAGCGATCACTCAGGCCGGGAAGCCCGCCTACTTCGGTGAATCCTGTCCTGGAGTGATAGCAGTAACCCTGACTGGGGCCAGCAATGGAATCTCACTGCCTTTGGTTAGTGTGTCAGTATTTTCTAATACAGTATGTCTAACTGCAGTATTTCTCAGAAATGTTTGTGTTTGTGAACCAGCAGCATGACTCTTAGGCTGCTTTGAGCTAAGAGAAGGCTGTTAAAGAGCAGCCACTGGTGTGATATTTATCAAGGTCTGCCAAATGACCTAGGTGATTGCCGGGCACACTCACAAAGACAAGCAGAAATGAGTGTTAATTGGAGGTAAAGTGTGGCTGTAGTGGCTGAGAATGGAAGAGGAAGGAGAAGAAGTGTTGATGGCGGATGTAACACTAAGAATATATGAGAAAGATGTTGTGCCAGATCCTGGTCTGGAGAAACTGTAAGGCCAATTTTATCACTGTGTTAACACTCCTCTCTATTGGGATCTAAGCAGTTTTAAAACTGCATATTTGTATTGGAAAACATATAAAAAGTTTGTTTATTTTTAAATAATAGTTTTTCATTTGCCACTAACAGGTGGAAGGTATTACAGACACACTTGTTCTCTGTAAGAAAATCCAACTGCAAGAACATAAATCATATAGAAAAAGCTTAAACTAGTAAAGTAGTAATCTTAACTATAATCTCTACCTGTTACCTGGATTTACAATTTGAAAAAAATGAAGAGTTTCTGCATATTGTGTCAAGTACTCTTAATGGCGTTTGACTATTTTGGATATTCCATATATAATTGGTCCAAGCATTCAGCATGATACTCATTAGTGTAGATGAATTTTTCAACCTTTTTGCCACATTCAGGCTTCAAACATAAAGGTACAGTATAAAATTATTTTATAGAAAGAATCAACAACAGGTGAGACAAAAATATGAAGTGGAACGAAATTTATTGAATATTTAAAAACTTTTCAACAAATAAAAAAACTAAAGAGTGGGATGTGAAAAATGAATCGCCCCCTTTACTTTCAGTGCACACATATTCCCATTATCAGTTCAGATGAAATCGCATGCTAAAAGTTATGCACACTATTATTTCGTACGTTTTGGATGTTTTTCCTCAAAACTGAGATCAGTGCGCATGCACTGGCAGACAGAAAAAAAGCAGATCCATGAGGACGGACATAAAAATGGGAAAAGCGACAGTGCAATCATCACTTATTCATTTCTCTAACTACGTTGCTTGCTGTTTTATATCTTTAGGTTAGGGTCAGGGGTTAGGGCTAATGGTAATTTATATTCTATATTCCATGCATACGGACGAAAAAAAAACGCAAAACGTACACGAAATTACGGTCTATAACTTGTCGTGACGATTTCAGGCACACGTAACTAATAATGAGAATACACTGTTCAGTGCAAGCAAACTCTCCAGAAGTTCAGTGAGGATCTCTGAATGATCCACAGATAGAGAGAAACACACAAGGATGAGTTTTGAGATACTGCTGTGGGGAAGTTTAAAAGCCAGATTTATAATTTAAGATTTCCCAAGCTTTAAACATTCCAAGGAGCACTGTGCAAGAGAAAATATTTAAATGGAAGGAGTCTCAGACCATGGTGAATCTATGAAGACCCAGCCACCCCTCTCAACCTTCTGCTCAAACGATGAGAAAACTGATCAGAGATGCATCCAAGAGGCCTATGATCACTCTGGATGAACTGCAGAGATCCACAGCTGAGGTGGCAAAGAGACTCTGTCCAAAGGACAACAATCAGTCATGTACTGCAAATATCTGGCCTTTTTGGAAGAAAGCCATTTCTTAAAGATATCCATAAAAAGTCTTGTTTAATGTTTTCCACAAGCCACCTGGGAGACACAGCAAACATGTGGAAGAAGGAGCTCTGGTCAGATGAAACCAAAATCAAACTTTCTGGCAACAATGCAAAAGGTTACAGTATGTTCGGTATGAAGGCAACACAGCTCATCAACCTGAGAATACCATCCCCACTGTCAAACATGGTGGTGGACATCATAGTTTCGGCCTTCTTTTCTTTTGCAGGGGCAAGGAAGATGGTTAGAATTGATGGAAAATGGATGGAGTCAAATACAGGACCGTCCTGGAAGAAAACCTGTTGGAGTCTACAAAATACCTTAGACAGGAATGGAGATTTATCTTTCATCAGGACAATGACCTAAAGCATAAAGCAAAATGTACAATTGAATTGTTCTTAAATCAACATATCCAGGTGTCAGAATAGTCAAGTCAAAGTCAATACCTAAATCTAATCAAGAATCTGTGGAAAGAACTTAAAAACTGCTATTTACAAACGCTCTCCATCCAACCTCACTGAGCTCCAGCTGTTGTGCAAAGAAGAACGGGCAAAAAATGTCAGTCTCTTAATGTGCAAAACTAATAGAGACATACCAGAAGCAACTTGCAGCTGTAAGTTTATTCTCCAGGTGCACATTTTTCATATGGTTAAAGCACTTTACAGTACAGTATTTTAGTGTATATATTTTTTAACGCTTCACAATGATGTTATTCTTATACATTTTTCTAAGGTCCACATTTGTGTGACAATTTTTTCTATAATCTTTTTGCTGTAAACACCTGAACTTCCCCATGTTGGGACAATAAAGGGATTTTCTATTCTAAGGTTGCACTGCAAAGTATTAACTCAAGGGGGCTGAATAATTTTGCACACACAATATTTGTTAAAATATTTTTAAAAAATCCAATAAATTTTGTTATAATTCATGATTTTACCCACTTGTTGATTCTTCAAAGAATTACAATTTTACATTTTCATGTTTGAGGCCTGAAATATGGCGGAAAGTTGAAAGGGGGCAAATACTTTTTGATTGTTCTATATAAGGTGTCTTGGAGATATGATGCCCATTTTACATAATTTTATTCTTGTATAACCTGTTTAGCAAGATACTCATTTTCAATGCCACTGTATCAGGCTAACATGAAGGGGAAGTTTAAATTATTTACCTAAAGCTCCTTACCTTTATATTCAACGGGAAGGCAGATATTGTAACAAGGATAATAAACACTGTTACCAACTTATTGACAAATTTGGTGGATTTACAATATTCATAAGTAGGCATGGTCATTATATTTAGTGACTTTTTAGCAGAGATGGATAAAGTACATTTTATTCAAGTAAGAATAACACTACTTTAACATTTTACTGGTTTTTGACTCATTAGTTAGAGCTTTCCAGGGAATAAAAAAAATTATATTTTATAGATAGATAAATATAGATTTTCCCTGTTATAAAAAAAAATCTATGTTAGATGGATGTGATTTAAATATGTCCTAAAACAATGAGTATAATGTTTTCATAGCAGTTCTATAAACAACTAGAAGTTGCACTAGTTCACAAACGACAGACAAAAGGAAGTCCTGATAAATGAAACGTTGCAAAAGTTGAGACAAGCAATCTGAAAAAGATGTAAGACAATGGCTTCAGAAAGACGCAGCGTTCTAAGAAGAAGTGGGAGTTATAGAAAGTGAGGAGGGAAGAGCTGTGTCAGTGGTAAACAGATCTCTTAGGGCTGTGACCCAGAAACTGCTGGAGTATCTCCCAAAGTTACCAAAAACACATTTTAATACTATTTTAACCCATTTGTTGTCACCCTCTGACGTTCTGATGTTGCTCTGATTATTTCTAGGGATGTGCAGCAGTCAATTGACATCTTAAGGCAGCTTTATCCTTTTTTGTACAAGAACAATGGTATCTGTTGCCTTTCTTTATATATTTTTTTCTCTTTAGGACCCTTTTCCAGGAGCCAGTGTTTTTGGTTACATAGTATATTCAACAACCAAGAAGAAAGGCCAGATTGCAAAGTAAAGGGTTTAATTTACCACGTAATGCAGCTCCCGCAGTACTTGAAATCTAACCTTAACCCAGGAAAGCAAGAACTAGATTCAGTTTATCAGGGTTTGGTTCAGGTTTTTGAGGACCAAAAAGCAGAGATCAGGAGGCTGAGGTGAATCTTATAGATTTAATGAGTAACTGAGGCAAAATCCAAAAAATCCAAGAAACAAATAACCAGAAAACATCAAGGGAAACTCACGTGGGGAGCCAGAGATGAGGAAGCAACAAACAACAATAAGGAACCAGCACTGAGTGACTGCAGAGGTGGAGAATATAGGGGAACAGAACAAAGGGTGGGCTGATTAGCTGAATATGGAGCTGGTGTGAGTGGAACTAACTAGAAGGAAGCCAAAGGGAAGGAAACAAGCACAAGGGGGCAGCAGAGAGTAACTTAAAGACTGCTTGAATATAATGGAAAATAAACCAAAGATCAACAAAACAGAAAAACTGATAACTGAAAACTTAAAACTCAGAGTCCCAAATGGGGAGAACCAGAACACAGTTATTGTATTTCAGGCATTACCCATCAGTGATCTCTTTAGGGATTAAAACAAAAATTGTCAGCATGTTTTACAGAATTTTTGCACTTTGATGAAAGCAAAAAGCAAACTCATTCCTTGGTTGACTGCAGCCTCTGAGCTCCGTCTGTGTGCAGTTAGTGCTGTTTTAGACCTACAGTGGCAGTCATTCAAAATGGTCCTTTCCAGTCAAACTCCAGCCGAATGGCAGCCCACTTCCCTGCAACTCCCAGCAAAATCCCCTCCAACTTCCAGCCACTATATTTATCTACTCTGACTCCACCCTTTCACTGAATTACAGGGTCTGACCAGCAGATGGTGCTTCTCTTTAGATCTTAATATCTACAAATCATGACAGAACGTTTTAGTACAAAGATTGACGTTTAAAAAGGAATTGTAGGGGACCAGCCAAGGACCAACCAAGGGCCCATCAAGGAAATAAGGAACATTTTGAATGGCTACTACTGTACTGTTTGAATTTTTAACCATTGAAAACTTGGGTACCTTTAAAATTTAATTGGACATTAAACTGTTTTTAATTCTGTGTCTGTGTTTTTTGCTATGAAATAACACAATTCATGGCCGTGGAACAGAGGGTGCACAGACATTTTGAGGGGCAGGTGCTTTCAGCTTGAGGGGAGGGCACTGAACTCTGCACTGGCTAACACTTAATTATAAAAAATAAATCTTTCTGTTGAAGTTAGAAATCTGACTTTTATTAGTAATATTCTCTAAACGTGAGTTTTCAATGGAAAAAATCACATCACCAACAGAACAGACTAAAAGCATACTTCTTTCATCTGGCCCATCTCCCCTGTTTTCCCTCACCCTGCTGTTCTCCCTCATCCTGGTCTTTTTCTGTCTCTGTGTCTTCCCCTGAACTCTTCCCTCATCTCCTGTCCTGTTATATGTTGATGGTATAGAGCTTCCCTGCTGTGACTGGCTACAATATATTAATAATAACCATCATGACAACAATAATAATAATAATGATAATAATAATAATAATAATAGCTTTAACAAATATGCCACATTAGTTTAAATAATGGGCTATTAGGGCAACATGACTGGAAGTCTTGTCACGTGGATATGACTTATGGTAGCCTACAAAATAATACCTATTTTAATACCTGCTGCACAAAACCACTTAAAAATAAAATGTGAACAGCTTTTAAGATTTTTTTCAATATGATTAACCCTCCTTTCTTGGTATTATGCTGCAATTACTAAATCAATATACAATTAAGACAGTAAAGAGACCAAAATGTGTTAATTTATGTTGCCTAACAAAACCCTATACAACAGAAAACGTTTGTCTTAACACATAGATTTGTACAGAAGAGGATTAAGGGGCCACTGAAAAAAAAAAAAAAAGTTAACTGATTTTTAAATTTTATTTCAGTTTAACATGAAAAAAGTCAGAATTCTGACTTTTTTCTGAACTGGCTATGATGCTGCATCTGGCATGCCCTGCGGGCGACCGAGCGAGTTCACGTGACAAAGGAAGAGAGAGAGGCTGGTCGGGGGCGTGCGCAAAGTAGGTGGTCATTTCAGGGCATTGTTTCAGTCGTTTTTAATGGCTCAGGTTTTTCAGTAGTTTGAATTTTAACCATTGAAAACTTGGGTACCTTTAAAATTTAATTGGACATTAAACCGTTTTTAATTCTGTGTCTGTGTTTTTTGCTATGAAATAACACAATTCATGGCCGTGGAACAAGGGTTTTATTAGTTCAGAGCTTTATTTTCTTTCTGCTTGACTACTATGCTCTGAACTCTGCACTGGCTAAATTAATTATTACCTTTACTCTTTCTGATAAAGTTAGGAGTCTGAGTTTATTAGTTATATGGTGTAATTGCTTTAAAAGAATGATTGGTTATGGCTTTGCTGCTGAAAAATCATGTTTTTTTTTTTTTTCTTTTTCTATTGCTAAACTTGACGTCCATTGGTTTGATCGTGTTTTTAGTAAAAGTAAAACACATCCTGGGTCATGTATCAAGTGTATCAATGTATCAATCCCTGAAGAATATGTGTTTATTTCAGCTCAACCAGGGTGAAGAATGTTTGGTTGATGCATGGCTTCTCTTGTGTTATTCTTAGCTTCCATGTGGTTCCTATTCTTCAAATTAACTAAGTTCCTACATGTTAACAAGTTTTTATCAATGTTCTGTAGAAGACGATCTTTGTTTTATCAGCCACTGAGTGTGCTAGTTCTCCTTTGTAGAAAGATAAGAGAGGTCTGGAATTTTCATGTAAGGTTAACAGAAACTGTGAGATATAAAATTAGAAAAAAAAATCCAGGAAATTGTATCATCTTTATTTCCAAATTATGATGGAAAATAGGTATTTGGTAATTAACAAAAGTTCAGCTTCATTCTTTGCAGCATAATTTTTGTTGGCAATGGCAGGTCATTGCAGCCCACTGCTCCCCAAGGGCATCGGTTAAATGCAGAGGTAAATTTCTCCAGTGTGAATTCAATAAAATTCAATTATTATTATTATATTTCCGGTCAGTCTTCACCAGGTTTGCTGCAGCTGCTGTTTTGGTCCATTCTTCCATCCTGCTCCTCTAGAGCAGTAATGTTTTTGGGTTGTCACTGGACAACCTGGACTCTCACCTCCATCCACAAATTTTCAATGTGGTTGAAATCAGGAGACTGGCTAGGCCACTCCAGGGCCTTCTAATGCCATTCATGGAGCTACTTCTTCATTGTCTGAGTGCTGTGTTTGGGTTGTCATGCAGGAAGACCCAGCCACATTTCTTCTTCAGTGCTCTCACTGATGGAAGGTTTTGGCTTGAGTTTGCAAAGGCCTTGTTCATTCTTCCTTACTATGGATAAGCCTTCCTGTCCCCTTTGCATGATGTTTGGAGTCTTAACTGTTTGAGGCTGTGGTCACGTGTCTTTTACAAAGAGAATTACAAACGGATGCCATTAATACAGGTGGCTGGCGTTACAGATCAGTGAGGACCAGACATGTTGCTTCTTTCTATATGATTAGATATTTATTTTCCGCCATAATTTACAAAGAAACTCTTTAAAATCATACAATGTCAATCTCTGGATTTTCTTTTCTCTAATCTTGTCTCTTATAGTTGAAGCATAGCTATGGTAAAAATTGCAGACTTGTCTTATCCATCTATGTAGGAGAATTTGCAGAATCTTTGGCTGACTAAATCATTTTTGTCCTGAACAGAATAATTTTTATACATTCTGACTTTTTTCTTATTTTTTACAAGGTGACTGTGACCAACATGGGTGATGGATGTGTCACACGCTTCCCAGGAACCTCCAGTGCTGCTCCGATTGCTGCGGGAATTCTAGCTCTTGCCTTGGAAGTAAAGTGAGTGTCTATCAGTCCTGTAATACACCAATGAATACCAATGTTATTATGATAAAATATAAAAACCCTTTTTTTGTATTTCATCATCAAACAGGGGCTAATCACCACATCCATGATCCTGTTTAGTGTCTTTTTTAAAGGAAAAATCTGGTCACATTCCGAATATAAACCTCATTGAAAAATACTTAAACTATAAAATTATTACATATTTTTTAATAAATGATTAATTTTAATTAAGTGTAATTTTCATTTGAATGGGCTTTACTGGAGACATCAGTGTTTGTAAAAGAACACTACTGCCACCTATCGGTTTGTGACGTCACAGTGCAGTACCGGATGTTGAGCAAGTCCCAATGCTGTATCTGGTGTTCGTTACAATGCGCTACTATCCATGATGGTGAAAACCAGTGCAATATGTGAAGCAAAGAGTAATGGATTCATGTATGCGTGTTTTTCTGTGGCCAGAATTTTGATTGCTAATCCTCCCTCTTCAAGTTGGAAATCCAACAACCAACCCGCGGTGGATCATGAATCGAAAGGGAAATAACTAATGTGTCTTTCACTTTTATCCAATGTATTATAACAACATCCAACCGCCATGCATCGGGTATTGTCAGTTTCTACTCATAGCTCTGGTGAATTTTCTTTACAATGGTGAAGTCCCTCTGGAAATCGGGTTCATATTATTGTTGATCAGGTGAGATGCGTTCTAGTAGCTCCCATTGACTTTGCTTGTAAAGGTGGAGGAGAATGGAGCTAGGCTTACTGCACCATGCGACGTCACTGCCGGAAGATGTCAGAAGTGAGGTGTTACAATATTTAGGCAATAATGGCCGTTCCTGGACTCTGATCACGATGTTTTTATTTTTTTTTTGTGATTAACAATAAATTTATTAAAACACAGCGAACGTATTAGTTTTATTTATGGATAATGGTCCATTGATTATTTCTTGCTGACCGTACTTTCTCTTTAATGTTTCTATTTTTGGAAACATTAAAATGGAATCAATTGAGATCTACCAGATTTGACTTTGATCAGACATACAGTATGGGACAACTGCCAACTTTTTTTTATACAAGCATTACGTTTGTTTTTTCCAACTAAGAGGATGATGAAAAAACATTTAATTTAATTAAATTTTCTATAATATCTCTTGTTGTTTTTACTTCTCAGTATAAAGGTTTTTATTTCCCTTCTATTAAACCGTACAGTCTTAGAAACCTCGGAAATCATTCAGAAGCTGGATGGGCTAAATCCTGAATTAGGTGCATTGCATGATACCTTGCTGGCTCCTGTATAATTGATTTATTGCAGACCAAACACACCACATAGACCTTTAATGTTTACTATCCTAGGGAGTCAAGTTCACATTTATATTATTAGAATATTAAGTTATGTTCTGTTAAATAGATTTTATTTTCCCCCTTTATTAAGTTTACTAGTCTTTTTCATCAGCCAATGTTTATTTTATTTTTTGCCCTGATTAAACCTAATTCATCCTCCCTGTAGAGTCTACGGATTTCCTTCAACCTCTTGTTTAACTGCATTGTTTACATGACTCCAATATCAAATGATCACTTTCAAAATTCGATTCATTCTAGAGGCCTATATTTAGATAAACATGAGAATAATGGGTAACTGTTAATAAAAAGGTATGAGTGTCTTAATTTGTAACCTTAAGACATAAATGTGAATAAATTTAATATGTATTTCATCCTTGTTAACTAGAAACTAAGGTTTGTTATATCTTTGTGAAACTACATGCATACATCACAAATGTACAAGTAAAAATCATAAATTTACGAGCACCAGTCACAGATTGCACTTGTAAACTGCCAATTCCTACATTTGTGAATGCAAGTTGAAAAGTTCTAACTTTGATTTCACAGATAAAACGTCTGATGTCAAATGAATTGACATCAAGGAACAAACACATACTTCAAATTTTTACAATTTTATAAACCTCTGCTTACAAATTTAGACACTCTTTATTGACAGTGATCTTACCCAAGAAGGAAACCCCGTAAAAATAGCCATAAACAACCAGTAATCACTCCTTAACACATTTTAAACAACTGATAATATAGAAATATATTTCCCTCTATTACGTACAGTTTACTTTTGCAAATCAGTAAGACAAAGGAAAGTCTTTCTGAGTCTTAATGTGTAATGATGTCTGCAGGTTGACCAAATGTGTTTACATCCCTGCTTACTTGTACTAAAACTGTTCTAGTTTATAGACTGAAGGATTTTAGAGTCTATTCTCTTAAATACCGGGAGCCAGTCGAAGGACTTTAGAACTGGGTTGATGTTCTCTACTTTGATAGTTCTAATGAGGACCCAGGCAGCAGGATTCTGCAGCAGTGATAAATTCTACTAAAGATGAATCATTAATTAGGTTTACAAAGTCCTGCTGTAATATTAGTCTTTTAGTCCAGAGATAATCTTTAGGTGATAGAAGGTAACATTTATTTCTGTCTTTATCAGCCTCTGGAGGTTCAGGTCCAAGTCCATCACTATTACCAGATTTAGAGCCTGATTGGTGGTTTTTACTGTAGCTGGAGTCATTTAGGCTGGGTGCTAACCTTTAAAAAATCTTTCTATGGTCCAAAAATTTATAGCTCAATTTTGTTTTAATTCAGCTGAAGATACTGTTGTCCCATCCATGCATGTATTTCTTCTATGCATTTACCAAAGCTGAAATGGGTTTATAATCACAGCTATGTGTCGTCTACATAGTTATGGTAACTTATGGTGTTTACTGAGATCCGGGTTAAGGGAGCATCTAGATATTGAATAGGAGGAGCCCTAACGTAGGCCCTTGAGGAACACCACATGTGATCTCTGATGTAAAGTCCAGTACTGTCCTTCAGGTGGGATTTAAATAAGCCTAGTTCTGCACCAGAAAGGCTGACCCAGGTTTCTAAGAGTTCTGATAAAAATTGAGTAATTACAGTCTGGGATGTTCTAACTGTTGAAACTGCTTTTTTCAGTATTTTTTTTTCAGCAGCAGCTTGTCCAAGTTTAAAATAGAAATTTTCAGTACTATTTTAATTTGTTTAATTTGTCGAGCTCTGTGCCAGCCTGGTTTCCCCTTGGTGAAGTTAGCATTTAAAACAATGCTGGCATTCAATGATGTGATATTATTTGCTTTTTTCACTGGAATCATTGCTGAAAATATGCTTTTCAGTGAGCAGTTTAAATTTTGTGGGGAAATCCTTCATATTATGATATTATTAACTCCTCCTTCTTATTTTTATCTCCTTTAGACTTACAGTAGAGAACGTCTCATCAACTTTCACCCCCCAAAAAGCTGTCATTGTTATATAAAAGAAAAAATTGTTTTAATGAAGCTTGAAAAATCTGGACTGCATGTTACTTTAGGTGGTTCCTAATTGTACATTAGCAATGTACCAGAAGGATTGGTTGTTGCATTGCTCAGCTTTAGTAATTAGTTAATAACTCTGGACACTTTATTGTATAATATGTGACAAATATATAGTTATGCAATTACTGCTTAGTGCAGATGAGTGAAATCTGTAATGAAGTTTCATTGTGTCTAACAGTACTTTGTTTAGTTTAACTCAGTGTATGTATATCCTTTTTGATAAACATTTTGCTATTTCATTAATTCATCTTCTGTCATAGCCTGATCGCCTGCAGCTATTAGGTTCTCTATTTTCCATCCTTTCCTCTAAAAAGAGATTAATGATTAATTAGCTGTAAGTGAAATCTTCTAACCTAGCAGAAACATTTACTCAGGCAAACAGAGCTCCAATACCGGTTTACCTTTCCGCACGACAACGTCAAAGCCAAGTCATCCTTCTGAGGTGCGTGGCTTTAAATTTTGCTCTACAGCAGCCTCAGCACTTCCTTTCCAACTCGTAGGAGTTTTAGCAGTTTTGCTGTGAGACATGGGCAGATATCCCAGAGTTATGCTTTGCCAAACTCAAAGAAATATATTCTCATGAGAGTCGTGGCTTAATTAATTTGTGTAAAAGTGGGACCCATTAAATGATGATGATGATGATGGTGGTGGGCGGGGTAATGATCCAGTACTGAGTCAGTCAAACTTGTCTCTCTTTATCTTCCTAATATCTTGAAAAGTCCATAAAGATTTTTACATCTTGTATTGAGTATTTGTTTTCATTTAGGTTAAGATGCAAAATAAGTGTGTCTAAGAAAACAAGATGCATATTTCAGAATTTCATTGCTGATTTCTGATTTTGAGTTTCTGAATAGATATGACAGTCAAATACCACTTATAGCTGATGCTAATTTCTCTTTGAAAGCTAGAGGAATATGTTTCACTCCTAGAGTGAGCTGTCATTAAATATTTAGAGGAAGGGTAGAGGTGATATTTCTATTTTTATGTGATAGGGCAGCTATAAAGCTGTGTTTTAATATCATAAAAAAAGAAAACTAATGATGAGTGTCTTAAAGTTAAATTAAGGATATGACCAAAAAAGTCTGTTATGAAGCCTCTCAGTGAATCTTGTGTGAAAAAAAAAAATGTATAAAAAATTATTACTACAGTTGTAATAATAATCTGTTTTTAAGTAAAAAAAAACTATTGTTCTGGTCTGGACCATCCAGAGTCCAGGCTCCAAAATGAATAGATAAGCTGTGGAGGGGGGTAAAGATTAAGGGGGTGGCAAAGAGGCATTCCATCCTGAAACCATGGAGCTCAAAGCACAGGACAAACTTTAAAAATACCAAAAAGTCTCTCTCAGTCTCCCCTCAGCCTGGATGAACCACAGATGGGTCTTGACAGGTCGCACCACCAATTGTCATGGGGGCTCAGAACGTAGGACCCAGAATTCAGACGAGACAGACAGTGATTACTTTAAAGGCGTTTTATTGAAAAGACTGCGTGCCGCTGCGCAACAGCTGTGGGGGGCTCACTGGATAAGCTGCAGGGATGGATACTCAGGTCAGTGACTTCTGAACTCAAACGGTGAACTACAATGAGCTCTGAAAGTCACCAACCTGGCAAAGTTCAGTTTGAGCCCAGAAGAAGCAGCTTGAAACTGAGCTGGTACCAGAGATCCAGGAGAGAAGAGGAGCGATGACCAGCAACAGCCAGAACACGCAGAGGAACTGAGGGATCCAGAAGGATAATCCGAGCCGTGGTCAGAAGACAGGTCCAAGGTCGATAAATCCAGGTAACAGTTTGGAAACACAGACCGGGCAAAAACAGAGCAGAACAGGAGGGGGGCGGATACTCAGAAGTCTGGGAGCAGATACAGGTCAGGATCAGGCAGAACTATGCACATACAGAAACGCTAGAATTAGACTCGCAGGAAGCTCAAATAATCTGGCCAATCGGCCTGGATCCGGTGGCATAAATAGCAGAAGGAACAGGTGGATCTGATAGAAGATAATGAGCACAGGGTGGAGCAAAGCAGATTAGAGGAGAAGGAGTAAAACCCAGCCTCTGGTGTCAAGATCATTACACCAATACTGAAAAATATCTACCCAGTGAGTTTTTATGGAAGTAAATCTGTGTCGCTGGGATTTGAATTAAAAATGTCACTGAAATTTAAATGTTGTATGTTTGTACTTACTGTTTCAGTGTTAGAATATATTCAGAACACATTTTTTACCTAAAAAATTTAATTGTCATTATTTCTACACACTTGAAATTTAATTTATTTTCTTCAAGCTAAAATTCACATTACTATTTCAAAGTGCTTACATTTTCAATACTTATTTTTCAGTTTAATTTTTGAGTGTTAAGAAAATCTGCATATAAAAAAATTCAACCTTTCCAAATTCAAACTTAATATTTTCAGCCTCCTGAGATTCAACTGGCTCTATTTCAATGTCTCTAAATTCGGCGCCTAAATTCAGTGTAAAAAGGGAAGGGTTACTTCAGGTCACAGACATTAGCAATGGATTGTGGCGTCCAACACCCAGCCAATCCTGTTATGTTTTCTTAGTTATATCACGTGACGCATGTGGCGCTCATACTGAAGGAAAACCAGTATCATAAATGTGTTCTGAATATATTTTAACACTGAAACAGTAAGTACAAACATACAACATTTAAATTTCAAGTGACATTTTTAATTCAAATCCCAGTGACACAGATTTTTTCTTTTCTATATTTAACAGTCTTTGCACTAAACAGAACCAGCATTATGTGGTAGCAGTTATTACTGTCTGTTTGCTGACTGAAGAAAAGTCCCATTTTATAATTTCCAATGAACCATTTAGACCAATCAGCTCATTGCAGCATTTAGCTTAGACCACAGGTCAATGCAATACAAGGATGACAGACTTCAGTCACTGACAGGATAAACTAAAAATCCACTGAGACCAATCAGGTGGCTCTTCTCTAGATATTTCTCCTATTTAGATACTTAGATGTATAAACACCTTGTCCATTTTTGGTTGATACCGGCTACTACTTCATCCTCGTCCTCCTTTGTGTTGTCGACTTCCCAGGCCTTTTTTTGTTATTGCTCCTAGCAGGGCAGCTGCTGCTGTGACCTCAGGCCCACTGTTTTGTGGCTGTATCAGTGGTATCTGTGCCACCTTCACAATATGGATTGTACTAGAGGCCAGCTTTACTGCTCCAGCTGTCATGCTGCAGTGTTCTCAGTCTCAGTTACGTGGCTGTAAAATGGAGTGTGGGTCCCCTGGGCGAAGCGACTCCCAGGACATTACTGTTAAAGGCTTTGTCATGACCTGCTGCCACTGACTAAACCATATATCACCTCCCTCGCTTAAACCAGCTGCATTCTGGTCACGTCTTTATGGATCTCTGTCTCTCTCTCTCTCTCTCTCTCAGCCCTGTCTCTGTATTGGTTATATATATATATATATATATATATATATATATATATATATATATATATATATATATATATATATATATATATACATATATATATACACATATATATATATATATATAGCATGTGTGTGTGTTGGAGTTCTACACGTTGTCTACACACACTACAATTAAATTAAGTGCATTTTTCTTGAATTGAGGAGGTAAGTGAGATACTTTTCCAATGGAATAAGACAATTTACATTTTGCATTGTCTTTTTTTTTTTACTGCATATTATCTAATTATCTGATTCCAAGAGTAAAAATACTTTAGCCTTAATTTAGGAAATTTTTGCTTCTTTCTAGATCATTTTTGCAGTGCAGGAACAGATACCATTTTTATAATCATATTTATTTTTAATTCTACACTGCAAAAATTATCTAGATATAAGAAACAATTTCTTAAATCAACTGTATTTACCCTTAATTTTAGTTGGTAAATGGGATGATTTGCCAATGGAATTAGGATTTTTACTCTTGAAATAAGATAATTAGATAATATAAACTTGTAATAAGACAATGCAGTTGCTTTTTCTTATTTTAAATGTAAATTATCTTGTTTTTTTGGCAAAATGTCTCACATACCTCCTCAATTCAAGAACAAATGCAATTGGTTTAAGAAAAAATTACTTATTTAGATTTTCTATTTTTTTTGTGTAGAAATTATTTTAGTTTTAGACAAATGTTTCTTTCTGATTGACAGCAAAGCATGTAGTGTTTCCATGAGATTGGATGTTGGTATAAAATATTTTTTTTTAACTTTATTCCAGCAAAATTGAAAAAAAAAAAAAAAAAGGAAAATTGGGTTGAGAGTCCATAACAGTATTGAAAAGGAGCGAGCACATTTGTTCGTTAGTTAATTAGTCTTTGAGGCAGACATCGTCTATTTTTAAAGCTAGGCTTCAAGCTTTCCTTTTTGATAAAGCTTATAGTTTGATTGGCACAGGTGTCCTGAGCTATCTCTACACTTATGCTGCTATAGGCTTAGACTGCTGGAGGACATAGATACCTATTTTCATCATTCTGCTTCATTCTATATTCTCCCACTCAGCAGAATTTGTTAAACTGTATCGGTTCCTAACAAATTGTTCTCTCTGTTTTTACTCATCATAGTAGCTTCATCTGGTCTGTTCCCGTTTGGCTGTGACAACATCCTGGAGAGAAATATCAGCTGTGCTTCTCTTGTTGTGACTGGCTCTATTTGCTCTCTTTCATCCTCTGACATGGCAGCTCGCTCAGAATTCATCTGCCTGGCTGTGTGTTTCTGGGATGGTCCGCCTGTGGATATGGTTGACAGTCGCCTTTTGCATCATATCCTCCTTCTGTACATCTGTTTCTGTCTCCTTGAACTCCAGTCGGCATCGGCAGATGGCCGCTCACACTGATTCTGGTTTTGCTGGAGGTTTCTTCCTGTTAAAGGGGAGTTTTCCTCTCCACTGTTGCTAGAAGCATGCTTGGTGTGATGGATAGCTTTCAAGTCAATGAGTCGATTTAACAACTCACACAAACAACTTTCCTTTTGTCTAATGCATCCAGAGAATATTTTACCAAAACTCTTGGGCATCATCACAATTTCTTTAGTGAAATGTAGGCTTGGCCTTTGTTTCCTATTTCAATCATCAACAGTTTTCAAGTCTGAAATCAAACCGGTTTTGTCTCAGGTTTGTTGTATTTATTGAGTCATAAATACTGTCAAGCTGTGCTTTAGATACAGTCCCTGGTTCATATGACATCCTGGATGAGTCATCGATGCCCTTTTGGACTCATTTTGGCATGTTAGACTCTAGTAGGAGGGTTCATCTCTGCTCCATGTTTTATACATTTGTGGATTTTGATTCTTATTCATAGGAATCACAAAACACTAGACATGTCTTTTTAACCATTTCTGGGATGTAAATGAGTTCTTTGACCTTGACTTCCTTTATTATTATGTAATATATCATGAGGGCCAAGTTGTTTTAAAAAGCTTTTCAACATTTAGCTCATGAAATCATTGAAAGTTTATTTCCCTATGTATTCAGATTATCTGTTATCTGTGTAGAGTATTAGCTTATTTGTCTGAATAACTCCCCCTATACAATAAAGGAAACCAGCGCTGTTTAGCCTAAATGTGAGAGCTGCTTTCATAAAGTTATTCTTCAACGATTCTTCATTAAGTTCTCCCATGTGTCACTTGAAATCAATAATGTTGAT
Source organism: Cyprinodon brontotheroides (assembly GCA_018398635.1). Lineage (NCBI taxonomy): Eukaryota > Metazoa > Chordata > Actinopteri > Cyprinodontiformes > Cyprinodontidae > Cyprinodon > Cyprinodon brontotheroides. Next base: position 7,216,030 of record JAGKQL010000063.1, read on the forward strand.
TGCAAATCTGCTTTGCAAACTTATCACTAAGCACTAAGAGATGCATTTTAACACACATTTGTAATCCTCTAGCAGATATTTAGATTATGATGGTATATAACTTTATACATCGAATTTTTGATTCATTGACCTAACAGTCTGACCATTTTATGTATAAAATTTAGTGGCTCTACGCTGCAGTGTCAGAGCGTCGCTGTCTGCCCACCTTTCTCTGGCCTCTCTCTTTCTCTTTTGTGTTGTGTTTCCATCCGTCTCCATCCATACATCTTGTCAAACAAATCTTCTAGCTGAAGCAATCCCTCACTCATTCTGTTTGTCAGTCATTCTCTGATCGTTTGTATCGCTCACTTTATCACTCTGTCAGCCTCTCTGTCACTTTATCTTTGTTTCTCTACATCCATTCATCAGTCTGACTGTTTTCCGGAGATGAGCTGGACATTCAGCTTTTATGTGATTCCATCTGATTCTTTGCTTCTGCGGGTCACTTTTAGGTTATAGGTGTAATCAGCCTGACTAGAAAGATGGATCGTCTGCATGTCTATTCCACTTAAATACCTTTTAGCAGATATATATTTTGATATGCTATATCCCTGCAGTTTTTAAGCCGTCTCTTAAATAGTTTGTTATTTTATGTAGGTATTTTAGCTGCTCCTGGAAATTTTGTTGAAAACAGTTAATTGGACTTAATAGTGCTGTACATTGACAACAAAGCATCTCACTTTGTGTCATTTTGGTTACAATACATTTTTATTCCTCTTTTAATAAGCTGCCGTTTAGTTATTTTCATATTTTATTATTCAAATTTCTCTTTTTTTAGTTTGACTTTTATGAATTGCATTCTTTTCAATTTGCATTTTATGGTTCTCAATCTCTTGACTTAAAGCCCAATGCAAACATTCGCTGTAGACCATTAAACATGTTGTTGCTAACACCAAGCAGACCAATAGAAATGCATCTTCTCTCGTCACTCCAGAACAAATCCCAACCCCAGAAGTGCAGTAAATGTGACTTCTAAAACGCAATTTGGAAAAAATAAATGTATTCGTAAAACTCAAAGTAAAAACGTCAAATTTGAAAAAAATAAATAAATAAAATACAAGAACTTTAAAAAATGTTTAAAATTTGAAAAAAATAAAACATAAAAACACATCAAAGTTACTTTCAAATCCTTTTTTGGGGATTTTTAGAATGGCCCCTTGGTTTAAGAGGGGTGAGTGTTTATGGAGGACCAGCTATGCCATAAATAGAAACAATGGCGAGAAAAACAAAGCTTGACAAATTATTTATTATTTTAATTTTGTAATTTATTTAGCAATTTATCATTAAACATATAATGTTATAGTCTTATTTTAGTGTTTGTTATGACTTAACTATGATTTTATTTAATTTGTCCTCTTATTGTGCTAATCTTGTATTTTAACGTCTCTCTATTTTGTATTTGTTTCATAGAAGTAACCTTATTGATATATTTTTCTCAGTCCTTTTATATCTGTCCTACTGATTCCTTAGAAAATTAAATCACTACAAAAAACTCAAATATATTTTACTTATAATATGTTTGATAAAAGCCAATCATGTTGAATAATATAATATACTTCTTCCAAATAAACTAAAGTTACACCACATTTCCAAAGTGCAGACAAGTGAATTTATTAACTAGATTATGAAACTAATTAAAATAACTATAAGTGATCTCATGCTCTAAGATGATTTTTTTCAGCGCTGTTGCTTCAGAAGATTTCAAAGACACTAAAAAATGACTTTGGTAAAGAAGATACAAAAATTCCCCAAGTGAGCTATGGATTGATCGATGGTCAGTATGAACTTCTTACTGAGTTTGATCAAAGCTACAAAAGAATACAACTAAAAAAGGTAAAAGACTGTGGAGGGAATTTTGTTCCACTGTTGCTCCAAGCAAAGGAAATGTGTTGTAAATGGAAGTAAAAAAAAAAAAAAAAGAAAACACATTTTGTAAATTGAAATTTGAAAAGAAACGCAAATCAGATATGAAACCTTAAAAGTAACTTTTCTGTCTTCTTAGATTTCGTGGGAATTTTTTTTCGATTTTCTGTTTTTCAGTTTGAGTTTTATTAATCAGTCTTTTTACATTGATCACAAACCACGTTCTTTTCACCTCAAGCCCAATAAAAACAATGGTTCTTTATGCACACGTTGACCATTGATCAAAGCTGTAAAGCAAAAAATAAAACTAAAAAAAGTACAAATATAAAATCTGAAAAAAAAAAATCTGAAAAATCACATCAATCAAAAATAATATAAATAATTCTTGATTAAAACATTTTCCAAAAAGTTTTCTTTACTTGTAACAGTAATGGAACAAAATGACCTCCATAAAAGTCCTGGATATAGTGTGTGGGATGAACTGAACTTGAATGTAAACACAAAACACAGCTATGCACTTCATCTTTCAGGAGATAAAATGTGACAGCAGACTATGTAAACAGCAAAAAATTACCTTTTAAAAGAATTCATCCATCTTCTTCTGCTTATTGGTCAGGACCGTGGTGGGGATGGTGCCCCCCTCTAGCAATCTATGGGCGAAAGATAGGGTGCACTCTGAAAAGGTCACATGTCAACATAGAGACACACAACCATGCATGTACACCTAAGGACTTCTCAGAGACACCAATTATGCCAACAGTCATGTTTTTTGGCCGTGTGTAGGCAGAACGAGCACAGGGGGAACATGCAAACTCCCTGCAGGAATACCCTGGGCTGAGCATCAGCCCCAGGACCTTCTTGCTGCAAGGCAAAGGTGCTACAACCTGCATCACCATGCCGTCAAGTGTATTCAGTTATTCTTTTTTTTCTCAAATCTGTTCCTTTTAACTAAGTTATACACCCTTTACATTTCCAACATACCAAAAAGCAATGACCCCTGTGTGAATTTATGTATGAACACCTTTAATCAGGGGCAGAATAAAGCCCTTTTGATGAATGGTCTACTCTATTTGTTACACGAGTTAAGGTAAATCTAAAGGCTCTTTGTATGTAAAACTGTTACTTCCCAGAGCTACATTTCCTCACCCGCATCAGGAAGAGTGGCTATCAAATAATGCATGCGGGCATACAGTGGATGCATGCATAAACAAGTGCTATACAATTTGTTCGATGGCTTTTGACATACTCTGCATAAGATTTAAACAGTTTGAGAGATTTATTTGCTACGTTTTTGTTTCCCTCGGTTTATATACATGCAAATCAAGCACTACTTGTTTTGCAAAGTGGGAAACATGCACATTGAACAGATTAAGCTCTCGCAGAACCTAACTGCTGGTGTGTTCCAAGCACTTTCATAAATCGTATCCAGCAGCCTACACAGTTTTGAAGAACCACACATGCAGTGCTGCTGTATATCAACAGATGCAGACAAACAGATCCAGGCAGCCTGTGGCCTTAGGATCGTGCAAAACGTACACATGTACTGGTGCACGCTCCCACACGTACTCATTAGCGACAGAAATCAGAGCGAAATTGGTGTAGTGTGTTTAAGAGAGACTGCAGGCATGCAGTTATTGGACTTCGCTTAATTGATGGACCCATTAGTAACACTTGTTCCGATAACATGGGAAGAATCTCAGTCTGCGCACAGTCACTCCAAGTGGGCTCATTTAGGCTTAGAGAGCAGCATATTAAGAGGAGATTACAGAGCTGCATGGAGCTTGTTGCCTGTCCATGCCTTGCTACTGGGAGATTGATGTAGACAAACTGAGAACTGTGACAATCCATAGGGTAGGGAGACTAAGTATCTGCACTGACACAGACAGCATCTGATGCTTCTATGTTCATTTCTGAGAATAGATTGCCTTGCAAAAAATTTATTTATTGTTTCCATTTTTTCTTCGCATTTTGCATACTCATATTCTGCACCTAAATACTATTGCAACATAATTTTTTTTAATTAAATGACTTTTAGGCTGTCATATGTTGTGTGTTAAGTGGCCCTGTTTTGGGACAACAAATGAAAGTAATATGATAGTGCTACAGTAGCAGCCATTCAAAATGGCCCTTCCCAGTCAAATGCCAGCTGAATAGCACCCAACTCCCAGTGAAATCCCCTCCAACTTCCAGCCACTGGAGGGACCCCCTCTTACATATTTTTTTACTATGACTCCACCCTTTAACTGAATTACAGGGTCTGACCAGGAGATGATGCTTCTCTTTTGATCTTAATGCCTAAAAATCCTGACAGAAAGAATATTTTATTACACAGATTGTTTTAAAAGGAATTGTAGAGGACCAGTCAAGGACCCATCAAGGAAAGCGGGGACATTTTGAATCGCTACTACGGTATAACGAATCATGTTGAGTTGATAGCTAATATTGGTACTTAACTTTACCAATACTGTTTGGAGTTCTATATATAATATTTTATTGGAAACATAAACCTATTCAAACTGTAAAACATTTAAATCTTATACAATTCTTGCCAACTTAAAATTAAAAATTCATTCACCTTTGGTTTGTCCTTAACCAGCCTGGAAGAGAACATTTTAAAATGGGTCTTGACCGATTATAGTGAGTTCCAGAGCTTACCCCTTTAAAGCCCGATCCAAAACAGAAAATTACTTTTTTTTGGTTTGAATTCCTTATTTGGCCTTTTAACAAAATATGTAAAAAGAAAAAACAGAATTTTTTTTTTGATATTAATTATTTATTACTATGCGATAAGTCAAGATTATTTTTTGTGTAGTCTTCTGCCCTCTGTTATCAGGTATATCTGATTGTGTACAATACGATTTTGAGCAAAATTTTTAACATTAAATTATGCATAAGGTGTCAGATACAAAACATTTCAGAAACCGTATGTATCAAATATGATACATTTGGCATTACAGGGTTAAAGACCTTCACAGAGAAAACCATCGGTCCAAAGCTGGTTCTTCAATATTGGACTTTACAATCATGCTTTGAGGAGCTTCTAGTTACTTTGATGCTCTTCGGTATCAACATATGTACTTAGTGGCTCAGATGTTAAATAATTAATTCAGCTTTGAATAAATGTAAGCAAACAGACATTGCTAAAGTCTATCAAAACTGAACCACTAAGGGCCGAGAATAGAACCTTGCAGAATTCCCATTTTGTGTTTGGGATATTTGGGAATGGAGATACGTCTCGATCATCTTTAACACACTGTACTTTAGACTGTAAATACAATTTAATCACAAAAATGCCATATCATAAAGATAATTATTTTACATTTCAGATGTATCATTCACCTTTTAAGGGTTTCCTTTCCAGGGATCTTTTTGCATTTTCACTAACCAAGCAGTTTGTTATTTAGGTTGAGGAACCAGGTCTAGACCCAAGCTAGTGAGAACCGAGTAGCTGCATGGTCTCCTGTGGTTAATCAATTGTGCTGCTACAACTTTTTCAATAATTTTAGATAAAACTGGTAAAATGGATCTAGGACCATAGTTAATTGATTCTTGGTTTCCACCTTTAAACACTGGAAGGATTTTTGCTTTTTTCCAAGCACTGGGAAAAATACATGTTGGAAAGATTAACTAGATGTGTCACTGGTTTAACAAAAACATGTTTATACTTTTTAAGAAAACAGCTATTTATCCTATAAATGTCATTAGATTTGAAGTTTAAAAGTGTATATTTTTTCTGTAACTTTTGTTTCTGGCACCTCCTTAATACATGTGATGAAGTGATTCTCAGTAGATTATTGAAAGAATTGAAAGTTTTTCAAATTTCTTCAACTTAGGAGTTCCTCCCCCATGCAGTCTCTCTCTCTGGAATCCCACAGGCGAAGAGAGGGAAGGTCGATGTCTCTAATCTCTGTGGCTCAGGTCTCGGTTATTTGTTTCTGGGAGTGTTTTGCAGAGGGGTCTGCATCTAAGTTTGGAGAGCAGAGAAAATTATTTTGCTCCACCAATGTTCAAATTTAATATCATGGCTCATGGTGCAACACTTAAAACTACAAACTTCTTTCAGTTTTTGGAGAAGAGTGGTAAGAAAAGCAGAGAAGGCTTACTGAGCTCTTCTTCCTATTAAAGACATTTATCCTTAACGCTGTCCCGGTGCCTGCAACATCACGACTTCTCGACTTCTCACATCTCATGGACTGTTTCTCCTGCTGCCCTGGGAAGAGACTTACAGCATCCGGGATGCAGGTCCACAAATGATTCCAGAACAGTTTCTTTTCCATTGCCTTTAGACTCTGCGGAATGTTATGTAAAATGGGTTATAAAAAAAACTAAAACAAAAACTGAATGTTAGAACTGTAACTATACAGTCACATATTTATGTTACTGTTTTTTCATCACAATGTTTATCACTGCTGCCTTACCTTATCAAGGATGCAATTTAAAAAATTAAATAGTCTAGAGAGCTGTACTTAAAGGAGAAGTTCGGTTTTTAACACTTTTAGCCCATTTTCTGTAGTGTCCAGGATGAAATCGAATGATCGACACCAAAAGTTTGACAATTGGTCCTGTCTCTGCTTTTTGGCTCATTTAGAATCACCCCCTGGCTGCTTCAGAATGGCTTTCATAGTGCATGTCCGATAATGTCCTTAAAACAACCTTAAACGTTCTTTTTTTAAAATATGCTACTCACCGTGTCGTCAGCGCTGTTCAATGACGTTCCAAAAAAAGTTTTGTGAAGAAAAAACGTTCCTGTAGTGTTTTATTTAGCATTTTGTAAATCCCATTGAGTTCTGTAGGAATAGTCAATATTCCCCTGCCACCGGAAACGGAAATGGGGCCTGTTTACACAGTTGTAGTCTTTTCGCTTCACTCTGTGTACTCCGACGTCGAGGTGCTAACGTCTCTGTTAAACACTTTAAAAAACTCTGAAAATGGAATACGAAAGGTGGATTCTTGATTCTCGACGTCGGAGTACACAGAGTGAAGCGAAAAGACTACAACTGTGTAAACAGGCCCCATTTCCGTTTCCGGTGGCAGGGGAATATTGACTATTCCAACAGAACTCAATGGGATTTACAAAATGCTAAATAAAACACTACAGGAACGTTTTTTCTTCACGAAACTTTTTTTGGAACGTCATTGAACAGCGCTGACGACCCGGTGAGTAGCATATTTAAAAAAAAGAACGTTTAAGGTTGTTTTAAGGACATTATCGGACATGCACAATGGAAGCCATTCTAAAGCAGCCAGGGGGGGATTCTGCATGAGCCAAAAAGCAGAGACAGGACCAATTGTCAAAATTTTGGTGTCGATCATTCGATTTCATCCTGGACACTACAGAAAATGGGCTAAAAGTGTTAAAAACCGAACTTCTCCTTTAACAAAATGTCTTTTTGTTTACACTTGCGTGCAGACACATTTAAAATGGCATAATCACTATACAGATATTCAAGCGCCGCGGAGTCAGCAGGATCTAGCAAATGGTTGATCTGACTGAGGGACTCCGATGTCGGCCAGCCGTCTCTCAGCTGCTCCCTCCTCCCACAACCGGTGGTGCAGTTAGGGACCGTCAACAAATCATTGAACCAAGCACTCTTGAGAAAGAAAAATCAATAAATTCTTTATCTTATGACTAACTAAGAGGAAACTAATATAAAATCATGCCAATAACATCTGTAGGGCACACTTGCTTTATGCAATTTTAAGCTATTTTCAATTTTTAAGATATTTTTAAAGACAAATGTCTTGATTCTTCTTCGCTAATAGCCTCCCAGTCAAGGTGACCCACCGACTCAAATTCTTTGTGAAATTGTTTTAATACATTAGCCTGATGAGGCACACCCTTTTTTATTCCATTTTAAGCCTTTGTATATTTTTCTACATTTTTTATTACAAAAATAATTGATATTTGTTCAATAGCCTCCAAGTCATGTGACCCACTGACTCCAAATCTATGTGAAATTGTTCTACTACTTTAGCCAGATGGGGCACACTCTTTTTTATTCTATATTAAGCCTTTGTATAATTTTGCCTTATATTTCCCCGTCCCCCCGCTGGGGCAGGTGGGGGAAGCATACCATCGGGTTCGGTCGCTCCATCCCGGGCTTGTTACAGACCGGGACCAGTCCCGGAGCTGATGGCTCGGTTCGAATGCCCAGTCTGGTCCAGTCAGCGGCCCAGCAGCACCCCCCCCTGTCTGTCCCTGCAAAAAACTGAACTGCAGTTGGACTCCTCCTGGATTCTGCCTTAAGGGGTGTGAATACTTTTTATGCCACTTTGTCTCTGCATTTATCAGTGATGAGGTCTTCGCTGATTATCCCTGTAGTATACTACAGCAATATTGGCTGGGTTGATGTTTTTTCTACACGCACACCAGTGTTCAATAGCTAAAATGAAACAGTGGGATTAAAAAACCACAAATTATAATCCACTGGGTGATGAGTTCGATGCTACTTTAGTTACTTTTAAAATGCAAATAAAATAAAATGGACAGGCTCATGCTCAGTAAGGTTGGCATCAGCATGAATCAAAATGCCTAAAACTCACACGGTGACAAACGTCCATAATGCATTACAGAGCGAAGCTGTGGATGGTTTTGGTTGTGTGCTGCTCCTCATGAGCTCCATTCTGACCAACAAATAATACATAATGCATCTTGTCTCCTCTTTATTTTGCAATAAACCATGCTCATTGCTTGGCTCCTTCGGATTGCAGTTCATTTCCAACTCCTAAACCAAATTGTTTTCTAGGTTCTAGCTTTTTGAAGTTGGTTTTAAAAATAAACGAAAAGGCTTGGAGCTTACAATGCATTATCCATGTTTTGTAGTTCTTTGCCAAAAAAAACAAACAAAAAAACATTTATATGCATTTTTTTCTCAGTACAATTACCACTTTAAATCTGCACCACTCTGTATGTTCTGTGGATGTCTTAGTTTTTATGTCAAGGTTTTAAAAGCAAATATTTAAAATATTAAATTTTCCAGACGTTTCTCTTACGTCCATTTAATAGTATTGGCTTTTTTTATTTGTAAATGTAGTCAAATAGCTTCACTCATTCATGTTACAGTACTCTCATTTATGCATATTTAAACAGAGTTGATGGCAGTTCACACTTAACGAAAAGTATTTGTAAATTTTGTTTAGCCAACTGTTAAATGTTTTACTGTACAGTCAAAACTGCCCAGTATTACTAAAAATAACTGACAGGTACTGAAACTTCAAGTTTTCCTGGACGGAACATGCATTAAATCAAAGTGTGAATCTGTCGTTCACCTCTGAACATAGAGCTGATGTCAGGAAGAGCTGCAGTTAATCCTTGTTTGCCATGTAAAAAAAAATACTAAGTTCTGTTAACAGTTGTCTGAAAATATGTGCTCCATTCTTTTTAGTGCATTACATGGTCAAATAGATAGAATAACATGGCTATATGGTGGGGAGGGGGCATGAAGTGGCATGCTTCCAAACGATCAAGAGCTGACAGTGTTTTCCACTGAGCCCTGATCTCTCTGTGTTCAGTTCAACCCTTTCATTTCTACCATCTTCTTGATTGTACATATTTGGCGTTTTCTCCCCCTCGGCTGGACACTTTGTCCTCATCCTCTCTCGCTCTTTCTCCTCATGCCAGTCCTCTTCCTCCTCCTTCTCTTTGCTGCCTGGACCCACTGTGAGTGATAAATTATTCGTGGGCATGCTCTGAGGGCCCAGGGGCTGTTCATTCCTGTACACAGAGGACTTGCATTGATCCAGCCTCTGGTTCAACTTAATTGGAAACCCAGTTACACCAGCTACAGACATACTCCCCCACACAAACCCAGAGCATGCACACTTGCTCAAACATGTGCTTTTAGACGTGCTATGGATGACAAGCGGTAATAATAAACACATATGGTGTATTTGACCAGATTCACTCTACGATAATACAACAGTAAATAGACTAGGTGTGTGCTTGATACACGTAATCTTGTTTATTCAACACATAGACACATTTAAAATTGACAAAGGTGTTATTCTTCTAAAGATATTTAAGATTTAACAGCTACATTATATATTTCTTTCTCCTAGAGCATACAAACAAATACATATACTGAAATGAGGATAATTATGCTTCCAAATAACAGAATACGTGGATAAACCTCTGCTCACACACGAATGTGCACACATGCATGCATTTTGTGAGGCTAAAGTGGAGTAACAGTTCACAGTGGAGCAATACGGAGACCCAGGTTTATCGATTCGACTGAGACACTGGCTATCATACGGCTAATAGATTACATCAGACACATCGGAGTGGCCCAGTCAATGAGGCCTGATCCTATTAACTGGGGATTTGTAAACAGTTGTGTGCTCACTGTGACGGCTGCTGTAGTGCTTTGTGAGCCTTATCGAGGGGGAAGACGGCTGTAAAGGTCTGCAGGATGCTCATACATGGTTGCCTTCAATTTTTTACGAGCCATTGATCAGCTAGCCGAGGTTTCTATTCATCACCATAGCGGTTAAGCTTTTGTGTTTTGTTTGTCAGAATGAAATAATTAGTTCATGGATGTTTCATTGAACTTCATGAAAATCAGTCCAGATAGAAAAGGCTGTCAAGGACATAAAAAAAAAAAATCTGGAAACAGATTTATCCCTTCATGTTCTCCCTTCCATGTCTGTGGGGATAGATGGTGGCCATTGATGCAGCTAATAAATACATTCCCTAACAAAAGTGTTATTCATTTTTTTTATAGAAACAGTAGCTTATAACCGGACTTTTATGAATTCATTGGTTTTAGAAATGGCTCATATACACTCACCGGCCACTTTATTACTTATGAGCCATTTTGGAAGACACCATAGAATCTCGATGAACTCTAGGAGGCATGTAAGACTGCTTTCTGCTTTCTTTGCTATTGCTGACTTCATCAATAAATTATATGAATCATTGTGAGACCGCATTGATGCAGTCTATCAAGCTTATGGAAGTCATACAATATAATAAATATGGATCTCACCACACCACTACTTAATTCCCTAATGTTGTGCAACACTTTTTTGTATTTGGAGTAAATTGTTGTTTAATTTATTACTCTCTATAGGCGACAGAACATTTGTCTTGTCAAAATCAGACCTTTCTGTGTTCCTTATATGATCAATCTTTCTTTAGTGAAGCAAATTTGATTTGGTAAATTGATCATAATTTTGGAGGGTTTTATGTTGTATAAGCTAGTTTAAATTATGTGTTGATAAAGATTAAGTTATGGTATTGCTTAGCTGTCTAATTCAGCTGATCAATTTATTGACCACTGATGGAACACAGAAAAGTTGTTCCAACACATCTGAGTTAAATGTTTGAATTGCTACTTTAGCATAGCGATCCATTGTGTTTATTCAGGTTTTTTTGGAACAGGGATGCATGTAAAGGCTGTAGGGCAGTAGCTTTTAAGGACTAGGGTTTCAGAGTCCTTGCCACACACTGATGCAGCGCCTGTAGATGAAGTTGCTTATTGCTGCAGGTTGTCAAAGATTTAGTGGTAAATAGTCATCATACAATGTCTATAAATCAAAAGTTGATGTTTTACCAAAGTTTTAGATCCACTTCGCATAGTGTCAGAAGAGAGTGGAAAAAAAGAGTTTAAAAATGTAATTAACATTTGATAACACTGTCACTCAATAAAAAGATATTACATTCCATCTGAAACCCCTTGAAAAGGGTTATTATAAATAAATTTCTAATGGTTTGGGAAGTAATCAACCAGGAAAGCCATTACCAACAAACAGAAGGGTAAAGAAACTTATTACATTTACTTGAGTATTTTGAAGATCTGTACTTTGCTGAATACTTTTTCTTTTTTAATCAAGACTCTTACTTTTATTCTGTTGGAATAGAAAAATAAAAATTGTTCACAATTTTAATGCAAATTAAGATATGATCAGAATATTACGATCATTACTCTAATTGCTGACCTATTGTTCATTTCATTCACCTGCCTTACTCTGCCTGGTTTCCAATTACCATTCATCTCATCCACCTGCTCCTGCTGCTTTAAATATGTCTCAGTCCCAGCTATCGGGGCCAGATAATTGACTTGGAGATTGTTTTGCTTAGTTTGACTTGGATGCCAGTGGTGAGAGAGGTTTTTAGTATTGTCGTAGTGTTACCTTGATATGTGCTATAGAATGGCTCAAAAACCAAGGTTTAAAACCTTGCAGGTCAGCCTGAAGCCCACTGCTCTCATTAACCCATAAAAAAGAAAAGAAAAAAAAAACGTCAGTTTAGGTGTTTTATAAGTTTAGATTTTATAATGAAAAAAATGTTCTATTCTTTCTTTTCATATATTTTTTTATGTATAACATGAATGCATAAAAACCAAATTTTATTTTAGTGTTTAAAGTAACAGATTATAATTGAAATTGTCTCCAGACCTTTACTGGTTGTTGATTTTCTATTCGACTCTGTTGATTTTAATTGGTTACACCTGGCCTAGGGTGTCTATTAGATGATGATTTTATATTACTGCACTTACGGTAATTTCTTCTGGAATATTTAACTGTGACAAAAAATAGCAAATTCAGAAGAAATCTATGTGTAGGAAGGTCATTTTTACTGTATTGTTATTTTAAATTATACTTGTTGAAACATTTCTAATAATCAATGGCTTATTATAAATTTATTCATATTCATATAGAAAGTCACAAGTAATCAAAGTGTTGTTCTTAATAATTAAAGGCTGAAATCCTTTAGTCTCAGTGCAGTTGTTTTATAGAACGGGACCTTTTGTAAAAAGAAAAAGAAACTCAGCTAAAGGTTCAGTTCATCTAGAGTCCATTACAGCAGAAGTAATTCCTGTGTTTAACCAGCACCATGGTATGCAATGGTTGTGAAGTTTTCAGACTAATTTTGCAGTCTAAACCTATTCACATTCCCTTCAGGGGTTGTGCTGCAAAGAGGAGAGAGAACTCTAAAAGAGAAGGAGATAGCTATGTTCTCAGCCAACAGTGTGCTTTTAAGAGTAAAACGACTTCTCCAAAATAAATAGATCTGTGTCACAGACTGCCAGGAGAGAGAAAAGCCCTCGGTTCAATAATTAATTCCTGAGTTGAGGGTTTTGGAGTGCCACTGATTGGGCTGATTTTTTATTTTTTTCTAATTCTGTTATGATACAAAGGAGGCCGTTTGAAGTAATTTGTCCCAGAGAGAGCAGCTTGGAATACCATACATGCTTTGATTTAGCAAAGCAAATTTAATTTTGTTTGCTTTATGCAAACCAGCCGGGGCCGCGGGGCTTTCTCTGATTCCACCAGAGGGGTGATGGTGGTGGTGGTGCTTATGATAGAGGTGGGGGAGTGCACACAGCAGAATCACGCTGCTGCCACTAATATCCAACACGCACGCTCACACGCCGCCGCGTGCAGGGAGCAGCAACAGTTCAACAGCACCAAGCTCACTCCACTCATAAACACGCACATTCTCCAATCCCTTTGAAATTAAGGCTTAAAATAATTGTTTATGCTTTGTGTTTTGTTTCATTCCATCCATCTATTATTAGTGTTACTGGTATTATTCCTATCATGTTGTTTTAGTTGCCTCTTGCTGTGGTTTTGTTTTATGCTCCTGATGAAAGCTTCTTTCCTCACTTTGGTTCTGCTTAGTTTTTCAAATACGTGAATGGAATCCATCGGTTTATATCTGTGCCTGGTGCTTTCTGAACACCCAAGAGCAGAATAATGAAGAGGGTACTTGTTATCTTGTTCTTTGACAAGGTCTTTCCTTCCCACCTTATTAGAAAGTTTCACCAGTGAAACTATGAAGACCTACCTACAGTGGAAGATGTATACAGATGCAGTGTTAATATTAAAACGGAGAAATGATTGGGATTTGTGTTGTTTTTTATTTTTATGATTTCCTGTTAGAAACATGGTGTTGGCAGTCGTGCTGTGTGAAATATGTTTTTTCATATACCACAAGGAAATAGAAAGATTTTTGGAGTTAAATACCGATAAAGCCTGGAAGAAAACCTTTCAGAGGTTGCAGAAGGCTTGATACTCAGGTGGAGGTTGGAGAACGACCCGAAGCAAACAGCCAGAGCTAAACTGCAAGGCAATGGTTTAGATCAGTGATTCTTCAAGTTAGGGTAGGAGAAGCCAGAGTGGGGGGGGATCGCAAGTTGATTTCCAGAAATAAAATTTAAATTTTAAAATGATTAGAAATAGCGACCGATCCTTAAAGACAGCGTTTACTTCTAAGACGCTGGCTGAGTTTTGGATTTCAATTGAGCTGGAATAACCATGGCTATCCAGGGTGGCTTTTGATGTGCTGATGCCGTTTGGCAGTACCTACTTTTGCGAAAAGACTTTCTCTGCACTTATGTACTGTTGTGATAAAATTCTGAGACGTGTTGCCTGCATCAATATTCAGTACCCTTACAGTAAGTCAATACTCTGTGGAACGACTCTCTGAAGTTAAAGCTGAAAGTTTGTAGGTTGTGTGCCTCTACCAGCTTTGCAAATAGAAGCTGAATTTTTATCAGTTATTTTTTGTCAATATATAAAGAGGTCATTTAGACTGGATGAAAAGTCTCTATATAATCCTTTAAAGTGGGGGAGTCGCAAGCCCCTTGCACCATCACCTTGGGGGTCGTGGGCTGAAAGTTTTGGGAACCCCTGGTTTAGATCAAAGCACATTTGTGAGTCAGTCAAAGACAAGAACCACAAGAAATTGAAATTTATGCCAAAACTGGAATTTGTATGCAAGCAGAGATTTTCATTCAAATGTACCAAATAAGGTCAAAGTCCCTGGATGGTAATAACCTCCAAAAGAGCTGCACCTGTAATTGGAGCAAAAAGTATAAATAATTAATTATTGACTGAAGCTGGCTGAATACACTTTCACCTTTCACTTTCACACAGTTCCACAGTTTTTTAATTCTTTTCAAATGGTGCAACTTTTCCACACCACGCAGCTATGCACTACCTTTACCTGATCATGCATATCAAAATTTATGCTAAAAAAGTAAATTGTGGCAAAATGTCAAATACTTCATAATATATAAAAGCTACTGTATTAGGGCTAACAATACTCAAACACTGTTTCTATATACAACGGCTTAAGTTAAAGATCCACCAATAAATGAATGACTAAGTTTAATGCCAATTTTTTTATTGAACATTGTTTTTTCTTCCACCATATATATGATAAAGAAATAGGAATATTGTTCTATATTAGTTCACTTTAAAACAAAAAAAAGTGAATAGACAAACAAAGCATTAACAACTGATAGTAGAAGAGTGGCAATGCAGCTGCTTCACCTGATCTCATCGCATGGCTGCTGAATAAGTGAATGAATCAGAAAATAGATTTATGTAATGCTCAAAGCTAATACAAGAAAAAAAAATATTGAACAGATATATCGGTTGACCGACGTATCAGTACATGTCTAATATCGATATGAAAGACCAGCATCTTTTTGCCGCAGTTCATTTTTGATTTCTGGACTATATGCACATTAAAAAAGTAATTACTCAGACAACCTTATAAGATTGTCAAACCGCTACATTTGGGTAATTTATTTTGCATTCATTTGTATATTAATTGAAATTTTAAGCGTTTGTGATTCTGTTAAGAAACCATGTCCCATGTTGAGATCGAAAAGGGTGAGTTGTTTTATGCTAACTTAATCGTCATTTTTGACCTCCATAGTATTCAGAATTGGATTAAATAATTTCCTTGGTATCTCTGTCGTGTTTAAAGTCGCAATTTTTCCTAACCTTTGCTAGCTTTGACATTGATGGTAGAAATTAGGGCTAAAAGTGTTGCTTTGCTTTCAGAGCCGTCCTTCTCTCCAGCTGTGCCCCCAGAGTGTGTCTGTCTGTGGGCAGATGTTGAAGCTGAGATCAGTGGCATTTCTCCTCAGAAATAAAAATGATCATGCAGCTGAAGAGTTTTCATTCAAATCATATTCTTAGAGAACAATAAAGAGTGGATAAAGCTGGAAAAAAAAAACTAATTTCCTTTATACTTTTCATAGGATGGAAGGAAAAAAAAACCCCGGTTGACGACCCTTTGGTCTTTTGTTATAGAAAACTGAGCTAATATCCTCCAGCTCTCTGCGCAGTTTAAAGGTCTTAATTGGATTCCATTAGTATATTGCTTGACATGACACTTGAGTCGGCTCTATTAGAATTCCCCTGCTTGGGATTAAAAAGAGGACTTTTGCTGCATTTGGCTCTTCTGACTCTTTTGTAAAGAATCAGATATTCTTTGTTGGATTCACAGTTTTTAGTGACACCATTATCAGTAATGTAGCCCTGACCTAAAGAGGCCCTTTTATGTATAGAGCACCTGCTTTTAAGGGTATAGTGTCTCTTTGCAGCAGCTTATGCATCAATAAATCTTTGCAGCGATCCAGTAAAAGCTCTACATGGGAGCCTGGTTATTGTAATCTAAGCCTACAGAAACACATGCACCTCTTTGTTTGTTTTCCATCACGCTGTCTGACAAAGTTTAAATGTTTCCTCAATGAATCGATGGATGGGTTTGTTTAGGTGACATGTTTTTTTTCTTCCTGTTTTTCTCTCGCATCAGTCCATTGTTGACATGGAGAGATGTTCAACATCTGATCGCCATGACAGCCAAGATTCCAGACCCTGAGGAGGTGGGCTGGACTATCAATGCAGCAGGATACCATGTTCACCACAGGTACTGTGATAAGACCCCACACACACATCTGCATTTATTATAATGAGGTCCCAAATGTTAAAAATGCACTTCTTCTACTTAATTTGTCTTCCTTTGTGTCTTGTTTTCAAGCCAAGCTAACCTAATCACTTATAATGATATACTGATAAGACTAAATATACATCATATTTCAGAGAAAACGGGCATATCTACTAAGTACTTTATTTCTCTTTGAAGTTTGTATTTTTTTTAGTAACCTGGTGTTAATTCATTTAACATGTTAACTCTTTGCATTTACGCCACCTAATAACGTAGGACATGCCTAGAAAAAACCTGAGGTATTGAAGAGAGGGACTGTGATTGTTTTTCTTAGTAGTTTTTTAATTAGGCTGCGTCACCTGCACATGGTGCTGCTATTTTTGCCGAAATCACCAGCAAAACTTGAAAGCTGTAAACTGAACAGTCACAACATCCAGATTTTCTAAATGTTTTACTAAAACCAGCTATAGTTGCTTAAAAACCCTGCTATATTAGGGCATTTATCTTCTGATTTATGCATATATGTACATTATCAGCTGTGCACATAAGATAAATTACTGGGCTGCATATATTAACATAGATGATCAAATAGGATAGAAGTTTAAATGGACAATATCTACCAGTAAATGACAAAACTACTTCTCAAAGCGATATTAGGCTGAAAGCAGTCTGTTTTTTTGACAATAATTAACACAGGCTGTTTTGACGTCAGGACCCTGTGCAAAGAGTCCTGGGTTCAAACCCAAGCCAGCTATCTTTTTGTATGGAGTTTACATTGTCTCCCTATGCATTTTTTGGGCCCTTTCCTGGTACTCCATCTTCCTTTCATATTAAAATAAATTAAATTGGTTGGGTAAATGGTTCCCCTACATTGTCCTTAGCAATTAGTGTTTCCTTAGATGGTTGTATGTAGAGTAGAGACTGAGACACGGAGTGGATTTTCACTCCTGTCCCGCCCCCTCCCACACAGAAAAATTGTGTCCGTTCCTCGATCATGGGGCCAGGGTAGTAGAAATCTAAATCCTGTCCCCGGCCCCACTCCTGGTGAAATTACTCCCACTCCCATCCCAAGCTCCCATTCAGAATGACTTCCTCCTCCTGCACCACTCCCATTCTTGTTTTTGAGCTGCGTGGGTAAAAAACTCAGAGCCGGAAGCTTACCTGTTGGGTTTTTGGGTTCAGTGTAGTTTTTTTGACTCACAATATAATGTAGGCTTCAAGGAAAAACTACAAAATGGCGGCAAGTACTGGATTTTTTTCTATTTTATTTTATTTTTTTGGCATCGATCCTAGTTTTTTTTTAGTTACTATTGGTTTGCTCCCGCTCCCGTCTGCTAACCGTTAATGTTTAATCCTGTACCGTCCCAATCACGTGATCGTTACTAATACTGACTTCGATCCCACGGGAATCCCGTAACCGGTGGATTCCCGAGAAAAAAAATGTCAGTCTCTAATGTAGAGCTCTGCAATGCGGCAGCTGAGAAATGACCATATCACCATATCAGCTTATCATATTAAAACCATATTGATAATCATCTGATTCCATTTATTTCATTCAAACAATAGCTTCAAAGCTCAATTAAACAACAATACACACACAATGGATCTTGAATGAAAAGAAAGAAGAATAATTTCAAAACAACTCTGCTGCATCAGTTCTGTTACAGTACTTGCATCCATATTTTTTCAGTTATTCATACTTTATTTACATTGTATAATATTTACGGTATTATATATGTATTTAAATGTTCAAAACAGCTGGCTTCCACTACTGTGTTTAGCTGAAAACCACATTAACAGCTTTCTATGCCACCTCTGTTCTCGTTCCACTGTAGGGAAAACAGCTTTACATTAGCCCGATATGAAGGTCTTTGGCATCTACAGCACACATATCTTACTGTGCTGTTTACAGGTGATCATAGAGCAAACAGGACAAAGAAAACGAAAAGAGGATAGGAAGAAGAAACATGAATCAGATCAGGACAGGGTTCACAGACTGATTGATTTTTAGCATCCCACTATAAAAGATGGAGAGGATTACAGCCTTATGAGAGCATATTACAAAACAGTTAACTGAAATGGCAGATTTACACTTCACTGTCTTTTGATAGAAGTGGAAATTTGCAGGAAAAGTGTATACTGTACAATTGTTAACATTTTATATATATATATATATATATATATATATATATATATATATATATATATATATATATGGATATATATGTGTGTGTGTGTGTGTGTGACTTCTTTTGATAGTGACAGCAGAGGGCAGTTTCATACACAAATGATCCTGAAGGGGCAGCACCACTCAAAAATCACCTTGTGCAGAGAAAAATAAAGCTTGGAAATTATCTCATGTTGAAAAGTTGCAAATTTGTGGGAAAAAAAACTCAATGTTCAGTTTTATACTAATATGTTTTCTGATACTAATAATACAAATTTGAAAGAAAAAAAAAAACCGTTTAAAATCATTAAGAAACTTTCTTATGTCATGAATTAGATATTTCTATTCTCGTAAATTTACAATTTATGGCACATTTATGGATATTTTCCTATCTGTTATGGTTTCATGGAGGATCTTTTGCTATATCAGAGTGAATTCATCCAGGGGGCAGATTTGCCCTTACTAAGGCTGTGTGGAAGAAGCTTCAAAATGGCTGCCTCAAGGAGGTGCTTTGATGCTACTATAACTAATATGTGTAAAAAGTCATCTTTGCTCCCTTTTTTTGTTTTATTTAGTTAGGTAAACCCCTTTTGGCAGAAATCCTAGACTTGACATTCATTTCTTAATATAAAACTATCAATGCCCAAAACATGAAACTTGGAAAGTAATCATCCCTCGCCTTTAAATTAGTTATAGTTATGAATGCAATATTTTGAATATATGTGATTTGAATTCAATTTCAATTGAACCAGGCTCTGTGTGAACGGCCATCTGCAGAGGCCAACTGGGGTTCAAGGAGACATAGGCTGATACAGAAAAAGAAGCAATGATACAAAAGGCGGCCCGGTCCAGGAAACGCACAGCCAGGCAGAGGAGCTCTGAGCCAGCTCCCATGTCAGAGGATGAAAGAGAGCACATACATTCAGTCACAGTCAGAGAAACAGGACTACACTGACAAACAGGCCAGTATAAACATAGGTGTTGATGGCAGCAGCACAGCTGATATGTCCTTCCAGAACGGTGTCACAGCCAAACAGGAACAGATGAAGCTACAATGAGAAAAAGCAGAGAGAGCATAAAGTTAGAGCCTGAAATGACAAATTCTGCAGAGTGGGAGAATAGATAGGAATAAGCAGAATGATAAAAAGTTGGTCCCTATGTCCTCCAGCAGTCTAGGCCTATAGCAGCATAACTATATAGATAGCTAAGGATAACCTATAACCATCGACTTTTTCAAAAACAAAAAGTGTTAAGCTTACCTTAAAAGCAGGCAGGGTGTCTGCCTCACAGACTAAAACTGGCTGTTGGTTCCATAGGAAACGCTTACTTATCAGCTTTTGTCAAACTTTCAACTCTATACTACTATATTGTTGATGAGAAGCAGTTATAATTATTTTTATTATATCTACATGATGTCTTAATGCAGTTTCCCCACTACTTTAAAGTAATGCCTGTGGTGTTTTAGTAAAAAAAAAAGGATAACCCAGATAATCCAGTATCTGATCAGAGGTCAAAGAATCACCAGTTGTAAAAACAAACCTGCTCTCTTTAAGAAGTTGTCAGCGATAGGCTGTTTCTCATTATTCTGTGAGCAACCGTAATCCGATCTGGACTTCACACACCAGCAGTGTTTGAGCAGCAGGGCAGAAGGAAAGGAGCTGGTTACCTTGCTGGGATGTTGGACGTGTGCAGCCTGTCACCTGCAGCTCTTCGTTCAGCAGCTCAGTGTGGCCGCTCTTTCATGTTTCACATTTCTTCCTGTTAGAGCTGCTCTGCTGTTTAAAAGGTAAAGATATTTCTCACTTTGCTCTATGCACTTCAGTCCTAAATAAATCTGATGAGTTTCCATTACAATTAAATCTAGATTTTTAAAAGGAAGTCTATTCGTTTAACGTTTGTGTATTGTTCAAATTTTCTTAATGAAATGATCAGATCTACAGCATTTACTCTATAAGAGAACCATCTACCTACGCTTTACCAGCTGTCTTCAGTGCATCTCAGTGCAGCTTCAGTTTGAGACTCATTATGGCTCTCGTTCCCAACCAGCTCGAGCTGCTGCTCCGATTGGCCGGCATCCAGAGGCCTCTCCTGAGCAAACTTCTGCCCTTGGATGTATTGATAACTGGAGACCAAAATCAAACATGCTGCCCAGTCATTAAATAAAAATTGCTGGCTTGGCACAAGAGGTTGAATATTTTACAGTAGGTTTCTTTTTCTGCTTCCAGATATTCCTGCTCAGGGTTTTAGTTTCAAATCATACAAATTAAACCTACCTTTGTGGATAAGGGTTAAAACATCACAGGTAAAAGAAAGAAAATGCAGCAGATTGTTTAGAGAGCTTTTTTTAATTGTTACTTTATTAATAAACGTGTTCAATTTGAATATCCTTTCTTGATTAAACAAGAGATTTTCTTAAGATCAACCAGCTTCAGAGGCTTTT
Source organism: Cyprinodon brontotheroides (assembly GCA_018398635.1). Classification (NCBI taxonomy): domain Eukaryota; kingdom Metazoa; phylum Chordata; class Actinopteri; order Cyprinodontiformes; family Cyprinodontidae; genus Cyprinodon; species Cyprinodon brontotheroides. The sequence goes on from JAGKQL010000063.1 coordinate 7,237,228, forward strand.
TCGGGCTCTTTACTTCTACAATCTGTGTTTTTTAACTCTTAAAGTAAGAAACATGGGGCACTGTTTATTATTTATAATAATAAAGTTCAATTTTGTTTAAATAAGAATTGAATTTTGACAAATTACATAAGTTCACTCAGCGCATAACCTTCAGAGACTAAAAGCCCTTCGTTCCTTTTTTTCTGGCAGTTTTGTTTTTTCTTAAGTATTTTGACACTTGGAGCTTCTCTTTCACTTCATCTTGAGCTTTAGATAATGTGTTTTAGGCTTTTGAACATCTGACAGACTCATTTCAAAAGTTAGCTCTACTTTTATTCTAACCTCTTTACGTGTACCAGGTTTCTAGTAAAGCTTTTTTTAATTTATATTTTTTAACCATTTTTTTTCTTCATTTTTAAAATAAAACCTTTTTAACAAATTCAGCTTCACTTCAGCTTTTCAATCTCATTGTCTGTCTTGTCTTCAGCTTATTCAATGCATTCACATTGATATTTTTGTTGTTCAAGACGAATAGAATAAGTTGTCGCATAGAGTCACGGTAAGAAAAAAGTACATCTTTTAATAAAAATATATATTTTTGTAGGGTTAAATGCATCCTAATATGATGAAAAATTATCTGGTCTTGATCAGAGTTGGATTTTATTTTAGTAAAGCTTCAAATGCACAAAAAACACACAAGAGACCCTGCACTGTATTTATTAATTTAAGGGTAAAAAAAGAACAAAGGTGGTTTAACTTTAAAATCCCCCAATCTGTTTTAATTGACTTAAGACAGAGGACCTTGTAGAAGTCAGATTCTATTATCCCGCCCCCGGTGTGCCTGGCTGTACCTGTAAGGGTTTATAGAAACAGATTGTCTCACACACTGCATGCGTTTAGAGGGTAGTGAGTAAGCGATCATATAAATGCTTTTACTGTGTCCACCAAGGCGATGATATATCGGTAATCAGTCATAGTGTTTGGGATGTTTTCCATCTGCCATGTGTCTCCCTGCAACCTCATCTCTTCTCTTCTAATTGACCCTCATCACCTCTTCCTCTTTTCTTTCCCCAACCTTTCTCTTTTCAAACCTTGTGTTCACTCCATGCCTATTTCTTCCCTTCATCTTCTCTTCCCCAGCATGCTGCATCATGAAATAGATTGTAATTACTGTGTTGCTGTGAGAAGAATGGATTAATTAAGATATAATGATGCCGATCACAGCGGCGAGCGTCTGCTGAAATCTGTCCATTTAGAGGGCTGTGGCAGAGGACTTGTAATGCCCTGATCATGCTTTAGCGGCCATTTAAATTATAATTATAAGGAATGGTTTATTTCATGGGTGAGAACGGGTTGACTGCAGTGCAATCAGCGTTGGGTCACTTAGAGAGATTGTTGTAAAACATTAAAAAAATCATATTATATGTTGGAGTTTTTACAGCTTAGGAAAGCTGTATGATATTTCTAAATGTGTTGCTTTTAGAGGACTTCTTATGTTCTGCAGAAAGTAAGCATTAAAGTTAAAATTTATATTTGAGTTAATTTAAAAAAATTGCAGCAAACATGTAATTATGAAAAAGAAATGTCAGCATTTCTGGACTAAAGTATTTGACATGTTATTTAAGACTCTTTTATAAGTCGATTGATTTGGCATTGAATTAGCCTGGCCAGCCAGACTGACCAACACTAAGGAATCTCGGAAGGATCAGACTCTCCAGTCTGAAACAGATCAGATTAATAACAGAGTGAAGTGGAAGTTTGGGCTCGAATTTCTTAAAATGCATCAAAGCTTTTCTGTAACCATAACGACAGCTACGTTGGATCTATATTTTTGGTTGATCAGAAATTCAAAACCTTGATTGACTTGATTTTTACACTAAATAAAAACATCTGATCATGACGTGTGTACACATTTACCAAGCTTTAAAATCGTACGGAAATCATATTTAAATGCCAAATCATTCTGGCTGAAACATGTATATAAATGTACTCTTTATCAGACGATATTGTCCCAAAATTTAGAAAATTTCTGTTTTAAAAAACAGTCCTGTCTTAAAATCTGTGTTTTCTTTTTTGTTATCTTATGCAGGCCAGTTAGTTATATGTCAGCTTGTACCTAAATTCAGCCAATCCTTATATCAAGGGTCATCTGTCAATCAAATTTTTTCAGTCATAGCATCTTATTTACAAATGAAGCACATATGCAAAACGCCAGAGAAAATAAATCATTTCTTTCCTGCATTGCAGCCTCTGCCCCAGCAGCCACAGGATGCCACATTTCGGCAGGACGTAGCTAACAGAACTGGCAGCGCGGCAGAAAAGGGTTTCAAACATGTACGTGGCTGTGAGCCTCGACCAAAACCAAGTTTCTGCCGCCTGAGCCTTCCACAACAAACTTGCCCCCTTTCCTCCCTCTAAAGCCAAAAAATGTATGACGGAGGAGACTCATCTACAACCTCTGACACCAAACTCTCCTCCTCTTGCATGTTTCTCGCCATATGCCTCTGATAGTGTCGCTTTGAAACAATTATGTATTTCAAGTCCTGTAATGAATTTCCTATTGGGAACCTATACTAGTACCTGGTGCCAACTGATTAGCAAAGATTCTTCAGAGAAACCGCTACAATCAAACTTTCTGGGTGAACCTTCCTCGCTAACAACAATTCTGCCCCCTTGATAAACGACCAATCACATTCACTTTATTCACTCGTGTAAAGTCGGGCACCACTCGGGAGAATTCGGAAATGAATTGGCTGGAACAGCGGCTTCCCTACGACTTTAACAATTTGCATCCCCCCTCACTGAAAGGAGATCTGCTAGTGTTGGCTATATGTGGTTTGCTCACAGCCCAGAGATGGTTGGACTAACTATGACCACACCTGTAAGGACCACTGTGGGAGTAATAGACTGCCTATGAGAGATGTTGGATAGACCTGCATTTGCAACTCAACAATTCATGTTTTCCTAAACATCCCCCTGTCACTGAATTACATGGTCTGACCAAGAGATGACGCTTCTCTTTAAGATCTTAATGTCCACAAATCATGACAGAAATAATATTTTAGTACGAATATTGATATTTAAAAAGGAAATAAGAGCAGTCAAGGGCTGATCAAGAAAAGTGGGGAAATTGTGAATGGCTACTACTGTATTTAATCAGAAGATATGTGCTAACAGTAACTGAATAGCATTTTGGCAGTCTGATTTAACTTTTACTGTAAAATCTTGAGCCGATTTTACAATATATTTTTCAGTTCTTTTTCTTAACGTGCGCAGGAGGGTCCGAGATGAATCTAAAATGCCAAAACTACAGCTGGACACGTCGCCTTTCCCAAGTTATTAACTCCTTCTTCAAATCAGAGAGTCACCGAGCCGCTGTATGCCACCCTAAACATTTCAGTGAGTGCATGGGCGGATTGGGGACAGATGGTTGCATTGGCTGCATGGCTCTGTGAAAGCTGCAGGGGAAAAAAAGCCTCCTTAAAAATGATGTGTGAGTTCATGGGAACTGTATGCATGTGTGGATTTGCTAGGCTTGCTGCATGGAAGGAATCAGTGACCCACAACCCGGCGTTCCCATCTATCTGACCTCCATATTGGAAGCTTTACCAAATTTAACAATGTCGTTGAGTGACCCCCCCCAACCCTCCACCCGGCACTACCGATGCCGCGTCGACAATAAACATGTCAGCCGCCACACGCCACAGCAATCTGCCATCAGATTTACAGTGCATGAAATATAGTGGTGCCTTTATTGGTCCAAAGAGTTGTCACTCAAAATTTATAGGCTGGTGCCGGGCCGGCTGTGATCTCAGCCGGCTCCCAGTCCTCTTGGGAGCAGGGGAGGCTGGTGATAGGGATGAGGGGTGATGTTTGGTGAGAGGTAAGAAAAGTGAGAGGAAGGAGAGAGAACGGGACTGAAGGGAGAAAGGTGATAGAGCAGGGTGAAAGAGGGAAGAAAATAACACACATTCATCCTGTTCCTTTCTGCTGTGAGTTTATCAACTTGAGGGAGTGAAAGTGCCAGTTTTTTTTTTTCACAGCACCCAGAAACAGATCTCCCCCAAGTCGCTTAAAGTTATTCCGCATTTGTTGAACACACCTATTGATCACACGTTCAGCAAAGGAAAATAAATGAACCTGTGATTTATATCTCCAACCAAAGCTCTTCTAGCCCAGAAGTAAAAAACAAAACAAAAGTAGATTCTGGCGTTACAGGCTTTACACGAACAGGGAAGAAGCAGAACATCCAAACAAGCTTAATTTCACTTAATCTCTTGTGATAGCATAGGTGAAACCACAGTGATTATCCTGTGGGAGATTTGGATAGAAAATAACAGTGGTTGAACAGATCAAAGAGACGCTGGCCGTGCTGTGAAAACAAAGTGAAAATCAAGGAGAATGCATGATGTTAAAATAGTATATCGGAGTGGGGGTGGTGGCGGAAAAGTATTATGGCATTAAAAAACGAGATAAGATTCAATCCATCTTTTGAAAAATGATACTAAGCTCACAAAGGACTATTAGAATGTTTACATTTGCTGCATTTTGTTCCATATCAAAATAATTAATTGCCTCCATTTTCAAATTAAAAGTACATTACAACACAATTAAGGATGCAAATGAGTCTGAGGCTGTCGCAAGGAGCCAGAAAAAGTGAAAGAGCGACTGCATTGATGTATGAGGGTTTCTGTGCCTTTTTGTGTATTGGTGTGTCGCTCAGAGTCTTTGTGCGACTGTCTGTTTGTGTATTCAAATATTAGAAAAAAAAAAGTCTCTTGCTGCAATTATTGAAGAGGAAGACTCAGTGTTGAAATCAACAGCGAAGAGGAACATAAATCAGAGCTGTGCAGTAATAAACAACACAGTAATTAGGTCACTCTTCTCTCAGTAACTGATGAACCAGATCAACACATACTGTTATTCTTTTTGTTTGCGAGGCCTGCGGCACACATTAGGGAACTCATCCCACTTTAACAAACCACTCACTTTTATGGTCATATTTTCTTTATCTATGCCTGCGACCCCCACCGAGCGTGCTCCATGAATGACATCTACATCAGGCTGGAAACCAGGAACAGTAAAACATCATTCTGCCATAACCTTCCCTATTCGGAGGGATAACAGATATAAAAGTATATAGCCTGTGGTTTACTGCGGCTCCCCACTCCCCCACGCTGTACGCAGCCGGGTAGCTGCACGCTGAGCTGATGGATGCTGGGCATCGGCCGTCTTTTAATTGCTCGTAAATTTTTGATCTGGGGAAAACGCCACGTTCTCCTTGTCCCCCCGGCGACATGGGTGACGGAGCACTGGGGGAATAAAAGAACTGCCATGAGAAGGAGGCAGAGGAAAAAGAAAAATAGACGTCAACGCATTGAGCTGCATTAAACTAAGTTACACCATATAGTTACAGTCAGGCTAAAAAAAGCAAATGTCCTTTCAAGATTTAGTTATTGTAAGGTTTTTGTTTTGTTCATTTCACCTTTTTTATATCATCAAAACCATTAAAAATGAAGAGTCAACACAAAATGCACTTTTCAATTAAGGAACTGATTACTATTCAAACTAATGTGTCCCTTTATTAAAAAGCAATCAGTTCTTCTTGCTAAACTGTGAACTGAATAAAAACAATCATTGGAAAGTTGAGAAGAATGTCTGTTTTTTACTGTTTATTTGGATATTGATCTGATACCAGTTAAATAAAGGGCAGGTGTTGTCCATGTTTTTGTCAATACCAATACTTTTTAATGTCTATGTTTACTACCAGACTTCTGATTCTTAAATGCTTTTGTCATTAAAGTTGGTCCAGCATTTAAAATACTTTAATAACTTTTTATTTACGTATATGAAAAACAGAAAAAATAGAAAACAGTACAAATTATTATTATTTTTAATCAACAAAGTGCAAAACTTTTTTAAGAGCAAATCAAAAACTGATTTTAGGTAGAGAGCTAAAAAAAAAAAGGCTGCAGCTGTCAGAGCAGCATGGTTTGGATTTTTTCTGAAATAAAACTTACAAAATCATCCAGCCACAATTAAGGTTTTCAATGAATTCAAAGAATGATTTTCAGAACAGTGGACCAAACGAAAGCCACGGTATGTTCACATTCATCAAGGCCGTAGGTGTCATAAACAGGACAGAGGGACCCAGTCACACAATGGGAAGATTCAAAATGTTTAATGAAAGAAATAATAAAACAGAATAGAACAGAAACGTGGACTGCTGAGGATAATTGGACCGCAGCGGCTGCAGGGGGGCGGGGTGGAACCCATCACTGGCATTCTGGATGTGAGAGAAACACAGGTAAGTGACCACGATCATCTGACAGGAGATGAAGTTATCAGAGTAAGTCACTTATCAGGTCAAAAGTCGTAAGGAAACAGCTGTTCCAACCGTTCCATTTCCAAATTGGAGGTAATCGAGGGAATAAAGTAAATGTGATTTGTCGTTTATCAAGGGCGCGGGATTGTTGTGGCGAAAGGTTCACAAGGCAAGTTTGATTGTGGCCGGGTTTGTAGGAAGCTTATCTTGCTACCAGTTAGCAACTTAGTGCTAGTAGGTTCCCAATGGGACATTCCATTGGGACCAAGTAGCTACTAAATTGGTGACTTAGAAACGACACTGTCAAGGAACGCCATGGACAGCGGAAACATGCAAGAGGAGTGAGAGTTTTGTGTGTGACGGTCGTGGATGAGTCTCCCTCTGTCATACTTTTCTTTATTTAGAGGAGGAAAGCGGGGACGAAGATGTTTTGAAGAGGACGCCAGGGGCATCAGAAGCTTTGGTTTGGTGTAGAAGGCTTACAGCCCATTTTCATGTTTGAGAGCCCTTGCCTCAGAACGCTACCAGTTCTGTTAGCTCTACGCCTGCAGAGACACACAGACGTCCATCCCCGTGAACACTGGGGACGGAACTCAATGGGAAAGTAAATGATTGTTATTTCTTATATTTTAACTTAGATTGCATATATTAGTTGCGACACATGACTCAAGATGCAATGACCAAAAAATTTGATTGACAGATGATGCGTTGATATATGATTGGCTGAATTTAGGTTTACAAGCTGACATATAACTAACTGGCCTGCATAAGATAACACAAAACCCCACAGCTTTTAAGACAGGATTTTTAAGATAGAAATTTTCTTATAAAGAGTACATTTATATGCATGTTTTTAAGCCAAGAATGATTTTGGACATTTAAATATGATTTCCTACAATCCTAACAACAGTACAGTCCATCTCGTTTTAAAGAGGTGCGATCTAGCCGATGGGCTGCCAATGAGACGCGGCGTGCGCCACCAAGAGTGTCCTAGATGCTGTAGCCCCCGGAGAACCTGCAGGAAGCCGATCCAGGTCAGGGGAAAACAGATCAGACATGAACAGTTCCAGAATCCAGGAGTTCTCAGCTCATTCAGAGGTTCTGATCCCAACAGTAACAGAGGGATCCAGGTTTCCAGGAAGAGCATGGGCGGATTGGGGACAGATGGTTGCATTGGTTGCATGGCTCTGTGCAAAAAAAAAAAAAAAGCCTCCCTTAAAGATGATGTGTGAGTTCATGTGAACTGTATGCATGTGTGGATTTGCTAGGCTTGCTGCATGGAGAGCGTGAAGGCAGGTTAAGATGCAGAAGGGGCCAGAAGCATGCCCTGACAGAGACGCACAGATGAAGACAGGCAGGCTCAGTGGTAGAGGGCCAGAGACAAGACGTGGAACCAGGATTACTGCAGGAAACTTTAAACTGGTCTCCTCCTTGGAGCCGGGATTACTCGAATAAAACTGACCCTCTCCACATTCTGAGCCAAAACCCTGAGGGCTCCGCGGCGAAGGACCAGGGCACGATCAGAAGACAGGACAAACACAAAAAAAACCCCTCTCAATCCGCTAGCCGCAAGAAACCAGGACATGAACCATGAAATAAACCACAAAAAGCACGAACAGAAAACAAATAATGATCTGGGCCCCAATAGCTTGGGCTGAACCGAATATAAAGAAACAGACACAGGTGTATAGGATCAATGATAATTAGAGAGCATGGAGGGAAGGTGAATAAAGTGAGTAATAAGAGAACCTACCAGGGCTGAGATCATGACAGTTGGAGATTTCTCCATTTATTAAGACTATGTTATGTAAACATATTCTGTTTGTTGCTACTTATAAATACTTGATGAATTTGATCTGTATAATTCTGCTTGGCCAGAATCTTTCATTTAAACGTTCTACAAAAAATCTACTACCGGCCACTCATTCAGCAATACAGCTTCTACAGCATAGGATCATCTGCATAACTCAAGATTATTTGTTTGAAATTACTTTAAACCATTCTTTGCAATAAGCCCCGTGAATCCATTAATTAGTGTAAATGCTATCTTTTTCTTAGATATTTTTTGATTATATTCTATTTTATAATGTGTTTGATTTGTATAACCTATGATGCATGTCGCAGATTTTCCCTTGCAAAGAAATCCTGATCTCATTTAACTTTTCATTTACTTAAAAGAAAGAATTTAAATAATCACTGTCGGATCTGTAGAATTGAAAAGCTCAATGAAAGAGAACCTTTCTGACATCATTTTCTAGGCTAAAAGATTTCCAACATTCACATTGATCAAAGCGAGGAATAAATTCACTGACATCTGTTAATCTGGCAAACATACAAGAACAAACAAAAACAAAAAAACAGCATTTCAACGGAGTGAGGTTTAGGGGGGTGACTGTGGGGAGACACTACATAGATGATTAAACATGGTGGTTATGATGAGAGTCCAGTGCTGCTCTGCCCCTGCAAGGCCTTAGCGACCTGCCATAATTGATGGATCCATCGCTTCTGCTCTCTCCTACAAGTCTTTAAGGGACAATGTCTAACCGCAAGTCAGGAGTTAAAGCTCAGATTCTGCAGCACAAAGATAACCAGCAGCTGAGTTATCTTTGTTAGCAGTTTGAGGAGCCTTGCTACGTATAAGAGGGGCAAAACGTCTCCATGTGATGGGAAAAGACTGTTATTGCTGTTTTTGCACATGACTAATCATGTTAACGTACAGCACTCCTCAGGCTGTGGATCAGAAATTTCAGAAGGATCCTGAAGTTTGTTTTGCTTCTCTCATTATTTATTAATGTCCTTTCCTGGCCTGTCCAGGAAAGAACATTTAAATAAAGATGTTAGACTTTGAGTTCATAAGCGCACCCTGACTTGAAATAATTATGTTCTTATAAATGAGCCCTATTTTACTTTTGACCTGTATATTTATGGAGTGAATTTTTTTCCATTATTGTTTCAAAGAAAACATTTTGTATATGGAAATTTGAAGTAAAATACAGCCCAGAAATAAACTTTAAAGAAAATAACTTCTTAATCAAAAAAAGGGTTTGAAAGTGACTGATTTTAAGGTATTATTGTTTTAAGGAATTTTTCTTTTTTTAATATTTCATTTTTTATTTTTTTAAACATTTTTATTTTTTTATTTAAAAAAAAATCTAATCTTTTTACATTTTTGTTTTTAAGTGTTGATATTTTTTTCCTCAAATTTCTCTTTATACATTAAATTTACGATTTAAAAAATATGCAATCAGTAAAAAAAAGAAAATTGAACAATAAATAAATAAAGTAAAACAAACACACTCAGAAAATCTAAGAAAATAGCAAAGTTACTATAAAAACCTCTTATTGATTAACATGTTTTACACAGTTTCATTTTTAGATAACATTTTCCTTTTTTACAAATATCCATTTACAAAACTTTTTTGTTCTTTGCTTACAACACTAATAGGACTCCATAGAGGCTGTGATGGTCATGTTGGGTATGGGGATCAAACCCAAATGCAGAACACACCACAGAGACAGGGGTAAAAGTTCAACAGTTTATTTTGAATCACACAGAATAAATCACAGATACTGATTCTGGTCCGGGATGACTTCACAAGGGTTTCTCTGTAGAGAAGGGATAGTTAGGTTAGCCAGAGGTCTGGGGAATCTTGACACAGTCAGATACTGATCTGTACCTGGAGAGATTCAGATTGACGCAGTGAGAGAGGGAACCAGTTGGGTCCAGAGTTTGAGGGTTCAGCAGGGTTCAGCAGAGAGCTAGCAGGCAGAGAGCTAGCAGCGGCAGACTTTGACTTCAGACTTGAGCTCAGACTTTGAATGGTCAGCCAAGGTTCTCTCCTGAGAACTGGAACAGACTCAGCTTGAGGTTCTTCAGGTTTGGCTGTCAGGGCAGGCAAAGGCAGGTCTAGGAAGCAGAAAAGACATAAAAACAGGTTAGGATCAGATTACTCTTCAGAGTATCAGATCAGCAGGCTTGGCTCAGGTTCTGCTAACCATAACTGGCAACACTCTGGCACTGAAGACAGGTCTGGCTGCTGCTTAAGTAGTTGGTCTCCTGATGAGAGAGGATGAGCCTCAGGTGTGCAGGTGGCTCAGCTCAGGAGACCCAGGACGCCCTCTGCTGGAGAAAGGTGGCAGAACTCCAGATCCCAACAGTGCTCCCTGTTCTTCATGAAGATATTTGGTTGTTAATCTTCTGTAAACAAAAATCTGATGCTTTCCCTGAACAGCTGGATTTGTACAGAGATTAAATCACACACATGTGGACTCTCTGTATAAGACAGACACTTTCTAATGTTGTAGAACAGAGGTCACAGATTAGCGGACTTAGGTCCGGATCTGGACCCACCTGCTGGCTAATCAGACCCAACCTGATTTAAAACATTTATAAATTATTGCATGTTGTCCGACGACAGTGTCTAACTTCACTTGCGCACGCTTCTCCTGTTAATATGTTAAAGCCCTCCAGAGTGTCCGGCACCAGGCTGCATGCGTGTTAGAAATGAGCCAATGAGCTGCTGTCAGTCTGGGTTGCTGCTGCAAGCTACTTTTTTAGACACAGCAGGCAAACCTGTGGCAAGCCTGGCGATGGGGAAGAAAGAAGACAATGAGAAAAAGAGAGCAGAGAAAGTGTTGACTGCTCGAAGAAGCTGCGGTGAACTGGTGACAGAAAAGTGAAATGGCGTGCTCAAAGATGACCCTGCACATTTTGAGTATGTTTGGCTCAACCTGCTGCTGCCGTGAAGCTAGGATTCTCCACCATGAACAAAATCCAAAATCCAGGCTCATAATGAGCTCCCTTGATATATTAACTTTAGAATGGCTTTTGTCTCCATTCAAACCCAGTTTTAAAACCTTGCAGGGCAGCATAAAGCCCTGCAAGACCTAACCATAAAAATAAAAATAAATAAACAAAAAATTGTTGTTTTCTACTTTAAAAAAACACTTTAGATTTTAAAATGGAAAAAATGTTTTATTCTTAAAAAAATTTATTCAATGTATAACATGGATGCAGAAAAACCTCATTTTATTTCAGTGTTAAATTTTTGTTTTAAAGTAACATATTAAAACTGTTCCCAGACCTTTACTGGTTGATGATTTTATTCGCCACTGATTTTTAATTTGTTACCCCTGTTATACACTCACCGGCCACTTTATTAGGTACACCTGTCGAACTGCTCGTTAACACTTAATTTCTAAGCAGCCAATCACATGGCGGC
>JAGKQL010000063.1:7253753-7291180 GCA_018398635.1 Cyprinodon brontotheroides
TTAATCAAAAACAAAATAAAATAGAACAATATCACACCAAGATCCCGAGTAAACCTGCTTTTCAGTTGACAGCAGGCCCACAAGCACCTACGAACCGCGGTGTCTACTGCAAGTCTCTGACTAAAGGAGCTGGTCAGCTCCTTGGCCATATACAGCTCATGCGTGAATGTCCAACAAATTGTTGTTTCAAAATAGAAAACCTGGTTTCATTACTTTACATTCCTAACTTTCATTACTTTATAAAAAAGCGATAATAATTATAATTAAAAAACAAAAACATTCAAAGGCAACTGGGCCACAGCTGGGATTGAACCCACAGTCTGTTGAACCAAAGACCACTCAGCTTAACCTCTAGCGCTATAAACTACATAACCCGTGACACCCCTTCCAGTCTGCTACTCGACCTATGTAATTCTGACTCATGGGATGCCGAAATGGAGTCAGACTGCCACCTAGTGGCTATAGTAGTCACATGTTTTTTCACACAATACGTGAAACGGCGGGAAGCGTGAGTGAAGTGTCCATTTCCAACCAGCGCCCACTGTAACTGCATGATTCAGTAGATAAACACTACCTGATTAAAAAGTGGTTGTTTTTGGAGTGATCCCAAAAAGGCTTGTTTAGCAAATGTTGGAAAGCATGATTAATTTACTAATCTCTACTTTTAGTTGTAGCATGAACTGTGTGCTTCCAGGTGAGGCTTTCATCAAGACACGCTGCAGATGGGTTTGACAAACTACTAGAAACAAACGATTGTGTGGATAAGCACCTCGTCTCCACCATAGAGAACGGGGAAGGATCTAAAGGGAGGAAAGACTGATTCTCTTCCAAAGGAAACACTTTTAGAGCGGAGTTTCATGGGACAATTTAAAAACAACTTGCATATCAAAAACCTTTTCCCAAGTCATCAAGTAAAAACTTTAACCTGTTAGATTATCTTTAGACCTCCATGTTTACCACAGGTGTAACCAGTATACAAGAATGTCACCTTTTCTAGCCTCTTTTTTTATATTTTATATAGACAAAAACAGATTTAATGAGAAAGACTATATGTGGAAAAACATAAACATTATTCCTCTTTTTGTTTTACCAATTGTACTACAAATAATTTTAACCCATTACCCAGAAAAAACAGACTTTAAAAATGATTTTAACAGGTTTAATATGTTTCCTGGTGTGTCTGACACACCTAAAATTGACCAAAACCCACTCAGGATTAGAGAAGGTGATATCTCTGAAAAAGAAAACATGTGATTGATATTAAAACCATAGGCTAAGAACCAAAAGACACCTTCATATGTATGCCTACATAGAGGAAACATGATCAGCAGCACATCACCATAGAAAATGGATCATTAGGGGCGTACAAGATGTGTCTCAATATGATTTCCATTCAATACAGTTGAGAGGTCCTCCAACATCTATATATATTAATATCATCTCACAAAAATCTGCTTAAATATGGTTTAAATATTTTATTTCTAAAATCTAAGGGCTTCAGGGATTAAACTCCAAAAACAGCATCCTTTTAAAAATAAAATTAATAATAATCATATCTCAGCTGTTAACTATAATCTGCACCTTGTGGATTTCAAAATTGAAATGTATGTTAAAGTTGATATTTATGTTACATGGACATTAATCATTTAATTGATGTATTGATGACGATTGATATATTTTTACACCTTTATTATTACCATTCCGGAGACAGGAATGTTAACGCTTGAGAATGAAAACGACAGTCAACCCAGCTTTCTGTGTGCTAATCTAAGCTGCGCTTTGCTGTGTTTCAGGTTGAGCTCTGAGAGTTAGAGGGAATGTTTTTAAACAGATGTGGGTCAAATGATGCATATAAAATGTACTTTAGAAAACAGCTCTAAGCCAGGGCTGATTGTGGGTCTGCTATCAAGTTCTTTTTTTTTTGGTTTTTGTGGGTCCTTGTCCAATATTTTTAAAGACATGGGGGATTCCCGCTCATACAGAAAAACAGAGCTGGCTCTCAGCAAAAGTCTGCATTATTTACTCCGTAACAGAGGCCTCTATGGTCACAGTGGGTCCTTACAGGATTTTTTTTTTGGGGTTGTCTCATGTGGCGCGCCCATAAAGACAGTAACAAAGTCGTCCTTCTATCACGTAAAGAACATCTCCAGGTTTAATGGACTAATATCTCTGAAATAGAATTGATCACTGAAGCAGTGCCTTCACAGGTCTGCCTAAAAGTGGAACAGACAGCTGCAGCTGATCCAGAGTACTGCTGCCTGCATCCTCACTAAAACTAAGAAAGTGGAGCACATTAACTCAAGTCCTTCCACTGGCTCCCTGTATAAAAGAGAATAAATTTTAACAATAGAATCTTCTCTGAATAGTACGTCTCTGCTTCTTTTTTTCTAATGTACACCACCTTGAATTGTCTTGCTACTTAAATGTGCTTTATAAACAGACTTGCCTTGCCTTTGCGCAACACAACACTCCATTATTCCCTTGATGGAAAAGGCCCTCCCCGATCATGGTGGAGCCCCCTCCCCTTTACTGATTTATAGAAATGTATAGAAATGTATTCGTCTCATTGAAGAAGAAAACTTTCCTCCATCTTTCAATGTCCCATGCTTGCCGCTCTCCTGCAAACTCAAAACTAAAAATATTGTTTAAGGAAAAGAGGCCTTGAGGAGGTTTGAAGAGGTTGAATAAGTTCTTTCCTCTTAAAGGGGCATAGTCTGGTTACATGGCTTTTTGATTATGTATACACCAGTAACTCCCTCTGGTTGTGTATAATGTTTTTCTAAAAGATTACAGCTTAATGCTGCCATATTATTTGTTATTTACGTGTTTGGTCTTTTTTGCTCGATTTGTTTATTTACAAAAACACACCAAATGGATTGAGGTACGATATTATAAATGAGTGAAATGGATAAATTAGTAAGAAATGGGGCTCAGCGATTCAATAAAGTAAAGAGAGAGATGTGAAGTTCAAGATCCAATGTGGCAAAAGCTATAAAGTGGAGCCTAGGCGAAAGTTCAACCGAATAAACAGATTATTCGCCTTCATCCGCCTACGACACAGCCAATCAGCTTTGAACCACACCTCCATGAAAGCCAATCAGGAGACAAGGAGACAGAAGCATACATAGAAAAAAGAATCAGATATACAAAAGGCAACTGTCACCCAGCTACACAAGCAGCCCCGTCCAGGAAACATGCAACCAGGCAGAAGAGCTCCGAGCCAGCCCCCATCTCAGAGATATACGTTTCCAAGAGGAATAAAGCCTCTGGAATACAGAAAGATTATTGGCATCGACTGAAGCCAGGACTAAAGCTAGAGGAATTCAGATGTGGATGCTAAGTTAATGGATGCATGAGTAAATGTCCTGATCAATACCGTTAACTGCATGATTTTCCTAATGGCCTGACCTCTCAGTTTCACAACAAGAGGTGCTAAACTGAACTAGGTGCTAAAAGTGTTTCTACCACATACAATAAGTGGGCCTGTTATGGGTGTTCTACAAAGATTGCTGTACTACAAATCTACAAAGATGTTAAGACGTGCAAACCGGTTTGGTACAGCACAATTAAAATGAGCAGATTTTAGGTTCTACAGGCAGTTTGAGAGTGGCTTAAGAAAGAAAGATGAGGTTCAAAGCCATTTACGTTGTTACAGGTAATCCATCCATCCATCCATTTTCTTACACGCTTAATCCCAAGTGAGGTCGCGAGGGGTGCTGGTGCCTATCTCCAGCTGTCTACGGGCAAGAGGCGGGGTAAACCCGGACGAGGTAGCCAGTCCATGCGCGGGGGCAACACAGAGACAAACACGACAAACAGCTATTCACGCACACACATACACCTGAGGAGAATTAGAGAAGCCAGATTAACCTAACAGTCATGTTTTGGGCGCAAGTAGGGAGAAGAGGAAGCCAGAGTACCAAGAAGAGACCCACATATGCTAAGGGAGAACATGCAAACTCCATGCAAGAAAAGACCCCAGGTCAGGAATTGAACCCAGAACCTTCTTGCTGCAAAGCAGCAGTGATTAATGAAAAAAAAATTGAATTATTTGTTAATAATAGTATTATAACTATTATTTTTAATAAATAATAGTTATAATACTTGATAGTAGGCACTGTACATAGGTAGCCTGTACTATGAAATCCTATGAACCAAAATAAAGAATAAAATAATGAAAATAACTAAAGTCAAAATGTCATGGTTTAATGGGCAATGGTTGGTAGTTTTCTTTACACAGCTACTGTATGAGGAGAAAAACAAATATTTCTGTTTTCAAGTAAAATAATCCTGCCTACATCTACAACAACTCGTTGAAGAAAGGTGGATGAGCTAATTCAACTTTCAACTTCCCATTGGAGATTATAATTATTTTTTATGTATTGTTGAATTTAAATTAATTGAGTCAAGCCTCAGAAGCAGTTATTAAACCATTTTATTAACAATTTCAATTTACCACTAATCTTCTCTAAAATTTGAATTTGTTTTCTTCTATTTTATTAATTTTTTTGATAAATTTGTCTCTTTTTTTGCAGTGTTTTCCTCTGTACTTTCTGTCAGAATTAGAACCTTGTTTTCTCCCCCGAGTCTGTCTTAAACCACAGCTATTAAG
The DNA here is from genome assembly GCA_018398635.1 of Cyprinodon brontotheroides. Taxonomy (NCBI): domain Eukaryota; kingdom Metazoa; phylum Chordata; class Actinopteri; order Cyprinodontiformes; family Cyprinodontidae; genus Cyprinodon; species Cyprinodon brontotheroides. The sequence goes on from JAGKQL010000063.1 coordinate 7,258,366, forward strand.
ACTCTGTGAAAGCCATTACAAACTCTCGGTAAATACATTAGCAGGCTCTCTGTCTTTCTCAGTTTATACCACGTGTCTCTCCTGCAGGCTGCCTGTTGGGGTCTGTAGGGGTTGAGGAACTTTCAGGGTCACATCCATAAACACTTTTTCTTGTCTACATTTAATCACATGGTTTCAGGCTAGTACTATTTCATCTGCATGTCTTTTCCTGGTGGGTTACACTTGTACTGTCAAATCTAAATCCTTGCCACAGATGGAGAAGGTTTTTTTTTTGTGTTGATTTAATACTCTTCAGCGCACAGTAAGGATTTAATTCATGTCCCTCAAAGTTTTGGCCAAATTACTGTATAGAAACTAAAAATCCCTTTTTTTCTTTACAATTAGACTGAGGACATTTTTGCATGCTTCCCCTTTTTACTCTAATACCCTTAAATTAGATTGCCTTCAGTTACATTCACTATCCTTGTTGACTTCTATGTTTAAGGATTTCTACTCTTTGGCAGCCATATTTGTTAAAGTTTGTTGTTTTAAGCTTCCTTATGCTCTTGTTCTGTTAATCAGTATCTTATACATATTTATGTTATTCTCTGAGCTCCAGTCATTGGTTCTGGTTCTTTGTAGATGTTTTATTTTTATTGGTATTTGTTAGTTGTTTTGTTTTTTGTTGTCATTTTTTATTTGGTCCAATCCAATTCACTTTGTATATATATATATATATATATATATATATATATATACATACACTATATATACTGTATATATATAGAGCAAATTTATCAATAAAAAAAGGCAAAAACCGAAAATACATGGGCAAAAAGCCGATCAGAATTGAGCAAGACAGAAAACTTACTCTGAACATTAGAGTTACTCACATCCAGACAGCTGGAGTAATCTGGCGACGATGTCAGGAGAGCAAACTGCATAAATAGTTGCAGAGACCAGGTGAGTCAGATCGGCAGTAACTAGAACCAGGGCTAATTATGGAAGGTGAGCACGAGCAGATGGAAAAAGCCAACTATCAGCACCAGGATTATGACACTAACTTGATAAAATAAGAAAAGCTAGTTAATAATTGCAAAGCATCAAACTTGTTAGTTTTCTTTGGGCACTGTACGGGACATCAGAAGGGTCAGAATGACCCACATCCACTGCTTGCTTTACTGCACTATCAAACCACTGTAACACAGTTTTTAGTTCAGACTAAAAAGAGAGATATCTGAGAGAGTGATAAGAGAGATGAAGAAGGAGAATTGACCCATTCACAAGTCAGCAGGAAGCCTGATAGTGTTACCATGAGTGTCTCACCTCATATACTGAAGATTGGTGTGTGTGTGTGAACATTTCTTGTTGAGGTTGTGCAGTCTTACTTTTGACAAATGACCAACACTGTTTGGACAGTTTTGGTTGTTAGGATATTTTTGGTGTCCTCACTATGAAAAGTGAACAAAGTTAAAGGAATAGTACACCCAAAACATGATTAGCCTTCATTTTCTACTCACCCCCATGCTGAACAACACTCTGGAGTTCTTTTTTGATATCTCAAATGCATCTGGAGATCTGGGAGGCTTCTTGCTGTCTGCTGACATTCAAATAATGGAGGTCTATGGTGCCAGAGACAGAAAGGTCCATAAAAGTCCACAAAAAACGTGTCAATATTCCTCCATACTGCTCGTCCAATGTATTCCAAGTGTCCTGACTGGGTAGTATCCAGAATTTACTCGAAACGAAGTCATTTAGAATGTTTTTAGAGCATAAACAGTAGTGTATAGGATTTCCTGAAAGTGCGCACATGCGCGTTCACAATGCTACGGAAGCCGGCAGACCAAACCAGATGAAAGTGCGCATTCAGCGTCTGCTCTGCCAATAATGCAAGCGTAGAAGAAGAAATGTGCTGTTTACCTGTGCAAAGAAAGAAACAACGAAAGAAAAATGTCACCGGACTTCAGGTGTTGAAAACATGAGTTCTTTTGCCGAACTAGATCAGCACCTATCCAAGCGGTCTGCGGTTTCCGTGGCGTTGTGAGCAGCTTTTTAGGAAATCACACTACTGTTTATATAAAAACATTCTAAATAACTCCGTTTTAGGTAAATTCTGGATGCTACCCACTCAGGACACTTGGAATACATTGGGCGAGCAGTATGGAGGGATATTGAAACTTACGTTTTTGTGGACTTTATGGACCTTTTCTGCCTGGGCACCATAGACCTCCATTGTTGAATGTCAGGCAACGAAGCCTCAGATCTCCAGATGCATTTGAGATATCAAAAAAGTACTCCAGGTGTTGTTCAGCATGGGGGGTGAAGGCTAATCATGTTTTTAGATTGTACTATTCCTTTAAGGGTAAGACTGATGCCATAGAAATAAATGGGTGTGTGAGTGTTTGTCATGGTTATTAAATGGGCGATATCCTGAGTTAACCAATTTAACTCTGGGATTTGAGTCTGGGACTCGGGATTTTCAGATTTAGATCATGTGATATAGTTCAGGTAGATCAACTCTGCTATTTGTAAGTTATAAGTTTTTTTTTTTTCATTTATACCCAATAGGACAATCATGAACCACCTCCTTTCTTTCAGAATAAAATACTAATAATTCATACAAGCTGGGGAGTTAAACATAGTCATCTACATATCCTAACTTATAACACTTATACTTACAACACTGAGAAAGTCCCCATGCTAGCAGGGACCAGATGGTCGCTCTGTGAGAAAGATTAATTTTGCTCAATTTTTCTTTTTGCCATTTTAATATTTTAATCTAGATCTTAATACGCTCCTCTAATCTAACATGGAAACAAATCTATTTGCCAGCCCAAGCTTTAGAAGAACCCTTTAATATCCTAACATGTATGAAATGTTGCACGTTGTATTAAAATATTAGCAAATAGGAGCCGCTCAATGAGGGGGAGACTAGATGCAAGGGCTTGCCTCTAACAAGAAAAGGTCACGATTCTTCTGAGGCATTCTCTAATCTCTGCATTGTCTGAAGTTAAGTTAGTGGCTTAGCTATTTTAAAGCACCTAAACAAAAACTAATTTAATACGTTTAATCAAATTGGTCACAAATTACAGGAAATCTTTTTTAGTGGAGACTCTTTCTTTAGGGAGTGTGCTAAAATAAACTCTCATAGTTCTCATCCCTGTAATGTTTTCTCTGGTTTTTCCCCATATGATGGGTCATCAGCCGTTCTCAGAGCTGAGTTTGAGTGGGCCGCAGTGTAAATATCTAAGACCTATTATTTCCCCCCCAAAAAAATGGTCCCCACCACTGTCAAGCCACTAAATACAAAATGGTGAATTGCAGACACGAAGAGAGATAATTGCCACTCAGGCTGAAAATTTGGCAAGCGCCTTCCCCGCGAGACCCGGATGAAATGGTGCTTCAACCCCCGAAACTGTCATTCTTAATGAAATGGTAATTACAAACCCAGCGGAACAGCTGAGGGGCCTGCCGAGGCCCACGGAGCCCGACTACAAGAATAAACCTGCTACAACAACCTGCCGAGAAGAGAGAGAGAGGGAGAGAGGGAAAGGGAGATGGGAGGGAAGGAGGGAGGCATGATGTAAAGTAAGAGAGGCATTAACATAGGTGCTTCTACAAGGAGTCTAAGATTTATTTCAATTGTGCAATGCAAAACACCATCCAGGTTAGAGTGTGCGGTACAGTGGGACCCTCATCAATAACACCGGCTGTGTGGAAGGCGAGAGTGGAGGTTGCTTAAAAGCGCCCACACAGCCTGAGTAATTGATTGCTTTGTAAGTGAACGTGTCTTTAACCTTTGGGAGGTCAGGCCCAGTCGGACACCATCAGTCCTGCCCGGGGTTGAACTGCTTCCAGCCGTTTGTCTTCCACTGCTCCCTCATCTCAGGGCCGATTTGTCAAGCATGAGATGTTTTGGGTGTTTAGATTACAGGCGAGTTGGGAAAACAAAGGCAAAATGCCACCCCAAACAAAAGGCCTGAGCCTGGATCTCCCACTGATCTGCAAGCCGGGCAGGAGGCCAGCTACCTGGGGTGCTGAAACTGAAAGGAGTATAGAGGGAGAGGTGGTGGAGAGAGAGGGGGGGGGCGCTAAAACAGAGCTACAATGAAGCCCCCATGCCCACCCCACCCCCCCAAAAAAACAGCCACTGCAGAGCTTGAAGCGAAGCCAGGATGGAGACTGAACAAGAGCCAACGTGAGCACTGAACGGCAGCCAGGACGGTGACATGAGATAGAGCCGGAATAGCGCCTTGAGATGAAGCCAAAATGGCAGCCAGAAACTCAGGGCTGATAGGAGGGAGCTGGGGGTGGCTAACTGTTTTCTTAATGGCGACGCTTCTCATCACTGGAGATTTTAAAGTGTCCCTTTGCCACCCTCCCAGGTACTTAGCTGCCTGTCTGTCAGGATGGTAGAGACCTGCTAAAGATGATTTATCTCTGAGATTATCCAGGACAGGGCGTAATCACTCAGGCGATGCCTCAGAGGGACAGGTCAGAGTCAGACACCACTTTTCAGGACAAACATCTTCTTGTTGTTAGAAGACAGGAGGCATCTATAAACAACTCTTTTGGATACAGTACCTTGCAACAGTGAACAACACCCATTGAACCTTATTTTATTTTTTTTATTTTGGCAAATTAAAACTGTAACATTATTTTCAATTTAAACCAGTGGCTCTAAAATCTAATTTGGCTTTAAAACCCATCAGCTGCTGTCAGCTATTAATAAATCTAAAAACTTGAAGTCAAAATGGTGTCTTGTAGCCCCCCATATTTCTCTTCTTTGCTATTTTTTTTAAATATCAAGAGATTTACAGTGATAAGAGCTATAAATATATACTTTCTGAGAACCTAATTTGAGCTCAAAGTTGTACGATTTTTAAACATTTAGGTCTCTGATTGTAGGAGATTTAAGAAAAAAATTCAAGAGCAGAGAATCCAATCAACTGACAGCAATCAGTCTAAAAACATTAAAACATCGCAGGTTGTTGCCGACCTAACGGCACAATCAGGAGGAGCAAAACAACAACATCTAGAGAACCTGGAGCCTGGCGTGCCTCAGTGAAACCAATTGTTCACAACTCCACAATGTCAACCAAAAGGGATACAAAAGTCCTTTTCTTATTTCCTAATAAGTATCTGAATTTTTCTGGTAAAATATTCTGTTGAATGATTAAACGAAACTTTTTAGAAGGGGTGTTTCCAATCTAGTTTAACTCATGATATTAAGAAAAACGTCATAGACAGACTAGCTGCAGGTGGTAGTGTGTCATGGTTCTGGAGTTTACCTTGAGTGCTCATGCTAAATCATACATTGTCAAAACATGTATGCACTGGTATTGCAGTGTGTTTGGCTGTAGAAATACATACCAGTTCGAAAAATCGATACTACCAGTTGGTCAATTAGAAGGCTCTCAAACCCGTAACCTCAAAACTAATTACGGTCTTCTCCTGCAGAGTCAACGGTGATATTTCAAGTTGCAGATCCGTGAGTCATCAGGAATAACATCTTAGCGGCGTAAGCCCTTTTTTATTAAATTACAGTGTTTCCCATTTGAAGTAAAATTTCTTTTCGTAAATTCAAGGCATTTCAATTTATTTATATAGCACGTATAGCCCAATTCACAACATGTCATCTTAAGGCAGTTTACAGTTCAACCAGATCATACAGTGAGAAATGGATTCAAAGTTTTCTATCTAAGGAAAACTAGTTAGTTACATCGACTCATTGACTTCAATCCATCCCCTCTCTGGATCTAAGCACGTAGCATAGCGACAGTGGAAGGAAAAACTCACTTAGTAGGCTGGAACCTCCAGCAAGATCAGGCTCAGTGTGAGCGGTCATCTGCCGAGGCGACTGGGGTTCAAGGAAAAAGAAGAACAGAAACAAAGCAGAGATACAAAAGAGGCAACTATAAACCAGCTCCATTCAGGTGACTTACATAGCCAGGCAGACAAGCCCCAAGCCAGCTCCCATGTCAGAGGATGAAGAGCAGATCAAACAGTGCATGATCGGAAAGCAGGACTATTCTGAAAAAAAGGCCCAGATCTAGGACATCTATAAACAAAGGTGTTGATAGCAACAGGCGCAGTTGATATTTCTCTCCAGGAAGGTCACAGCCAAACAGGAACGAACCAGATGAAGCTGCTTGAAAAAAGCAGAGAGAGCATAGTGTTATAGATTGAACTAACAAATTCTACAGGTGGAAATAGAGATAGAATGAAGCAGAATGATTAAGGGGTCTATAATCCTCAACAGTTTAAGTCTATAGCAACAAAACAGGCCTAATTAATTTGGTTTAGATATACTTTTCTCCATAACAGCAGCTGCGGTCAGTGCCTAGTCTCAGCCTTATTATGGCCCCTCATACAGAAACATGCTGTAATACTAAATCAATGTTATATGAGTATGCTCTGGGCATAGAAATTGTAACTGATTAGTCCTTGCACAGAATTTGTATCTTTTTAAAGCTATCATTTACTCTATCAATTATTTAAAAAAAGGAAGGTGTTGCTTTTAGTTTCAGCCGTAGGTAGTGGATCGTAATTTCCATATGCTAGATAAGGATCCCCAGAGCCATTAAAGGCCAGAGCAAGAACAAAGTTTACATACATAACAACATTTGGTACAGATGGATTGGAAAGAGCTGTACATTAATAAAACAGTAAAATAGAAGCAACATAAAATCCAAATAAAAAACATTAGTCTTTGTGAAAAAAATGATAAACATAGGTAGTAAGGTAAAACGTGTAAAAAGAGGTTGGAACTGGCAAATATCTTTTAATATAACTAACTTCAATAGTGTTTGATCATCCAATCACAGACCGAGTTCAGTGGCGCTTCAGATGTTTGTAAAATTAGCCTCTCAGGAGTGACAGCGTTGACAGCCAATCACACAAGAAAAAGATGGAGGGCCAATCAGGAGCTTTTGGGTAGCGGTCTAAACTCAGGGAAGTGGTGTCACTACCCGATCTGTCCCCTGAAGCACGATCCGTTCTGTGCATATGCATTCCTCCATAGTGTCCATAAATAATGTAATTATGGTACTAAAATGACTTATTTCTATCCTTAACTCATTAAAAGAATGCTAATACACATCTTTTAAAAATGTTTTATGACTTTTGCCAAGACTATGATGCTTTTTACATTTTTAGCTTTGTTAAACTGTTTCTCTGATGTCATCATTGGACATGTTCAGAGCAGTCAGCAAAATATGATTAAACCATGTTTATCTGCATTTTAGTTGCTTTTTTCTTTAGATTCACTATATACCATAAGGTTAAAATGAAAGGAAACATTTAAATCCAAAGCCACAAAAGTTAGCATCCGGAAGTAGCGTAGGATCCCAGTTTCGGGGCAGATCGGACAGAGACGAGTGATAAAACAGAAAGGATTTGAAGGCATTTATTTTCTCTGGAAATGCATTAATTAACCTTTGACACATTATATTTTGGTACGCTTACTATTTTCTGCGAGGCAAAAAACATCATTTAGTTTTTTTTAACAAAGTAAAATCGAGCACGACCCAAATGTATATCTGGATGCGCATGCGCAAATGAGCTGATGCCGCATGCGCAGAACGGATCAAGCGTCCAGGACGGATTGGGTTGTGACAAGCGGGCTTCAGTTTGATCTGCAGTTTTCCACATGGTCCAAATGCTCGACGAATGTCTGAGTATTGTAGCGTAACATTGTTTTTGGACAGTAAAACGTGCAGGAGATGAAAACGGTCGTATTGGGCATAAGACAGGCTCCTTCCCACGCAGTTCTTAAGTCTCTTCTTAAGACCCATCTTTTTTTCATCTGAGAGCTTGCACTTTGTTTTATTGTGTCTTTATATTAATATTTATTTTATATTCGATCTTTTCTATTTTATAATTGCATTGTATTTCATGATTGTATACAGTACTTTGGTCCTGTAGGCGTACAAAGAGCTTCATAAATAAAGTTGGTATGGCGTGGTATTAGTCCTTCAATCTTGGAGGTATTTTTTAGAGGACAAAAGCCTGACTTAGTAACTGCCTTTTTGTGCCTCTGAAGGTTCAGGTCTCAGTCCACGAAGATTTCAGCCATAATCAGAGGCTTCTAGCCGTAGTAGCTGAAGCTGTAAGCTAACTCTGGATCTCTCCTCCTTTGGTTTGAAGATTATTACCTTTGTCAGGGTTTGGTTGAGGTTTTGAGGACACAAATGCAGAGGTGAGGAGGCAGTGGTGAGTTCTTGAAGACTTAATTGAATAACCAAGGCAGAAAATCCAAAAACCAAGGTACAAAACACATTGAACCAAAAACCAGACAACTTCAAGGGGGGAAAAAATCATGTTGGGAGCCAGGAAAAGACGAGGAACCAGCACTGAGTTTTTGCACAGGGAGGGTATATATGGTAGACTGAACAAAGACAGGACAAATGAGCTGATTGGAAGCAGGTGTGAAGAGAGGATTCTAGAAGGGAGCATGGGAAAAGGAGACCAACACAAGAGGGTCACAGAGGTCAACCAAGAAAAACCTAAGAACTCAAATATATCCAGAAAACAACAAAATAGGGATTAAACCAATAAAACTAGAAAGAAGATAGAATAGAATAGATAGAAAGAAGATAAACATGGATCAAAGAGAAATGGAATACTCAAAAGAAAACTTAACAGAACCAAGACTGACATGGTTTTGTTTTTGTTCAGTTGTAGAAAATTATAGTGCATCCATGTATTGGTCTGTTTTATGCATCAGGTTGATAGGTGAAGGCTTTTTGATTGTCTTAATATATTGAAAGTATGACCTATTGGCCTGTAATTTTGTTATATTTTGTTTGCTCTGCCCCCTAATGGTAAAACACTGGACCCACCCAGCTCTCCTTGGTAAAATGAGTCTAAACCACCACTGCCCATAACCAAAAACTGAAGTCTTCATAGAAAACCAAAGCCTTTTTCTCTGTTCAATCTGGTTGCATGTGTGATGTAAAAAAAACTGTGTGATTAACAGTTGTTGTGACAAGAAAATCAGTTTTGGTAAAAAACGTTTAGAGCATTTTATGTGTTTCTTTCCGTCCACATGACATACTGTATGTTGAAGCTATGAGTTGTACCGTAACAAAAATAAAACAAAAAGTAAAGTTCATTATAAGCAAGGCACCATACATTGTTGGAATTCAAACTCTGGTTTAGTTAAACTCTTGCATATTGATGCTTAACTTCAAGTGTTAGATTTTTATCGCTGTAAGCTAAAAGCAGCTTATTTTAGCATGTTTGTGTCAGTTTGTTTTTACAACATACAAGCTTATATGTGCACACCGCAGACGAGTGTGTGCCTGCCAGTAGCATCTGTTGCTCTGTTCGTGTGGATGTGATGTACCTGCCACCTTGCTGCTTCGCTGAGGAATGTGTCTGCAGGTTTATTCTCCTGTTCTGTTGTTAGATCTAACAACAACTAACACAAGCTTGTGTTTGGCGAGGGGAGAAGGGGGGGGTTCCAATTCCCACCCTGAATCTGACAGAGAAACTGTCGAAGACTGTGGAAGCGCCGCGCTCTTCGCTTACACTCCTCACCTCAGTCCTCTGTCAAGATTGAAGCAACCCAAAATTCTATTTTGACACCGTTCCCTGAAGTGCAGCATATGCTCAGCATGACATGATGTTCTGCTGCTTCTAGTCAAGGCCTTTGTAGTGAGACTCACTTGTTTCAGCTTTTGGTTTCACGCTAAACTTGTCCTTCACGCTGTTGCAGCTGCTATTCCTGGATTTTTGACATCCTAAGAATATTTTCTCCCTTCATGCCCTCTAGGAAGAAAAAAAATAAAAAGAACTTGTGTCTTGAATCTATTGGCTGCCTTTTTCGCCGAAGGTTTCAAGCTCATTTTGTGTAGGTTGATTTCAATTTGCACGCCACTTTAGACCTTTAGGTGTTTGTTTCATCTCTGACAGGCAGACTTAAAAAGCATGAAAGGAGTTCAGTTTAGAACATAAACAAATAAGGACTGTATTGTATCAACATTTTGTGAGTAATGATCAGACGAGAATTGTTTGTTTTCTTTTATTACAACATTTTTAAAGGTGTATAGTCATGCTATTTGCACCACTAACTTACTTTATCTGGAGATCTATTAAGGTAAAAAAAAAAAACTGTACATCCTATTTAGTATACCACCGACTGTTTGGGTTTAATGCCTTTATTTGATTACTTTTCATTTCAGGAGCACTTTCTCTTTGCATTATAGTAGGTATTTATCACTCTAAGATTCCTTTTATCATTTGAGACATTATATGTTAAATCAGCTCATCAGGCAGATAGACAAACTCTGGTAAAAGTAAAATCATCAAATAAAAAAAGAAATTGTAATTACTAAAATTCGCTAAATGGAGACTTTGCAATTTCAAAAACACAAATCTTTTGTAAAACAGCGTTAGAAAAACCTTATTTTCACATCAGACAAGTCACTTGATCTGCAACTGGACCTTACAGAAAGATGAAGAAGAGAGGAAGAATTTTGAGGAGCACGATGAGTAGAAATATGAATATATCTCATTGTTTGCATCTGCCGCTGCCATGTTGTTTTCAAGAGTTATCATGTGAAAAAATTGAATTTCTTTTTTAATAGAATTTGTGCACATCTCTAATGGAAATGCATCTACTCCTACCCTGTGCATGTAGCTGTAGCAGAGCTGGAGCACTCCTTAAGTGATAGACTGGTTCGCTTTAATGTAACTGCAGATCCTTCTGCCCGGTTTAAACTTGACGCGTCCACACGGCTAAACTGCATCGCTTTCCACGCTGCACACCTAGGAAAATTCTAACTAAGCACTCAGCTGCTACTGACGAAGCTTCACAGATTTATGCAGCTGGAGACATCTTATGATTAAACAATAAATATCAATGCAATCAAAGAAAATACTGCCCCTCTTGGAATACATGAAGAGGTTCTAAAAACCACTGGAAACAGCTCTGTTTTCTGCTTCTGTCTGTGGTGTGATGTAAGTTTGCAGTTTGTGCTGCACCCAGACACATCCAGTTGGCCAGAATATTAGGTACGGAGCAAGGGCGTAGGTTTGATTTTAACTTTGGTAGGGACACTATTAGTCTGGTGTGGTGGTGCTGTATACAATATGCATGCCTTTTTTTATGCTCGATGTGAGCATCGAGCATAAAAAAGGGCATTCGTTTAATGAGAAAAGCAGAATTTTTGCTACATTAATAAAAATTAAATTAAAAAAGCACTACACTCATTAGATGCTTTTTATCAATGTTTGAAGAATTAATTGATTATTTCAATAATGAAATAAACTAATTTAATAATTGATTCATCATTAACTGGAGTATAAGAGACTCTAAAACATATATAAATATAAATGTGTCTTTTCCGCAGAGCAACCCACTCAGATCAGTAATTATACCAAAATTGTAAAACTACAATACATATATATAATCAAAATTCTCCATCCAGAACTCCTCATGTGGAAATATTTTTAGTTTAACCTGGTTTATTTAGACATCACCTGAAGCACTGTGAAGGGCCAGCTGCTTCACCTACAAGCTGCCCCTGCATCATTATTACTGGATATCTGTGTTTCCTATAATCATATAATGTGTAAGAAGTCCATTTTTAATAGTAAAGGATTAAATGTAACAAAACCTTTTATCATTGTCCTATAATGCTTGAATCTGACTGTTTAAATAGCTCATTATGTCTATTTTCTTTTTTTAGTGGCATCATCTACAAACACAACACTGAGAATGATCCTAAGTGTATTAAAACAAAATCACTTTTTAACAATTATAAAAGACAATATAACATATCTTATCTGCAATTTAATAATATCAAAATAAACAGCCAGATTCAAGCATTTTGCCAGACATTAATGTTTGTACTAATTTACTCATAGACTGTGTGGAAATCTATATAAGATAAAATCAATGGCCAATATTCTTCCTCTGTTTGTTCTTGTCTTTATATCCTACTTCAGAAGTTACAAATAGCCACAATAAAATAGAACTATTATTATGTGGAACCCTACTATGCTTTTTAAAACGAAAACAGCAGATGTTTAGGGGTCTCATTTTGTTGTTATACTCTATAAGAGAAATACCTGCTAATAATTATACTCTGAACTTGCCTCTAAAGAGTCATCAAAAATTAAAACAGTAATAGCAACTAAATATCGGAAAAAAAAGGAAAACCTCATATTTTCTTTTTTAGTTGGCCGTGGATAAGAATCCGTGAAATGCTGATGGCTTGCAGCCTTTTATTTTGCCCATTTTTCCAGCATTCTTCAGAACTCCTGGCTGACTCCAAAATATTTCGCTTTATAAAAAGAAAAAAAAAAAAGGTTTTTGTTTTTAGTATACATGATATTCTTTTTTTTTTTAAATTGGGACTAGTTTTGTAGCCTAGCTATTAATTGTAGTAACCGCAGCATTCTAGTGTGAATAAATTTTCAATTTTGTGCTCCAAACACACCAGGACTAGAAAACAGCCAATCAGAGAGAGAGAAGGCGGAACCTAAGGCAGAACAACCAATGAGAGTTGAGTTAACAGCTAGCGCAGCACAGTTCCATGCGCTGCTACATATGAAAGGGAGAGGAGAGAGCAGGCAGAGGAGCTGCGAGGAGAGAAAAGAAGCCACTGCTGCAACAACTACTGCTGTAAATTATAAACATGTTGCTCACATCCAATTATTGGTCGGGACAATTAGGTCGGTTCAAAATTTTGGTAGGGACATGTCCCTATGGTCCCTATGCAAACCTACGCCCATGGTACGGAGGAAAAGCAGCATGTAGTGTAATAGCTGCAGTATCCTTGGATCTGATTTCTGCACAGAACTTCCATGATTTGACCATAACTGAGCATTTTCTCCCAGCAAACAATAGACTTTTTGACTATCAGCCTCCTAAATATCTTTGCTATCTTTGCACACCCTTTTTTAATCTCATAAAGATTTAGTTGTGTTTTTTTTTGCATCCTAATGCATACATTAAAATTAAAATCACCCTTTTTATGTATTTCTTCCTTATGTATTTCTTTCTCATGTTTGAAATTTGTATTTACTCCACACTATTCCATTCTATTTTATTCTATTCTATTCAGAGGGCTTAGACTTGGTGCCAGGGTGCAGGGCGTAGTTTCAGGGCAAAGATTCCCAAAGTGGGGGTCATCCATTTACTTATGAACCCTGAAGTGAATGGAGGACGACAATATGTAATAATATACATAAATGTGAATGAAATAGCACCAAATGATGTCAATTAAATATAAAATTAGCATTAAAATGTAAAATGCACCATTAAACAGTTAGAAACAGATTTAAAATGATGAATTAAATAATTCAATGTCATTCGGAAGGAAAAATCTGTATTCAAAATGAAAATAATTATGTTTTTTTGTGGGCGTTTTGTAATTTTGTAATTCTGGGGTCACTGGGTGAAATGTTTGCGAACCCTTTTTATAGAGTAAATGTAAAAGTTATAACAATGAATCAGGCCAGTTATTTTCCTTCAAACTGAGTTTGTGTCTCTCTGAGAACAATCTTCCAGCTACGACTTTGTATGTGTGTGAAATGAGAAGCAGCGCGTACACACCCAATGCGTCTTTGCCAGCCATTTTTAATTCATGCCAATGAAAGCCATAGATGGTAGCAGGGCAGCAGGTCTGAGTCTCAGTCTCCCTGGTGGGGCTGTAAAACTGGCCTGCATCTCCTCCTCAGCCAGATAGATTAATGAATTATCCGCATTGCCTCCTTTTTCACCACTGATCCAATTACTGTGTGACTAAGCATGTGGTCCATATATACGACTAGTTAGAGGACAGAAAGAGACAGGGTGTGTGCGTATGGAGGGTAATTAAAGAAATGGCCCAGCCACGGACCAACAATACCACTATTACTTAATGCTGGAGTAGCTAGATATTGTTTCCTGTAAATAGTGGGTGGGTGGGGGGGGGAGCTGTGTGTAGGTGATTGTTGGTTCATTCAGAGAAAGTGCAGGCTGGCGATTGGAGTGGGTGTTTGCATTAGTTGGAAGAATAAACTGAAGTCTCCATGTTGATGATAAAGTGTTGGATTCATCAGACTTGTTTGGTCATTTTTAAAAAGTTGCATCAGACTAAATGAATGAGCCTCTTTTTTCCAGCTTTAGCATCATGGCTAGGCAATGCAGTGCTGAAATCTTCTAGTGTCCTTAAAATATAAGGCCTGAAGAAAAGTAATCACTCAGCTTTGTCAGAAATGCAACATGTTTATGGTAATTGTGTGTTTGCGGCTGTGCGTTTGATTGATGGGTCAGCGGAGTAGCTAGGGTGAACGATCGCAGTGAGTGTTTATGTGTTGTGCCCTGAGGGATCGGGGAAGCGCCTCCTGCTGGGGGTGCCGTGTCTCGCAGCAGAGGGATGCAGCAGGCAAACAGAGGGGTGTCTGCACACCCCCCTGAACACAGACACACTCACCACCCCAGTGCACCCTACTGAGCTACAAGAAGAGGGGATGGCGGGGGGATGTTGGGACCCTGCTCCCTCTAAACCTCTGCTGATGCATAATTCATACATAAGTAGCAATTTTGGGTATTTTGCTGCAGGGGTTTGAAATACAGGGGAAAAAATATGAGGAAAGTTTCCAGACAGCATTAAACTCATCCTCCTACAAGAGAACTACAGTAAACGAAGAACAATTAACTGTTTATTATAATTTTAGATTAGGTTTCAAAACTTTATATCCTATATTTTATTCTATTACATAGCGATGTGGGATAGAGCAGCACAAAATAATGTATAATTGTGAATGAAACATCCTTTTCACCCAAAAAACTTTAAATTACATGGAATCTGTGTGTGAAAAAAACAATTTTTAGTCACAGATTCACATTTGGATGCACTATCGCCTTAATTTGCTTGAGATCAAACCCTTTCCATTGTAGATCTGGCTTCACATTTAAGGTGAAGGTATGCATCAAGCTCTATTTTTATAATCTGTGTTTTGGACCGAAATACAGACTGATGATCAGAAGAAACAGTTTGAGTATAAAGATTTTAATAAACATAGAAATGAACTGAGAACCTGATGAAAATTGGCAGATGACCAAGACCTTAGGTAAAGCGGAAAACAGGTGCAGACAGTGAAACACATTAGAAAACACAGCATTGACTCTTTAACAGAGAACTCTGACTTAGAAAGGATAACAGGGGGTAAACACTACAAGGAATAAACTAAGAGAATAAATCCAACAATTTAGAAATAATGACTAGAGCAAGTTAAGATGAAACAGTTAAAAGTGCTAAGAAATTTAGCAAGAGATATAAACTGTAAAATAACTGGCAAATAGGTAAAAACACCACCTAATATGGCAAACCGCCAAGGGCAAAAATAACAACAAAAAGCAGAACTAGTAATAGACTAAAAGTAAAACCAAAACACTTAAATTTTAAAGCAAAAATAGAAACCCAACATCGAAAAACAAAGTAAACAAAAACTACTACTTAGAGCTCACAGTAAATAATAATACAAAAACAGACAAAAGTAAATCTAAACACTCAAAAGAACCCCAAACCAAAACAAATATTTTTGCCTCTTAAGCTTGGTTTATATTCGTCACATTGGTAAAACAGGCCACAGGCGTGGGCCCTGCAAGCTACTGTGGTGTCAGTCCTGAACTTCAAAATTTCAAAAGGAGCCCTGGCTGAACAAGTTCGTCCGTACTGACATCAAATGGGCCAGAAGTTTCAATGCTGTGTTATTGCTGCTTATCCTGTGTTACTGCTACATGTTCAGGGGTGACTTTATCGGTCATGTTTATGAGAACAAACAAGGACTTGGATTTCTGTTTCCTTCCCTTGCAGAGTAAATAAAGTCTAAAACAGCAACCTACTAGTGCCCCCTCTGTTTCTGGAAAAAACTGCACCTACTTTCCCGTCAACTATTAACTTCTGCAGCTCTGCTACAGGCTTGCATCTAGTCCACACAAGGACCACTGTTCTGTCAGATGAGCTTACCCAGTCAGAGCAGCATAACCAAAGTTAATACCCGTTTATCCCTTTTGTTTTGTACAACAAATATACTTTTTATAGTTATACATATGCATAAATATATAGAGAGAGTTATATGTGTATATATTTATATTATTTTGGGAGGTTTGTTGTATATATACATATATATATAAAACGTTTGTATATCTGGAGCGTGTAACAAAAGTAATTTCCCTCTGGGATTATTAAAGTATGTCTGATTCTGATTCTTTAAAACTACCTCCAACAGGTGTGTATCATTTTAGTCATGTACAAATAAAAGTATGATTGCCATAAGCTTTGAAAAACACCAAAAATGTAACTAATTTATTTTTTGTGTACAAAATAAGGGGATACAGGGAAATCTTTTAGGATGGTAGTATTGTTCGGTTCTACCTGGTCAGGCTGATATCCAGCAACCAGTCAGGGCGCAGACATGGGTTTTCTATTTATTCATTTCCTCCTTATACTCAAGTAGAATGAAGTCCGAAATATTAAGAGAATAAAGTCTAAAATTACGAGAAACAAGTTGTATTGTATGTCTACAAGAAGTACTTTCTTCCCTAAAAATGAGGAATGTCGACGAGATTTATGTGAAGTTATACTTTGACTCTGGTTTGACACAAAGAAGGAAATCTTTTAGCACCAGCCTCAAAGTGGGCAGGAGGTCAAAGTGGACTCAGGTTCCTGTTCGGTGGTGCTGGTCGGAACTCGAAGGTTTCTTTCTGAAATAGGTTATGGTATGATGACCACATTCGTAATATTGCTAGTTACAAGTTTATTCTCGCATTAATATTATGACTTTTATTATCGTAATGTTGCAACTTTTATTCTCATAATATAATGATTTTTATTCTCAAAATACAAAAAATTATTAGTCTTGCCCTAATACTTCCGTCTATGTATCCCTTTTATCATGTCTGAAAAAAAAAAACTATTTAAGGCCAGATCGCATCGCTAAAAAGTAAATGATTAACTATACTCACGGCCACTTTAATTAGGTACACCTGTCCAACGGCTCGTGTTAGCAACTTAACTTCTAAGCAGGCAATCACATGGCGGCAACTCAGTGCATTTAGGCATGTAGGCATGGTCAAGACCAATCTCCTGCAGTTCAAACCCGAGGCATCAGTATGGGGGAAGAAAGGTGATTTGAGTGAATTTGACGAGCGATGGCATGATTGTTGGTGCCAGAAGGGCTGGTCTGAGTATTTCCAGAAACTGCTGATCTACTGGGATTTTCACGCACAACCATCTCGGGTTTTACAGAGAATGGTCGAAAAAAGAAAAACATCCAGTGAGCGGCGGTTCTTGATGTGACGAAATGCCTCGTTGATGCCAGAGGTCAGAGGAGAATGGCCAGACTGGTTGGGCTGATAGAAGGGCAACAGTGACTCAAATAACCACCCGTTACAACCATCTGTGGGCAGAAGAGCATCTCTGAACAGCACAGTACGGTCGAACTTTTGGGGCAGATGAACTACAGCAGCAGAAGACCACACCGGGTTGCCACTCTCTTCAGCTAAGAACAGGAAACTGAGGCTACAATTTGCACACAAGCATCATCGAAATTGGACAATAGAGATTGGAAAAACGCTGGGTTTCGGTCTGGATGAGTCTCGATTTTCTGCTGCGACATTCGGATGGTAGGGTCAGAATTTGGCGTATACAACATGTGAAGACATGGATCCATCCTGCTGCCTTGTATCAACAGTTCAGGCTGGTGGTGTGGTGGTGTCATGGTGTGGGGAATATTTTTCTTGGCACTCTTTGGGCCCCTTTGATACCAATTGAGGAAAAATCGCTTTATAGCATACAGCCTACCTGAGTATTGTTGCTGACCATGTCCATCCCTTTATGACCACAATGTACCCCAACTTCTGATGGCTACTTTCAGCAGGATAATGCGCCATATCATAAAGTTGGGAATCATCTCAGACTGGTTTCTTGAACATGACAATGAGTTCACTGTACTCAAATGGCCTCCACAGTCACCAGATCTCAATCCAATAGAGCATCTTTGGGATGTGGTGGAACGGGAGATTCGCATCATGGATGTGCAGCGGCCGACAATTCTGAAGCAACTGTGTGATGCCATCATGTCAATATGGACCAAACTCCCTGAGGAATGCTTCCAGCACCTTGTTGAATCTATGCCAATGAAGAATCGAGGCAGTTCTGAAGGCAAAAGGGGTCCAACCCCTTACTAGCATGGAGTTACCTAACTAAAGTGGCCGGTGAGTGTAGTTGTTTTTAATGTGACTTAAAGGATACTACACCCGTTAGGGTGGTTTAAAAGTGTATTTTTGTACAAAACTAAAGGGATAAACGAGTATTGACTATGGTTATGTTGATCTGACAGAACACCGGCACAAAATCTGAGAAAATAGCAAAGTTACCCTTAAAACCTTTTTTTTTATTAAAATATTTTCCAACGTTAATTTCTGTCTTACAGTACATCTTGTTATTAAATTTGTATTTAGAACATGTGCTTTATCATATTTCTGTGTTCTTATCTTGCAACAATATTGGAACAAAGCTCCCCCCATATTGCTGGTAACAGAAACAGTATTTCTTTGGGGATTCATCAAGCTTGGTGTGTCTTCAAAATGTTGCCTTTCTTAGCATCATGAATATGGATCTAAATACCTTTTCAAGTTTAGGATATCTATACTAATGGTTCTTTTAACTGATGTTAATGTTAGAGGATGTGAAACAGATGAAGCTACACCCAGTAAATATAATATGTTGTTAGAGTTATAATTATAAAATTATTGTGTGGGCATATGAAACATTGAAGAAATAAGATGCTACATTTCTGTCCTGTGATTCAATCAGGAGGGTCATAAACTTTTATGACCTGCATCCAGTAGTCCACTGTTGTGTGACTTCCATCCAGCCAGATGGTCATTTCACACTGTCTTATGACATTTCACACTGTCTTATGACCTGCATCCTGCCAGATAATAATTACAGGGTTTTCTATTTAAGACCTGCCCTATTATGTTATAAATTGTTAATAAAAGGCTTTGCTGTGAAGGGATCAGTAAGATAAGGTGCTGGTTGTGAGCCAGCAGTTCTTCTCCCCTGTGCAGAGGCTGACGTTGCAAAATCCCTGTCTGTTTTTGATCATTTCGTCCTCTTAAACTCTTAAACTCACATTTCTCAGGATTTAAACCCAACAATGTTATATTCCACTCCCATAATGTGAGAAACTTCAAGATTTAGCCAATAATTTCCTAAAATATAGCTGGAACCACTCTGGTTGACATGCCCATTGTTTCCCCATAAAACAGTTAAAAACTTGTATATTTCCTTTATGATACATTCGTCTTACTTTCACAAATTAAGGTCTTTACCAAAATGGTTATTTTTAATACGAACCAGTTTCAAAGCACTAAAACAGTTTTTTTATGAGCTGAAATTTGTTTAAACTTTCTTATGACTTCTCTTGTGAACTCACAGCAGAGAGAGTTTTTTTATATATATATAAATATATGACAACAATAATCCTCAAGCTACATCTGTTTAATCCCCCCAGTTGGTGCTGTAGTATTGCATCTAGCCCAGACTACTGCTTCAGTGTGTGTTTTGCCCGGTTTGACAGCCAGACACTCTGGATGAGAGAGGGGAGGTTTTCTGCCAAGCGTTTAGTTCAGGTTACTCTCACAGCTTCCCCTTCCCCTGCCCGTTTTCTCTACCCCACAAGGGCAGAGACATTTTTTAAAGGACTGTACCTTGGTGTGCATCCAATAAAAGCTCTCCGTCCATTTTCATCTTCTTTTGAATCTGAGTTTGAATAACACCGGAGCTACAAATCAGAATATGTCACTTTGAGTGAGGTCACGGGTTGTAGATCACTGCAGCTTCCAGAGAAAATCTCCTTGTGTAAAACATGGGGACGGCTGGCTGCTGCTTTGACTGATGGCTTTAGAGACTGAGAGGGCTGTCCGGGGTCCATTCTCCTGAGACTAAGTCCACGCTGGAGCCAAACCCCTCATTTTCCCCCCTGCAATATATTTCATTAAACTTTTAACTCTTCACTTGCTAATTCACTTGACATTTTGAGGCTGAGCTGCTGAGTGTGTCTCCCTGTGTAATTTAAGACCTTAGAGTATGCTCCAAAAAATGTGTATTAAATAGATAAAGCTGTGAAACATCGCAGCAAACTAAACTAAGCCGAGCAGCACAGCATTTCATGGTTACAACACTACGAGTCCCAGTGGCACAGATATAATTAAGACCTCTTCTTAATTACTTAATAAGCCTAATTAGTAACATTTCTGAGCCATAGATTTGGCTGCAAGAGCGTTGAAAATCAGATGAGTATTAAGTCTATTTGTTATTTCATTTAAATCCTAATGTTAATGAAATTAGTGCATTATGATATAACTGAAACAAACCACGCTGGGATTGACCAAAAGGCCCTTTTATGCTCCTGATAAGCTTCTGACTAAGAGGCACAAAAGGAGAGAAAATAGCTGAAAAACAAAAACCTCTTTTCTTCTGGCCGCAGTAGGCGCGTGCCATCTTCCTGAGTGCTCATTGTTTGCGCTCATTGTTCGGTTTGCAATAGTCCGCGCCCAGATGTGAAGGAGAGGTGTGTGTGAAACTGACAAACATGAAACTGCTTCGTTGTCATCAAGCACTGGGGCTGCTGCTGCATTCCCGGCCATTTAATTAGAAGTTGTTGGTACCACAGAAGGTGTCACCAACCTTTTCAGGCACTGAACAGATGGTGTCCCCCTTTCTCTTTTTTTTTCTTCTTTCTTTTTTTTGAGGTCCTGCCAATGCCCACACTGTGGCTCCTGGGAAAATGACCTAACTCACAGGCAGCTGCTTAGTGCGGCTTGAGTGATTCTTTACAGCCGCTCATATTTTTTGGGAGGGGGTATAGCAGGATGTACCACCGCAAACAAGGGGTGAGATGGCTGTAGCTGCTAAAATCTGTTTTGGTTGCATTGCGGTAGTGGTTAAAAATCTGTGTTTTGCACGCCGTCCGCGACCCCGGGAGATCTCGACGCCTCCGCGCCGGTCGCGTTTAAGTGCACCTTCCTCTGCTTTTGGCAGATGGTGTGAATATCAACCCAGGAAAGGAGCTGAGAAGGCCGGCTGAACAAAGAAGTGAAAAGAGGTTCCGCCACAGTTACAAAGAGGCCCCATGGAGAGGTGGGGGGGTGGAGTGGCCTCCGTCCTAACGGATAGAAAGGAGAAAAGGGGAGTAAGAGTTTACGAGGGCAATTGCAGTTGAGCAGTGAGAGTGGATGGTGAAAATGCGAGAGCTACAGATTTGATATCCGAGGCGGGGGTCGGGGGGGTTTAACATGCTTCGTGCTGCGTGGACAGAAAATTGGCTGTCACCCTGTAGCCGGCTTGGCTCAACCTCTATCCAACTACGCAGGAGGTGGAGGAAGAACAAGTTGAAAATTGGAAGGCTGTGTTTTCTGACTAATTACTTGATAAGTCTTATATTATATGGGTTTGATTAAAAATAGTTGGGTTTTTCTGTGTCACCAATGATCAAGTGCATTCTAAAGTTCTCCACTGTATCTAAACCCCCCCCCCAACCTGTCGTAAATCCTGACCTGCTCACCTCGGTACTGAAGTGTACCCATAGGGTCTCCTGTTAATTCCATTTCCAGCATCTGACAATGACAACATGGCAGCAAAAAAAGAAAAAGGACCCGCTTCTCCTTGAAAAGCGCCTCAGCTCAGTGGTGCGGCTCCATTGACATGGCAGGAAACATAAAATCTGTCGTTTTCATCACGTTTCATCTTGAGTAAACTTGTTTCCTGCAGCTTTCTCTATTAGTTATCTGTTAATGCGGGTTTATGACCGTGGAGCAGGCCCGATCGATCAGCGGGAGCTATAGGATTTAATAGGTGCAGCGCTCCCGCCTAGGGATACAGGCTTGGGAGAGTATGTTTAATCACTGAAAGGGACGAGGGTGGCGAGCGGCGGCCACCAGCAGTCTGTTATATGAGAAGTCATGGTATCAGTTTGCCCTGCGCCATGTAACATCCAGCAGAGAACAGGTGTTATTGTTTTTGTTGCAAAGAAAATGATCCAAGATCAAGCAATCCAGAACTTATTTTAAAGTAATGTCAAATCTTTATTTGAATTCAAATAGATTTTATTCTAAAGCATGCTTAGTTTGAGGGATTGCCTTCGAGTCAATGAATCGATGCGATCAACTGGTTTTCCTTCGGTAGAAAACTTTGAATCAATTTTACTGCATGATCTGGTGAACTATAAAGTGCCTTGAGATGACATGTGTTGTTAATTGGCGCTATATAAATAAACTGAATTTAATTGAATTCATTCCATTTCATTGGCCTGATAGTTTGCTTCTAAAGATAATAACTGAAAAGTACAGACACCAGCTACTTTAGCATGTACACCTTGCTAGTACTGGGTTGGACCCCTTTTGCACTTAAAGCTTTGTTGCGTTGACTGAATAAGATACTGGAAACATTCCTCAGGGTTTGGTCCATATTGACATGATAGCATCATGAAGGTATCGGCTGCACATCCATGATGCAAATCTCTCGTTCCACCACATCACAAAGGGGCTTTATTGGATTGAGATCTGATGGCTGGGAGGTCATTATCAATAATCCACTCTGAGATGATTGGTAGGATGTGGCTCGTTTTCCTGCTGGAAGTAGCCATCAGAAGATGGGTACGCTGCGTCAAAAAGGAATGGACATGTTCAGCATCAATACTCTGGTAGGCTTTGGCATTGGCACAATTCTCAGTTGGTACTAAGCTGGCCAAGAAAATATCCCCCACACCATTACACCACCATCAGAGTAGCACTGCTGATACAAGGCAGGATGGATCCTTCCTTTCATGTTGCTGACGCTACATTTTGACCCTGCCATTTGTGAAGCTGAGGAGGAAGCTTAGACTCTTGCAAGAGAATGTTGAAATTTATTTAACATCCTCAGACGGAGAGATAGAGCTGACTGGGCAAAGTTCAGTACATACATTTATACAGCAACTCCCAATGCACACACTCTCCCTTGGAGCTATCCCACCCCTACATAAAGAACTTTCTCAAGGCCTAACCCTGTTAGGTTAATACATCTTCCACTGGCCAGATAGATTTCCTCAAAACAGCAGTCCTCCCCTTCATGCCATCAAGGAGGCTGTGTGAACTCATTGTTATCTCTCATGACCTTTGTTTTGAGCCTGTGAGGCTAAAAACAGACATATCTCAGCATTTTTTTTACTACACACATCCAAATGTCACAGAAATTTAGAGTCAGGCCAGGCAACGTTTTTCCAGTCTTCTATTGTCCAATTTTGGTGAACCTTGAACTGTAGCCTCAGTTTCAAGTTCTTAGCTAAGAGGAGTGTCACCCAGTGTGGTCATCTTCTGCTGTAGCCGATCCACCCCAAGATTTGACGTGCTGATCATTCAGAGATGCTATTCTGCATACAGTACCTCAGTTGTGAAAAGTGGCTATAGGAGTTACTGTTGCTTTTCGATCAACCAAACCTCTTGCATCACCAAAGCATTTGGCCCCACAAAACTGGCGCCCAATGGATATTTTCTCTTTTTCAGACAATTCTCTGTAAACTCTAGACATGGTTGTGCATGAAACTCCCCATAGCTCAGCAGTTTCAGAATTACTCTGACCAGCCTGTTTGGAACTATGCCACTTTGAAAATGACTTGAATCACCTTTTATTCCCCCATTCTGATGCTACATGCCTGAATGCAGTATGTTACTGCCGTGATTTGCTGATGAGAAACCTGTGTTAACGAGCAGTACTAAAGTGGCCGGTGAGTGTATAATCTGTGTTGGACCCTGGGCAAACACAGATTAATACAAGAAAAACCTCCTCCTTGCTTTCAAAGCTGTTAGTCTTTAAGGAAATATGTTGCTATGCTTTATTAAATTAAACAATTTTTTCCATTTTTTAAGGTAAAAAAATCAAGCTTCCTAATTTGGCTGGAAAACGGCTTGCTCCAGATTCTCATTTGGATTTATATCTGGACTTTAACTGTCCAGAGTCCCTGTTTATTTGATTCAGCTTTAGTTGTACGTTTACAGATGTTGTCCTTCTGGAAGAGAAACTTCAGATGTAATCAGCACTTTCTGTCGCAGGACATTATCTCCACAGCATGATGCTGCCATCACCATGCTTCTTTGATTAATACTATCCTCTCCTGTCAGCTAGGGTAAATTGCAATGTCTATGTAGGCTTTCAGGTGTGCCATAATCTTTCAATTTTTTCTCTGTGCTCTGTCGGGGGGGTTGGCTTTTTCCCAATAAGTCAATTGATTGTGCTAGGCTTTTTTAGGGGTATCGGGATAAAATTAATTGACAACAAACACGTAGCATTTTTCTACAACTTAAAATTAGGCTCCAGTTTGGTTTGGTCCATCTTGCAAAATATTAACAAAAACATTTTTTATTTTCTTCTGGATTTCACTTCAATTTAAAAATGCTTCATCAACCCCCAAAAGGTAAAAAAAAAGCAACTCTTGTGGGGTTTTTTGTTGCAGCAGATCAATTTGTATTGCAGCATTTCTGGAGAAACCTTTGACTGAAGACACTGTTGTTGTTCAACAGTCTTGTGAAGAGGATGCTCAGGGATTCCAGAAAGTTCTTCATTTGATGAAGGATTCCAAAATTTCTGGCTGCAACTGGGGGGAAAACAGAAAAAAAAGCAGCTGTTCAAAGGTAGTTTACTTTCTTAAAAGTTAACATTAGTGCACAAAAAACACTTTCCACACACGACTAGAAGGAATCTACAGCTGCAGAAAAAGCACTCCATGATCGCAGAGAAGGAGCATGGACTCGTGGTAGTGATAGCTTACAGTATATTGGGAACCTCATGGTAATAAATCTGCACGCATAAAACATTAAAAATGCATGTGGAGTGAAGTTTATATGCATTTGTTTTAAATAAAACTGCTCATTTCAGTATTTATGATGCGTGTGCACTTTTGGCTGACTCTGACTTCATTTCCACAGGCCAAAGCCAAACATTTTTGTTTTTATGTGGTTTTCTTGGATTTCACTGGTACCCTGTGATTACCATCTTTTTGTCTAGAGCCCCTAATATGTGTGAGCTCCCTACTTAGCACAGTTATTATATTTTGTGTGTTATCATCGACTGAGAGACACATGAGGTGAGAGATTAGAAAAGAGAAAAGAAGGTTTTGTCGACTTCATCTTGCACCGGCGTGTAAAGTGAGAACAAACACAAGTGCTATGATATAGCACAGCGATCTTTTCTTAATCAAATTCATTGTGGCTGGTTCCATTAGTGCCATCCCTGACACAGAATTCATTTATGTGAAATGCAAAGAGTGTGACAAATATAAAAGTGTGGATACACCTCCAGGTTCATCGTGAGTAAGTAATTATACCTGCAACTTTTGGACTGGTGATGCATGTGAGACTTGAAATTGTCTATTGCCTGCTGCAGATTTCTCTTGGTTTAACAGTTTGCAGCAGCGAGACATAAACTGATGGCTGCAGTGATGAATTCCCTCTGTGTTCTTTTTTTTTTTTTTTTATATTTCATGAGCTTTGAAACTCAGGAATATTGATTCATAACCAGTCTTGAAGTTTCATATACAATAAAACAAGACAAACTACTCTCAGGATTGCTTTCCCTCTGCTTTCAGATCTTTTATACTGATTGGTTAAAAAATAAAAGAAAAAAATACACTTTCTTGTTTTCTTCCTGCTTGTTTCATCAGCTTACTTTAGTTTTTACTCTTCTTTTTTTCACAAACCCTCAACGCATTTGAACTTTCTGCACATTTCAACCACTGCCTGGCGCTATTATGTCGGGACCTACATGCTACAAGTCATTGGTGGTGATAGTGGCTGATTAGATTGTGTCCATTGATTGCTCTGCGTGTTGTTAGGACGGTGCTGCAGCTCCTTCTTAGATGCAGTGACAGTCGGGGCCAGAGGAGATAGAGCCTCATGCAGGGCAACAGATTGAGTTATTGATCATCGCTCATCTTTCTCCTATCCCAATCTTCTCTCCAAGAGACCCTTTCATTGGGATAATGAATTTCACTTATTGTAAATTAACAGTGCAAAGTCTGCTTGGTAATAATGGCAGAAATTAGCAGTTTCTTATGCCCTCTAATTTTCTAAAAGGGAGAGAAAATGGGGACAGTTATGGCACTGTTGCTGTTCTCTGTTTAAGCAAAAGATTATAAATATGGACAATTATGCAGATTATAACATCCAAATGTTGGATCTTGATTTCATCATGAATGGATTAAAGTGCGAAATTTAAGTGATGGAGAAGAGCGAAGGAGAATTTCCATTGACGCCATGTCTTTGTGAAATATAGGGGCAAAATATGAGAATGAGAGAAGATTATTCTGAAGTGATGATTAGTAAAGAGGGAAGAAGAGGTTGATAGGCAGTGGTCATACAGTCACCAGGCAGAAGCGCAGCTTAAAGGTCGGCCATTGTGTCGCCAGCATCAAAATTGGGTTGGTAAAGAATGAATAATGAGTCTTGATTACGGTCAGTGAGATGGAACATTGCTTCGAATCAATCCTCCAGACAATTACGGGCAGCACAAACCGCAGCTCCGGCCCAGGCGGCAGGAAAGGACTGTGTCAGAGGACGACGTCTCCTTCATCAATAACTTGTTGCCTCCGCATGTTGTTCTGCTCCTGCAGTGTCTCGGCTATATTTCCAGCTTGCAAGTACAGTTCTGATCATGCAACGTTAGATCCTTTTTAAGCTTTTAATTCTGCAACCAAAATGTTCTTTTTCCAAAGCTAAATTATCTTTTAATAAGTTTAAATCAGAAATTGCATATACAAATTATTTTTTTTTGTCAGCTTAAAAAATTATACACACAGAAAATATACATACATCCTTACTAACATATGTTTACTTTTTTTTCAGCAAGTTGCAGAAGAAAACATTATTATATTTTTAATCACCAACTGTGGCATGATTCTGGTTAGATATTTGATCATATAGTTAGACATTACGCAACCTACTTAATTAAGTTTGAAACTATTCTTTATTAGTTATTTGGAGCGTCATGATCTTTTCCTGATCCTGAGGTTACATTGAAGATGTGTTCATTAATGTCTGTGTCTACACCTTGAAGTTTTCTCTCTCCGGTTTGATTTCCGGTAAAGAGATCACTCGGGACAACATCTTTAAATAACACTTCATAACTTCTAAGCATTAAATAACCATCAAACATGACAACAGAAATGACAGAAATTGTAATCTTACTCAGATCACAGACGTTGCTTCTAAAGAATTACAATAGTTGCCTTAAAGTAACAAATGCATGACTGGTTTCTCAGCATTATCCAGGACAAGATATTTCTATCTTCTGCAATGCACTTCTGAAGGTACCTTGGGTCCTTCAGTGTTTTCAGCAAGATGTTGCATATCTTCTCTGTCTGTTGTAGAGAATCAGATCTTTTCTGCCATCATCTGCTGGGGTAACAGTATCAGAGCAAATGACTTACAGAAGCTCAACAAGCTAATAAAGAAGGCTCTGTTCTATGAATTCCTCTAGAACCTCTGGAGATGATTTTGGAAAAAAAAAAATTCCTCATAAAGTGAAGAACACTATGAACAACCGAGAACATCCTCTTCAAAACACTGTTAAAAACAACAGTGTCATCAGTTGAAGTCTTGTATACATTCAGTGTAAGACGTGCAGCTATAGAAGATCCTTCCTCCCTTTAGCTATTCACATTTCAACCAACTTGTTGAAAGAAATTCTTTAAATCACTTATATGCAAGCAAATAATTAATTTTGCAAATGGAAATTTTTAAAAAATTTAACCCAGAAAGGACATTTACAAAAAAAAAAATGTATTTAACCCTGTAATACCAAATGTACTAAATATTTGATACATACGGTTTCTGAAATGTTTTGCATCTGACACCTTTTGCATAATTTAATGGTAAAAACTTTTCTCCAAATCCTATTGTACACAATCAGATATACCTGATAACAGAGGGCAGAAGACTGCACAACAAATAATCTTGACTTATCGCATAGTAATAAATTATTAATACCAAAAATGTATTTCTGTGTTTTCTTTTTACATATTTTGTTAAAAGGCCAAATAAGGACTTCAAACCAAAAAAAAAGTAATTTTCTGTTTTGTTTTATTCTTGGATCAGGCTTTAAAGGGTTAAAAGTTTTGTTTTCTCAGGTTATATTTTTGTAGTTTACTGTATGTCATTTTTTTTTTTTTTTACACTACAGATTTTTACAGATTGAGTTTTACAGATTACATTATTTTCACTTGTGGGGGTGAGCTTTTCTCTGGAGGGATTTTTGAAAATGCAATACTATTACTCTACATGAAAGATATCAGTAACATTTTATTGGTACACTGCAAATGTTTGTATTGGGCAAGAAGTGAAGATAATGTAATCTGCAAAAAATGTTATGATGATTTTTTTTTTTCAAAGTTTTATTCCTAGCTTGCATTTTTTTATTTACAAAACATTTTCTTTGTTTGAAACAAAAATTGGAACAAAATTCACTCCATATCCCCTAGTAGATTTTGTCTGCTTTTACTTTGTCAATATGCTTCTTCCAGTGACGGCTGCTGGAGTCGGAAACAGATGAGGATGACTGGTTTTAATTGAATTCAGCATTCTGCATCAACAAATGTTGAAACACATAAAACACATTACTACAATGAGTGAAAATAGCTGTTGTGAAGCACTCTGAAATAGTAAACTCCAGAAACCACAGCAAGAGTTTAGCACAGGAATGGCCATATTTTTCCTTCTCTAGTCTGAGTCTTATGAGCGCCTGGCCGCTGTCAGTCAAAGCTTTCAGCCTGTTCTCCCAATCAGCATCAAATAGCCAGCTTCACGACCCGCCCACACCTGCTCATAGACCATTTAGAGGCTTAGCCTCAATTAAGGGATGGCTTTTTGCTTATTATCCAATCAGAGGCCTGCTTTCTACTGGTTGCTTCAATGCACAAAGACTCAAACCTCAACTGGGATTTCTCCTGGAGGCTGGCAGGCAGCATCCTGCTGCACCAGAGCAAAGGGGAGGTTGCGTCTGAGAGCACATTTAGCACCTATTTATTACAGTTTAAAGACTATATCAGGGTTTCCGTGGGTCATTCAAAATCATTTAAAGTTATTGAATTATTATTATATTTTCTAAATTAAGGCCTTAATTGGCATTAAAATTCATTAAAGCTGTATTTACAAAAAAAAAAAAAACGTTATAAAAACAATTTCGTCAGCTAGAGAATGGGAAAATGCAAATTTCAACGAAAGTGGCTGAAAAATGAGGAATTGGGACTTGGCTGCAGCCTGTTGGTGGTAAAGATGACGAAGGATTGCACTGCATGAAAAGTGAGATTTTCGTCCCCGTAAACCCCCGTAAACTCCCGCAGATCTGCCTGATTTTCGATCAGTTTCCGACAATTTGCAACCCGTGCTTGTCCGCCTTTGTCGTGCCACAAATTGTCGGAAACGGACAGTGACGTATGTGGAGAGCGATCAGCTGTACCTAATGGCCCTAATTAGCATATGAATGCAGCAAACCCGCGCGGCTGGCCAGGTCTGGCTTGAATAACCTTCTCAGTATTGGCTGAAACCACTATTCTCAAAACAAATTGAAATCAGCCAGATTGGCAGCGAAACCACACATGGCCGCGCCAGGCTTTTAATTTTTTCTTACTGAGTATTGGGCGGAACCACTTCTTTTAAACAAGTAAAGTCGCTCTCGTGATTGGTTGGCATATATATATATTTTACATATAAATTTACATATATATATTTATTCATATATATATATATATTTATTCATTCATATATTTATTCATTCATATATTTATTCATTCATATGCTGTGTATTTGTTATACACTACTACACAATTATTATGCTACCATCAAGGACATGAATGAATTTATACAGGAAATGAAGATTTGCTTGGGAAGCTGTTTATGCAAAGAGCTTTATTAAAAACCACACAACTATATACAACGCGTATCCAAACACATCGCGTTTCTAAAATTAAAGAGATCCGTAGAAGCGGTCCGTTTGCTTCCTGCGGGGTTTGGAGTAGCAGCAGCATTCCCTCCCGAGGCAGGTCCGATGTGCAGGCGCCTACTGTGCGATGGCCCTGTACTTCGAGCATCGCTTCTAACGGGACTGCAGCTTAACACAGAGTTCAGTGAGGATGAGGAAGGCCCTTCAGAATGGCGGCGACCGTACGAATCCATCAGAGACTTTTTACCGCCGAGGCGGACTTCCAGAGTTCCACTTCCTCATCTGCCAGCACACTCTGCCCGCTTTCCAGCAGCTGAAAAAAACAATGAATCAGCGCGCTGCGTATGGACACAACACATCTATTAATGCACCTGAAAAAATAGTCACCAAATAAAGTCTTACCCTCTTTCTTCTGGCCCGACTCCGAGCAGATAGCCTCAGCACGCAGCGTGTGGCTGGCAGCCTATATCTGAAGCTCCTGCGTACCGTCTGAAAATACGTCTTACAGGCAGCTGGAAAACAATTAAATGAGAGTGGTATAAATAAAAATCAAACGCAAGTCTGCAGTAACAAAGGAAGGAGAAAACATTAAAAACAAGTCACTTACACACAATGTCGTCTTTATCATCAACATCGTGCAAATCTGGACTTGCCGAGATGGGAGGTCTGTGAAAACAAAATGTAAAGCTATGATCGGTATCTATCCGTATCCATTGCCTTTTACCGCAGAATGAAAGCTATTATTCTTTAAATCTTACCCTTGCTCAGGTTCATAAGCGCCTGCAATTAGTCTCCGAGTTGTTAAGAGCGGCATACTGCTTCCTGTAAATCACAAAAATACACTTTAATAAAACTTGTTCTTGCAAGGCTACTGTTAGCGGTAGCTTAGGCTAGCAGCTACCATTAGGCCGCTATTAGCCGTAGCTCAGGCTAGGCTCGCCGCTTAGCAGTTAGCGGAGCAGTAATTCTGAACATATATTTACAGCTAGCATCTCTTTCTCTTTGAGTTAGGTCTTGTTCGATGCGATGAGTCGCCATCGCTGCGTCCAAGAGGAGTTTACCCCGAAATCCAGGCGGCTCCACGCGTGCCGCTGCACGCAAAGCAAAGCATACCGGCATCCTCCACTGTGGAGTTGCACACCGCGCTACTCTGAGTTTCTTGGAGATGCGTGCCAGAGCATGCGCGGCGTGATGAACCAGGGGTTTCCATGTGAGGATCAGCAAAAATAACTAAAAATCATTCTTTTTTTTTTTTTTTAAATCAAGGGCTTAATTGGCAACTAAATTATTTAAATATGTTTTATCGAAGTATTTATAATTCTTTAATAAAAAATGCTTATAAAAACAATTTCGATCAGATATATTATATATCAGCTCCAGAAGCGGAGAAAAAGCTAGAGGGATATATATATACGTATATATGTGTGTGTGTGTGTGTGTGTTTACATACATACAGGAGTCATGGAACTCTGCTTGCAGCTCCTTCCATATTTCCATGTACACTAAATAACTTGTGTGTACATGGTTCTTGCTGGGATGGCATTAAAATCATTTTTCAAATAGCATTAAAATAGCATTAAATTAGGGTCACTCATTCCTGTATATGAACCTGAAGGCGCTTAATTTAATCGCGACATATTAAAAAATCCACCATCATCCAGCATATGTTTCAGTTTTCTGCCCAAATATATATATATATTTTTTGTAGATTTTTGTAAAGGGGATAAGGATAATTCAAGAAACTGCTTTTTTTTAATGAACTTGTTCACTACTTCCAAACTCAGCATCTCTACATCCATTCCCTGTAAAAAGAAGTTTCTTTTGAATGGATTTGATTAAAGTTCAAGTCCTCGGTATAAAATAAATATTTTGATGGAGATGAGAAATCTTCTTACAGATTGGTGAATAACCAATAGTTTGGATCAATCATTTTAAATAAGCGGTGTTGGTTTTTTTTTTCATACAAAACCAACCATATATATATATAACAATATATATATATATATATATATATATATATATATATATATATATATATATATATATATAAAATTGTGCTATAATTTCTAGTCACCGATCTATTTGCTGCTATATTTTAATTTGTGTGAACGAATTTATTAAGGTGTTCCAGATGGCGATTAATTCATCTTGACCTTTATGACCAAATAGCTATTCCAAAGGATATCGCCATGGTATAGTGAATGCATCTCAGACTGTTTCTTGACTTTTCCCATGAAATGTGGTGTGAATTGAGCACATATTGACAGACAACATTTTATTTTTTATTTTTAAATGCAATTTTTTTTTAATAAATTACTGCTCTAAATATGTATTGCTCTGTCAGCTAAAGATCTGTTTTGGTCTCTCTATACTTTAATTAAATAAATCCAATTCAAACTAAAATGTAGAGCTATACCTGATCTCTTTGGCCCGTCCACCTGAGAAGTCAAGCGAACAGCGCTGATATTTTCCAAAGCGTTTGCGTTAAAGGCGGAGCGTAAAATAAATGTGTACGTCCCACACGAATACGTAAGCATGCAAAATGTATGTGTGCCAGGCCTGTAAAGTGGCGCTGTGGTGCCAAAAGCAAAATAAAAGCATTTGTGCATGTGCACTAATATTTATACATAGTTGCCCTCTTGGGTCCATTTCATTAGTTAAGTGAAATTACAAGGTGCTGAACTATGTAGATAGATATTGCTCTGTTCTTCTGGAATATTCCAAGAAGAAGATTCTGTTGTAAGCCCACGACAGCAGGGTGAGTAGCATTAACAGCGGCGCCATTGTTGTTGTGATGCACAATTACGGCGCTTATGCGTGTAGAAATGACGCTTATGGCGCATCGCGTGGCAAAATAT
>JAGKQL010000063.1:7291444-7388117 GCA_018398635.1 Cyprinodon brontotheroides
ATATGTATATGTTAAGCCTCCCTGAATTCCATGGGGGGAGGCATGGAAGGCTACACAAAATTCAAATCAATTTTGCAGTAATTCTGAGGAGTTTCGGCCCGAAGCCTGAATTGTCGTAAATTGCGGCTAACCTGAAGTTCCGACAATCACAGTGCGCATATTGGCCGAAATCCCACTTTTCATGCAGTGTTGTGCGTGTTGGCCCCATATGCCGCGCGCGCCGCCGCCAACCGCCGCCAACGCGCCGCCTTGCCTGCCGCCTGCTGTAACGCGCCTTGCCGCCTTGCCTTACGCCTGCCAGCCAACACGTATTGGCCTTAACCTTGCCCGCCTGCTGCCGCCCTGCTGCCTTACGCTGCTATATGCTGCTATATGCGCCACGCCCCGCCCTTATAACAACGCGCGCCATCGCGCACATATATATGCGCCGCCACCACTCTACCCGCCGCCGCATTATACATACTATATATATGAGTGCTTGTTGATAGTTTTATTATTTTTTAAAAACAAAAGGTAGTTACTCATTCCTGTATAAAACCCGTTTAACCTGTTGTCTGAAAAATTGAGTATTTGACCATCTATTTTACGAAAAGGGGTTAGCTTCCCTAGTCGCCAATGGTTTCTTCTAATGAGAAACAATCTGTGGAGACACACAGATTAGGATTATGCAGCGAGACCTTCAGACCTTAAAGATTTAAAACTCTTTACCTAAACTAAAATGTCAAAATGTGCAAGGAAACAGGTAAAGAGGATACAACAGTAAAGGTTTTTCCCTCAAGTATTTACTGTAGGAGGATAAGTAGGATAAGTAACTTCTGACAGTACATTTGTTAATAACGTATCTAAAATCTAGTGTGTGTGTTTTTTATTTTCCTATTAACTAAAATTCCAATTGATTTACATCATTTGAAGAAAACCAAATCAGCAACAAATGTATTGATTACCTGGATTTAATTTAGAATCCAAATCTGCCAGGGATTTTTTTGGGGTGGGCTTAACTGTACCGTTTCTGACAGGAACCGAATTTGTTAAATCTATTGAAATACCATAAATGATTTAATTTAGCCCCTTTCTGCTTGCTGCAGGTATGGTTTTGGAGTGCTGGATGCTGGGCTGATGGTGCAGCAGGCTGCGCGGTTCCACAGAGCTGCTCCACAGAGAAAGTGCAAACAAGAGGTCACATTTAATTCTCCCAGGTACAAAACCTTTGGATCTAACCCTTTAACTGCCTGGTCAGCCAAATCAATGAACACTTGCTCTGAGAAATGCTGGTCAGAAACTGGCATTATGGTGTCCAGCTTAATTCACACGCTCATCAGTTGCTGGTTAAATCTGCAGGGCTTTCATGATAATAATGATTAACATTATTATTTTTGCAGACTTTTCTCTGCTAGAGGTCAAGTGAGCATCAACATTGAATCTGATGCCTGCCAGGGGACAGCCAATGAAGTCAATACGCTGGAGCATGTGCAGGTAAGGTTCTTCTCAGTATGTCTTAGTCTCCTCTGATATAAAGTATGATGGAGATGATCAAAATTTGGATGTAAAGTACTTCTCTCATAAGAGTTTATGTTTAAAATTTCCTACATTATGAATTTGCAACAGCAAATCTGCTACTGAGTTATCAAATTACCTCTTCCTTTCTTAAAATGATTTAGCCCACCCATTAAAATTGTCCTTACTGGCGTGCAGGTGGTGCAGTGGTTAGCATGCCCGACGCCTGTACAGAGGTCTACGACCTTGATGCGGTCAACCCAGGTTCGAATCTGACCTGTTGTCCTTTGCAGCATGTCTCTCCCCTTCTCTCAAACCCTCTGTCTTGTCAGCCTACTGTCGAATAAACGAGCCACTAGTGCCATAAAAACTCAAAAAAGGAAATAATTGTCCCTACTTAACAGTAATCGCTATCTTTTATAACTTACTGCAAATTTAAAATAATATTAACAATGACCCTCCCTTTTCAGAGGCATATGCCAGTATTGGGTATTGCAGGCCGACAACGACCCCAAAGACTCCCCATTACTATGGGCTGGACCTGTTTTGGGGTTCAATTTGTATGTTTTCTAAGCCATCACCAGGCTTTTGTTTGTGCCACTCTATACGCCTGGCACTCAACGCTTCTCGAGACATTTTGAATTGAGAAAGCTTCCTGGATGAGAAGCGAAAAATCTTCAAACTTAGAAAACAAAGTCCATTGGTTTGTTTTTTAATTTTTTAAACTTTTTTGCAATGACTATGACCTTGATGACTAAGAAACTTTCCCGGTTGAGATTGTCGCCTGCAGGAGCTTTGACCTTCTATACTTTGGCATTCTCTTAGAGAGCCAGACATTTTCTCAGAGGATTTCCCCAAACCTGTATTCTGATAAACCAGACTAAATGTGAGATGAAAGGTGTTATTTAGTCTGGCACCGATGAATGAGACACCGGAAGATTGTTGATGAGAGCAACCCGTTGTCTTTCAAACCATGTCTGTGCGCTCTAACCAATGAGCCCAACTGACTGTGACTCGGTAAGCACGATAGAAAGCTGGTGGGGGAGTGTAAAAAAACAGCTTGTTGGTGAAACAAAAATGAATGAGTGAAGAGTCTCTTCTTGTTCACGTTTCAACAAAAACCCCAAGTCTATCCTTCCTAAACCAATTCCAAAGCTGCGTCAAAAATCGCCATCAGAACCAGCAGTCCTTCAGACACGACTATGCCGAGAAAGGGCCGCTGCAGACGGTCTAGCCTTGGCTGCCGTTAGCCTCGGAGCTCCACTGGTTGGCGCGGTCCTCATCGTCAGAAATAGATTTTTTACTTACGAATTAAATCAGTAAATGGACCATATAGTGACGCTTTAAAGTATAATATTCTTGCCTCAAATGATCTTAAAATGTATTTTATTGAACAACAGCAACAGAAAAGAGAACTTTTAACTTTCAATGGTGCTCTCCTTTGAAAGCTGCTTCTGCCGCACTGCATGCATGCTACTGTTTAATGGCGGTTGTTTGCCATCTTTCTTGTTGTGCTTTCTCCAGCGTCGTGCAGCACGTGTTGTCACGCCCTCAAATCCCCACCCCTTTTGCATCCAAATACTCAAAGGCACATCTACTGTGGTTGTAATTGGCCCGCCAGTTCTAGGGCCAGCGGCATTGTTCAAGGCTAGACCCACTCGCAGGCAAAAATGATTTTGGCCGCTGGCGGGTGGAGCTGGTTTACTAGTTTACCAAAACTGACTTAAGCATGGCAGTGGCTCAGGAATGAGTCACATGCTTCACTGAAGAAATTATCTTTTCAGCATTTTCTTCATTCTCCAAATATACGGATCCATCAAAAACTCGACAGTGGGGGACACTAGGGAAACAGTGGCGTTGGATGTAGGAGTTCGCCCTGAAATCGAAGGGTTGACGGTTCAAGCCCTGACTCCGACTTTCACTGTCGTTGTGTCCTTGGGCGAGACACTTCTCACCTGCATTGTCTAGTGGTGGTGGTCAGGGGACCTGGTGGAGACCGGTGCCTTCACGGCAGGCCTACTTTCATCCGGTGAGCCCCAGGGCAGCTATTGGCTACAATGTAGCTTGCCACCATCAGTGTGTGTGTGAATGGGTTAATGAATGTAGTGTAAAGTGCTTTGGTCAAGTCTCCTGTCTTGAATAAAGGTACTATATAAGTACATGCCATTAACCAAACTCAGTTTCTATTCATCCCTGCACATGGTGGAATCCCTAAAACCTCTCTGGCTTATTTAAATAGCTGTGAGCAAACCACTGCTCACCAGCTTTTTGCTTTTCTAAATCTAGGAGTTTAGACGTCGCTCCACTTGGTGTCCAGTATAGGCCTTATTGTAGAAACTAAAACTATAACTATCTTTGTTTATCTGTGTCCAATGTAATGACATTTTCTCAGATTTTTTCCTGGCCAATCCTCTTGACTCTGCAGCACTTCTGGTATTTTCAGTGTTGTTTCAAGAGCATCCTACTAAAAAAGAGGCCTTGTTGTATCATGTGTCTGAAGCCACATCTGAGCCTAAAATGTGTGCTCTCTCAAAGTAGCACCAGGACGCTCCGCTCCAAATCTGCTGCGTACTCACTTTAATTTTCAGGAGAAGGCATTTTCTGACATTTTTCCTTTGTGTAATTATGCCAGGGCCCTGGGACACACAGCGTTTGATCTAATGATGTGACTGAAACATGTGTATTGTTTTATTTAACTGGCTGTTTCCCAGTTCTGAACGTATCACCTCACTCCATTCATGTTGCCCCATGTTTCCTATTTATTATACATTTATTTCACTACATTAAAAAAGGTATCTTCGCATCCCATTACAAATGAGATAATAGCGTATAATGCATGTATTGGATCCATTTTCATAAACAGGCTCTTACCACAACAATCACTTTATGTAAACCCACTCTGTATTGTTAAGTATAGTTAGTGTATGTTTTTTGTCAAACAATAAGCAATCCTTGTCTCGGGGATTGCGTGGTAAAGTTGAAACATAGACTATAACAGATTCTAGGCCCAGACTACAGCATAGGCATTGGCCTAGGTTTTAAGTCAAACATTAATTCAAATATCGGAGCAAACTGGAGCGGAGCGAAATCCTCGCTCCGGCCTTTGCATGGAAAACCGCTCCGCGTTCCACCATATTTCTTCCGCTCCGCTCAGATGCTCTGTCAGACAGCTGAATAATTTTAGAACTACAGCAAACAATAAAGTGGGATTTTGTTTTAAATTTTAATAAACTACTTGTTTTATTACATTCATTAAAATATCTAAACTGTTCTTGACTGATTTGTTTATTACCAATAAAACAATTAAGCAGTAAAGGTTGAATAATTGTAGGTGCCAAGACGTTCTTTGCACAGCTTCGACAAATGGAATATAAAAGTGAAATCAGTGAAGTTTAAACGGCCAAGCAGATGGATTTTGTTCTCTTTGACAGTTTTTCTTTTATCTAGCCAGTAGGCTTAGATAAGCTCACCTGATGCAGCTCCTGTGAGAATGATATGGTAGATAAGATCAGATTGGTATCATCTGTCTCTTCATCCAAATCTCAGCTAGAAATGAAAATATAAGTTGGTTTTCTAACTTTTTACTTAAAAAAAAAAAAACAGGTGTATTTAACCCTCAAATGTTCTGATATGTTCTTACAGTTTCTTGCAAAACTATTCACGCCCCTTGACAGTTTTTCCCTTTTTAAATTTTTTTCTGTCACAACAAACAATACATTTATGCGTACAACCAACAAAAAAATGTGTATTTGTTAAAGTGAAAGTATGTTGACGTGTGCCAGCGTACTTCAGTGTGTTTCAGCATACTTGAGTGTGAGGTCATTCATCCATCCATCCATCTTCGGTCACGCTTATCCCAAGCAGGGTCAGGAGGTGTGCTGGTGCTTATCTCCAGCTGTCTACTGGTGAGATCTACCCTGGACGGGTTGTCAGTCCATTGCAGGGCAACACAGAGACAAACAGGACAAGCAACCATTCACACACACACTCACACCTGAGGAGAATTTAGAAAAGCCAATTAACCAAACAGTCATGATTTCGGACTGTCAGGGGAAGCCGGAGAACCCGGAGAGAAACCACACATGCTCAGGGAGAACATGCATACCCCATGCAGAGAGACCCCAGGCCAGGATTCAAACCCAGAACCTTCTGGCTGCAAGGCAGCAGTGCTACCCACTGGGCATGTTTTGTATAAGTTATGATTAGCGTCAAGTCATAACTTATACAAAATGTATCCATAATTTATTCCATTTTTGCATTTTGTCTGCATTTTTGCCAGATTTTTTGTTTGTCAGGCATACGCTTTCTAAATCATCAACATGTAACAGGGGCTTTAGATAGTATGGAATTTTCTAAGTTTAAAATATTCAAAAGCAAACTTTATAATAAAAAAAAACAGCTCTAGTATGTTCCAGTAGTTCCAGTCCAGTCGATTGATACCGCTTAATACACAGCATGCAAACGGCGACCTCGATGTGTGAAAAATGTAACAAGAGATATATAATTTGTGAAGTGATTATGAGTGTTTATGTATCAGTAACAGTAATTTTTAAATGAATAGGAAAATTACAACATATTAAGGCCAACTTGTTCCACTAGTTGCAGATCCCATTCTTTCTACTAATGCTCCACTTTCCATTTGCCCTTGAAAACATGCAAATCCAGCAGAATCAGTTTCAAATTCAAACTTCTGGCTTGAAGGGAGGCATGAAGATGTCATACAAATTGTTTTCGAGTTTCTCTGTCATGCGCTGTATCTCAGAATAGAGGAGATGAAGGGGAAAAAAAAAGAATCCCACGGTGATGTGTAATGTGTTGGCAGTGTCATTTGCAGAAAAATGGCAAAACTGTGTTTTCTTGAGCACCGCCACATACATGCAAATGTGTTTATATTTGATTGTGACAGCAGGCATACGTGTCTGTTGGTGCACATTTGAGTTTGAGTGAGTTATCGGTGTTTGTGAGTTTGTGTACTTGTGAAATAGCGGCGAGAGAGAGAGAGACACAGAGAGAGAGGGAGAGAGAACGTGTCAGCATGGAAATTGAAAAGGCTTCATCTTTGCAGCTCTGCTCCCTGGCAGAAAGCGTGGGTCAGGCCATCGCTGCGAGGTGTGATTGATGGACGTGTTGCCGTGGTAACATGCCGTAAACAGAACCAGGCTGTCAGTCTTTTTGCAGCTTGGCGGCTCTCTCCTCGATGTGCCATTGTCACACCAGATGTGCTGCTTGTGATGAACAGGGACAGGGCGGGTGTTTACCGGGTTGTTGTTGGGTTTGGTGGGGTGGGGGTAGGAATGGAGGGGGGGTTGCTTATCTAAATCATTTAGCTAATATTCCCCTCAGCTGTTTCTGGATTATTTTTCTCCCTCTCCTTCTCTCTCTACCTGCTTGTTTCCATGCATCCTTTTAGGGGAGGGGGACGGTTATGGACAGATCATTGCCATGTCCATCTGTTTGGCACGTACAGCATGACAGACAAGAGCAGCTGGATTTGGTTATAAATTCACTAACAGAGAGCACCGTAGTAATTCCTTGCTCTGGTTTCAAAATTACTGTGGTTTGGAAGCGATATAGTTTGTGTGACCTTAAGCCATCCCACTGGTTTAATACCAGATGTGTCTATTAGCATTGACTGAAACGAAAAGGACTGAGGATTTGTCTTAATCGTACAAGGATGAGATGATAACCTTGTCTAGGGAGGATGCAAAAAAAACTAACTTGACTTATTGTGTGAGGTGTTCTTGTATGTCTAAAAAAAGTTAAATTAAATTTATTTTGTCTGCTTTGAAAATAAAACTAAAAGCTTACAAATGGAGGTTCAACTATGCAACATGCAATTTATACAGAGCAAAGGCAGTAAACTGTAAAAAACAACCTCCAACATTTTGAATATTCAGGTTTGTTCGATAAACGCGTTTGGGTGAGCACCATTATTATGTGTCATTTGTAAAAATGAGCTAACACCACTGGGTAAGGGACACGTTTCCTGTACATAAATCACTACAAAATTGTCATTTAGCAAATATAAAGCAATGCTTCAAATGCTTTATATAAATATGGG
The DNA here is from genome assembly GCA_018398635.1 of Cyprinodon brontotheroides. Lineage (NCBI taxonomy): Eukaryota > Metazoa > Chordata > Actinopteri > Cyprinodontiformes > Cyprinodontidae > Cyprinodon > Cyprinodon brontotheroides. Next base: position 7,299,000 of record JAGKQL010000063.1, read on the forward strand.
ATTCTGTTACTGCAGTTACTCAAGTAATTCTTTGCAAATATATACTTTTAGAAGTACTCTTACTGCACCATACTTTTTAATTGTACGCGTAATATCCTATGCCTAAGTAAAACATTTGTTTATCTGTCAAGGTTGTTAGATGTTGTGGTGGACCCAACTGCAGAGTAGAAGAGGCAGGGATGATTTCTTGCAGAATTTAATGAAAAAGTAAAAATACAGAATCCATTGTCCAGAAGCGATCGACAAGAAACTAAAGAACCAAAACACTAGGAGACACTAGGGAGGAATGAACCTAAAGAATGACAAGGATCCAGCAATGAGTAGCTGAACAGGATGTGTATATAATGGAGACAGAAACAAGGGAGCAGGTAGGGAGCAGGAGTAGACAGAGGTAACTAGAAGGAGCCAAGGGCTAAGAAAAGGACACCAGGGGGGAGGCAAAACTAAGAATACAAAAAAAAATGATGGAAATCTTGAGAACCCAAAAAGTAAAAACTTAACAGACACAAAGGGTCCTGAAAGTAAGACCATAACATTAATTCATCGATTGTGAGTAACTTTACCAAACAACGAAAATGCATGTTTTAAAAAAAAAGTGCTTAATGGATATCACAGTTGAGGCTCAGTATTTTTAGTATTTGTTTTGTAAAAGTTATGACAGATTATGCATATGATTTGGAGGACATATATTTGGCACTGAAAATCAAATCTGGCTTTTCTGATCCATCTTTAAAGGCTATTTAAAACCAAATAAAGCAATGTCCAATTTAACCACTGTGGTATTTATACTTTTCAAACTGAATTGCTTTTTTAAACAGTTAAAGTCCTATTAAGCACCATTCTCAGCATGGGTTTCACACCTTAAGATCACCAGTTACAGCACTGCCTCCTGCTTCCATTTACTGTGTAAAAATAAGCCTTGGCTACTTTGCAAATTACCATTCAATGTAAAAATAAATGCAATTGAAGGGCTAATAAAAGAGCACTCTGGATTTATTTTAAGACACTAAAAGGGTGCTTTGTTTTAGGGAGGAAGTAACCCTTTGCTTTACCTTAGCTTTTTCATTTCTGATAAAGTTTTGTTCAATCAAAACTGTCATATTTCTGCAAACTCTTCAAAGTTTAAGTGTTGCTAAAGTCTCTGGGAGCTTCTGCTTATCTTAACTTCTGAGAGCTTGAATCTATCTGTATTATTGTCTGTCTCTTTAAAACCTAATAAACAGTGGAAGGGGTTCACTTTTTAGATCAGATGAGAGGTTGTGCTTCTTCATAGGATAATAACTCAACATGTTTATGACTCGTCCTCTTTCAGCAAATGCTTTATTCATGCTTCTCGACTCCCCAGGTGAGAGTGAGCCTTACTGCACCGTGTCGAGGTGACCTGTCCATAAGTCTGGAGTCTCCCGGTGGAACTGTTTCTCTGCTGCTGGACACTCGGCCCAATGACGACTCGGCCGCTGGCCTGAAGAACTGGACCCTGATGACGCTGCACTGCTGGGGAGAGCAGCCCAGAGGCCTGTGGACCCTTAAGGTCAGAGGATAAGTGCTGCCCTCAGTTTTGCTGACTTATATGTCTGGAACAGCCTTACTAGTCAGTTTTCGAGATAGATTTAGGATATCACTATATCACCACTGTTAGCTCTGAACTTAAAGCGTTGATCTAGTGATGAATATGAAAAGCTTTAGTATTTTATGTCAAGATTTTACAAAATAAGTGCTTTGAAACGAGTTCAGTTGAAGTTAGAATTCTGCTAGACAGTGGGTCAGGATGAAAATGGATTATAAATATAGTGATTATTTATATTGTCTTTAGGATTCTTATTAATTACAGAAAGGTTTCCAAAGTCTTTTCCCAGACATTGACGTTGCTAGCTTGATAAAAAAAAAAAAAAACACAAAACATGGAAGTAAATCTGTTAAAGAAAGAAAAAGCAGATCTAACAATAGTCTCTTTGGCTTTCTCTTAACTACTTTTTTCTTCAGTGTAATGGCATACGTACCTTAAAAAAAATCATAATGCTGCCACGATCACTTGGTCTGATTCCCCTGCTTTACAGGTCCGATCTCCATCCCAGGATATGAAGTGAAAATTCTGACAAACGTGCACATCATTTTAAGAGTAATTTTAAAACTTTTTATTTCAAACACACACACATGAGTGTGGAGTAGCAATGCTGCCTTGCAGCAAGAAGGTTCCGGGTTTGATTCACCCATGTGGTCCCGGGGTCTTTTGCGATTACGTTCTGCCTGAGCATGCATGGTTTCTGCTCTTGATTGAATATGAAAAGCTTTAGTATTTAAGCGCATGACTATTAGTTTAAAGGTACACCTATGTTCAAGCCGGTGTTAGATTTTCCAGCGTGGGTCCTCCCCAGAGGGATTATAAGTAAAAGTGCACTGTCTTTAATATGCACAGCTGTTCTCCTGGTTTCTCCGTCTTTTGCCAGCGCGCTGACGTTGCTTTTTGATAAGCAGCAGACGAAGCTAACAAAACATGGAATGACTGTTACCCGGAAGGCGCCGCAGATCTAACGGCTACTGCTGAATGGCTTTCTCTTAAACTTTTTTCTTCAGTGCGATGGCATACGTGCCTCAACCAATCAGAGAAGCTGATCTGGGAGCTGGCAGGCTTTACAGGGAGACACAGAGCTGATGATCAGAGTGCTATGATCACCTCTTAAACAGTTTATTGAGCGCTGCAAATTAACTTAAAATGCAGAAATCTGCCGCAGAATATGTTCACTTTTATTATCCTGCTGCCTGCAGTTTGGATTATTTAGATGAAAAACACCTACCAGCTGCAAAAACATGACTGGTAGAACGCTTGCGATCTCTAAAATTCTCCCTAGGCCAGAGGCTGCTGATGTTTGTTTGTCCCACTACGGCCCATATAGCGCTGGTATGTGGGGGTCTGTGGCTGTCCTCTGACCAGAAAAAATATTGTAAGGCAGGGATGATAATCTGAATGAACTGACTGCACTGATTACATTTTCAGGTGTATTTTCACAAGCATCTAAACACATATTAAACTCACACTTTATTCCCACTGATCACAGCAAATATATTGCAAAGCGCATGAGAAAGGATAGTGAAGTGCACTTGCTTGCTTTTTTATGCTCAGAGATAAAGACACACGTTCAGCCTTCCACAAGCAGCCAGAGCACTGTCAAAGCTGCTTCAGCAGCCGTCAGAACTGAACTGGTACAAGCAGCAAAAATGAAGGGCAGCAGGCTGCCATTTTGCTGCTCTTGGCAGCTGCGTGCGCGTTGGGGTCAAGCACTGCACTAAAGATGGCCACTGTGGGAGTAAGCGACGCAGTACGTTTCTTAACCTGGGGGTGTAGCAGTTCTATGCCGTAACCAGCAAGGACCGACTCTCAATATGGGACCTGTTTCTGGAGCCTGTGGAGTGCAAGGTCGGTGCTCCTGCAATTACAAATGCAGTATTTCCCCACAGACCACCAGGGCAGCCAAGAATACCTTTGTTCAACCTGAAATGACTCATTTAATCATCCAAAACGTTATGGAACACATTAATTAACTACATAGTGTGCCTTTAACTGGGTTCTCTAAAATTCTCCTTAGGTGTGAGTGTGTGCTGAATGGTTTGTTTGTTTCTGTGTTGCCCTGCGATGGACTGGTGACCTGTCCAGGGTGTCCTGTCCTCCTCTCGCCCATTGACAGCTGGAGATAGGCACCAGCACCAATCGCAACTCCTGCAGGGATAAAGCGTGATAGAAAGTGGATGGACAGCTCTCCACAAGCACTTTCAAAAAAAAGTTTTTTTTCAGATTTATTACCATCAACCCACCAATATATTCAGACCATGAGTCCATGTTTCTTCTCTGCAGTTTTTTTTTTAATTTTATGCTCCTTTTTGTTCCCAGTGTTTTATTGTCATTACACTGTCACAAGTACAGAGCAATGAAGTGAACTCTCTGCATTTAACCCATCCCCTTGGGGAGCAGTGGGCTGCCATTGTGCAGCGCCTTGGGAGCAGTGTGGGTTAGGGGTCTTGGTCAGGGACCCAGAGCGGCAGTCTGTGGGAGTAGAGCTTGAAATCAGAACCTCAGGATTCCAAGCTCTATGCCCTAACCACTAGGTCACCACTCCCACAAATCTCTCTATTTTGCCAGTGCTGTGCCATGTTTCTGGAATACAAGCAGAGTTGTTTGGGCTTGTTATTTAACCAGCACAATGTTGAGACGTCCGTACGTCGCGCTCAAATTCATCATGTGGTAATTTAGGCGTATCAACCTGGGTCTGGTGTTCCCACTGCATGCCAATCAGAGCCGAGGCAATTTTAACACGGGTCGCATGCAGAGTCATTTGTTCCCACTGCCACTAAAAGCTGATTGTTCATGGGTTTAAACAGGTTTTTTAGCCAGTGGGAAAGAGGTCATTCAGAACTCTGGTCACACAAAAGCATTTGGGGGGCCATTTGTAGCATTCATTTTTGACACCACACAACAGACCAGCACCAGATTTTTTATTAATGAAAATCTGAAAAGGGTGCTTTGTCTTTGTATTAACTCTACTTTACTCCCATACCACATGATATAATATAGTTTAATCAAATATCTCTAATGCCACCTGATTAAAGTCTTGTTGAAAAAGCCTGTTGAGACAAGCCAGGTAGAAGTCGGTGCTTTGCTCAAGTAACACCAGAGTTGATCTCTCTGATCACTCAATCACTCAATTCACTTGTTTACTATCACTACACATAACCCTTAACATTACAAATATAGAAGGAATTAACTTTGGGGCTGGTTTTCTTTAGCATCTTTAGCATGGAGAGGGATGCTGGTTAGAATTGATGAGGGGATAAAATAAGCTGAATCCAGGACAACCCTGCAAGTTGTTTGAGTCTGCAAAATACTTTAGAAAAGGATGGAGGTTCACCTTCTAACAGGATAACATCCTTAAATGCATCTATCTCTTGTCTATGCCCACTTATCCTTGCAGGATTATGCAGAGGCTGTATCCAATGTCAAGTGGTCATTGGGAGAGATGCACGGTATAGCTTGGATAAGGTTCTAGTCCATTATAGGACTCAACATACAGCCAGAGATACAAAAGAATGGTTTCGATCAAAGCAAATTCATGTTAAATGCTTGGCATAATTCCAGTAAAGAACATTTAAAGGTATTTGAAATATGCAGTTGAGAGATACTCTGACTGAAAAATGAGCAGAGAAAATCATCCTTCTGCAGATTTGCAAAACATTCTGTCTTTAAAGTAGCAAGGAAATCATATTTAAATGTCAAATCATTCTGGCTTGAATGTGTATATAAATATACTCTTTATCAGATGATATTGTCCAAAAAGTTAGAAAATGTCTGTTTTAAAAAAAGCCTGTCTTAAAATCTGTGTTGTTGTTTTTTTCGTTATCTTATGCAGGCCAGTTAGTTATACATCAGCTTGTATCCCTAAATTCGTCCAATCACACATCAACGGTCATCTGTCAATCAAACAGCCGTTTCCCTACAACATATAATATAATGCAGGTCTTAGTGGAGGTTAATCATATAGATCGGAGGTACTTCAACAAGGGTCCGCGATCCCTAAGGGGTCTACAGAGGTACTGCAATTTATATTCCCTCCTGAACTGAAATGTCTTTAAATCCACATTAACATGAATTCAACACACTGTAGTAAACAGATAAATGGAGGCAGAAGATGTCTTTCAGTCATCAATGCACACATTCAGTGACACACAGGAGCTCTTTCAAACTGGGCACCGTTTCATTCACATCACCTGTCCCATCAACCAGGAATCAGAATCAGAAATACTTTAATATTCCCAGGGAGTAATTACTTTTGTAATATTACTCCATCTGTAATAGAGTGACTATAGGACCAGTTTGATAGAACACAATTTCATGCTATATATAAAATTAGGGGGTCCCTGCTCCATCTCGCCATCAGTTTAGGGGTCCTTGGCCTGGAAAACATTAAAGACCCCTGGTATAGATCCTAATGAAAGACACCAAATTCTCTGATGATATAAAAAGGTATTAAATGTGTTTTCAAGGCAAGTAAAAAAACTTCTCCATTGTGTCTGGTGACAACTCCCAAAGGTCTTCTTGGAAAATTGTCTCTCATGATATAGAAATGATTTCTGATGCTTCACATTGTCCTCTGCCAGTTGTTGCGGCGTACAGAAGTTTAAAAATAGCCCAGCCCAGCTCAGCTCAGCCTGCTTCAGTTCATTTTGCAATAGCAAAGTGAATCATCCTCTACTTTCATCTCCGAGCTTCAGCCAAGCAAGGCAATCTTCATTTTCCTTCCTGCTCTTTTCTCTTCCTTTTTTTTTTTTTTGTGTCTCTCATAGATGTGCTGATGTTTGATATGGAGGAAGGAGCTAAAATGGAAGGGAAATTAGGACTGGGAGGTTAAGTAACCTTGGTTGGGTTTGACAGACACAATGCTGTCTGATTACAATCCACTTTCACAGACGGCAGCTCTGAGGTCATTTACTATATATATATGTGGGTGGTATCTGATGTAGTGGAAGGAAGGGAGGGAGGTTACTGTGTAGGTATGTAGCGCCGGTTTATATGTGTGCAAATAGGCATCAGTCCTTGTAAACAGTAGGAGGCTTGCTTAATAAAAAAGTGTGAAGATGAAAGACACCCACCTTCTGTCCTCCATCACCTACCTCTTCCTGCAAACACGTGCGCTCGCTCTTTCCCTCCATCTCTACCTCTCTGTGTCTTGTCTTAAGTCGTCCTGTAGATTTACTGTCCCCTCTGTGACCAATTACCAGCGCCTGGTGTGTCGCAGGGATGGGAAGGAGGCATCGTGCAGCCGAGCTGCATAACAGCCTCACTGCTCATTATGGGTGGGCCGAGACGAGTCGGCGCAATGCTCGCAAAAAACGAATTAACGGTCGCGTCTGATGTGCAGCAACATTTGGACAAACTCACTGTTAACTATACACATTCAAACTGATTAGAGTCTCTGAGAAATGCTTTTACCTCTACTGTACATCTAAAAATAGAAGAGTGCACTAGTTTTTCTTTTTATTAAGCAACATTTTCTAGATCAGGGCAAAGAGTTAAAGTAGCAGAAATGCCAATTGAAATCTACAAGGATACATAAAGCAAGGGTAAAGGTAGGTAGTATAACAGTAAAGGGTAAACCATAAAATGTGTGGCCAGGATTGAGACTTTAACAGGACTATCAGCTAGATTAAAGTTTTAACACTCAAGGGCAGCAGAGGATGGGCATGAGAAGAGGGGGGCTTAAAGACAGGAAGGTGTACATCTGGAAAGAGTCTATATTGATTTGCCAAATGGTGGCGATTGTCAAAGAGTGCAATGGTTGGGTTGGAATAAAAAAAAAAAAAGAGAGAGAGACTGAAGTGGAAATAAAGTGAATGTTATGGCTTCAGGCTCATGACCTTCCAGCTCTGTGAAGGAGACAGGACCGCGAGGCTGAAAAAAACCTCTCTGTGTCTCTTCTGATGATGTCTGCTCTCCCCCGCCATCTGCAGCGCCTCAGCTCCGCTCAGTGCTTTCACAGCTGATGAGAGACAATGCTTAAGGTAGTTTTTCAAAAGATAGATGTTTAAGCTTTCCTCCCAGGCCATTTAGAAAAATGCTGTAAAATTTTATTTCTAGTAAAACCATATAGACTGTTGTTGTTTATGGCTGCATGATAAGGTTGTTTCTCGCATCGTCACCTGTTTTGCTGCCTCTCCAAGGTAAGTCTTTATTTAGCTCCATCCATCTTGTCATTTAGTCTGAAGAGTTACCTTGTGTCTGTTGGTGAATAGGTAACCCACAGCATGATGCTGCCAGCACTATGCTGCGTTGAGGGCAATGCGTTCGGTTGACACAATTGCTGAAAAGCAATAGTTTTTGTGCATGGCAGTAAAGACTACTATTTAAATGGGGCTACTAGCAGACTCCGTCAGACCTTTTCATATGCAGGCCAGCATAGACACCACACATCAGTCATTCAACAATGGGAGCTGACAATATTATGATCCAATCATAACAAGACAAAAAAAAGGTAAGAAGAAAGAGAGCTAGATTATTTATAATGTGCTTTTGTCAAGCAATGACTTCTATACTGGAAAGAAACCTGTATGATTGAGTGGTCAGATCCTGGATGATAACATGTGAGTTGGTTGAAAATGCGACATGGTAAGAATAACCCTGCAATGTGAGCATAGCCTATAAAGGTGCACACATAATAAAGGTGCACACACGTAATAATTAATCATACAAGGAATTTTATTTAAATGACCCTGCATCTGCGTTTTTAGCATTTTATGTCAGTAGATTATGAGTCCCCCAATATGTAAAACACATGAGTGCATGCTTATTCTATGGGTTGCTCTCCACACACCAGTAGAGTCTCTCCTAGTCACTTGTGGACCTGTTTCTGCACCACTTTAGTCAACGTTTGCCATTTTAAGGAAGGAACAATAACAGAAAGTAAACAACCGTAGCACATCACAGATATATGCTTGAAAATACACATGCCCAGAAAAAGAGAGCTCATGGAACAAGCATGTAGGACGGCCTTATGTAAACATATCACCAGAATGATTGACAATTAGAAGGACCACTTATTTAGATGATCCATCCAGAAATAAAAGATTGGTCTCTATACCTTTAATAACACAGATGGCTTTCAGGTATGTAGTCAGAATTCTACTCTGCTTTGCCAATGTCACTCGCTGCAACTAAGGAAACAGGCGGGATTTTCTAATAAGTAGCCAATCACAGGCAGTTTACTTTCTCAGGTTGGTTCCTCCCTAAAAGCGACAACATGGACATGAAAATGTCAAAGTTGACTGCTTATATGAGTATTTTTTATCTGTCTGCCCTTTTGGCAGAATTACTACTTCATAAAAGCCTTAGTGTCTTTTGGTCTGATCTGATTAGAGCAGCTGTTTCCATTTCTTATTTCACATCACTAAAAGCCGGCATAGTTTCCTTAGGTTTCCTCACATAACCACACTGCAAAAAATGATCTAAAACAAGGTAAATATTTATTAGGTGTATTTGGCCTTAATTAGAGCAGGTAGATGAGATGATCTGCCAATGGAACAAGTATTTTTTTTTTTTCCCCCAGATATTATCATCTTATCATCATTAGATAATGTAGTTTTCCTATTACTAATGTAAATCATCTAATTCCATTGGAAAATTGTCTGACTTACCTGCTCATATCAGGAAAAAAACACCTGAAATTCACTGTTTAGAGTTTTGCAGTGCCTTTTACATGCATATTGCTTTAACCACTATTGGTATAAAATTTGTTTTATTTGCGTGTCTTAGCAGAATATTAATTTTCCAGGTTAGACCTGATTTTTTGTTGTTGTTCTGAGGTACCTCCAAGAGTCAAGGAGAAACCGACCCTTCTGTCTGTCTGCATGTGTAATGCTTTAACGGCTGCTCTAATTAGGAACTATGACTGGCAGCATATTTCTTTCCCTTTGCTGCATAACACAATAGGTTTTCAGAGAAGAAGATGGAGGGGTGTCATTACTGTGCTCCACTTTCACAGAAAGCCGCTCTCCTAAAAACATAAACACAGAAAAACACACTAAAATTATAAACATACATCTACGAGTCTCCCTTTCTTCCCACCAGGCTTTATGCTAACGTGCCCACAGGGAGTGTGTTACATTTTGTGTGTGTGCGTGTCAGAAGGAGGGTGGCAGCAGTCTTTGAGCCACAGCATCTCTAAATCCCAGGAGACTTGGAGACTTAGACGACTAGTGGTGCTGTTGGAATAAAATAGCAAAATTTAGCCCGAGGCGACGCGGACGCACGCTCACACGCAAACACTCAGCAGCATACAAACTGGTACACTGGCTGGCACTGAGTGACTGTTCGTATATTTACCATCAGCTTCTTAGGGAGTCACTCCCCGCTTGTCTGCCCAGCAGATTGCACAAACCAAACATGCACATTGAGCAACTGATAAAAGAATAACCTGCAGATAATGTATTAATTATGCTTTTTAACTGATTCACGCAGCCTGTGGGAAAACATTATTAGCCTGTTTTCCACCTGGAAATGATGGATAAGGAGCAGGTTGTGATATTAAGCAGGATACTTAGCAGCTAAAGTGATCTGTTTTGTATGAAGATAAATGGGGGAAATTATTGCTTTTTTAAATCTTGAAACGTATATGAACAGTTGCTGCTTCATGTTGACCGTCTACATTTTCTTTCAAAAGCTATCAGTTGCAAATAAAGATGAGGTTCTTAGCCATGAAGTTAAAGGGAACAATGATAAAAATGATGTAAAAGATACAAATTAAAATACTAAATCATATTCATAGAGCCCTTTAAATATGTAGCCTAAGAAATTAACGATGAAGATGAAATAAAATTGAAACATAAGCATAAGTTTTATTTATCTGTACCTGACCATGCAAAAGCATTTAGTGAAGGAAGAGGAGAAAAAAATGACAACTTCTTCTCAAGTGTCTTCAAATTTTCCCTATTTCCTTAAGGGGCAGCAGTGTTGACATCTTGATGTTTCTGTGTGAGTTGAAACATCTCAATGTTGGTAGTTTTCAGATGTTGTTTGCAGAGGGGAACCTTCCGATAGAGTCCACTTATTTAATCTGTGGTTCAAATCAGGGTTTCCTTTTAGCTTGGTATATCTATGTTTAGCTGCTTCAGAGCCCAAAATACATTTGCCAGGTATATTGACCAGCTTTTCATTGGTTGCTTCTTCACAAACTTCACCCTGTGAACAATATTATTCAACACACTATCTCAATATGCTGGGGAAATCTTAGCAACAAAATTCTCATGGTTCGAAAGAACATGCATAGCATTAACATATGAGTTTTTTTCCTTCACTTTGACCATGGTGCCAGCTTGATCATGCTCAGTGTGAAGTCTCATTTATTACGAACAACTGCAGTTTTCAGGAGTCAGAGAAGGCATACAAATACTCAAAAGAACTGATCCAGGAGTATGTTCTATGTGAAAGTAAAGTAAAAAGTTAATGGCAGTAGCAGCTCCTGTATTGGCTTCATCTAGGAGAGAAACCCAGCCAAGTAGATGAACTCAGAGTCAGTATTTATATCTGAGAGATAAAAGATAATGACCAAGTGTTTTATCTATAGAGGGAGAAAAGAAGCTTGGGTCAGCAGTAGGCCAGCCCATTCCTCCTTTAAGCTACATGAAGAGAAAACGAGAGAGTGAACAAAAAGTTGTAAGCTTAGATTACAACGATTAAGGAAAAATTGAAGAATGTAACAGAGTAAGGAAAAGTAGACATTGTGTCCTCAAGCAGCATAAGCCTATAGCAGCATGATGACTGTACAGAGAGCAGGGCCGGAGCTAGGCGGATACTAGGGGTGGCCATGCCCGGGTGATTTCTTGGTGGAAACATAATTCACTTTCTCAGGAACAAGCTGTACCAATTTAAACCAGAGGGTGGAAGCTTTGATTATCTCTTATAGAATGTCCTGAGTAATCTCTAATTTTATTGTCAGTACATGAACTATAAACTGACATTTAAATACAGTTATTAATTATTCACATGAATATATAACAACATCAAATAACACAAATACAGAATTTGTCCTGTATTTAGAATTAGTTTTTGCATATAAAGAGTAAAGTACAACAATACACTCATTTATAGTGTATACTTTTCAGAACTGTTAGTGTTTCGTTTAAACAGCATAAATGTATAACACTGTGTGTAGAGTCATTTGCAAAAGCTTCATAAACACCCAGGCTGTCTTCAGTGATTTATTTATTTTCATGTTGGTGCAATATGATTAGTATACCGACCCCAAACATATTGGTTTCTATCAGTTTTTGGCCACACCTATGACATCTTTCTGACTATGCTGCTGACAAAGAGCATCTGGGTCCATGTGATACAGAATGAGTTATCAAAAATAAATTACGTAAGCCTAGTCCTAAACGTATCCGAGGTATCGGCCTCAAGGACTTCAATTGAATTCTGATTCCATAGGAGAGGAGCCCCCAAACTAAAGCTTTGCCTCCCATTCTACTTTTATTACACCCTCTAAAAAGATAATGGAGCACCATTGTAAATTAATTGCTTCAATTGATACCAATTCATCGAATTAAACTGATCCAACTTAATTGATCTAGTTTATTAGTTGTCAAGTAAACTGGTTGTAAATTAATTATGTTTGTAATTAAGTTTTAATAATTAAGTTCATAAGTTAATTCAATTACTTGTTAACAATTGCAGTTTGTTTCAGATGGAGCTGCATTCTCTTTTTAGGGTGCAGGAAGCCATTGATGTGTTTACATTCATAGAGCTTAACAGACCCCAAGATGCCTAAGCTCTGTGGGTAAATAAACAGCTAGATATGTATATATTGATATATAACTAAGTAGCTTTATGATGTGATAGAGCAAATTGCATGCAGGAATCTATTTACAGAGAAACTGAAGAGGCAGACAGTGTGCTGTATTTATTAATATTGATATAATAATAGTCCAGGAGCCTAAGCTCTGTGGGTAAATAAACAGCTAGATATGTATATATTGATATATAACTAAGTAGCTTTATGATGTGATAGAGCAAATTGCATGCAGGAATCTATTTACAGAGAAACTGAAGAGGCAGACAGTGTGCTGTATTTATTAATATTGATATAATAATAGTCCAGGAGAAGGGTTAGGAGAGTCAAAATGTTTTTTACTATGTTTTCTTATTTTCCTTTACAAACATTTATTTCCAGGAGGGATTGGGATGTTTTATTCATATGCCAAAAAAATTTAAATTAGTCATTTTCTGTTTTCTTTCATCCTACTTTCAAACAGTGGAGGTCAAATCCACCAGTTAGATGCGTACTAAGGAAAATCTTCAGCTTTAAATTCCTGATTGAATGAATGGTATCTGGCCGGATGACGTCATACACACTCCTCTTTGTTTTAAAAAAAATAGAAATATAAAACATATAACCGTAGATGTCTGTGGGGCAGTGATTCGCCTTCATATTAAGAATGCTGGCGTACCATAAAGAATACATTATCAACAGTTCAGTTTGTGCCTTCAACTCGTTGCCCATAGGAAGAAATTACTTGGATATAACAAAACCGAATATCTTCAGAACAGCTCCAAATGACACAAAACTGTTATGGGTGAGTAGAACATGATGTAATAACGTAAAATCAAGGGACTAATGTAAAAAACCGTCGTTCCCCTTTAAGTTAAGTCATACAATCAATTTCAGCTGCAAATAACTTTATTTATCTTATAGGAAATTTAGAACAAACAAAAAATCTTAACAGCTTCAGTTCAGTTACAGTTGATAATGAATGTACAGGAGAACTGTCCTGACAAACAATGTAAGATAAGAAGGAGCAAAAGTTGAATCCTGTCAGAATTCCCACGGTCCTTTATTTGAACAGTCCCCATATTTCTCTTGTGTTTTACAATGTCCCTGCTTCCGCCTGGAAGCACCCATCCACCAAAATGTTTAATTTATTTTGAATTTGATAATCACATCTCATTTTCCACCACCTTCTCAATTATGGGAGGTTTTGTAAAAGATGAATTCATATTGAATATTTTTGCAAGGCAACAAAAGTCAAAGGTCACTGAGCCCACTCCTCTGAGACAAAGTATTTTTGGCCAGTGGTAAAGGCCAAAGGTCACAGTTTCATAAAAATATGCAAAGTTAAGGAAGCTGGATCAAAATTTTATATAGCAGTTTTCCAATTATTCCAGTATTTTATATCAAATTGAATCAGAGTGTCTACTATTATAGGTGTGAGAAATGCTAATGCTCTATAGCAGTCAGTTTTAGAGGTGGGCTCATTTAGCAGATTTAGCTTAACAGAGATTGTGACTGGCAATCACATAATAAAAATAATAACTGGCAAAACTCATAAAACAACCTGCTTGCTTCCCTGCTTGTTTAAATCCCCTTATATGTCAACAATCAGTCCAGTGATCTGCAGTTTTTCCTTTGTTTTTGACTAAAACAATTCAGCACCATGGACAGTGCCTGACTGTTAGGCATCTGAGGAGCTACAGGCTACAGAACTGCTGCAAAGAGAAAATAAATATATACATTATATATATATATATATATATCAAATATGTTGCTATGTAATGTATGATACTGATGTTGACCTGGTAAGACTGTAAGACTCTCTTGTTTTCCACTAAAGCAGCAAACTCCAAACCAGGAGGAAGTTTTGCAGATAGAAACAGAATCACTTGCTCATTCAAACAAACTCTTACTTTCAACCACAAACACACACAAACAGTCTTCCATTCTCTGTGGCCCAAGGTGGATTTCTAGAGGTGCATACATTTGCATATATCTGCATGTTTAATGAGTTTTGGGAGATCAAGCGATTTTGAGCCGCCCTTTGTGGGTATTTCTTTCTATTATTTTGTATGTGTGTGTGTCTGTGTGTGCGCGAGTGGAGAAGAGAGGCGGAGGGGGCCTCCATGTAAATATCACCCACTGTGTGCTGGCACCCGTCACAGATGGTCGGGGGCGAGGGCACCCTGTGGGCACAGGATGCCTATTTCTGTGTATCTGTGTGCTTTGAGGCTGTGAGGCAAAGAGTGTGACCCGGTGTGTCTGTGTATGTGAATACTTTGCACTTTGTGTGTTTGTGTGTCATTAACTGAAAGAACTTGTTATGAGCTTGTTTGTCCCTATGCTTTCTGCAGAGGGTTCATTCGAGTATTTATGCGTGTCTGTTAAGATGGCTGCAGCCTCACAGACATGTGCGTGCGAGTGTAAAATTCAGCCGTTTGTGTTTAGACGTGCTGCAGAGTGTGCACGCCTGTGCCGGCGTGGCTCCCAGCATGCTACGTGGCTATGATGGCCCTGTTTTGGATGATTGATGTGTTGGAGGGAACAGCGAGGAGCCCAGGTTGGGCCAGAGCCTCAGTCTGACACGCTGCTACTTCCCTGCTGCTTTACATATGTAGACGCAGCACGAGTTCTCCTCCCCTCCCATCTGACACCGCCTCAGTCTCACAACTCAGCCAACACTCACAGGTTCTTTTTTTTTTGGGGCAGGGGGGTATTTTGAAGCTTCTCTTTATTGCATGAGGGAAGACTGAGCTGTCTGTTACAAGTTGGTGCTTCCTGCTGGACACCAAACTACAAACATAAAAAAAATCTCTCAATATTTCTTCTGCAGATGTGAACTTTTACATACCCGTACATGATGGACAACTAACAACAAAATATCCTTGAACCTGACAAGTTTATTTTACAGATGAGATGTAGATTGGACTTTTATTTTTCAACCAACTGATTACAGTTTAGGGTTAAACTTGATACTCTACCAGGTAGGTATCATTATAAGATCTAGCTAATATCAAAAAGCTTCAATTTCATTATTTAAATATTGTTTTTGTGACTTTTTTATCATAAAAAGGTTACGTTTAAAAAGTTAAAGATTGTTTACAAGCTCCGGTTAATGATGCATATCAAGAAAGCCTTAATGTTTTTGTTTTTTTCCATTTTGACTGTAAATATGAAGCTGTGAATTTATGGTTATCAAAGATTTCTGGTCATATATTATTGTTAGCTTACTAACAAACATTTCAGCTGAAGATGAGGGGAAGGTTGGATTAATCCACGTTTTCTATATTTATTTATTTTTTTTTGCAGCATGAATTATAGCACAAAGATCCAACAGCCTCTTGATTGTTGACTTTTAACATTTTCCCTGTCCATAAAATTCTAAGAGGATACATTTTTTGCTAAATCACATCTGAGATGTTTAATTAAAATCCTTGCAAATTTGTAGAAATCATTGTAAATCTCAGAGCAGCAGCACTTAACATAGCTGACGGAGAGAGCTTCCTGTGGTTTTAAGGGTGATGCAGAGGTATCAGAACAATATGTTACCCAGAGGAGCAGTAGTATTAAATAACAGAACAGCGAGGGTGGGGAAGAGCATCTTCCCCTTGGCCTTCTATAAAAACCATGGAGCATGCTGACCTGGAACGGATCCAGTCTCTCCTTTTGTATTAGAACCATCATGAATTACTTTTTCTGTCTTGTCTCAAGGTCTGAGCCTGTCTCTGTCAGCAGTCTTCTCTTTGTCTTCTTTCTTTCTCTGTTTTTGTTCTTTTGATGTCTTTCAGTCTTTCCAACTCCCACTCTCCCTGCCTGTCTTTTCTCATCTTTGTTTTATCTGGTGTTTGCCTAACTCACTCTCAGGATCTCTTTCTAAACTCCTCTCTATCACATGCTCTCACTTTCCTCTCACCTATTACAATATCCTGCTGTCTCTCTCCCATCACTAATCCCCCCCACCCCACCACCACCACCTCCTCTTTTCTTTCTCTGTAGTTTCTCTCTGGCTTTGAAAGCTTTCCTTTCTCCCTCCTTGATTTGAGCTTCTCTTAATCCCCATATTTTCCTTGTCTCCCTCTTGTGCAGTTTATTTCTCCATCCCAGAATCGGTTTGCCTTTGCTGGTAGCCCTTGCATCATTTTAGTGTGGATGAAATGTAGTTTTACATTTTTACAAGGAAATTGTTGCTGCTGGTATTTTACCATAAAGACACACATAAGCATTTTAACATGATCTTGTAAATGGTGCTATTTTGTTATCTCTCCTACGACATAACGGTCTCCGAGGTTTGGGACCCTTACACACAAGTTTCCACTTCAGTTTCCACAATTAAAAACAAGTGTGCAACTAGAAATTTGGGATTAATGGTGTTTCCCAGCGACAGTGGGGTTAGGACTTCTCACAGAGCCATGTCAGCTTCGTAGAAAGGCATGCTGGGAGGCAGGGAGGTATACAGGCCCTATTGATCCACCTGTAACATCCAGCTGTTTGTTTACCAACAACAAATCAATGCAACTCTCAGCTGGGGGGCGCCAAGCCTGGCCTCAGACCTCTCACACACAAAACACCACAGTTCAACACAGAATACACACAAATACACAGTGCATGCTGGAAATCTGTTTCTATCCTAACTTGGAGCCTATATGGATCATATCCCTATGGTCACCACTAAACCTCATAGATAGGCGTAGATAGATAGATGAGGATAGATAGATAGATAGATAGATATAGATAGACAGACAGGAACAGACAGACGAACAGACGAACAGACGAACAGACGGACATATTGAACAGACAGACGAAGACAGACAGACAGACAGACAATTGAACAGATAGATAGATGAATGAATAGATAGATGAGATGGATATGAATGGATAGATATAGATACCATGGACTGACTTTAGATTGAGTTCCGATTTTTTCAGTTACAATAGAAGCATACATAATTAAAAATGGAATGGATGCAATCATACACAACTTGACCTCAAAGCCCCATCCCCTCAAAAACTTAGAATAAGCACATCATCATCTATTCGACCACAAAACATCCCCAACTCCCCAAATACAAATAAACTCATTTTTCTTTTTTTCTCTGACACCATTTTATAATAAGCAAATTCAGTCCTGAGACGTGCAGCCCTGGAAACCCATCCCTAAACATCGAACTCAGCTTCCCTGCGCTGAGACTGCTGCCTTCATTTTAGTATGTCTTTACTCAACCAAATGTCATTCATTTTGGCCTGTCCCAACAAAATTAACCAAACAAATTTTTTTTCCTTTTGTGCCGCCGAGTATCTGGGCCCAAAATAAACAGGCTCACTGTTCAAATTAATTCCTAATGCTCCCACCCACTGCTTTTAAAAAGGAGGACCTAGGACCTATTCTGGTGACATCCATTACTCACAGCCTGTGTTCTAGTGTCTCCTTCGACCTGACAGAATGCGCATTGACTCCCAAGCCCTGTGATCAATACGCTGATTACGTGCCAGCCTTAGGGCCACGCCCCCTGCGTGTACAATCCTCCTACTGGAGATCTGCAGTACGTTTCTCCAGGGGTTTGGTGGCAGGGACCTCCAGCTGCCCCTGGGAGATGAACCTGGCGCCAACACACCCGACTCACCTCGACTCCTTGACCCCCACCGCAGCATCGCTCTGTTCTGGACTTTCACTGATACCTCATATAGGCTTCTCTTTGGTGCTTCAGAGAAGTTCCTCAGTTCTGGTGTTCTGAATGACAGCAGGAGCCCGTCTGCTTCCTCCTGTTCCACCACTGCAGCACCAATAGACAGCTTTGGAAACTCCTCCAGATGCTCCTCTGTCTCTAGTGCCCTCCTGAAGGATCCGGGAAGTCCACTTATCACCTCCTGCACCAGTCTGTCCATGAGGCGTAAGGATTTAGTCCCTGTTTCCTCACATATCTTCGCAGCACTCTTCCATTGACCATCTGCCCTCAGTCCTGCCAGCTTTGTCAGCCCCGCTGCTGTGAACATCCTCTGGATACTCTTAGAGGCCAGAATTCTGCTTCTTATGGCTGGGTTATGGAACAAAGGTTCATCGCCTATTGTCCCATACACCTGAGTGCAGTCCCTTTTACTTTTTAAAACTGTTCTCCAGTCATCCAATACTGACTGATAAAAACTGGAAGTTTGTGTAGTGTCCATTCCCTCCAAGTCCAATAGAAAGAGATGCTTATCGTAGTGTAGGTTTCCAATTCTTTGCAGCAGCAAGGATGCCGTTTCAGTCCAGGGCTGCTGTGATTTGTACAAGTATCTCTGTGCCGTCTGGAGTCGAAGCGCAGTTATGCGGCTCCTGAGGTCAATCAGCCCTTGACCCCCTTCCGCCACAGGTAGAAACAGCACAGCTGATCTAATCCAATGATAGCCATCCCATAAAAAGTCCACCAGTGTCTTCTGTATCTGTTCTAATATTTTGTTCGGGGGAACTAGAACGGTGGCCCGATGCCAAAGCATGGATGCAGCTAGACTGTTGGCAACCAAAGTCCTCCCCCTGTATGACAACTGGGGCTGGACCCATTTCCATCTAGACAATCGGGCACCTATTTTCTCACCTATGCCCTCCCAGTTCTTTAACTGAAAGTCACCCTTCCCTAGATATACACCTAGCACCTTCATCCCCTCTGTGCTCCACTGCAGCCCGGCTGGTAAGGTCGGTCTCACTTTATTGTTCCACTCTCCCAGTAAGAGACCCTCACACTTCGACCAGTTAACCTTTGCTGAAGAAGCTTGCTCGTATAGTTTTAGCTTTTGTTCCAGAGTCCTAACATCTTTTTGGCAACCTATAAAAACTGTGACGTCATCAGCATATGCTGACAACCTAACCGAAGCATTTGTTTTGTCTGCTAATTTTAAACCTGATATATTATTCCTGAGGTGATGCAATAAGGGCTCAATAGCCAAAGCATAGAGCATCCCAGAAAGAGGACATCCCTGCCTGATCCCTCTCTGTACAGAAACCGGTCTGCTAAGTCCCCCTCCTACCTTCAATAATACAGTGATCCTTGAATACAACAACTCAATACATGAAATAAAAAAATTACCAAAACCAAAAGCTTTAAGTGTTTTAAACAAGTATTTGTGATCAACTCTATCAAATGCCTTTTCTTGGTCCAGAGAAAGCAGGCCTATATCTAATTCCTGGAATTTTGACAGATCTATGATGTCTCTGAGTAAAAACAAATTGTCCATTATTGTCCTATCAGGGACACAGTATGTCTGGCTGTCGTCTACAATTGAGTCCAAATATTTTTTAAGTCTATTCGCCAGTACTTTGGCTAGAATTTTATAGTCAGTGCAGAGTAGTGATACCGGTCGCCAGTTCTGTAGTAGTCCCAAATCTCCTTTCTTTGGCAGTAACGTCAGTACTGCCCTCCTACAGCTCGTCGGTAACGTCCCGGAGTCCAAGCATCCTCCGAAAACGTCCATCAGATCGTTTCCAATTAGGTTCCAGAATGTCTTATAAAATTCCGCTGGAAGCCCATCGACACCAGGCGCCCGCCCACAGCTGAGCTGGCTCACCGCTGTAGACAGCTCTTCAAACTGCACCTTGGACTCCAGGAAGGCTGCCGACGCCTCCCCTAAACGAGGGAGTCCCTCCAGTATCTCCTCCACACGATCTGGGTCACACTCATCCGCTTTAAACAAGTTGCTGTAGAAATCTATGGCCAGCCTCCTCATCTCAGATGGGTCCCTGGTCACCGACCCATTGGAGCTCTTAAGGTGCATCATCTGATTATGTTGCCTGACCTTTCTTTCCAACTTAAAAAAGAATCTAGTAGGTGAATCTATGTCTTTAATAGATAGTATTCTAGATTTTATTAAAGCTCCTTTAGCTTTTTCATGTAAAAACCTGCTTAATGATGCCCTCTTCTTCTCCCAAGTCTTATTATCATCATTATTTATGTCCACCCCATTAGTTATGTCTTCTTCCAATACATGAAGTTCCCTTTCCAATAACTCAACCTGATCCCTTACTATTGCTTCTGTGTGTGATGTGTATTGTTGACAAAAAATTCTGATCTGTGTTTTCCCCACCTCCCACCATTGACCTATGCTTTCAAACCCCAACTTTCTGTTTCTCCATTCACCCCAGAAATCGGTGAAAGACTGACAGAAAGTTTTATCATGGATTAGTCTTACGTTAAAATGCCAATAGGGAGATCTTTGAGGAGGCACCATTAAAGAAAAATGAACAGTTAATAAGTGATGGTCTGAAAAACCAACTGGTGATATCATGGCTTTAGTTAGCCTATTGCTGCATGTGTTACTGACATAAATCCTGTCCAGTCTGGCTGCACTAACCCGGCCCTCAGTGACTTTTACCCAGGTATACTGTCTGGTATTTGGATGGATTGTCCTCCAAACATCTACCAAACTGTTCTCTTTAATGATTTTTGCTAATAAAGAAGCTGATGATAAGTTGGGCTCTCTCCCATTCCTGTCCATTGAATAATTGGTAGTGCAGTTCCAGTCTCCTCCCACCACTACAACCGAGCTGCTGCTAAACTGTTTTAATGCTTCATTAAGTTTTTGTAAGAGGCTGATCCGACTACCAGCAAAGGTGTAAGCGTACACATTAACAAACACAAAAGGTGTTTCTTTTATTGTAGCCTGCACCACCTGTATACGCCCCAGTTCTATCTCAGAGACTGTTACCTGTGATAGAACAATGTGTTTCGCAAACAAAATGCCTACACCTGCACTCAGATTAGAGCCGTGGCTAGGAAACCACGACCCCCCCAACCCTAATTCCCAATCTGTATTGTCTGCTAGAGTGGTATGTGTTTCCTGTAGGAATAACACATCAATCTTTTTTTGAGAAATCAGCTCTGATATTAAGGCTCTCTTATGTTTGTCCCTCCCTCCATTGATGTTTAGACATCCTATTTTTAGACTCTCCATGGAGATATTGTAAAAGAGAAAAAGGGTAAAGATTGAACCCAGCATTAAACAGTAAGAAGAAAAATTCACCATGTGTAGATTCATATTGGATCTATCTCCTGGACCTTTTTGCAGTTTTCTCTTTCTGAGCCTTCCTAAGGATTGCCAGATGTTTATTCAAACGGTAGCGCTTCTTTTCATCCAGGAGGTCATTGCTAACCAGCCTCTTTAGTATACTAACTGATTTAATAAATTTATCTGTATCTACAAAGTAGTCACTGACTTTGACTGATTTGTTGAATGTTTCATCCAGAAACTCATTAATTTCCTCTAAAGAATAGAGATCAGTCCTTCTGCTTACCGCTTCACAGATGGATGCTGTGTCTGACTCAGATTCATAGTCCATGTCATCTCTACATGAAGTCTGACTACAGACTTCCCCCTGTGCTGCCTCGCCGGTGCTAGCTCTGTCTTGAATGCTCTCTACCTGTGTCTCAGTTACACTTTCTGCAGCCTCAGTCTCCTGCTTCTTCTCCACCTCAATCGGTTTAGAGATCTCCGTTTCAACATTATACTCCGGCATATTAGCCTCTACAACAGCCACAGAGCTCCCAGCTACAGTCACGGGACTCAGGATTACCGGGCCCGCGACTACCAGGTCCCCAGCTACGGGAATCCGGCTCGCCGCCCCGGGACCCTCCGCGGCCAGTGCGGAATTTGCCGCGGGCTCCGCGGGGATCGCCGCGGGGACCGGCGCGAACCCCGCGGGTGCAGCGCCGCGCGCGGACCCGGGAGCAGCGGAGCCCCCTTCGTTATCTAACAAGTGCCCATTCTCCTGCTGTTTATGTGGACATGTTGATCTTTTATGTCCGACATCTCCACACTCAAAGCATTTCATGTGTCCCGAGCTGGCATACACCATGTAAAGCCCATCACCGTGCTTCACACGGAAGGACACCTCCAGTGTCTGTGTGGGGGACTCCAGAAACATGAACACCTGTCGTCTCAGAGACTGGACATGCTTCAGTTTCTGGTCCTTACACCCCAAATTAACGGTCCGGAACCCGCTCGCCATTTTTCCGAATCTACGGAGTTCATTTTCCAGCAGGGCGTTCGGAATGAACGGTGGAACACCGGATACAGTGATCCGCGTGGACGGCACAGCCAGCGGGCTAACCTGCACTAAGGAGTCCCGGACAATTACGCCGGACTCAATCAGCTGGTGGACGGTGGACTCGTCCTTAAAAAACACCACAACCGCTTTATTCATGCGCGAAGCATGAGACAATTTACCATAACCTACCTGCTCACCTACAGTCAACAACACCTCCTCCACAGTTACAGAGGCGTCCGGAGGGACTATCCGGACCCCCTGCCTGATGGACGGAGGAGGCGTCTCGGAGGACGCCATGCCTCCTCACACACACCTGTCTAACCACACAGTTACTTACCTAACACTCACACAAAGAAACAAAATATTCTTACCTGTTTTGGTGCATTAAGAACAGTTGGAAAGAAAGTTTGAAACCGAAATACACCAGGGAAAGAATCACCATTTGAAACTAGCGCCACTCTCACGTCCACATCTACTACCTACGATCACACACCGGAAACGGAAATGGATAGATAGATGGATAGATAGATAGATAGATAGATAGATAGATAGATAGATAGATAGATAGATAGATAGATAGATAGATAGAGATAGATAGATGAATAGATAGATAGATAGATAGATAGATAGATAGATAGATAGATAGATAGATAGATAGATAGGATAGATAGATAGATAGATAGATAGATAGATAGATAGATAGATAGATAGATAGATAGATGGAGCCCAAGGAAACAGGTTCACACGCTAAAAGGAGAGAAATTGCAGGAGCATAAAAAGCAGGAGAACACAGAAAAGGAGCATGGACTCATAGTTGTAAATAATTGGGGGTCTTATGGTGTTGAATCTGCACATATAAAATCAAAATGCACATAGAGAGTGGCCTACATGTTTGTTTTCAAATTGAACTGCACATAAGAGTAATGTGTATTTGCCTTTTGGCAGAATTCTGACCAAATGAATGAGACAAAAGTTTATCATTGCGCTAACAAAAGAGCTACTTTCAGTTCTGGAAACTCAGATCTTGCAGATAAAAACTGTGATCCTATTTTAATATGATTTAAGCTAAAATTTCTTAAATCATTGAAGGTATTGTGGGAGGATCTCTGCGAATTTTTGAAAAAACCCGGCCTCTCCACTTAAAAAAAAATACACATGCCCGACCCTGTGCCCGCCTCCCCAGAGGGAACACCTGTTAAAACTCAGCTACGCGAGGCGTGCACGCAGCCCATTTCTTCTCATTCCCCGCTCTGTTTTAAAAGTTGCTGTTTGTATCGCTCACACAAGCTTACTTTTCAAAAAAAGATTTTTATTTTTCCACTATGTCAGACTCACCACCGTTTAGTGAAAGTGGAGACGCAGCATGTAGGCAGTGTTGGGAAAGTTCTCTTTCTAATGGAACTAGTTCAAAGTTCAGTTCACACATTTTAAAAATGAACTAGTTCAGTTCATAGTTCATAATTCAAAATTTTGAACTAAGTTCACAGTTCCAAAAATGAAACTAGTTCATAGTTCTTTTTTTTTTATATATTGCTCAATTACACCATAGCCTACTGTAGAATCACAGACAGCCATTATTTTATCAATTGTAACTCTGAAACTGTGCGTCAGATTTCATCTTCAGATCCAGTTTTGAATCCTTATCCAACCAGGGTTTACATTAGCATTGAGGGGACAGCATTTCCCCATTGTTGCTTTAACGCTTTGTTGCTGTCCATTCACTTCACACTAGTAGCAGCTGCAGCTTTTCACCCCTACATATTATTCTCAAAAACATGGAAAAATGTGCTGCTTTGAATGTTCTTTTTTATGAGGAATTATTAAAAGAAAAAACAGGCTTTAAGGTGCTTTAAAGTGCAAATGTTTTTAATTTTAATGTTTTTTCCATTTGAAATTCCATTTCAGTACATATGCCGTTTCAGATTTGCTTTGGATGTTACTGAAGTGCGGATTTTTTTTACTGAAAGCCGGCAGGCAAAGTTTGCAGAGAAATGTAAGATTGTTTGCCATCATCCTCACCGACCACCTGGTCATAAAACTGTTTTAAGTGATCATACTGCTGCTTTGTCGCCTCCACGGTGCGCCTCCATGCTGCTGCGACCCGGCTTCCACGCTGCATTTTTGTTTTGATGACCTTGCGTGGCTGTAGGCTCTGACGCTGGTAGCTGGTGTTGCCAGATTGAAGGTGTTTTCCGCTACATATTAAGGCCTATTGTTTACGGTGTGATTTAGCCGGGGTTTCCCCTGGAGGACTCTATAGAAATTTGGCAACCTATTGAACCAGGTTGAACTGAGAGAGCGTGCCGTTCACAGACACCAGAATGAACGAGTTCAGAATAACGTTCATCAAGTAGTAGTAATGCGTTTCAATGAGCAAGCGTTCAGGCACAACACTGCATGTAGGACCGCCTTATGTGAACATGTCACCAGAAAGATTGAAAATTAGAAGGACCACTTATTTTGATGATCCACCTGGAAAAAGAATATCCTCTACTACACCTTTAATAAAATAATACTGTTCAAGGGATTTATCATTTGTGCTCTCGGATTCAGTACATCATAATTTCATAATTCATAATTTATTTTTTATTAAAAAAAATTGCAATATGGCTTTTGGACTGGGGCCAGGACCAGTTCTTTGAGGGCCCCGGCTCCCATTGGCCCCTGTCTAGAACCGCCCATGCAACAGTGTTAAAGGCTAGGTTGACACTGTGGGTGAGCAGTAGCCTAAATCTGAATGTTTTTTGTTTGTTTTGTTCTTGTCTTATAACCATGCAACTTTGTCTGTGTTCCTAGACTGGATATCGATCAGTTATTTCACATGAGTTTGAACAAATATAGCTTCGTTTCTTTTTTCTGGCACATGAGCAAGCACTAATTAAAAGGTCCTGCATAATGAAGTCTTAGTATCTTCTAGAATTGTTAATTTTTTCTAAATTTAAAACCATGAATTCTAACTAACAGAAAAGTTATATGCGGTTCCACCCGCTTTTTATAATGTTTATTTCTCATCATTTCCTTTTATTTCTAGGTGTCTGACCATAACGGCACGGTGTGGGACTGCACAAGGCAGAGTGAAGAGAAGGTTCCAAGAGCTCTGCATAGCATCACACTCATCCTGTATGGTACCCATCTCCCACAAAAGCGTAAGCCTCCATTAGTACCTTGAACTTAAGCGAACTGAGATGCAGATGTGGGTTGTAACTAATTACACTTACTCAGTTACATTTCTTTGAGTATCTTTTAGAGGAAAGTGTACTTTCAGGAGTTATGTTACTTCACTAATATGTGTAACTTGAGTAAATTGAGGTCTTCATCTTTTCCTGACAGATGTGCATTACCTACTGTTAGACTTGGTTTCATACATTTACTTAAAAAAATTATGTGGAAAAGATGTTTCTTCTGCACAAATTTCTTATTTGTAATCATTTATTTTATTCCTGTGACATTTCTAAATTTGCACCTAACTTTCTGCCTAATTACATGATTTAAGACATTAAGATGTTACTCCGAACTTGAGAGCGGCTTTTTCACTGTGCATGTTTTTACTCTTACTCAAGTAATGTCTTTGATGACTACATTTCTACTTTTACTTGAGTAAAAAGTTTCTTAAGCAATATTTTAGGTGCTGCATCCACCTCTGCTGAGGTGAGCATGCAATTGAAAAATTATGAGTGGATTTTAGGATTTTCTTAGTTTTTTTATTGTAATTTTGTAAAGAATGGTGCCATATTGTTAAATCTGGGACATATTTTATCTATTTGTTTTAATTTATTAAGTCTTAAATATTCTTTTACCATTTAAGTGTCAAACTGCCACAATAGGACAACTGTCCACCATTGCAACAGTTTTATCTGGCATATAGATCCTCCTAACGAACAGCAGCTGATTTAATTTGTGCTTTTTTTAGGCGTTTCTAAATTGTTTTTGGTAATTTTATTGTGGCCAGTAAACAGGTTAGACGAATCTAAGCAACCTTCTGTGATTTGGTCCCCCATTCACTATGCATATTTTAAAACATTACCATGGCAGTT
The DNA here is from genome assembly GCA_018398635.1 of Cyprinodon brontotheroides. Classification (NCBI taxonomy): domain Eukaryota; kingdom Metazoa; phylum Chordata; class Actinopteri; order Cyprinodontiformes; family Cyprinodontidae; genus Cyprinodon; species Cyprinodon brontotheroides. The sequence goes on from JAGKQL010000063.1 coordinate 7,325,354, forward strand.
TCATTTAGAGTTTTCTTTTTTTTCTGTTCTAAAGCAACTGAAGGCTTTTAAAGTTTCCATTGTACTATTTTTTTTTTCATAAGAAGAAGTATTTTGCAGCCAACCTGGATCCTACCCAGGATCCATGGCTGTCCAATGGCACAGTGGGTAGCACTGCTGACTTGCAGCAAGAAGGTTTTGGGTTTGATTGTCAGCCCGTGGTCATTTTTGCATGTTCTCCCTGAGCATGCATTGGGGTACCCTGGTTCCTCCCACAGTCCAAAAACAGGACTGTTAGGTTAATTGGCTTCTCTAAATTCTCCTTAGGTTTGAGAATGGTTGTTTTTCTTATGGTTGTCCTGCAATGGACTGGCGACCTGTTCAGGGTGTACCCTGCCTCTTGCCTGTAGACAGCTGGAGATTGGCACCAGCACCCCTTGCGACCTCACTTGGGATAAGCAGGACAGAAAATGAATGGAAGTTTTTTATGTGAGTCACCTTATACATCTTTATCAAAAAGACCAAAATGCAGTTGGTTGTGATTAAATAAGGCAATATACTCCAAGAGACTGTCCTGATTGCCCTTTTTGAGCTTAAATAGAACCCAAGCACTGGGTGCGAAGTGCTGACATAAAGAGGTGTGGCGCCATCTAACTACAGTATCGCTGAATACCACAAAGGCAGATAAGGGTCATTGATAGAGCTACTAAAAAAGTGCTGACTGAGCCCAGCGAAAACTAACAGCTCAGGGGAAAGGGTTAAGAAGCATTGCTAATGCCAGTAGCACCATTTATTTTTGTATCGCTCTGAACCTTCCACATCAATGCCTTTTTGCACCATGTCTCTCCCACACTGTGTACATTTGATCACTACTGCACTTTATGAATAGAAATGTTTTTTTATCACTGCTAAGCTGCTGCTGATTCACTGTCGGAAAAGCTAAACAAATGAAATTTAGTTTTGGGTACACTCTGTGTATACAAAATGATGACAAAGTTTATCTAATTCTATGTACTCGCGTGTCTGTCAACTTCACAGCCACATCAGAATGCTTCCTGAGCTTTAATATACTCCAACGGTCAGGCTATTTTTCAGCACAAGTCATTTTATCCCTCTTGGAATCAAAGATCTTCTTGTACCTTCTTACGCTTGATCTTGCACTTTTCAGTTTTTTCACAACTATGCTGGGAGGTCTGCACTCGCTCACCTCCATTGTTTCATCTTGTTACCCAATTATATGTAGGCGCAGCAACGTAATTCGATCACATGATATTGTTATGGTAAATGTAAACAGAAAGACTTTATTTACCAACAAATTAAGCAAAAGCAAAGAGACAAAAATAACAAATACTACACCAGCAGGATGATGTAGTTTCTTATAAGAATATATGCAACCAGATTAAGCCACTGGTGCATAAGTACCAAACAAATGTTGTGACTATGCACTATTTGACTATGTATGCACCTTTTTCACGTGACATCAAAAAATCTGCAACCAAAAAAAACTTTCTATAATATTGGCATTTGTGTTAAAATAATGGTAAAATTTTTCATCTGTAATATTTTCATAGCAATCCTTTTCTAATGACCACTGGGTCCCAAAACGGGGAGTCTGCTATGGTTTAAAATGTGAAGAACTATTGAAAATATATAAAAGTTTTTCTAAATACTAAGCAAAAACTCCTCAACCATCTCATTTCACCTGATATCTGTGCAGGAGTGGAAGTCGAAGCCCTGTGGTCAGAAGTCAGTGCAGTGACCACAGGGACCATGATGTGTAATTACAGTGTGACCCCTGGCTGCCCCTTCTCAGTCTCTCCACCTCCTCTTAGTGCACGCCACCTCCACTCACATACACCTCGTTAGCAGCAAAGCTACGCTAACCCCACCCATGTTGCCGGCGGGGGTGAGGGAGGGTTTGTTAGAGCCACTGGGTGTGCTGAATGAGAGACCGGACAACAGTTTCCTCTGTCTCTGTAAACTCCTACTGCTGTGCATCAACACTGTATCTTAAATATTTGCTCTGTAGTAATGTTTTAATTACTCTTTTTATCATAATTTTAGAAAATTATTATTGATAAATCTCATTAGAGAGAAAATTAAACCAAACAGTTGTTTGTTTTTTGTGCTTTGTGATGGAAGAATGAAATATGGTGGAAAAGTGAAGGAATTTAACCTGAAGGCCCCAGTGGGAGTCTCCTTTAACTCTCACTGTATGTGTGTGTGTGTGTGTGATGTGTGGCCATGTCTTTAATACCTGGGTGGGGACAATTTCCTAGGAATATGCTACATTTTGGGGACTCATAGGTACTTGTGGGGACCAACAACTGGGTCCCCATAAGGAAAGTTTTCTCTTCTTGGGGTGGGGGTTAGGTTTAGGACTAAGGTGTGAATTGAGTTTAGGTTAGGTTTAGGGATAGATCTGTGTCAGTAATGGTTAGGGTTAGGGCAAGGGGTCACTTTGGTTAGGCCATATAAATTAGTGGGGAAATGAATTGTGACACAACGATGTGTGTGTGTGTGTGTGTGTGTGTGTGTGTGTGTGTGTGTGTGTGTGTGTGTGTGTGTGTGTGTGTGTGTGTGTGTGTGTGTGTGTGTGGATTTCGGAGGTCTTGTTCTGTTGCTCTTCTTCTCTTTTTGACAAAATGTTGATCTCTCTGTTAGGAAATCAATGTCTTCCCCCTCTTCCTCCTCTTCCTCCCCATCTCTCTCCATCCAGCTATGGATCCCCCACCATGTTTCTGGATCCTACCCACGTTCAAGCTGTTCATCATCTGCTTTCCTCACACACAAACAGACTCTCACGTTTCTATTTCTATGCAGAATTAGGCTTTTTTTATTGACAGGCTTAAGCATTACCAGCAGATTTCTAACCTGCACCTAAACTAAATCGACCTTTAAGCCTATTCCCTATTCTCAAAATGGGCTCTGCTGCATTAAAGGGCCAGATTTGGGTCTTTATAAGGTATTTTGGTATTCAGAAGGTGAGTTAGTGTACCAGAAAAGTGAACAAACACAAACACCTCATTCTTAGGTTCCTGCGTTGCAGCTCCCCCCCCCTCTTTCTTAGCCTTATAAATCTGTTTGCTGAGCAAACATGCAGTCAGAGAAAGTTTGACAAATATAAATTCAGGGCTCAGTATCTGTGGAGGGAATTTTGGTCTATTATTGTTGCAACAATAAGACAAAAAAACATTTTGTATATTTGAATTTGGAAAAAAAACAAATGCTGTCTAGAGATTAAACTTTAAAAAACATTTATTTTCATTAAAAAAGGTTTCGGCATAACTTCTATGTAACTTCATAACATAGAGTTTATATTGTTCTTTTTTTTTTCAAATTCAGTTTTTCATATTGAGTTTTATGAATTGTATTATTTTTCAGATTGAGTTTTACAAATTACACTGTTTTCACTTCTGGGGGCGGGACTTCCTCTTGAGTGAGGAGAAGATGGATTTCTATTGGTCTGTAAGCAAAACTCTTTTTTATGTATTAAAGCGCTGAACTAGAACAAGTGTTTGGTTCGACATGAAGAAACTGTGATTTGTACAATGCAATTTCAAAAGAAGAATTTATAAAAAAAAAAAGGAAAATGTGAACAAAAATGTAAAAGAAAAATTCAAATTAGAAAAAAATTAAATTCGTGAACAATTCGTAACAACAATGATTTTTGTGAAAACAGCAAAGTTGTCTGTTTTTAATCACATTTTTAAAAAGTTTTTTTCTTGATTTCATGTTTTTAAAATTTCAATTCACAAAATATGTTCTTTCTTTGCAACAATAATGGAACAAAATTCACTCCATATAGATAAAAGCATCAAAACAAGGAATAAAAATGTGTTTATATAATGACTATTTGCAGCCTTCGGATTTTAAGCCTTATTGTTTGTTAGCTGGAATTTTCCAGAAATCATTTTATTCAGTAACTCACATGCTTCATTTGTCCCACATAGATTTCAAAGCCCAAGTTTATGCCAATTGTAGCCATAAGTAGATATGATGCACTTGCAAAAGTTGATCCCATCCATAAAACAGGTGAACAAATAGACTGCATAGTTTTCAACACTAAAAACTGCGACTTTACAGTGATGATGTCATCCGATAACGCTTCTGTCGCTGATCTCCTTCCTCATGGAATCAGAAACCCTCAACCTTCAACCTAAAGACACGACTTCTGTTCCCAGCTGCCTGGCAGAAGGTGCCTGTCAAGCTTTACTCTGACAGGACCTCTGCAGTGTCCTTGTATGCTTCTCTGCTCCCCCTAAGTCTGCTAAACCATGTGTGTGTTTGCGTGTTTGGCGACCGAGCAGCAAGGGAAGGTAAATTGCTGTGATTATGTGGCAGTAATTGAACAGGGATGGTGTGTTTAATTGAGTTGTTGTTTCCTGATGTTTCTCTGTAGTAGCAGGAGGCACCATGCTGACAGGGGCCTCGTCTCGTCTCGCTAAGATGAAAGTTGTTTTTCTTTTTTTTTTTTTTCTTGTTCTTCTTTATTCCTACAGAAAAGGCTTTGTGTGTGTCTGCTTTGGCTTTATAGTGTTCATTTGGCTTGGGGATGAGTGTGTTGGAAGTTGGGAATGTTGACGACCATCTCAGCAGGTAGAAGAAAGCAATGATTCTAGGAGCTCATATAAGGTATAAACATACTGGTGTTCAAAAGGATTGGAGGTATAAATTATTTGGTTACCTATAAGCATGTGTGTGTTCATGTAGCTGGATCTGAGCTCCTTCCTGGGCTCTGCAGCCCAAATCAAGTCGTACCACCATTTTTCCCCGCCTACATCTTTAAATTCCTTTCCCATTCTCTCCTTGTAGACGTCCTCCAATCTCCTACTCGTCCTAGCTTCCAAAGAGTGTCTCTTTCTCTCTGCTGAGGTGTGATTACTTTCCTCCTCTGAGCACCAATGATCAGAGGGTTCAGTGTGTGTGTGAGCGTGTGTGTTTGGTTGGTGATCTGAGCAGCCTGGTGCTGGGTATTGTGTGGTGCAATTCATGGACGATGTCTCCAGATGAATGCCTCCATTCACAATTACAGCTTCTCCATTAGCTGCAGCCCTGGCTGCCTTGTTGTTGTCTTTTCTTCATCTCTGCTAGGGGAAAAAAAGCAATTAAAACAGGACAAAAACAAGATGGAAGAACACAAGAAGAGTACCTGCAAAAAGAGGGAAAGAAAAGGGAACATGAAGGCTCCCTGGCTGCGTCTGCAGCGGAGGGGATTCTCACTGCACTGGGTTATTCCTAGGAACTTTTCCTAAGTGTTTAGCATAAATAAAAACTGCTTAATGATTTATTAGGCCCGAGCAGCTCACCGCTTCAAAAGCCTATTGTTCCTGTACCGTTTATTCTGTTTCTTATTTTTCTTGGGATTTGCTCATTAAAGTTTAAACTGATGCGGATTTACTGCCTTTTGTGCCTAGGCTTGGTTACAAAGCTGAAACTCTATTCAACTAAAATATAAACGAACTTTATGCAAACTAAGTAAACACAACAGCTAAAATAAAATGCTTAGTAATTTTCTCTTCTAAAAAACAAATGCAAGTCTTAAGCACAGGCTAAGCTAAGCAAAGCTAAAATTCCACACAATAAATAAAGAAATAAAGGCGACAAATTTAGAAAAAGAGAACTATAATTATAACCCAGATCCAACTTATGTTGTTACTTTAAGGAAAGCTTAATTATGAAACTATCCAACACATCTTCTTACCCCAGTTGGCCTCAGCAGATGGCAGCTCTCACAGCCTGAGCCTGGTTCTGCTGGAGGTTTCTTCCTGTTAAAAAGGTTTTTTCCTCTCCACTGTCGCTACAAGCATGCTTAGTGTGAGGGATTGCCTTCAATTCAATGAGTCGATGCAATCAACAGGTTTTCATTAGATAGAAAACTTTTAATTAATCTGACTGTTTGATCTGGTGAAGTGTAAAGTGTCTTGAGATGAATTGTGTTATGAATTGGCGCTATAGAAATAAACTGAATTGAATTGAATCTTCTCCCATGGTTGAGCACAGGGATTTTCTTTTTACAAGCTTGTAAGTAAAATGTTAATATGAAGGCTGTAAGATGCCCTCATGTAGGTATTTATAGGACATAAAAGTAGGAAGGTTGCTAGGAGAATAGACCAACCATGATTTAAGGGATAATAAAGAAACTTTACATATTCTCATTTATCTTTCCTAGAAAGGAAACAATTTTAAACAAAACCTTGAGTGACATTTAAGTTAAAACGCAGGTTTTGAATCTTTAGGCCACATGTAAGGTATTTTCCAGAGCAGAAGCATCACAGTTATTAAAAATCTGTGAAATGAGACTTTATTCTCACTCGTTAAAGGAAATCCTGCAGAATGCAAAGACTGAATAGGAATAACGAGGTAATATTAATTTTAAATCTTTCAGAAATTTACTCTTTTTTGACTAAAAATGCTAAATCTAACTTCAGCTTCTTAGTGAACTGTTAAATGTTGGAAATCCTCTGAAACTTAACTTTTATGATAGAACCAGGCTGGCCCATTTCATTACCCTGCTAAATGATGATTCTAAAAATAATAACAGAGAATTATTACTTATATGGGACATGAAAAATACCAAATCCTGATTAATATTGCTGAATAAAAATGTTAAACATATTGTGGAGGATTTTCGTGAATTTCGAAAGACTTTCCACTTAAAAAAAAATGCACATGCACAACCCTGTACCCGCTCCTGAGAGGGATCGCTTATCAAACGCATGCGAGAGAATGCACAAGCCTCCCATCTCCTCATGCACGCTCTGTTTAAAAGTTGCTGTTATGCTAACTTTCCAAAAGAAGATGTGCAATTTTTCCATTATGTCAGACTCACCACCTGTAAGTGAAAATGCGGACGAGCACGTAGGACGGCCTTATGTAAACATATCGCCAGAATGATTAACAATGAGGAGGACCACTTATTTAGATGATCCACCCGGAAAAACAATATCCTCCACTATACCTTTAATCTTATAGCTGCCTGACCTTGTCGTGAAAGACAGCGAGCAGAGGCCCAACCTGACCACCAAATGAGATGTTGGGTATATTGTAAAGGAGCAACCAATCCATTATGAGGCTGACTCCTGGACTAACTGTTCACAATTTTATGGAAAGCCACTTTAGAATGGTTTGATTATTAAATGTTTGTTTTTGCGACTTAAAAATTGCCCAATACTGCACAGAAAACAACAAAACCTTGATTTATTTTCCGTAAGTTATGAGGTAGAAACCCTCTACTTTAAGCTTTTAGTTACTTATTTATAGTTTATTTTAAAAAACGTATTTTTTTTCCTGTACTTTTTAACAGCTTTGAATTGTTATTTTCATATTATACTGTAATAAAAGCTGCAGCATTAATAAAACTGTAAGATACACTGTAATAATAAGGTACATTGTAGGCGCCTCCAAAGTCTTCAGCCTTATTCCAACAGCAACGCTTGCTTTAACCCTCTATAGTGCTTTAAACAGTACTCTTACACCTTGAACTTTTGTAGGTTTTATTCCGGTTTTCTATGGCAATTTATCTGTTAGAGGAACAAAAACGATATCGAAATCTAAGTAAAAAGAAAATATGGATTTTTTAAAGCATGAGGAATGAAAAGTGCGGTATGCAGGTTTATTCATTTTTTACTCTCCATGTTTCTTTGAAAACCTCAAAGGTTAAAAGAGCTGAGGGTCTTTATAAAATCCAAAACATGAAAAATTTCAGAGCTTTGTTCAACCATCATTTAAAAGAGAAATAATATGGCTAACCTACAGATATGTCTGCCCACCTTAGGTGACAAACTGGGTTAGAAGAAGATAATTTAGATAAATGACACCAGAACAAGATATTAATAGCTTAGCGGGAAGAAGATCAACAAAGTAGAAAGAAGCTGTGAACAGAACATAAGATCACCTTTCAGGAGGACAACCACCAAACACTCACAGCTTCTACTAAAAACAACTGGTTTCATTAAAGCATACTTTTTGTTCGTCAGTGTAGTATCATAAGCCAGGATATTAATTTTGAACATTGTTGAAAGTAAATATTCTCCCCGTCTCCCATGGGTCTGTCCCAGGCTACATTTGGGAAAACTCCTGTATTCTCGCTGCATGCCAGGGAATTTCACTCCTTATACTGTTCAGAGTGAAGCCGACCTGCAGGCTACTTTCTAGAACCGGATTACTGCAAATCACGCTGTCTTCAACATTTATATCAAGTCTTCAGGAGTAACTTTGAGCCAACAGGCCGAGAAACTGATGAACCTCCAAGCTAGGATATCAAGGCACCAGCAGCCCTAAGCATCACTATAAACTCCTCATCTACGGAGGAAGCGAGTGTTCCAAGATACAGGGTTTTTTGATGTTTTTTATGTTTACTGGCTATGGACAGTTTAGCGGTGCAATGGGTAGCACTGCTGCCTTGCAGCAAGAAAGTTCCAGGTTCAAATCCCAGCCTGGGGTCTTTCTGCATGGAGTTTGCATGTTCTCCCTGTGCATGCGTCTGTTCCCTTCCTTCCATAATCCGAAAACATCACTATTAGGTTAATTGGGTTCTCTAAATTCTCACCTTAGGAGTGAGTGTGTACATGAATGGTTGTTTGTCTCTGTGTTGCCCTGTGATGGACTGTCAACCTGTCCAGAGTGGACCCCGCCTATCGCCCATTGACAGCTGGAGATAGGCACCAGAACCCATCGTGACCCCAGCAGGGATAAAATGGATGGATGAGTTTACTGTGTTTTATATATATATATTGGTTATAGTTTTTGATATTTTCAATGTTTTTGATATTTTCAGTATTTTTCTTCTTTGTGTACATGTTAGATATTGTTGAGTTTAAGTTAGATTAGATTAGATTAGATTAGATTAGATGAGATTAGATTAGAATCTCACAGAGGAGAAATTCACCGGTCACATATTGGCATAATAATTAAAGAAGGTGCAAACAAGAGGAGGAAAAGGTGCATTAAGAATAAACAATATATATACAGTATATCCAAGATAAATAAGGGATAAAGGTGCAAGTGTGCATGTATCACACACAATGAAAAACAAAATAAAAATAAGAAATAAAAAGAATAAAAAATACAAGGGAGTAGCACAGAGATTTGAGGTGACATATATGTAGATCGGATGGCTCATATACAGGTGGATTGACTTTTACATTAAAGTGTAGTAGGTAAGGAACAACGGTGAGGTAGTGGTATGACTAATTATATTCACATATATTGCACAGTCAGCATATTGCACAGAATATTGCACAAAAAAAAACTATAATATAGCTGCACAGTGGTTTTTACAGGAGTTATCTTTACAGGAGTTGGCTTAGCTAAGAGTTTTTAACTGAAATATATTTGACCTCTAGCTGAATGTATTTTCTTAACAAATTTTACATTAAGGTTGTTAATTTATTCCATATGTGTGCAGCGTTAATAGTTTGACCATGATTTGAGCTTGAATCACGCATTAATCTGTTGTCCTAACACACACCCAGTTTTGTGTGTAATCACAGAACAACACATAACAGTCTTAAATTTGTTGCAATAAATAATAATTAAAAATCATATCAGTTATGAATTGCATAACATCGGTTACATAAAATCCCAATGCATAAAACATACAGGTGTAGGTGTAACAATAATACAAATTAATTTAATGAATAAGGAGAAAGTTTTAAGGGATATCAACACTGTATTAGAAAGTTAGAGGGAACTCATTTACATGTAGATTTAAGGGCAGCTGCATTTACACAGAGGACAAAACTCTAAATGCAGCATGAACTGTTGAGCGTTCTCTATCTTTGCTTTTTTTGTGTTTCAGAGGGGCCCCTGGACAGCATTGTGTCCATGGGGGGGCATCACCCCATCCCTCATGGAGGGCTGTACAAGAGGGACGGTTTCCCTCCTCTGGATCTGCTTCAGTGGGTCTACCAAATGGAGAGAAACAGGAAAGTGAGAGCAGGCGACATCGCGTTGCCAGCCAAGCACAAGGTACAGTACTGTACACAGAGGTAAAAATGCACATCACACACACACACACACACACACACAGGATGATTTACTGTTCCAATAAATCACTGGGACCGCCTAATTTCCTATGGATTTCAATTTCCCCCTGGACATATCTGCATTGATCAACTTCAGGTGTAAGGATGTGCCAGGCGTCGCTCACAGTGACACTGAAGAATGGCTCACAGATCTCTGCTATATATGGTGTGTGTGTGTGTTTTTCGTGCAGGGGTATAACTGTGGGATTTGTGCACATGCAGCGTTGCAGTTCAGCTCTGTCGTCACCGGTGGACCATGAGGAGACAAATCCTTGAGTCTGAGTAATAGGATCTGGAAATGTCAGAATCATACAGACAGAGATAGGGGATCAGACAGTCGCATCGAGGCTCGAGAGATACCGTCATTGTGATCAGATCAGCTTCTAGGTCTGATTAGGAGGAACAATTAAACCTCATTCAGCAACTATTGTTCCCCCAAAGAGGAGCGCTATGAAACACTTTGCAGCCAATCATCTCTTACATCACTGTTACGACTCAGATGTATAATCACCCTCTGTCTTTGTCTTCATTATAAAAAACATTGTAGCACTGATAAAAGTTTGGCCTTAGATGAAAAGTGTGTGTGTGTATTTGTGGGTGTTTCCAGCTGACACGTCCTTGCAGAGGTGCACGCTCCCCAGGCCTGTAGATGAGTTTTGAGCCGGTGTGAGAAGGCAGCGACGAGGTCTGACAACGTCTTTACCCCAAGTTCCTCCCCTAGAGGCAGATCTGAATGGATTGCAGGAGCAAGGAGGAGAAATAAATTGGAGAAAAGGATAAATCAATGCTTGGCGGAGAGGCAAACAGACCTTTCCAACCCCCAGTCCACACACACACACACACACACACACACACACACACACACACACACACGTTCCACAGCGTGCCTTTTTTTCCCTGGGCTGTATTGGATTGGTATGCAGAGCCGAGGAGAGAGACACTCAGAAAAAGACTTGGCCTACAAATGATGTCCTTTGTTTGATCCATTATGTTGGGGGTTGTTGGTGGACTGGTTGTGGTGGTGTGTGGGTGTGGGGTGGGGGGTGGGGGTCCCATCGAGATGGTGGAAGAGCTGGGAAGCAAACATATCTGAATGGGAGCATATCCCTTTTACTGACAGCATCTCAGCTGTGAGAGGAAAAAAGATGGCCGCTTTCTGTTGACGGGTTGCGGAGCAATGGGGGGTTTGTTTTTATCCCACACCGAAGATTTTTTTTTTTAAAGGTAACATTAAAGCATTTAATCATGGTAATTGCATATGATTTGTCTTTGCTTGACACTGATATTTTAAAGTCACTAATACTGCTGCTATGAACTGGGAACTAAGCTCAATAAACAGCTTTGGTTGATCTTTTTCTGGAGCAACTATTAAGCAGGTGTCAGAGGTTAGAAGCAGACCCTAATTTTTTATTTTTTTTTCTAAAAGAGAAGATTACAGAGACTAATTTATTGCTAATAAGCCAATCATTATCCATCATCAAATTAATGAAGTCTTTCCAGACCTTTACCTGTACAACAAAAGTAAATAAATCAAAAGCTGATATAAAGGATTAAAAAAAGAAAGTTACTGGCTTTAGGAATTTTATGAATAGATAGATTGCAGTTAAAGGTATTGTCGAGGATTTTTGCAAGTTCTTGAAAACACCCGCCTTCTCCACTTTAAAAAAAAAATGCACATGCACAACCCTGTACCCACTCCCGAAAGGGATCGTCTGGTAAACGCGTTCGAGAGCATGCATGAGCCTATTGCTCTGTGCACGCTCTGTTTAAAAGTTGCTGTCTGCATGGCTCATACAAGCTTACTTTCCAAAAGAAGATTTGTAATTTTTCCACTATGTTAGTCACCACTGCTAAGTGAAAATGGGGACGAGCATGTAGGTGGCCTTATATAAACATATCAACAGAATGATTGACAATTAGGAGGACAACTTATTTAGATGATCCACCCAGAAAAAGAACATCCTTCATAATATCTTTTAATATAGACCCACAATTTAGGATTATCTTTAGTTACCTTAAAAAGACATGTATTAAAGCTGTTTGTAATCAATATTTATAATCTATACTCCATAAATAACTTATACCAAAAAAGAGAGTAGACCTGAGCAGTGTTAGTATAACGGTCATATTGAAAAAAAAGCAGCTTGCATAGAAATAGTGGGAATATTTTTTTTTGTATACATATTATTGTGGCATAGAAAATTCTTTAAAAAACCCTTTTTGTTGTTTTAATGTATAAATCTAATCTTAAATCTCCTTTCAGTTGTAGCAAAAAGGATAAAGAACAGCAATAAATCTATAAAGCATCAGTCTATTTGTAAAATACACATAGTGAATTAAGTTTCTGAAATAAATGAGCTATTTAGTAATATTTAAATGTGTTAAATATGAGTATTTGCTGCTTTGACGATCAACCATTTAGCTGCTGTTTCAGTTCATTCAAAGCAACAGGATGCTCTCTGGGTCTCTTGATGGTTGCTTCCAGTAGAGCAGCACCATCAACACATGCGGTATATTGGTATAGTTGCTTCATTCAAGAAAAGATAAAGCATCATCAGCGTAGAGTGTTCTTTATATTTTATTCTAACTAGCAACTATTATGAGTGATCATGTAAAACAATCTGGCAGAACTAGTTGCAAATCCCTCTCGCTTGCTTCTTAAATATAGATCTAATGGTATGAGGCCCCCCGCTGAGGTTGCCAGACCAGTTTCACTCTCAAAACAGACTCTTAAAATGCAATCAAATCTCAACTTCAACCTCCCTCTAATTATTTATGCAGCTAATTTTTTTCCTCCTTCACTGCTCACTCTGCCTGCACTCCAGCACACTGTCTCTATCTCTCATTTTTCTGAGACATGCACCACTCTGAGCTCTTCACCAGCTCCAGCACACCCCGTTTAGATTAGCTTGGGAGTCTCTTTTTTTTTTTTTTCGTTGCCACGTTTCTTTTTATAGTTTGGTCGCTCGTACTGTACTCCCTGCTGTGCTTCTATTTTCATGAATGCTGTGAGAAATAATTGAAAGCGCCGTGTTCGGCGCCGTCTGTTGCACAGCTCCCACTTGCTCATGCCTTGTAAATACTGTATCGCTAAAACCCCCGCTGAAAAGCTGCCAGTTTGGGAATCCTCACAATTTCGGAAACGTCAACGCTCGTTGGAAACTTGAGCCAAGATCATATTGTTGCTGCAGTCTGAGGGCTGCAGCAACTATTGCTCAGCTGCTTTGCCCTTGTCTTTTTTTTTTTTTGTCTCCTGTAAAACCGATTAAAACTAAATTCTTGGAGACTGTCTTCTTCTCTGTATGTTTTCACAAAATCTTCCACCCATGACTTCTATAAACAGGAGGAGAAGCATGTCAGAGGAGTCATGACTGCTGCTGTAAGTGATGGTGTAGCAGATGGAGTACATCAAGGGATTTTTACAGGAACAAATGTTCTGTATGTGCAGAAGAGCTTTACAGAAAATGACCTCTGTTGGCGTTTCCATCAGGTGTGTGGGGGGAGACTGTAAGAGAATAAAACTCCTCACCTTTATCGGTGTGGAAAGCTCTAAGAGCATCACTGCTTTGTCCCAATTCCCACAGTGTTCCGACCTCCTGACCTCTCCTATCTGATCTAATAGAATCAGCCCATGTCAGTGTTTAATAATAATTTGTATACTTTATTATTTAAATTACTTGTTTTCAATTATTCTGTCAGTTTACCATTAGTGTCTACTTTTTTTTTTATAAAAGACCTTCATCAAGCACCAGACATCGAGGAAGGCTTTAAAGGTTTGTAAATCAGAGCACTATTCCGTTTTTGGATGAGATGCATGAAAAACACTTTTCAATCAGACAAATATGTGTTTTGTCATGCGAGGCGCACCTGGCAGGAAGCCTGTTTGGCCACCAAATTGTATGTTTTTCCTCATTGCACATATGGTGATCTCTGCAGCTGGAACAGCTACTGAAGCTGGCAGATATGCTGACAGTTATTCTATTAATGAAAATAAATGTTTTTATTCCCTCTAAATACCGGATGTAGTTTTGGCTTTAATGTTTTCGTAGTTGACAGTTGGCAGGAAAATTTAAGTCTTACAGAAAGTCTTTGCTAGATAGAAAATGGTGGTTCTTGCATGAGCAGTACCTTTATTGAACAACTCATGTCTAACCTAGATAAGTAGAGAAAAAATCGATTCTGTCAAATTTGATGTCAAAATGATCTGAAATATAAAAAATATTTAAACGCAAACATCAACTTTATTCGACCTACCAAGAGCCTATTATACAGTTGCTCTGCAGCAGTTGCAGAAAAGCAACATGTTTAAAGAGCTGCATTATTTTACAAATTGCAATATATCGTTAATGTATCGCTTGATATCATATTGGAGATCTTACACATATCGTGATACTGTATGTAGTTATCACCAGATAGATATAGATAGATAGATAGATAGATAGATGAATGGTAGATATAGATAGATAGATAGATAGATGGGTAGATGATTGATAAGACAGATAGATGAATGAACTCAGATAGGTAGATAGATAGATAGATAGATAGATAGATAGATAGATAGATGTAAGAAATAATATATTCATCGAAAAAGCAAAAGATTAACTTTACCATTATTAACATTTTTTTATTTATTATTGCATTCTTTTTCAGTTTTGTGCAATTTTAATTGTGAGTGTGGATCTATCGGTTACCTTTTAATGGGAGAGGGTATGGTATGGAAGTCCCCTCTACCTTAAACACTGATAATTTCACCTTTCAAGTATGAGAATTCTTTACTAGGTTTTCACATTTCTTCCCTACCACCAGGTTTGAGGCTAATACACATGAAGCTACACTTGCTGCCCAGTAGGTGGCAGTGTATGAAACATACAAACACTTTTTCACGGGGTTTGGTGTGAGGGATTGTCTTGGAGTCAATGAGTCCATACAATCAGCTGGTTTTCCTTAGATAGAAAACTGAATTAATCTGTATGATCTGGTTGAACTTTCTCTGTAAAGTGCGTTAAGATGACATGTGTTGTGAATTGGCGCTATATAAATAAACTGAACTGGATTAAGTGTTTCAGTGTTGAACGATGTAGTTAAGGTGAAGTGTTTATAGTTTATATTGGAGCTGTTTAGATAAAGCCCAGACTACCTACAAATACAGATATTTTACTAATCAATTACTAGATATAAACTAGTGCTTCATAAGGTATTACTTATGCAGGGCATTTTTCTCACTGACAAATTATTGTTTCTTCAGTGTTGGTGGCCCCTCTAGCCATTGTGCCCTGGGCAGTCAGCCTTATATCACCCATATCAAAAACTACTATTCTTTTTATGATTGTTATAAATGCGTCAAATAAGTATGTACAAGTTTTTCTCAGATGTTGTCAAGTACAAGCATCCAATAAAAAGAAGATAAGTTTGAAAAACAAATTCATGTTGAAGCAATGTTAGGAAACGGGGAATAAGTATCCAACACACTCGCTGAAGGTTTAGGTTTTGGGGAAAGCCTTTTTTATGGTTATGAAATGAACTTCTCTGAACTTCTCTGGTGAGATGTTGACCTGTTTCTCTTATGGTGTCCGGTTCTTTGCATGTTTCTTAGTCATTCCCTCATTTTTTTTCTCTGAAAGCAGTTTCAGATTTTTTTTTTTCTGTTATTTTTTCTTAAAAGTTTTGAATCATTTCATCTTCAGATTCTTCTAAAGAATGTCCCAGTACATTTCTGTATTCATCCTTCCTTTAGTTATATAAAAATCTGCCAGAACCATTCACTGCAAGACCATTTACCATCATGTCATTCCTGTGCTAATAAGAAACCTTTTAAAAGTCAATCAACTAAAACCAGCTGATATTTATCTGCACCTAGCAGCAGAAATCTGTATAAATACACATCTGACACACACTGCTGTTTTATGTGGCTTTCTACACCTTTTCCTTCATTTGTTTACTTTATCAAAACGGCTATATATTGCATTTATTTATATTTTTTTGTGTGGGCTACTTGGATATTTACAAAAATCAGCTTTGAAATCCAGATAGATTGAAATAGAAATATATTTATTGAGAATAACACTGGTGTGTTCAAAACGTCACAATGATTGCCTCTATATTCCACAGCTACAACCAGCAGATGCTCTACAGATGTCCTCTCTAAGACGCAGACCTGTACCTAAGATGAAGGAGATGGAGCGACAGAGCAGGTCCTTGTCGTCACAAATTGTAAAGGATTTCACCGTGAAGAAGGAGAAACTACTGGATTCTTCTAATCCACTTGGCGAAGCAGAAAAGCAGGAGGGTGATGGCGGTGTGGGGGGTAGCTGAAGACACAACATGACCCGTGGTTAAATAAGGGCTGCTGTTTTCCTTTGTGCAGCAAACCAATTGATCATTAATCGATGTGTGTACTGTATTTCTGCCTCGTGACCGCCCTGTCAGCTGTGATCATGCTTGTGAATGTCTAACCCAAACCCTCTCCCACCTGCCCCAATCCTTCCCCTGCAAAAAGAAAAAAAAACAGCAAATAATTTAAAGAAAAGCTTTCAGTGCTCATCTCAAGCTTCTCAGTTTGCCCCCTGCAAGTTGCAAAGGGTTAGCGAGCGATATGTTTGTCTTTTTCCACTTCAGTGAAGGGTGAATTCAGCTCGCCGCAATAAGAAATGGATTACCCGTTCATTAAGGGGGCTGCGTCACTCCTCATTGAGCTGGACAAATAACAAATTAATTCCTAGCCGCCTAATTTCTCTCTGTTCTCTGCTGAATTTTTCGATAGCGTCGAATTACTGATCACAGCCGCGTGAGCTCCCTCAACTTTTTATCAATTTATTAAATAAAATATGCCACAGTGGGGATCAGGTGAAAAAGGGAAAAATGTCTTCCTGTTTTTTATGACTGCAAGCAAAAAAAAAGGAGAGCTGGAGAAAAAAAAACTGTAAAAGTTATTTTTACTACTATCATAGTATTTTATCAGGACATCTCAATCTCCTTCTATCAGTCAAGTGCAGGTCAGTTGCTCGTGGTGTTTTGTAAAGTAGCGGTGGTGTATTGACAGGCTGGTATTGATGTTTCAATTAGAGCGGCGTTACATAGTGCTGCAGCATGGTAACACGGTGCATCTCCTGCCATCTGCTCTGCCTCCACGTCTGACGAACGAGGCACGTGGGGCTAATCGAGCCGCACATGAGCGATGGCACCACGATATCTGTCTCACACACACAGACACACACACGAACATCCTATGCGCACGTCCTTATGCAGAAAAAATGGTGCTTAGGAAGTGGGGGAGCTCCTCTGCTCTGCTGTTTAAAGAGCACCGCAGAAAAGCTTGGGTTTCCTCCCCTCATCTTGTGCCACAGGAGCAGCCAGCAGGTTATTTCTCTGACATGGATTCGGGCTAAAGCACCAGATGCACGAGATGAAATTCTTCAAAAGCTCCTCTTGATGAAAAGACAAAAAAAGGAAATGGCCTGTGCCAGGTTTCTGTGCGCTGGGACAGCCTGAAATAACACTGTGCATTATGCCTGGCATTACTGCCTGCCAAACCACACGAATCAAAGGCCTCATTGTGTGGATTACCTTGTTAATCTGCTGATGCCATTGAGCAGTATTGCAGGTGTTAATGTGCCAGATTTTTTTTTTCCATCTCTCTCTCTCGCTCTCTCTTCTTTTATTGGGGAGGTGTAGCGTCAGGTTTGTAATCTGCTTTAAATGCTTTCTGGGGAATGACACACTGAAACTCTGCCAAGAGATTGCGAAGAGCTCTCTGTTAAAACGGCACAGGGAGGGGACGCGGGGCGCTGAAGCCTGTGGGGACGAGCTGGTGAGCTGCACGCCCCACACCACTTGTTGAAATATAGGGCTGCATGAATAATGAAAGAGGGAGAGTGAAGCGATATTGCTAAAGCAGCCCCACAATGACATCCATCATAGTAATGCCCCATCGCTCTGCTTCTTTTGTCTCATCCTGCACTAACTCCAAGTTGCGTCTCTTTGGAGAAGCGAGCTCGGAGTCGTGCTCTGTATCTGCCTGGGCTGATAGACCAGAAACGGGGGAAGCCAAAAGAGATAGATAAATGCACAGAAAGGGAGAAAAGTGGAGAGAGTGAGACAGAAAGAGAGGTAATCCATGCTTCTTTTCTGCTCCCCGGGGTGGTCTCTTCATCCAGGGCCTCAAAGAGCCACAGAATACACCTCCCTGCTACAATGGAGGGGACCCACAGGGGCTGTTGCTATTTGAGTGTGTATGTGTGCGTAGTGGGGGTGCAGCTTTAAGCAGGCCTTTGAGTGGCCTAATTGCATTGGAATACAGCAGCCTGAGAGCTGATTCAGATCACGACGGGCTGCTGGAGGGGTTAGGGCCCGCACCTCGACAGCCACACTCAGCAAAAGAGCCCCGACACAAAGCGCACAATTAATGCTCTCCCTCTCGTTAACTCTCTCCCCACTTTTTGTCCTTTTCCTACTTTTTATCTCATCCCCCTCCTCTTGCTCGGTCTCCTCCCCAGCTCCATCCATCCCTTCTCCTGACCGAACGGCTCAGTATGTCGTCACTCACCCACCGTATTAATCCTCCCATGCAGCCTGTCAATCTCCCCATCTTTGATGGACTCAACAATTACAGTAAAGATGAAAGGCGTGGGCGGCCGCCTCCCATTATGTAAGACTTTCAACAGGCCAAAGATAAAAATGACTGACTTGCAAGCGGCTAAACTGAAATCAAAACTTTTACCGGCAAATAAAATATCTGGACGTGTGCTGTTTCACACAATCTGCACTGAAAAAGCAGAAACTAAACACATAAAAACTGAAATAAATGGCTTAATTTAAACAACTAAAAACTGAGATGTTTTGCATCCATACCAAGAAAAACAGCTTTTAGAACTGAAACAAGTAATTCTGCCTACATAATATTCTGATAGTTTAATAAATATTAATAAACTGCATTTATGTAAGTTTGAAGGAGAATGATAACATTTAAAATAAATGTAAATAAAGCGATAATCTTGCTAATCTGGTTTGTTCTTCCCAAAACGAATAAAAAATAAATAGTAAATAGTTTATTTGTGATGATCAAGGCAAAAATTGTAATATTAACAAGGTTTTCTATCTCAGCTTGGAAGTTTTTACAAGCATAACTTGCTAGCAACATTCTTTTTAGCATTAGCTTCAATGCTAAACAAAACATCAACACATATTCTTAAATCCTACAGTTATATTACAACTTTTTAGCTTTTACTAAGTTGATAGAGCTTCAATAAACATTATCACACAAAAACAACAGATAACTGATACAGTATGTGTAGTTAGTTCTAATAAAAATGTTTAAACAGGGTGCTACGTAGCTAATAATGTAGCTAGCAATGCTACATTTTCAACATTGTTGCTGCTACATAGCTAATAATGTAGCTAGCAATGCTACATTTTCAACGTTGTTGCTTTTACAGATCAATAAGTTACATTTTAATATTCATTTTTATGGTATAACTGTGCCCCATTCCTTCCATTTGAGGAAGTTCAGTGATTTTTGTAATTATTACAGTCGTTAAGAGTTAATATGACTATTTTGATTTATTTTTCTGATTCCAAATCTTAAATTATGAGCATTTACATATTTTTCTTCTACTAATAGTGAGAACTTCCTTTGCATGGAGTTGGGATGTTTTAACATTTTGAAGCTCTTTAATTCTTAAACTATATTTAATCAAGAAAAAGTTGGACAACTTTTAAAATTGAGGAACGATGGCTCCTCAAACTTGTCCGCCAACTACTCCTCTAACTTGAGACAAGTTAGAGGAGTAGTACAAATCTGCGTAATTTATAACTACTACTTAAAACAGTCTATTTGTGGCCCCATATTATATATTCAAACTGCCCTCCTCTTCCGTTTTCTGGTCCAAGTGTGTAAAGAAGTCAGTGAATTTTGAAAACATATCACATCTAACCGGCCCCCGCCTTTGATTTCCTTTATTACCCGAGCCGTGTCTTAATAAAATCTAATTATTTCCGCTCGCAGGACGTTTTTTTTCGGGTGAGAAACTGGCAGAGGGATGTGAGCTGATGTATGGGGGAGACAGTCGCCTAATTAGAGCGTTAGAAATTGAATCTTTACAGCACACGGGTCATATAATTATCCTACTGTTAATTTAACGCTTACATTCCCCACCGTTCACTTCACTCCCTTAAATGCAGTTTGGCAGCAGCTCAGCACCCAGTGCAAGAGAGGAGGCCCCCATCGTTGGCCCTTCCAAGCGACTGAGTAACAGCGGACCCTGCAGTCCAAATAACAAGGCTCGCATCATTTATGCATTGTTAAGCCATGTAATTGAAACGAGCTGTAGTTTGCATATTACACCATTAAAATAATGTGCTTTGCGTTTCTCCCAACACGACTATTTAAGCCTGTGTGGCGATGTGGTAATTCCTCGAATTACAGCCTAATTACCACAATGTTCTTTTGATTTGGCCGATTTCAATGTTACGCCACAATAATGTGGAATATTAGCAGAATGAATGACTGAACCGTGCCCGGAAACTTTTCACAGCATAACTTAAATCCTGGTGGCTGCATGAGCTGTCAGTGCAGCTGGAGTCACATCTATAAAGGATTATTAGTCTATGAAATGAGATCCATTAAAGGCCCAATCACAAATCTTTCATTAAAGAGCTCAGCTTTACATGGAATAGGACCGTTTGTGTGTGTGTTACTCTCTTGATCCTCATTATCCACTTTAAATCACAGAGTGTGCATCTATCACTGATGTAAACATTGTAATGATGTTTGTGCTTGCTATGAAAATGTACTTAATTTACGACAAGCATTAGAATTTTACAACATATTTGCATTTTCTGTCATTTTCTAACCACCATGTACTTTTAAAATAATAATGTCTGTGTATTGAATTACAGCAAACGATAAAGCCTCAAATGTAGTTAGCCTTTTAAAGCCTGATCAAAGAAATAGTCTCTGTTTAAATTTGAATTATTTTGATGCAATAAAGAAATCAAAGCAAAAGGTTAAAAGGTTACTTTCTATTTCTCTTTGTTTTGTGTATATCTGGATTTAAAAGACATTTTAAACACTTAAAATACCACACAATGCTGGAACAGCATTTACCACTTTACATCTGATGCCATTAAATAACAATGGAGAAAATTCGTTATACGGTTAAAGATAATAATAATGTCTTGTTTACGTAATTTTTTGTACCATTAAGATTTGAAACGTTGAAAGCAAAAAGGAAAAGTTTTGGAACTCCTTAATTCAGCATTAAGAGTTTAAAAAAAAAAAAAATCCAGTCCAGGCCAAAGAGAGACATTGTTCTCATGCCTTCCTCTGCACATTCCACGTTTGTCCCCCCATGAACTTTGTTGAATAAATGAACATATCTGATTATGATTTGTGAGTGTGAATATTTAATATATAGACCTTTGTATGTTCACTTACCAGTTTGGAATATTTTTGTGAAAGTATTTCTGTGATTGCTTTTTTATTGCCTTTTAATTTTACTGCCGGTTCGACGTTATTAAATAAAATGTTTAATTACAGTTTTAGTCATTTGCATAGTGAGAACGTTATAAATTGGGGATATTGGGAACTGTACGTGCTGATTTATCGCTTTAATTTGTTGCCACTAGGTAATATGTTACATCTGGGGAAGTGAATTGTTGTAGGCCAGACTAACCTACGGTGCTTTTTAATTGCGTCTGTACAGGAAGAGTTCACGCCTTTAAATCTAAATGATGACAACACCCAGAAGTTGTAAAGTGAAGACATGCTTCTGGTTACAAACTATGGCATTTCTTTTTAGTTTCATTCATCTCTGCAGAGTAAGAAGCAGCTCTCAGGACAGGCATAATCTCATCTTTTTCAACTCCTCTAGTCCTTTCTTCCTTTTAGGGGCCGGGGGTTCCTCACTCCTCCCTTCTTTATCCCTGCAAAGGCTTTGTCCCCACGGCACAGAGACTCTCTAAATAGAGGCCTGTTTAGAGGAGGGGGACAGCAGTGACGTAACTGCTGTTGTTTCATTTACCTCTCCCTATGGCAACCAGCAGCGGTTGGCCAGGAATGTCCCCTCTCTGGACAAAGTCCTGGTCCCTGAAGCTGACATCGGGTGGAACGACAGCTGGGATGGGACGGAGACTTGCCCTCCGTGCCCTGAACTAGAGGCCTTAGGTCAGACTTAATCCTTCAGTTCACCTCCGTCTGTTTTCACCTCAGTGGACATTTAACAACCAGACAAGTCTCTGACACACTGATACCTCTAAAACAGTCCTCTAGAAGGCTCAAAAACTATTTTAATAACTATTTTTACTAATGTAATAGTGACACATCTTCATTTCTTTCTTCACATTTTTTTAATAGAAAAAAAAATAATTAGAAAGTTCCAAGTTCCTTTTTTTCATCTGTGGGTCAGTTTCTGGTTATCAGTATGATAACTCATAGATTGATTACATTCAGAGTAGCTCAACAAAGCCCTTCCTCCACCTGTTGCTGCACACTACAATCACTAAAAATATGGAAAGTAGTTAAAGGTTAAAAAGCATAAATAGCTCTAATTTTTGGAATGCATTACTATTTTGTAAAACTCAAAATAAATGTTGCTTTTCTGCTACAGCTAAAAACAAACAATCAAATTATACTTTAATTTGTTTTACATTTCGTTATTTTTTTGTTTTTTTATTTACATTTTATTCAGTCCAATGAGAATCCATGACTGGTTTGCCCCGCCCACCTGCTCCGTTAACTCTGGAATTTGATTGGTTTGTTGCAGTTTGTTTACTCGGAACAGCTGAGCATCTTCACGTGTTCCTAAAAGAACAGTAAGTGTTTTAAAAAGGTTAAAATTCACTGTTAAATTTGACCAAATCTCAAGTTGGCTGTCTGTCAACAAATTAATCATAAAACAATTTATTCTACTTTTGTCATTTAAGACTATTTAACATAAATAATATTTAAAAAACCATCTGTATGCTTCAATCAGACTTTTGCAGACTGATATTCAGTTTTTGTTTTATTTTGACAATTGTGTTGTTATATTTCCCCCTGAAGGTCAAACAAGAGACCATCCGTGTTTGTTTGGTGTATTAGATCCATCAGAAATGAGCAAATATATGTTTATTCAGATTTATAAATAAAAAAGACGCCCCTAACTTGTGTTCATTGATCGAAATTTTAGGGAATTTATTGTTTTGCTGCATAGAGAGGGGATGCATCTCTGAAGTGCGTCTTTTTTATTTATTTAAACATTTTTGTGTCTTTTGAGGTGTTTTTACTGCAAAACAAGACAAACCTTCAATTTTTATAGTTAACATTACATTTAATCATGATGTGTTTATAACCTGCGTATAACCTTCTTATTTGTGCTAGTTTAAATAGTTATTTTAATGTAAAAACGGTGTACTGCAGTAAAGTTTTATAATAAATTAAATAAACAGCATTTTTCTCCAATAAAACTAAATGATTCATAAAACTGCAGAAAATTGCACATTTGTTGCAAATCAATTTGTTTTCTTTAGATCTGATTTTTACAATACACACATAAAGATGAAACATAACTGTGAAACTAATTAGTATCATTTAGTGCCAATAAAGCAAACATGGCTAACACAATCACATTCCCACCATGTAAACTACGTCTAATGAAGTTTTGCGTAATATAGCCCCAAAAACTAAGCGTCTGCTTTCTGCAGAGGAAACCCTCAGCTGGAAATGGACTACCTGTAGTCTGAGTCTGGATAAAAGATGACTGACAAAGTAAATCAACTGGATCTTACAGCTGCGCTGCTGATCCCGGGGCTCCTTCTCCTCATGCTGCTCTCCGGCTCTCCGCTGCCACAGGAGCGTCAAACTCGCACCTCACCAGCAAACAAGGCAGTGTTTGTTGAAGATCCCGTCTAGCCAATCCGCGCGCCGTTACTCTTGGCAACTGTGTCCATCATTTTTCAGCGCCCAATGAGCGACGGGGGCGGCGCGGAGTCCAGGTGCGCCTCGGCGTCCACTTGGCAGAGCGCCTGGGAGCCGCCTATGGGCAGGAGCGGAGCTGTCAAATGCGAGGTTCCTTTAATAAGAGCGACCAGTCCGGCTCCGGGAGTCATGGCGACCGCAGCGTCTAACCACTACAGCATCCTCACCTCCAGCGCATCCATCGTGCACTCGGAGCCCAGCGTCATGCAGCAAGCCACGGCGTACCGGGACGCGCAGAGCCTGTTGCAGAGCGACTACCCGCTGCAGAGCAACAGCCACACGCTCAGCCACGCGCACCAGTGGATCACGGCGTTGTCCCACGGAGAGGGGACCCCGTGGTCCTCCAGCCCGCTCGGCACCGAGCAGGACATCAAACCCGCGGTGCAGGGCACCCGGGAGGAGATGCACAGCTCCAGCAACAACCTGCAGCACCAGTCGCGGGCGCCCCACCTGGTGCATCAGGCGCACGGGAACCACCACGACGCACGGGCGTGGAGAACCACCACCGCGGCGCACATACCGAGCATGGCGACGACGAACGGCCAGAGCCTTATTTACTCCCAGCCGGGCTTCAGCGTCAACGGGCTGATCCCGGGCAGCGGGCAGGGGATGCACCACCATAACCTCAGAGACAGCCACGAGGACCACCACAGCCCGCACCTCAGCGAGCACGGCCATCCACCGTCCCAGCATCAGCACCAGCACCGGCCGCAGAGTCACCACGAGCACTCGGACGAGGACACGCCGACATCCGACGACCTGGAGCAGTTCGCCAAGCAGTTCAAGCAGCGGAGGATCAAGTTGGGCTTCACGCAGGCGGACGTGGGACTCGCCCTGGGGACCCTGTACGGAAATGTTTTTTCCCAAACAACCATATGCAGGTTTGAGGCCCTGCAGCTCAGCTTCAAAAACATGTGCAAGCTGAAGCCTCTGTTGAACAAGTGGCTGGAGGAGGCGGACTCCACGTCGGGCAGCCCGACCAGCCTGGACAAGATCGCGGCGCAGGGAAGGAAACGGAAAAAACGGACCTCGATCGAAGTGAGCGTAAAGGGAGCTTTGGAGAGCCATTTTTTGAAGTGCCCTAAACCGGCCGCGTCGGAAATAATCACCCTGGCGGACAGTCTTCACCTGGAGAAAGAAGTGGTGAGAGTTTGGTTTTGTAACAGGAGACAGAAGGAGAAACGCATGACGCCTCCCGGAGGAGCGCTGCCGGGCAGCGAGGATATGTACGGGGACACGCCGCCGCACCACGGGGTCCAGACCCCGGTCCAATGAACTCCGCTGGAGCGCTCCTCCAGGACTTATTCACCCTTTTTATTTATCCCCGAGGTTATATATAAATCACTGGACTATGAGACGATCTAGTGGGTGTTTTATGTATAATAGATTGCAGCGAGAACCTCCACGATATCT
Source organism: Cyprinodon brontotheroides (assembly GCA_018398635.1). Taxonomy (NCBI): domain Eukaryota; kingdom Metazoa; phylum Chordata; class Actinopteri; order Cyprinodontiformes; family Cyprinodontidae; genus Cyprinodon; species Cyprinodon brontotheroides. The sequence goes on from JAGKQL010000063.1 coordinate 7,350,725, forward strand.
GCAGTGAATGTGTGAGAGGGGGGGTGGGGGGGCAGTCTGTGCTCTCCGAGAGCGCACCAGCACTGTGAGGCGGCTGTAGCCCCTGATTGTGTATTAAAATTATATTTGACTCTAAACATAATAATAATAAAACAGGGATGGAGAATTTAGATGGAAAAGCCTAGCAGAGTAGTTTCCATTTGACACTTTTTTTCTATCAACTCCAACATCTTTCTTGCTGTGTGCAAAAAAAAGCGGGTTAGTTTGTAGTAGCTTCAAAATGTGCATTGGGGGTCACAGAAAGCCGCGTTAATGGAGCAAACTGGGGGCCAGTAAAGGCTGCAGCCCCAGTGGAGACACATCTGTCAGCAACAAAGAGGACAGCTGCCTTTCAACTATTATTATTATTATTATTATTATTATTATTATTATTATTATTATTATTATTATTATTATTCGTGCTGCGACCTCTGCAATTAGTGGTATAAACACCAAGTGCGCTCGGTTTTTAACAGTCGTCAAACCCAGAGTTCAATAACAGGATCTCTTCCCTCAGAGCGTTTTTTTTATTATTATTATTATTTATTTATTTTTATAATTTTTTTTCCTTCAAGATTTTTTTTTAAAGCTCCAAGACGACTGATTTAAATATCTGGCACTTTTTCTATAATGACAAAATGGGCTCTATGTCTCTGCAGAAATAAGATGGCAGCATAAACATCCAAATCCACTTAAATATGGTGAAACCTTCAACAAAAAGTCACAATTTAACCCATCTTGTTTTGTTTTGTTTTGTTTTGTTTTTTTTTTTTTTTTTATAATTTTCCACAGGGGTACTTTTTCTTTTTTTTTCCCTATTAACAGAATGATGACTTTTGCTTAGATCCATAATGACCAGAACCTGCTGATTGGGTTTCAGGATCCAGCCTTCTGCCATATTCCCTTGTTGGTCTTTTTTTCGGTCCAATTTCCGCTCAAATGCGTTTAATTTGAAGCCATTTTATTGTTATATTTAAATGTTGGTGAAATTAGATTCATTTGAACAATTTCGCGTAAACGGAAAAAAAAAAACAGCAAAAACGGAAATCCGTTACAGACAGATTATTAAGGCTTATAAACGCTCAGAAATGTTCCCATTTTCCATTATAACTTATGCTTTCGGTCAATAATAATAATGATAATTATAATTATAATAGTAATTCGATTATTGTATGAAAATTTTGGAAATATTATTTAAACGTGTTTTTTTAAGTGCAAATACCATATTATTATTATTATTATAATTATTATTATTGCTTTATTGTAGAGGGGAAAATATAATGATAGAAATTTTATTTTATTTTTTTAGCTTTACGTTGTTTTGTTTCTTGTTTGAGCTTGTAATTTATTACGTAATTCTTTTTTTTTATCTAGATGACGCAAAAGACGAGATGAATTTCTATAAACGGGACGCAGAGGGCTTTTGTTCTGCAGCGGGAACAGGGACAAATTTTTTTTTATTATTTAACTTGCAGATTGACACAAATCTGGACAGTCAAAAGCTCAATACATTATTGGAAAAAAAATTAATCAACCAACCTTTTATTCTAATTTTTTTTAATGACTTAAAGTAATTACTCTGCTACTCTGCTGTTTTCCATATATATATATATATATATATATATATATATATATATATATATATATATATATATATATATATATATATATATATATATATATGCTTTACAATTCCAATAGTAGCTCGCTTTATGTGTTATGCAGAGACACATATCCAGGGGAGGAGAAAATTTCCTTTTGTTTTTTATTTTCCTGTTGTTTCTGCAGAAATGATCACTGAAATTTCTCTTCGGTAGCTTTAATGAATTGATCAGATTTGACTAAAGTTGTGGGATGTAGACCTGTAGCAATCCAACGGTGTGGATTTGTTTTTGTTTTACTGCTTGTTTTCATTTTTATCTTTGGGGCTGTGGGGGGGATGTGGTCATATTCACTGGATGAACTTGGGGTAGATCTATCAGAGGTGATAAATGCCCGCTGGTGTCACATGAACAAAGGACTTGCACATTTTTAAATAATGAGGTTGATATTAAAAAGGCTTTTTTTCAACATCAAGCCTACATGGATTTTTTTGGGGTTTTTTTTTTTGGTAGTGCACAAATAAACACATGGGATGTGAGTGGTGCTGCAGCAGGTTCATGCTCTGCCTGACAGCTTTGGTTGCAGCTCAGTCGTTGGAGACGAATTAATGGCTGCGAGAAAATGAGAGTGGATGGAGGAAAGATCGTGAGTTGATGATGTGTTGTTTCTGCCCCAAGGCTGCTTTTAAATGGACTGACTTTGGCCGAGGAGGCCACAGCTTTCATCTGGGGTTCAATTAGCTCTTCAAGCTGGGGTTCCAGGAGCAAAAGTGGTCAATGGAAGGATTAAAATGGGTTCATTTTAGAAATCTCTGTTAACCCCTTAAAATTGCATGTTATTTTATTTGCATTTCTAAGATTCCCATTGCAGCTGTTCCAAGATAACCACAAAAGGATTTTTTTCCATCTATCTTTACATTTACTAGTTCCTATGGAGCCTTTTAATGGGGCTCACATGAAGATTTCTAAGTAAAACACTAAAAGCAAAACAAACCTGCCATTAAAATGGTAAAAAAAAAGAAAGAAAATATCTACTAAGAAGCACTTGATTTAATAAATATTCTGCTAGCTTTCAGCCTTTAGTTTTTATTTTCCTGTTGCATCGTCTCTCTAATATGCTCCTAAAATGAGCTGCTGTGATGTGTGACTTCTGGGTGACAATATTTAGAAAAGGAAACTCAAAGGTTCTGGATTTAGATGCAATAAGGCAGCAGGAACATGAAAAACAATACACCTGTACTTTTTAATTTTCATTTAAAATCATATTTGTAATCTTAAATGTGGGCGAGCCAGGAACCAGCCTGATCTGTGAAAGGATGGGATGGATTGATCAGTTGTGAAAGCACACAAACTTCACGCCTCCACCCAGGTGGACTCTAAAGGGTGCAGTTTGATTTGAAAACACAGCAACATAAAGTTATTTAGACCAGCATTTGCACTGATACTAAACTCAGCTGCTTGTGTTTGGATTCACATCAGCTGGCTTGTGGTGAACCACACAGTTCACATCAGTGGACATCCCCCCCTCTGCCTCACCATCATCATCACCATCATGGTCGTTATCCGTTTGACCCGACCTGCCATTTGGACGCCTCACATGAATCTACACCAGCCCATCTCCCTTCCTCTGATGGATCCCAAGAAGACTTTTGAGAAAGGCTGTGTAATAAAAAGGGAAGCTCGCCTCGGTGCCCTTCATCCGCTCTCTAGCAGATGCAATTAATAGCTCGTTGCGTTAATTACACCTTCCTTTTTATTTAGGTGACTTCACATTTCCCATCAGGCTTCCAGAGAAAGAAAGAAATAATAAACCAGGGCTGAGCTGTGGAGCTGAATGAACTGTGAAGGATGGAGGATAGTTGGTGCTCAAGCGCCATCTAGTGGCAACAAGAAGAATTAAAGGGTGAGTTTAACATCTCTTCTCACTGTCCTGCAGACAGGAAGGGGTTTGAAAAGACAGGCTGCCTGCCATCTAAACATGTCCTGATAAACAGATTAAATGTTTGATTATTTTAAAGGGAAAACATTCAAAATGAAATAAAAAAAACTGAAATGAACAATTTCAGTTTACATTCAATATGCCAGGATTCTCCATTTTACTTTCAAATCCACAAAAAATATAGAGTGGTGAGTTTTTATTTTTATAATATGTGTTTACTTAAAGTTATCAGATTTTCTAGCACTTGGTGAGGATTCATTTTTCAGTTTATTCTCTAACAAGAGCTTCAAAGACATGCCAGTCAATTCAAAGTACTGTACCTGCCTGAGCAAACAGACATTTGAGATAATGAGTCGAAAGAAGATTAATACGAGTAATAAATATGAATGAGAAATATGTCTGAGTGCAGAAGTCATTTATTTAGGTGAATGAGCTGAACAGTTTGTTTTTATGTCTGTTTGCTTCATTTTAAAGCCAGTTAGAAACACATCATCAAAAAAACAAAATAATGTACAAATAACATTAATTTGTAAAAGAAAAAAATGTCATGTAGTTAGATTACATGTTTGAGTAATCAAACATTTTTATTCGCATTACAGCTGTCATATTCTTCTTATAATTACTGAGCAGGGTTTTTTAATTCCTTAACTGGTATTTGACAAATTTCTTTTTATTTTATTTTTTAAGCTGTGCTTCACATCTTTGAGGTTTGGAGGGCCTCCCTGCCATCACCCTCATTTTTAGCTTCAATCAAGCCAAAACTTTGCCTGAAGCCACTTCAGAACTTTAACAGTGTCTCCAGGCAGGGGAAACACGTTGGTTCAAAATAAAATATTTTAAGGTTTGCTGCAAGAGCACAGAAAAAGCCAATGAACCCAGTAAACAAGCTGGAGATAAAGTTAGAAAATAGAGACAACATTTTTAGTGCAGAAGTGAAAATCTGGTGTGATCCCTGGTGCAAAGAGAGTTAAAATAGTGTATATTATTACTATTAAATGAGTTTCTGACCAGTTTCTTCAGATTCAAAAGACTATTTAAAAGCAAAAGTGGTTGGAGGAGAAGAGCAGCTTAGACGCTATATTGTGATTTTTATAATAATATAGAAGTGGAGAACCTCATGAGATCTTGTTGTTAGTCTGCTGCAGACGGAGCAGAGCAGCTGATTAAAAGGCTATACATTTTATAATAGTCTATAATTGCTTATAAATATATATATAAAAAAAAAATTATTTAAGATTCTTTTAGCAATATTCTGGAAGAATACCAATATCGTGCAATGAAATATCACTGTATTTAACTGAATAATTTTTTTTTAGCACCCCTAACTTGAACGCTCAGACAGTATAGAACAGAAAGCTTGTTTTAGCATCTGTTACGTAGATAATTTTCTTTTAAATTAAGTCATATAAACAATTGTCTCCAATGTTTATGAAATATCACTTTTAAAAAAAATAAAAATAAAAATTCAATTAATGAATTCTAATATGTAATGATAAAGCTTCAGGTTTTATGTTAGCAGTCTGATCCTTTCATTCAGTCACATTCTGTCACATTCTGAGCCATTTATTTATAAAATGATGCAAACTAAACAAGAAGATGCATCAAGTTTCAGTAGGTTTGTTTGTGTGCTGGTCCACAAAGAACATTTAGAATTAATTTAACAAACTGGAATCATTCAGCGGTTCAGGTCAGCAACAAGCTTATATTACTTTTTTCAACTTTCAGAGAGGAAAATGGTTAATGGAAAATGTTAGAAGAATAGAATAGAATAGAATAGAATAGAAGTACAAGCAGCAAAACGACCTGGAAGCAGGCAGCTTCAGAAGAAGGTAAAAATCCCTAAAATGTTTTACCACAGCTTCATTATTCTTCAATAGTTTCACAACTTTTTTTTTTTTTTTTATAAAAAGTGTAGCTGCTCAGTAGGCCTACTTCAGAGCAAATAAAGATTTCCAAACTTCAACACAAAGCGGTTTGGTCCTGCTGAATGTGTGAACTTCACTCAACCGGATAATATTCTGGTTGTGTTTGAACACAAAGTCAAACATCATGTCCGCCTCTAAGACGAGCAAAGAGGAGTCCAGCCTCGGTGTCAATCATTATCCAATCTGCCCCCCCACCATCAAACACACAGATAACATGGATACACGCTGGCAGGCTGCTCCCTTTGACATTGTTGTTCATTCTCACTCAGATGCATTGCGGCTTATTATTATTAAGTATACATGTGCGCGGGATTGTTCATTTGTAAACCAGTTATTGTTTAATTATAACTTCTCTTGAACTTTTGCTGAACAGCAGGGTGAATCGTGTCTCCCCTTCAGTGGGTAATTACTCAGACCACAATCGCTCAGCCTGGTTTGTGAAAGATGCTCATCCCTGAGCTTTGCCCTCCTCCACAAACCCTTCTTCTGGAGGTTAGCCCTGGGATTAAAAAAAACAACAAAAAATAACCTCTTCACATTTTTCTCTCATTAAAATCATAAATCTAGATGTATTTTCCTGGGGTTTTATGAATGCAAAGTGAAAGGAAAACAATCCATGGTTCCTTCACTCCCCTTCAGCTGATACTTTGGCTTATCGGTTTGACTCATCTAGACACACAAACTTTTGCTAAATCCATTTTTTTGGTCAAACCACACAGAGACAACTGTTAAACCCTTCCACACATTCTGGATTAAATAAGCTTTGCTGGAATCCATTCCACTGCAGCTCTGGTTTGTGTGGTTACCGTTGCCGTGGCGCTGGAAGGTCGACCTCCACCTAAGATTCCGGATTCCAGGACTGTCCTTCATTAAGCTCCATCCTACGACAACCAGCTTCCCTGTTAATGAGACAGGTATAATACTGCCACCACCGTGTGTCACCATGAGGATGCTTTGCTGAGCAGCATTTATAAAACTCTAAAGGGAAAGCTTCTTAGGGCTTTTATTCTAATATTCCCTGAAAGTGGAATTTAAGGCGTATCAGGCTAATGGTTGCAGTTGATTTCAGAGCAAAGTGGGAAAAAAATGAAGGAAAACAAAAGTTTTCTACAGTCAAACACCAGTTTTGCCTTTATTGTGGCAAAAAACATGCACTTTACTTTAAAGGTACATACTGTAGTCACATTATATGCCTATCAGGTTATATAATCCAAGCGCTGATTCTAATAGTGTTTTGATTGTCCTGTTTGAGCCTAAATGGAATCTAATCACTGGGCACGATAGGCTAAGTTAAACAGACACAGCGCCATCTACCTGCAGTACAGCAGAACTACCAGAAAGCCAGATGGTGGCCATTGATGCAGCTACTAAATAAGTACCAACCATTCCTAATGAGAGCTAAAAGCCTTGCTAACACTAGCAGCACTATTAGCAAGGACTGTTCTTTGTTCTCAAAATTACATCAGGAGTTCCAAACTCGCTCGCCTCCATCGCTGCGGCTTCTTGATTAACTGTCTGCATGCGCAGTGAAGTAATCCCAGTCACAAGGTGCTGTTATGATAAATATACACAGAAAGGCCATATTTACTTAAACATTTATCAAAAAACTTAATTAAGAGCAATAATTTGACATAAAAACAAACAACAGGGTTAGTTACTGTCATATAAATAAATAAATAAAAAATGTCAAATAAGGTGACTATGTACCTTTAAGATATATTTATAGAGAGAAAATTTACTTGAAGGCCCCATGACCTTTTTAGGAGCTCTCTAAACTCCATGAGACCAAAAACTCCTCTAAATACAGTTGATCCAGGTATTTTTTCTTTCTCTTTTTAAAACGTTGGTGAAATTGCTTAAAAAGTATGAAGATCCCATGCCTCAGTTTTGCTCCTAAACAAGAAAAACTTATTTATTTTTTAGAAATACTGCGTAGTCTAATAAGTCTGAAAGGTCACAGTTTAATAGGAGGGATGGAGGAGAATACACCAATAGGCTTCCTCTCATTTTCCAACAGAAACTCTTTAACTGAAACTCTAGTCAGAGGCCACAGGTTGTTTTTTTAAGAAGCAATGTGACCATGTCTCTCCTTTTTTTTTTTTTTCTAGTAGGCAGCAAACAAAAGATGCGTTTGTATCAAGCCTCGTTGGGCTTTATGAGACAAGCAATCCTGATCCCGAGCAACACTGTTTATCTTTTCAGCAAGCATCAGATCAGGTCTCTGAGCAGCCTCTGTGTGCCGTCGCTTGTTTACAGTAATTATACAGGGGTATCACAGACAGACATAGGCGCGTGCAAATAAAACCGGTTATTCTCACCGATTTAGTCACAGTGAAGCAAAGCTGCCCGTGGGTTTCTGTGCTTGAATGGGTTTAGAAAACTGAGTGCTGGCGTTCTCAATAACATGGATTAAAAAAAAAAAAACACCCTACACAGACATATCAAAAATAATAAGCTTTAGAGACGACAGTATGGACTGTCAGGGATGTCTTCATTATTGTAGCCTGAGACGGGGAAACCAGAGAGGGAAGCCGCATAATGATGGGTATCACAGAGAGGCCTCCCTCAGGCGGGCCTGGGGAGGTTTCAGGCCCGTCCTTCTGCTCTGGATGACAGGACGCACCGAGAAACATGAGGAACAGGGAACCTAGGTCTGCCATTCACACCTTACTTCATTAACAAGCTAAGACAGATTCATCCCTAATCCAGAACATCACTCACATCAATGCTGCACTTAGATGTTGCTTCCTTTTTGATTTGTCCACATTTTGACACATTACAGCCCCAAATATTAATGTATTTAAATGGGACTTTGTGAGATTAGACCCCAATAATGAGAGAGGTGGTTCTGCACAGTGGAGTTTGCATCTATTCAATCACTTTTTACTGTAAATGCAGCAGGAACTCTAACCTTTTATGTCTCTATCTGGTTTTTACATCAACATTTCTTTGCAAAAGAGATCAAACTCTGTTTGTCCAGAACGACTCAGATTCAAAGCAGCCATTTCTTAATATGCTTTAATCTAAGCTTTTTAACTGCAGCTGTATGTTTAAGCTTGTTATCCTGCTGGAAGCTTAATCCGGGATTGTCCTGGATTAAGCTCTGTCTAAATCTAACCAGCCTACCTGTCCCTGCTCAGCAGAAGAATCTCCCCAAACAAACAAATAAAAATTACCTTTTTTCTTCTAAATCTACTTTATGGAACCCATTCACATCACTGGAAAGTTGAAAAAATACACTTATGAGATTTAAAATTAGAATATTATATATTAAGTATCTCATAAAAATTACTTTTTAATGATAAGGTCAAAGTTATGACTTTTTAATCAAATAATTCAGACTCTGAAAGTTGGATTTTGTTTCTCATAATTAAAACTTTGAACGTTGAAAGTTTGATAACTAAAAAAAGTCTCATTATTATGACTCTACACTGCAAAAACAATCTAGAAACAAGTAAAAGAATTCATTAATCAACTGTATTTACCCTTAATTAATGATTTGCCAATGGAATGACTATTTATTACTCTTAAAATAAGGTAAGGTAATTAGATAATATGCACTTGAAATAAGACAATGCAATTGTTTTTTCATATTTTAAATAGAAATTGTCTTGTTCAATTGGCAAATTCTCAGTTCAAGAACAAAATGCACAGATTTTTAGAAAAAATGACTTATTTTTTGCAGTGTACTCTTTGAAATTTTGAAATGTTCCTCATAATTGTGGCAACACCTCACAATTTTGACTTTGAACGTTGAATGTTTGACTTGATTTCTCATAATTATGTTCAAAATGTTGAAATACCATGTGCCTTTCGTTTACTAATCGCACATGGTATGTCATGGTATGTCATAGTATTCACATGGTAGTTTCAAGTGGAAAAAATGAGCTTCCATTTTTTTCTTCCTTAAATAAAGACCAGAACCCGAGGTCACGACTCAAACCGTCTCCAGTCAACAGATTCTTCCTCCTGACCTTTGGATCTCTGCAGGGCATTTCTGAAAGTTGCACTAGATTTTATTCCAGGGTTTCACCATAACAGGAGCTGGACATAATATTTTCATGAATCCTTTTACTTAATTTTTAAATGTATACACTCCTTTGCTGTGTTTTTTGGTTCTTTTATACTGGGAAAAAAAATCAAAATCTAGATGAGTCATTTTGTTCTTAAAATAAGTGCATTTGTTCTTGGATTGAGGGAGGTAAAAGAGACATTTTTCAATGGAACAAGACAATTCTACACTTAAAATAAGAAAACACAAATGCATTGTCTTATTTCAAGTGCATATTATCTAAGTATCTTATTTTAAGAGTAAAAATACTCATTCCATTGGCAAACTTTCATTTATCTAGTCTAATTAAGGGTAAATACACTTAATTTAAGACATTGTTACTCATTTCTAGATAATTTTTCCAGTGTTTACATACATTTGCAGTAAAGTGAAAACATTCAAATGCTGTAAACACTTTTGCAGGTTACCATAGAACACCACACTGCAAACAAAAATAAATTAAGTGCATTTTCTCTTGAATTGAGCAGGTAAGTGTGACTTTTTGCCAATGGAAACAATTAAGATTTAAAATAAATAAAAACAAGTGCAGTCTCTTATATCAAGTGCATAATATCTAATTATCTTATTCTAAGGCTAAACATACTCATTCCATTGGCAGATCATCTTATTTACCCTCTCAAATTAAGGGTAAAATCACTTACTTTAAGAATTTTTTTTACTCATTTTAAGATAATTTTTGCAGTGCATTGCAAAGACAAATCACAAGATGAACTAATTGCTATGGATCCCCCGGTCAGTATATCAGCCTCATAGAGGAGCGTGGCATCCAGGAATCAAGCTGTAGCCGCTCAGCCAACAGCCTCCATGAATCACAGCAACAGAGGCAGCGGCGCTGGAGTCAGTAGCTGAGGAATAATCATTGGGGAGGCAGTCCAAATTAATACTTCAGCCGAGGCCGCTTCATTCTCCGTCATTAGGGCGCATTACAGGGCCACAATATACATCATTAAACCAGGCATAAACAATTCATTAAAAGGCCGTTAAGAAGACAAGCTAATGTCACTTCTCCCTGTGGTATTAATAGACTGTAAAATGGCAGAGGGGTTAAGGCAAAAAGGATCATTCTGCAGCAAATACCCAGTCACTCATCCTGAATAACGGCCAGTTGTTATATATTCAAGAGCCAAGATGTCTTCTCTACCAGTCACATATGATGCAGAGATACTTTTACATTGGTTCAGGCAGCAAGATGGTGTAATGTTTATGGGAATAAAGGGGGAGGGGGGATTAAATGAAGCCACTTTGTTCTCCAGTCACGTTCCTTTTCTGTGATCAAAACAAGATCATGGGGATTAAAATTACACTGGAAAAACAATCTAGAAATAAGTAAAAAAAATTCTTAAATTAAGTGTATTTACCCTTATATTGAGTAGGTAAATGAGATAGTTTGCCAATAGAATGATTATTTTTACTCTTAAAATAAGATAATTAGATAACATGCACTTGAAATAAGACAATGCAATTTTGTTTTCTTATTTTAAATGTAAATTGTTCCATTGGCAAAATGTCTCTTTTACCTCCAATACAAGAACAAATGCACTTATTTTAAGAAAAAAATGACTTATCTAGATTTTGATTTTTTTCCAGTGTAAACATGTTTAATTAAAACCTTGAGCAAGAGAAGAACTCAAGTAAAAAGTAGGCTTTAAAGATATTACTAAAGTAAGAGTAAAATGTAGTTTGTAAGAAGTCTAAAGTGCTGGGTAACTGATTTACCTACTGCCAATGATCATAATAACTGATTTAATATTTTACACTGGAAAAACGATCTAGCTTTAAGTAAAAATTGTCTTAAATTAAGTATATTTACCCTAATATGAGTAGGTAAATGAGATGATTTGCCAATGGAATGAGAATTTTACTCTTAAAATAAGATAATTAGATAATATTCATTTGAAATAAGGCAATACCATTGTATTTAATTTTTTAAATGTAAATTGTCTTGTTCCATTGGCAAAATGCACTGGAAAAACAATCTAGAAATGAGTAAAAATGTCTTAAATTAAGTTTATTTAACCTTATTTTGAGTAGGTAAATGAGACAGTTTGCCAATGGAATGAGTATTTTTACTCTTAAACTAAGATAATTGGATAATATGCACTTGAAATAAGGCAATTCAATTGTGTTTTCTTATTTCAAATGTAAATTGTCTTGTCCTATTGGCAAAATGTCTCTTTCCCCCCCTCAATCCAAGAACAAATGTACTTATTTGAAGAAAATTTTTTTTTTTTCCCAGTGTAAAAAGGCTGTAAAACGTGGATCCGGTGAAGAACCTGTCGTTTTAAAAAACGCAATCTCTCGTTGCAGCAAAGCACAGATGCGGATCATACGTCCGCATGATTGGTTGAATAAATGCTGAGGTCAGCAGACAACAGGTAAGGAGCAGCCAACTGCTCTGTGGGTCAGAAATATCACCTCAGCAATGTCCTCCATGTTAGTTTGTCTAAATAAATGATGGCTTCTCATTAGCGGCACACTGAGTGCAATTTACTCACATCTGCTTGAGATGACGGGCCAGAAAAATGTGATTAGGTGATTCTTTTAGTAAGAGAAGCAATAAATCATGATTTTGAGTAGACTTTAAAGAAATTATTCAAATACAAATGTATTTTATAAGAAGGCTACTCAAGTACTGAGTAACTGATTTACTTACTATCATTATCATTATAACTGATTCAAAATAGATTGACTGACTGGACCTTATTTATACCCCAACACATGCCAGATTTCAACATGATGGTGAGCCATTTAAACACGACACCAATAGCAAAGCAGACAGTGGTACTTTTTTAATTACTGTTAATAACTGTGTATAGTTCATTAGACGGTTGGAAAAAAAATACACTCATATAATATGTTTCAAAACGCAATAAAGATCTTAAAAGAAAGATGTATTTGAGTATTTTAGTTTTTAGAATACGACTTGAAATTATGGGTAATCCAGAGCATCGATTAAAACCATAACCATTACATTACAAAATTATATATATAATTTTTTCATGTTTTTAAATTTCCGTTTTTGAGTTTTACGAAATGCATTCATTTCAAATTGTGTTATAGATCGCATTCTTTTCCCTTTTGATGGTTTTTCCTCTGGAGGGATGAGCCACTTCTGGTCTGCATGAACATGAACATCATTTTCAAGGCCAAGCATTTGTATTGAGCTTCAACTGAAGAGAATGTGAAACACAATTGAAAAGAATGCAATTTGTAAAACATAATCTAAAAAAGATACATTTGGAAATAACATTTTGAAAGAAAAGAAAGTGAAAAAAATATTTTTAAACATCTGAAAAAAACTCTCAAAACCCCTATTCTTATAAATAAGTTTTTCAGTTTTATTTCTGTTTTTTTTTTTTCTTTTAATTTACGAAACATGTTCTTTGCTTACAAAAATAATGGGACAAAACTCACTCCATACCCTGGCAGATTGTTGCAGCTATTCAGAGTAGAATCATCTGAAAAGAAAAACTATCCAACAGATGATGTTCTTCGTTGTTATCTTAATCTCAAAACAACATTAAAAAGACTTTATGTTTAAATCTAAGATTGTAAGACTTGGTTTGATGGAAACATTTTGCAGGAATGATGAATAATCTGTATGATGCTGTGGGCCTGTTCTTCCATCCTAGACATAAAGGAAACTAAAGGTGAGTCTTTTAAGAGATAGTTTGACCAAATCAACACAGAAATGAACCACAGACACAAAATCAACTCAAACAACTATAGAGGTAAGTCTTACAAAAAGAGATGAGACTGTGGGCTTCCTTTTTTTTTATTTCAGAGCTGGATAAGCTACCACAATAAAACATGAACCCGTTTTATGCCTTTTTTGTTTATACATCTTTAACTGTGATGACAATGTGACCATCTCAAGCAAATACAGTAAGAACTTTACATTACCTGAAGCCAAACTAAGCAAAACTGCAAACTACACAGGAGATAATAGCTAAATAAATAGAATCTTGCATATTTATTTGCATGGCTGATATACATACGGTGTAAAAACCGGTCAAAAACTCAGCCGTGAATCGAAATCAGCAGGTCGCTGTGATTTAGGACGTCGCATAACATTCAGACAGGAGTATAAGGCACAAATATTTTAATACTAGCGTTTACTTCGAAAAAAAAGTTGAAGTTTTCTTCCTATAAAAGAAAAGAAAACTGCCTCTCAAAGAATTCTGCCAGACACAAAAAATAAATAACCAGGATAGGAAGGAAATCTTCTAAATATGGTGGTTACAGCAGCATTTGACGGCCATCAGTGTTTCCTCAGTTAGTGTGTCGCTGACTGTGTCGTCGGTAACTTTAAAGCTAAGTCACAGAAAATCAATCCTTTGTGCTGAAATCAGCGTTAATTTAAAACATCGAGCTGATATGTATATGCAGTCTGGGTAAGCCCTGAGTTTGATTCATTTTAACAAACCCTGCCTGCTCAGTTTAATAAGAACAGGCCTCCTTCAGATCCACCTTCTGTTGAAGAAACGTTTAAACATAAAGAAGAGCTTCTGTCAGAAATGGCCACTGATATAGAGATTAACTAGAATTCAATGTTCTGTGATGGAAAGTTTAAAAAAAAGAAATATGGAGAGAATTAAATTCCACAATTGTTGCAAGTTAAAGAAACAGTTTTGTAAATGAAATGTGAGGCTAAAAAAACGTTAGGAGTGAAACTTTAAAATAAAAATAAAATAATTAATAAAAAGAAAAAGAGTTACTTTATTGTTTTCACTGATTCAGTTTTTTTATTATTTATTTTTCACATATATTTTTTTTTATCACAATTTGAGAAAACAGCAAAGTTTCTCTCAAAACCTGTTATAAAATAAAACGTTTTTCAAACTTTCCCTTTTGGATTACATTGTTTTTCAAACGCCCGTATACAAAATGTGTTCTTTGCAACAATAATGGAATAAAATTCATTCCATAGAAAAACTACTTTTAGAAAAGGAGCATAAACCACAGATGACAATTATTAAAGCTGTGAATCCTCCTCAAACAAAAAAACTTTAGCATAAAGAGCCAGAATGATCTAAGTAGTTTTTGATTAACTAAAATGAGCCTTGAGTTTCTAAAAAATCATTTAAAGACAAACTTTCAGTCATTTAAACCTATATTTGTATTCCTTGCCTACCCATTTTATTTCTCAACATTTGTTCTTAATTCTGCTTTGTTTTTAAACTACTTTTCCCTATCAATGTAGAGAAATATCAACATATTTGTGCCCCTGCAGATTTGTTATTTTTTGGTTTCTCTTTAGTCACTGTGTGAGATCATAAAACAATGTTGCTGCATCAGAAAAACAACACCTGGGTAAAGAAAACATTCAAATTGTAAATGGTGATTTCTTAATATAATATTAACCAAGGCAAAAACATCTTCTCTCCATAGGTCTGCTTCATACTCCACTGATTATGACTTCAGACCGACCATCAGACACGGTGGTGGTGGAGTAATGATCTGGGGTTTAGTAACTCTGCTGTCATCAGTATTTGTCTTTCAGGGAGATTAAGGTAACAAAGATGCTAAATCAGATCAAATCCAACAATCTGGATTTAAAAAAGTAAAAGACTGTTTTAAGCGCTGATTTTATGCACTGATTTAGGGAAAGACGTTTTCTAAACTCCAACTATAATAGAAAAATATAACCCCCTGCTGTTTATTATTAAATCAAAGTAAAAGACTCATTGCCCAGTGGCACACCAAATTCAGATGGTTCTATCTTTTCTTTAAAGAATCAGACATTTGAAAACATAAAGTTTGTTTATACTCAGGGAATCTCAGATTTGAATATTTGTTAAATTAAATGAACAAGATGGCGGGAGACAAAACACGTTTTCATCGCACCTTAAAGAGCAAATATATCCCCGATGGTTCTGGATGGATTTTAACTGAACGTTTGACATGAAGCTCCGCCATCAATCCTCCTGTGGTTCCAACCTTTCAGCTTAGCTGACCTAAAGCGGGACGTTTCTGACCTCCACTCAGATAGATGTTAACTGATCTCATCAGAACGGCGCTCTCATATCCTCTAGGTTTAAAAACACACCACCCCTGATTTTTATCATTGTTCTTTAGGACGTAGGTCCAGCAATCCCTCCAGGAGCCTTCTGGCTTCCCTAAAACGACAGACAGCATCTGGTTTTTGTATTTGGCAATAAATCAGAAATAGATTTTTACTCAGGCGTTCCTCAAATCTAACAACAGACATGTTTAACCAGTACAGTGAATTTTCCCCCTTCAGCCTCTGAAACCTCCGAGATAAAAATTAGGTATCAGAGCAGAGGTTTGACTGCTGTCTGTTTATGTGAATTACAAAAAAAGGAGTGGAGAAGTCCTAAATAGGAAAACAGAAAGGCACAATTATTATTCAACAAAAGCTTCCGATTGAAATGAGGAGCTTAAAGTTTTCTTTAAAGGAACTAAAAGATTTTTATAAATGTGTGAGCTTTACCTGCTGCTTAATGCAGAGATTTTGTTTAGCAAACTAGGAGTGGTATGATTTTAAAACTGATTGAGAACATTTTATCAGATCGTTCTGACAAGGCACTAAAAAAAAAACAACAATCCCAAACTGCTTTTTTTTTTCTTTCTTAAAACATTAAAATAAAGAACAGGTTTTTTTCACCTTGGAAAGGCAGGGTCACACACAGACGTGGTGTCGAGTCTCTAGGATGTTCGGCAGTATAAAAGACCATGAGAGGGAGACGCAGCTTCACCACAAAACCACCCTGATTCCAAGTTTCCACAAAATAATTAAGAAGGTTTTGTTTTTTTACAATCAGGAGACTATAAATCCTCAGGATCTCCTCCAGCTTCCCACCCCTGCTGGGGAGCTCGTCGCTCATCGAGGGCGGGAAACAGGAGGACGGTGAGGTCACTGAGTGAAGCTTTTCTTGATGGCCACATTGGGGAAAAGGTTGGAGAGTTCTTGGACGACCCGCGTCTCTATCTGCGAGCAGAAGGAGACATCCAGGAGGACGAGTCCAGGACACGACTGGAGGAGCTTCTTGAGTGAAGCAGCGCTCACCAAACGGGTCCCTTTCATTATTAAATGGAAATGAAAACAACATTAAATACATACAAAATATATATACAAAAATAAAGGTTAAATATAACAACACATTCAATTTAAACCAAAGTTGCTCATTATCATTATCCAGGAACAACATTTACGTTAAACGCACAAAGAAGTCTAAGACTAAAAAAAAGTTGTCCTTAGTGATGTCATTCAGGGATTTCTTAAAATCTAAGATTTATTTACAAGGTGGAAAAAATGTTAGAAGAGGGGAGGATTTTAGTCCGCATGAGTGTTTCTGAAGGAGAGAAGACGGCCGACTTGACGTGTGCAAGAAATGAGGACAAAATTGAAAAAACTGACCAACAAGAGCGGAGAGTAAACATAACGATAAGAAAATGAAGCTGTGGGACAATTTAATTTAGCTACATGGCATCATCTGGATACACATTTTCCTAATCCAGCCTCATTTTTCTACCCTGTTCATTTCTTTCCATTAATTACTAGAGCAAGGGTTCCCAAACATTTTAACCTTTTACCTAAAAATTAAAAATGAAACACAGTGTCCATCACTGAAAATATTAATACTAAAAGTGAAGTAAACATATTTATTTCAAAAATACGCCTTTTAAATGACAATGAATTTTTGAAATAATCATTTTAAATGTATTTTAATTACTTAGCAGAACATTTACTTATTTAATGGTATATTTATTAATATTTGCATCATAGATAAAATAAACTAATACAAAAATAAACTAGAAACGACCTCTGGTAAAAATGGCTGTGTCAGAATGTCGCCCCTAACCATTATATAGTGCACTATATAGTGATAATGCTATTTTAAATGAGCGTCAGAACAACTAGCGGAAAAAGCAGTGGATTCGAAGTTTCCCACAATGCACCTTGAAAAGTAGAGATCATCCATGGCCACTAGACAAGCAGATATATCCAAGAATGCTTTGCGAGGAGAGTTCTCCTCGCAAAGTTCTCCTCACAGCAGCCTGCTGTCACCTACAGCTGTCACTACCTGACAGCAGTGACAAATAACAAAGATGGTGCACACGTGAGTCACATGACCAACGGGGAGAGGAAAGTAGTTATCATCTGTCCGAACCGGCTGAAGTTAACTGACCTAATCTTTATATCGCGGATTGAGGGTTGTTCCCGTGAAAAATGCTCTGACTGTTAGGAGTGATAACTATCCTCCAGTACTTCAAATCCAGAAGGGGCTGTCACTTTTATGACCTCCTGTAGGATCATGAGGCAGAATCACACGATGTCTGACTTCCATCCAGCCAGACAAATAAAGATGTTACCTGCATCCTCCCAGACAGAGTCAGCTTGTTTTGATGTTGTAAACTGTTATTAAAACTTTAAGGAAGGGAGTGAAAGTAGTTAGCTAGCATCTCCACTCCGCATTCCTGCATTTTCACAAAACGGGTTCAGTTAACTAAACTGATTTCTCGGGATTAAAACCCAACATTTTGGTGCCTGGCCCGGGAGTCATGAATTGTTAGGAGGACCTCCGAAATTGTACTCGCCGCCCACCCTTTGCCGGACGGAGCCAATGGCCCAGCCCTGCCCTGGACATCATTTCTCAAGCCGAGGACTGATCTGCACAGAAAGAACTGGGATTATTAAAAGCTGGTCTGGGACCAGACTCATGTCGCTCGACAAACAGGGTTTGTTGTGGGAGAGATCTGTGATCGGGTTCCTTTGAGGACCCTCTGTGCGGAAAGCTATAACAGGAAAGTATAGACTCTGGGAGAACGGGAGCACGCAGCATAAATAAGGGTTAGGTCAACAGAAGCGTTTTGGTGACATCACCACATGCTCGTCGGCTCGCCTGGAGCTGCATTTCACCTCCTGTTATTGATAGTCTAGGATAATAACAAAATCCTTACTTCTTACCTCATAGTGGGGGTTTAATAATAAAACACAGTCAGATAAAACTCTAAACTCAAATGACAATTTTTTCCAAATAAAACAAAAATATCCCCAGAACCAGCGGTCCTTCACACATGGCTATGTGCAGAGAGAGGACTGAAGACGCCTGGGCCATGCGTGCCACCCTCGAGAGCTACGCTTTGGCTGCCGGGTGCAACTTTTGGAAATATTTTTTTAAATTCCCTGCATTAAATTAAAATTAAAAAGCTCCATATAGTGATGCATAAGGCATAAATGTTCTCTACCTAAAATGATCTTAAAACGTACTTTTATTGAACAACAGCAACTGAACAGTACATTTAGGCTGGAGGTAAGCTGACGCTTTCTTCATGCGCATTACGTAAGGGCTTATGAGAACGCATCAAGTAGGCATACTGGAGAAGCCGCCAATGCTTTTTAAAATTTGTTGGTAACTTTTCAAGAAATCGCAGCTAACGAACCAACGATGCTCCCTTTCCTGGGTTTTTGGCTGAATCCCAAACCCGCCCCTAAATACTAACCATCCGCTTATGTGTTCCACGTAAGTTTTCCGGCCACATTAAGGGCCGCCCCAAACCCCGTAGAGTGGGTAGGGCCAGTTGAACATTCAGCCCTTAAATAGCTTAGCCTGTACCAGGGGCAAGATGGCTGGAAACGGGTGTAATGGCGAGCTAGTGGAAGAGGAAACACATGCATTCAAATATAGGTTCCACTGGTTCTCTGCATTTTCATCACGCTCCAGAGAAAATCACAAGTAAGGTATATGAAAAAGACGTCATTAATCCCTAAATGGAAGGTCCTCTTTTGAAATAGTTTTATCCTCACTGTTGGATAGGATTGATTTTTAATAAAATGTCAAATGTTTGATATTAGCATGTTCTCCCTGAGCATGCTAGGTGGTTCTCTCCGGTACTCTGGCTTCCTCCCACATTCCAAAACATGACTGTTATGTTAATTGGCTTCTAGCAATCCCTTTAGGTGTGTGTGTGAATGGTTGTTTGTCAAGTTTGTCTTTGTGTTGCTCCCTGCGCATGGACTGGCTTGACCCGTCCAGGATTTACCCCCGCCTCTCAAACCATAGACACCTGGAGATAGGCAGTTCAGCATTCCTGCTCAGCCCGCTTGGGATAAGCGCGTAGTAGAAAATGGATGGATGGATGGATGTTTGATATTATGTGAAACCCAAAGCTACGCTTCACCTAACGCCACTGTGTTGCAGTTACAGGAAGGACTACTTTTCCGCTGGAGGGTAGACGTCCCCATCCTTCGCTTTATACCCCAACAGTTCAGGCACCTTCCACAGCTTGGAAAGGGACTTTATTGTAAGCCACACTCAATGGTTAAAAGTTAAGGGTTAGCTTTGCATAAGTTTGCATAGTGGTTGCTGAGCAGTTTGGGATTCAGTTTTTGTCTTCAGTTAAGTACTTCCTGACTTTTTGAGTCTGATCCTGAAGAAATAGTCACAGCTGCCACCCTCTGATTTAGGGAGGAACTGCTTGTTCGCCAAAATATCCCATCTGCATGATTTGGCGCTACCTGCATCTGGATTTTTTCATTGCATATTTATTTGTTTCATGTGAAATGGATTAATCCATTTCATTTAACATTTTGGCCCTAAATATACCTTAGGGATCACATCATAACGATTGTGAAAACGGTTTCTAACCACCCGGGGGTCCTGACCCCTACTTTGGAAACTCATGTAGACAACTGGAATTTGTAGGCGGATTTTCTCTGAGAAACTTGTGGATTTGAGGCCTGGTCCTTGATCCACCAGGGAAATGCTGTGTTAGCTTCTATCTAAAAAGAGTGAGATAAAAAGGTTTAAGGTGTGAGCATACCAAGGATGTCAAGGTGCTGCAGCGAGGGGCAGCAGTTAGCCAGCTCCTCTATGTCCGAGTCGCAGACGGTGCGGTTGGCAGTGAGGAAGAGCTTCCTGAGTCGCGGCAGACTGCGGGCGAGTTGCTGGAAGCAGCCGCTGCTGCTCTGCAGGGTGGGACACCAACCCAGGTCCAACTCCTCCAGCATCCTGAGCGACCAAACAGCATCGTCGATCTTTTTTAGTGCATGGGTCAGATTTTACAGTAAACATATTTAACATTTTATTCGTAGAGGTATGGAGCACCTGCAGCCTGTAACGAGCTCAGCCAGGCCTCGGTCTGTCAGGTTCCTGCAGCGCCATAGGTCCAGAGAGAGCAGGGAGCGACTGCGAGACGCCAGCATGCTGGCGACAACATCGTAGTCTTCGATCTGCAGACATGATGGGATTAGTGTGAGAACTCCTTCAGGCGTTTGCTGCCTAGCTTCTCTACCTTCATCCCTGCCTGGAACCCAGATCTCAATTGTGCATCATCTGAAAAGGGTCCTCTTTAGTGGGGCTGAGACGTATCATTAATTGAATTAATTACTAAATATTAATTTAGAAATCAAATTATTAATTAGACTAATTATGCTCATACTCTAAAAAAAAGTTAAAGGAATGAAAAATATTAAAATTTCCAATTTAGGATGAAAAATCTTCCTAATAGGTATAATATATAGAAATATACTGTACTTATTTATTTATTTTTTTTACAAGTTTTTCCATTTTAAGTTTATTTAAAGGCACAACAAGCTTTTTCAATGATCAATTTACTGATTACTAATTTATATTAATTAACTGCAAGTACCTCTTTTTAGGTGAATCAGAAAATAATAATTGGTAGATTTATAGATAACGATATAATTGGTGCAGCCCTTAATAATCAGTAACTAAATGTCGATTCATTAATATTTGCTTCAAACTGCTGGGTAGCTGCTGCTGCTGCTCCATCTGAGTTCCTGCCCGTTTTTTTCCTGTCCCTTTAACTTAGCAGCGCATGTATATGTGTATGCATTGTATCTGTATTTTCATCTCTTTTTATGTATTTTTTTTTGTATTATTTGTAAAGTGACCTTGAGTGTCAAGAAAGGCGCTGTTAAATAAAATGTATTATTATTATTATGTAACTGTACTGTGCTGTCTAACTCAACTCTCATTGGTTGTTCTGTCTTAAGTTCTGCCTTCTCTCTTCCTGATTGGCTGTTGTCTAGTGATTATGTGTGCGTGCTTAGAGCACGAAATTAGATTTCCTGGTTACTACAATTAATATTTGGCTATGAAACTAGTCCCAATTAAAAAAACTAAATATTATCTAAGCTAAAACATGTGAAAGATTGCAGTTCTGTAAAGAGGCAGGAGAGAGTGTTTTGATTTGTGGAACCAATGTTAGCATCTCAAAATAATATTTAATTCTGAAGTATAAGACATTTTATCAACAAAACCCTTTTTTTTTTCTTTTCTAAAACTAAGTATTCTGAGTTAGCAGTTTTGAAGACTGCTTGCAGAAAAGCAGCAAGCAAAGACTGTAAGCTATAAAAACTCAGATTCTTAGCCACAGCCGACTGAAAAAGAAAATGTGAGGGTTTGCCTTTTATCAATACTTTGTTGTCATTTAATGTTTTCATTTTTTGACGACACTTTTAGGCACTACAGGTATAAATAACAGGTGTTATTTCCTTTTATAGAGTATAACAACATGTAATGTTTAGATGAAATAGAATACATTGAATACAGTATTTAAAGTCCAGCTTCTATGTGTGGAAATCAAGTTAATGCAGTTCTTTTGTTTTCTGTCTTTCATAACTGGATGAACTGATTAATCCAGGTGTGTCTGGCCATGGTTACTGATGTCAGGCACACCTGGATTAACTAATTTATCCAGTAGAAAATTACAGGAAACCAAAGAGCTACCATCAGTTCAGGAAGTAGTGGAGTTGTGCAGAGAGCCCATTCCCACAGCATGATGCTGCAACCATGTTTCACTGTCCGGATGTTGTCTGCTGAGGAGCTTTTCTCTTTTTAGTTCAATATATTCTGTAGCTTCAAAAGTGACTGAATTTACAAATTGTTTTTTTATATGCTGTTTTTTTTTTTCTTACCCTCACACAGCTCCCCAGGTTGAGATGTCTGATCTCAGGGCAGAAGGTCAGAATGCTGAGGATGGCTGTTTGCTGCAGGGAAAACACAAGGAAATAAGCAGAAATGTAATTATTTAGCTTTTTTTGAGGAAAAAAACAAAGTGTATTTTCAACCAGATGGGAGTAAATAAGTAAGAAAATAGTTACATTTAAGGTAATAAAAGAAGACTCCACTATCGTATTTCAAGGGCAAAATATTTAATTCCACTGAAAATTGGCCTCTTTGCCTGCTCAAATGAAGGGCAAATACAACAATTTCAATGAATTTATAATGATTTTAAAATAGTTTTTTTTTGCAGTGCACACAGCAAAAATTAAAAATCTAAACGACTTTTTCTTGAAATAAGTTTTTCCCCCTGATTTGAGCAGATAAATAAGATAATCTGCCAACAGAATAAGAGGTTTTACCTTTTAAATTAAGAAATGTTGACTCCAATCTTTTATTTAAAGTACTTAATATTAAATCACTGTATCTTAAGGTCAAAAACACTTGCTTCAGTGAAAGATCACCCTCTTTACACTGCAAAAATGATCTAGAAATGAGTAAAAACGTCTTAAATCAAGTGTATTTACCCTTAATTTGAGCAGGTAAATAAGATGATTTTGCAATGGAATTAGTATTTTACTCTTAAAATAAAATAATTAGATAATATGCACTTGAAATGAGATAAAGCAATGGCCTTTTCTTATTTTATCTCCCTTTCCTCCTTCAATTCAAGAACAAAGGTACTTATTTTAAAAAAAAAATGACTTAGATTTATATTTTTTGCAGTGTACCTGCTCAAATTAAGGGCAGACGCAGTTATTTTAACACGTTTGCACATATTTTTAGCTCAGTTTTCGCAGGGATGAAAAATAAATACAGGTGATTTAAGAATCATGTTAAAACACGTAAGACTGTAATATCTAAATTACAGAGAAAGATTCTGATGACTCCGTCCTGTCATCTGACCTTTCTTCAAACAGATTGTCTGTCGACCCAATCAGCATTTAACGTAATTTAATAAAACCCAGGAGATCCTTTTTCCACACTGCAAAGCAAAGCGAGGACAGCGGTTTCTCCTGTGGCTCCGCAGCTCCGATGCAGATATGGAAATTCAACGCAGCAATTGCCAACACGTGTACATCTGTGGCAGGAGAAAAGTGTCAGGAGATGAAAGTGAAAGCCTCTTGTGAGTGTGTGTGTGTGCTCTGAACTCAGTCTGGCATCTTTATAAACGCCTCTCTCTCTCCGGTGAGCTACTCATTTAATTAGAGCACTGACAGGGTAATGACAGCCGAGATGTCAGGAGCCCTGGCAGACAAACAGCTCTCACTGTCTGTCCGGGGTGTAAACAACCCATAGAGTGCTGCCTGGCTCCACCGCAGAAACCCGACGCCGCCTGTCGTCCAGAACACGACGAGAGCCGCAGAAATGCTGTGCTGGAACACCAAACCAAACCCGAGGACAGGTTTTACACGGCAGACGTGATCGTACCTGAACACACCACATTATGTGTCTTTAAAGCATCGACTTGCTGCCTCATTTTACACCCCTTGCAACGTTTTATATATACGCCGTATAACGCTGTAGGTGTAGGAAGCCAGTGGTTCCAGCTGCTGTAGACATAAATCAGAGGTGTGGAGAAACACTTAAAGAAAGCTGCTAACCTGCAGAGATGAGCAACTTGGATGAAACTAAAAATCAAAGATCTAAGAGCGTTCGCAGATTTGAATCGATCCAAAACATTTCAGCCTGAGATCTCAAAATAACAATGCAACACACTGACAACCCCCTAAAAACACATAATTACTTCCCTCGGTTTATTAATTATTACAACTAATTTTAATAATCCAATTTAATTTAATTTAAATGTATTTTTCATTATTTAATGAGACATTAAGCCCATTTTACAATTTAAGTGAATATTTTATAATAAACTTCAGATCAATAAATTAATGTTAGATGCATTTATTTCAGATTTTACATTTATGTATTTAATGATATATTTTGCTGCTCCACATGCTTGACGGATCACATCACAATAATTTTCTGACCCTCATTTTGTGTCTCATGATCCCTGGAGGGTCCCGACCCCCATTTTGGGAACCCTGAATCTTAACGATGCGTTTAAAGCCTTAAAATGAACCATAGATTTACAGCAGTGGCTTCATCACATCCTGAACTATAGGAACCACAGAGCTTTCACAACGATGAGAAAAATAATCGCCACATTTACTGGAACCCAAAGCTTGTTCCTGGGATAAAATAAAAAGGTATTTTCTTCACACATGATGGCTTCAAGGAACTTATGATTAGTGCTTCACCACTTCCTGTTTCTCTGGGGCTTAAATATAACAAGTCAAGGAGTGACGTTTCTCTTAGCGCCTCTAATGAAACTATAGGAAAAACAGGAGAAAATCAGTTAGAACCAGTTACTTTATATTAGTCTGAAATATAAAGTTCACACAAAAGAAAGCGAAAAAGAAACAAATCTCACTTTTGTTCTTAAAAAGTTGTGTTGCACCGATACCAGTATCGGGCAGGGCCCCGATCCATCACTAAAATGATGGTATTGGTATCAGCAGATACTGCACAGTCAGGTATTGGGTATCGGGGCCAGAAAATGGCATCAATGCAACAAAACTTAAAATTAAACCTTTTTTTTTAAGAAATTAAGCTTTTCAGCAGCTGGACGGCTTTTTAAAGGCTCCTTTAATTCCAGTTAGAATCTCATACCCCATTTACACTACCCTTGAAAAACCGTGCCGAGCCGCGGTCTGAGCTCAGTAACTGAGATAACTTATCGTGTGTAAATGGAAAGCAAACTGAACTGAACCGAAGCTAGACACAACCGATGGCGCTAACTCGCAGACCAGTTCCAGAGGTGGGCTCGGCTCGGTTTTTCCCTGGCTCCTCTGATAACAAGAGCGCATGAGCAGAACGCATCATCTCTGTCTGGCTGCACATCCCGAATCACACTCCATTCCAGTAGATGGCGGTAATGCCCCCTCTGGAAGCAGAGGAAGAAGAACAACTTCTTCTTCAAGTATAAACAACAATCGAAATCTTTTCCACGTAACATTTTAAATAATGGCATTTTTAAATAATAACACAGAAGTACAGCAATAATAATAAAGCATAACTTTCTGAATGTGAAGGGGCCGCCATTTTGATTTGCTTGATTTCCTCCTTCTTGTCTTCATCTTCTTGTCTTTTATGGCGGACTGGCAAACAACTTTGGTGCATTACCGCCACCAACTGCTTGATTTCCTCCTTCAATACTGGCAGTAATACCGCAGATCGTCACTCTAGAGGCGAGGAGTCGGTGGAACTGAGATAGTGTGATGTGTAAACGGTCGATCAGAACCGAAGCTTGGCCTGGTTAACTGATCCGAGCTTCCGGACCGGTCTCGGCATGGATCGTTTTTCAGGGTAGTGTAAATGCGGTAATAGTGGAGAACATGTGGTGTTGCAGGTCTTTCTCTCATCCTGGAAGCCAAGTAAAAACAGTCTGGGATATAAAGCCATGTTAAATAAAAGACGAGAAGTTTTTGCTGCCTAATTCAAAACATGAAACAACGGGACCTCTTAGCGAGATAATGATGGAGAGATTCTGCAAAGATTCCTCCATCTGTGCCTCCAGCCTGGATAAACGTTACAGGAGAGGATTAAGGGATGCCAGGGCATACTTGACTCCTCAGATGTCTTAGGGGGAAAAAGTCTTGGTGGAACAAGCCTTCAGGTCAGACATCTTTGTGCGTAAGTAGGAACTCTGAGGACAGTGTGCGTGGCATGGTATAAGCTCGACTCTCTGGGGGCGTTTCACGTCCACCAACAGGCAAGACATGAAAGTGAAAGCCTGAACGTGCAACCTATTAAGAAAAGGATGGCCAAAACAAAAAAAATATATAAAAGGTGGTCATTTGTTTTCCCCACCAAATACAGTGGCTACGGAAAGTATTCTGACCCCTTAATATTTGCTAACATCAAAAAAGTTCAGTTTATTTGTCATTAATGTACACTTAGCAGCCCATCTTGACAGAAAAAAAGCAGAAATTTAGAAATGTTTTACATTTATTAAAAAGAAAAACTATCAAATGATTTTAGCAAATGGTTGCAATGAAACAAAAAGTGAAACATTGTAAGGGGTCTGAATACTTTCTGTACCTACTGTAAATGTGCAACATTGGCTGATGATTACAGCTTGTGTGTAAGAATCTACCAAGAGCCTCAACAGACCTCAAGATGAAAGCAAAACCTGAAATGTTTGTTAAATGAAGGATTAAAAAAACAGTTGGCCTGCTGAGTCCGCTGAGCGACCTTACCTCTATCTTGGTGCGGTACAGCACCAGTCTGCGAAGGTGGACAAGTTTTGAGATGTGTGTGAAGGCCTGTGGATGGAGGCGGTCGCATGAGGACAGGTTAAGCTCCTGCAGTCTGGGACAGGACTGGGCGATGACCTCCAGACAGGGCTCATTCAGGAAGTGACAGCACGACAACTCCAGGCAGACCAGGCTCAGACCGCGGGCCTTCATGAAACTGAGGGAATGGAGGAGAAGACAGGAAGAGGCAGAGTCATGATTTGTTTGTTGTTCTTCCTTCTTAAACTCAGAAGAACCTGACTTTAAAAGTGTTCGTCCTTCCGAGCGTCTGCTAGTTCTTCTGAGGTCATTCCACTGTGGCCTGCTGTTAGTCTGACCTGCTGAAGCCTGTCAGGGTGAGAGCTCCACGGTTTCCAGTCCAGGACAGGTTGAGCCTCTGGAGGAGGGTGCATCTGCTCTGCAGGTGTCCCAGGGAGGCGTCACTCAGCCGGGCCCAGTATGGCTGCAGGCTCAGCTGGGTGTACTGCAGCGGGTCGCAGCAGTGCTGGTGCAGCAGCTTGCAGCTCTGGGCCAGACGGCAGAGGTCTGGCAGGGTCAGGTGGCTCAGAATCAGCTGGATGAGCTGAGGACAGAAGACGGGGAGACGGGTCAGGAAAGGACTTTAGTTGGGATGAAAAGAAGCAAAGCGTAACGTAAAGAAATACAGAAAATCTGAACAGCTCTCATCTTAGACCCAAAGCACAGAGAACAGGATGAGCGGTGAGGTGAGGCAGCTTGTTCTGCTTCGTGTTTGTGCGCCCGAGTGTGTCGCCGTGCATCAACAACAAGCCACGTTCGAGCCGGCATCGTCTGACAGATAATAGCTATATTGTGTTTCAGAGACGAGGACGTGGCGGTTGTGTGGACGGCTGTTAATGGCAGCGGCTTGGAGCGGGGAAAAGAGAACAAGCTGCAGGAGCGCCGCCAGCACTTTGAAGCGCACCGCAGACAATGTGATAGGAACGGCATGAAATTGGCTCGGTGTCCGAGAATGTGCTGAAGACGACGAGGAAGGAGCGCCAGAACATGTCCAAGCAGAGCCTTCATGTGTTTGTGAGCAAGGATACAAAGAGCCCCTTGGAAAAGTGTTCAGACCTGATGAACGTTTCACACCATTGTCACATTAATTTAAGTATTTCAGCATATTCAACTGGTCTCTTATGTGACCAAAAAACTCAGAAGGGAGTAGAATAGAATAGAAACAACCTTCATTGTTCTGAAGAGGGGATATTCACTGTTTCCTGTAGCAAAATGGACAAAATGAGACTGCATTATTCATAAATCATATGAAAAACGAAAATGTTGGTAAATGTTTTGCAATGAATAAAAATAAAAAACCTAACTAAACACTTTCCGCGTCTTTCTGCAATGAGGCTGCTGCAAATGAAGACCCCAAATAACAACCCCAGCACCTTTATCTTGTTTTACAAGACTTAAGAGTTCATCTGCTTAACTGTTTCTTTCCAAAACAAAGCCAGTTCACCGTTACCCTCTCTAACATAGAAAGTATTTATGGAGCTGATGTTCTGCTTCTATCGTACTGAACTCCCAGTCGCCCTCAGCAGAAGGCCGCTCTCATTGTTCCTGGAGGTTTCTTCCTGTTAAAGGGAGTTTTTCATCTCCACTGTCGCTGCATGCATGCTGTGAGGGATTGCTGAATATCTACTGTCACTACATGCTGATCCAGGAGGAGCAAATCCTGCAGAGTCAATGACTGGATGCAATCATCTGGGTTTTCCTCAGACAGAATCTTTGAACCAATCAGTTTCTATGATCTGGTGGAATTGTCTTTGTAAAGAGCATAAAGATGACATGTGTTGTAAATTGGTGCTAAATAAATAAACTGAATTGAATAAAATGTAAATGTTGATATTGATGTGACCTACAAACATAATCTCTACTTTCACAGGGACTACTAGCCTGGCCGCCCAGCCTGACTTATGCCTTTTACACAGCATATCAGCCTGGAAAGCAGCTGGTAGAGCCGATCTTAAAGGTGGGACCAGAAACAGTTTAGAACCAATCAGATAACTCTGGATGTCAGGATAAATGTGTTTTTTATTTAGGAAAAGCAGCCAGTTGTTGAAATTTTAGCGTCATAAACAGCTCTATCTGAGCATAATAAAGGACGTCATTAAAACTGCGCTCTGTTACGGCGGCAATCTTTGAGCATTAAGCCTTACCAAGCTGACTAAAGGGCAGATTATACTTCTGCAACCGCACACATCAAATGTCGCTTGGGTCTGGTCGCGAACCACTTTTGCTGGTATGCTTCTGCACAGTTGGTCTGGAATTTCTAGGGACGCACAGCAGTTTCCCGCCAAGGCTTAATTGGGAGGCTATTTGAGATCTCGCGAGAACTTCAGCGGCGCCGGCGGGAGTTTTTATCTGCCAAAACAACAATGGAATCTGTGCAACCGCACACAAAGTATAATCTGCCCTTTACACTCCATTTACGCCCGCCTGGCTGGCCAGGCTAATGGACGACAGACGTGAAGTAGCACTAGCTACAATCAGCAGGTGAACTACTACTGACATTTCTTATAGGTTTCTCTCACCGAAGGCCTTCTTTTTTGTTTGTTTAGAGCGGGGCAGACAACCAGTTTATTCTGGTTTTTACTGGTTTATCCTGTCGAAAGATCTTCTCCTACCTGAACTGAGGATTCTTAGTTTCTCCAGAATCACTACAGGACAAGTGAACAAGCTGTTCTTTCCTAAACGGCTTGTTTGTTTTGAGTATGTTTTTTTTTTTTTTTATTGTGCTTGGTCTACAACTGAATGGCTTTTCTTAGGATGCTGATGAATAATCACAATATATATTACTCTGTATTTTTCCTGATATCACGTTATACATTGATGGACTCTAAACACTAATTTAAAGATGTAGGGGTGCTTTTTTCCCCCAATTATCAGCATTAAAAGAAAATGGTGTAAAACAAATCCATGCCACACTTTTCAGTTTCGGAGAGGTTGATTGTTTTTCTTCCACTTCCAAATCAGGTGGCATTTGATTCCTTTAAACCTATGGATATAGACAAAAAAACATTTTAGGAGTAACTGTAAATAAATTATTTATCAGATTAAATCAGTTCCATCAGATTAAACTGGTTGCCCCTGTTTCCTCGATCCAGTAGGGGGCACTGCTGTTCATTCGTAAGCGGAGTCTAAGTGGTATAAAAGTAATTCTGAAGCAGAAGCATGCTAGAGCAGAAACATGAAGCAATGAAGGATTATTTACAGTTAAATGTTGATAAAGAATTAACCTTGTGTGGTTCTGTTTATAAATATAAACTTGTTAGGTTATCACCTAAATAGCCCCCATGTAGCTGCGTTGCATGGCAGAGCAGCATCAACTTCTCCTCTGTGCTCAGAAGATATGATGTCAAAATCTTTACTTCATTACGCAAAACATTTAACCATCACAGAATAAGGCATGCTAGCAACAAGCATGGTGGATCGAGGCTTTTCAAGTTTATGGAGCCAATTTTGAACATTCCTCTGAAAGCAAACAAGACAAAACATTTAAAAGTCTGCTACCAGCACAAAGTTTCTCCCAGGACTTAAAAGAAGTGCTATATCAAAGTTAGCATCTACCTTATTGAAACAAAGTGGCAAAAGTCTGAGTGTGTTGGAGTGACATACCCTGTATAATAATGATCGTTTTGCATCTCTGTTCATTGGAAAGGATTCGTTGTTCATGTATCTGATTCATCTTTTTTAATCATTAATGCAATAGGTTCCTTTTTGTTTCTCCATTTTTTTTCTGTTACTCTTTGTCCCTGCTGGGATCATGAGGGAGGCTGGTGCCTATCTCCAGCTGTCTACAGGCGAGAGGCGGGGTCCGCCCTGGACAGGTTGCCAGTCTATTGCAGGGCAACACAGAGACAAACAGGACAAACAACTATTCACACTCACACCTAGGAAGAATTTAGAGAAGCCAATTAACCTAACAGTCGTGTTTTTGGACAGTGGGAGGAAGCCGGAGTACCCAGAGAGAACCCACCCATGCACAGGGACACCATGCAAATTCCATGCAGAAAGAAAATTCAACCCAGAACCTTCTTGCTGCCGGACTGAGCAGTCCGGTTTTGTTTTGTTTCCTCTCATTAATAAATGTAATAATGTGTAAGAAAGCATGTTTTTGTTTATTCTGTCGGTATTTAATATAGATGGCACCACGCATTGTCGAAATATAATAACGTGCAATTGATTTTAATTCAGCGTGCTGTAAAAAATATATTTAGTTATGGAAAGATCTTTTTGATACAAGGGAAAACTTTTCAGGAAAATGGCCACTTAGCAATTAATCTAAGTCGAGTGTAAAGAAGTTTAAGAGGTTTTGGTACTTTTTTCAGGGCAATCTTTGTTATTCCGGTAGATAACTGTATTCACTGTGTTCCTATAGTGTTTACGTTCATCAGTCACCTCATACGGCAGCCTGTCAAAGTAGCCGTTGGCTGTCCTGTGTTGCTTTCCATCTCCCCCGTGTTTGAAAGCACCTCCGACGTCACACAGCTCGTCCTCGCTGTCGCTTAAGTCACTGATGTCGATGAGAGGCATCTTATAAAGCGCCAGCATGGGTCTCTCCTTCACCCCGCGGAGGATGACGGCGTCCAGCTCGGTGTAGTAGTCCAGCAGGGAGCTGTTGACCTCCAGGCGCAGCAGGTTGGTGGGAAAGTTGATGTGCTTGATTTTTGGAGAGAACTGTCGAGCTTGGGGAGTCAGGGCCTTGGTGGGCTCCCCCGACCACAACACTTCCCACCTGGACAACAGAGAGCCAATTATAGTGGTTTTCCTAAGGATGGTAACTGATATACAGATTAAGTTAATGATCCTTTTCTAAAGGAGCATGAAATTTTGGATAAGCATGTTCAATCATCCTTTGCTGCTTCTTTTATTTAACACTAAGAACTGATAAATTCCAGTAGAGAGATCATTCTACAATCTCTGGACTTGTTCAGACTCAAATTAATCAAAAATTTAAATTTTATTCCATATTAAGATGCAATTCAATTCATTTTGGCTTCTTGGATGGAGACAAACTCTGATTAGTTAGTAATCTAAAAACCTTCGTTTTTGGGTTTCATTTCCCAAAACATCTCCCCTTGCTTGTAACAATAATTGAACGTTAAAGAAACACTTTTTGTTATATTGACTGAGATGATCCTTAATTATCAATACCTTATGTTTTCCGAAAAAGGAACAAAAATCAGGAGTCTCTGAGAGCTAGAAGCCTCTAAAAAATGCCTGTCTTTCGGTCCAAATGTAAAAACCAACTGGAAGCCTTCATCTCTGCCCCCCGCCGCTCATCAGGTTTGGAGATTGACGGAATTATTCACAACACCCCTTTGCAAAACTCTTGAGGTAAATATCACTAAAAATTACATGCTAAAACATGTATGGTTATTATTGCTAAACCTAGCATCCTACCTTGAAAGCCACTGCAATAATATATTTTATTTACAGGTGAATGCGACATGAGGTAGTTAGGTTTAAGTCTAAAATGTATTTAAAGTAATGCCTGAGTCGGCCCCCCTCTGCTCCCCTTGCGGGGGAGAATGTAACTTTGAACGGAGGGAGAGAGCCGCTTTCAAATCTTGCTAGCTCTCCAACATTACCAACCATAGCTTTAATAATGAACACCGTACTAAAAGGTCATCATTTACATCTAACTAAATGAAAAGAAACTACGTTTTTTTTTTTTCACTTTTACTATCATAAACCACAGATTACTCTGGTGCGAACTAACAAAATTGGCAAAGACTTCTGGATAGATGTCAAAACGTGTAAAAAATAACTGAGCGACAGTCTGGTTGCCTCCCAATTCAAACCTCGTTTGTGGTCGCCTCGGATGACTGAGAATTTAAACAGTCAAAGTCTTTTTTTCCCCCCAAAATTTGGATTTCTGTCCTGATTTCTAATAATAAAGTCGGAGGGAAATATATTTAAATGTCAAATCATTCTGGCTTAAACATGTATATAAATGTACTCTTTATCAGACGATATTGTCCCAAAATTAAGAAGATTTCTGTTAAAAAAATCACGTCTTAAAATCTGGGTTTTTTTTCGTTATTTAATGCAGGCCAGTCAGTTATACGTCAATCTGTACACCTAAATTCGGCCAATCATATATCAATGGTCATCTGTCAATCAAATTTTTTTCGGTCATAGCATCTTGGATTCATATCGCAGCTAATATATATAGCGGTTGAAATCAGAATAATTTCCTTTCCCATTGAGTTCCGTCCCAGTGTTCACGGGATGGGCGTCTGTGTCTTCAGCAGGCATAGAGCTGCCAGAACTGCAGCGTTGCGAGGCAAGCGGTTCAAACATGTGCGGCTGAAAGCCTTCTACACCAAACCAAGCTTCTGCAGCCCTGGCGTCCTCTTCCACAACATCTTCCCCGCTTTCCTACTCTAAATAAAAATGGATGATGGAGGAGACTCATCCATGACCTCCTGATACTAAACTCTCCTCCTCTTGCATGTTTCCGCTGTCCATGGCGTTCCTTGACAGTGTCGTTTCTAAGTCACCAATTTAGTGCTACTTGGTCCCAGTGGAATTTCCCATTGGGGAACCTACAAACACTAAGTTGTAGCAGGGTTGTCAAAAGTATCGATGCTCAAAAATGCGCCAGAATACTGAAACATTATTGTATCCGGACACAATACTCATTTTCAAAAATATCGATACAGTGCCACCACCAGTGGCACCTAAGCAGTCATTCATCTAAAGTGCAGAATAGAGGAAAATGCACTTTCTGAACACTGTGATTTTGTTAATTCTGCGCACTTTTCAGTTTCAGACTTTTTTTTGTAAGAGGTGCAGCTGCTGAGAATTATTTTTGTTTCTGTAACCGGTTTGGCTAGCGGCATTGCTATGTGTGCAAAACATAGCCAAGGAAGGAATTTTAATTTGATAAGTTTTTATCAAGCTTTGCATAATATTGTGCACACAGCATACAACCCTCAAAACATTGTTCTTATTGTTTTATTGTATTTTTATTTATTAATTAAATATATCTGCACATAAATTTGAGTCTTTTGTTTTATCCTTGTGTAACCGTCGAAAATGGTGTCAGTATCCATTATTTTCTCTTTGTATCGGGTATCGAAGTTGAAAAGCTTTAGTATCGGTGATGCAACCCTACTAAGTTGCTAACTGGTTAGCAAGATGCTTCACACGAGACACCAAAGCCACAATCAAACTTGGCTTCAGGAACCTTCTGCAACAACAATCCATTCACTTTTCAACTTCACTTTCGTGTAAAGTTATTGCACCACTCAGGAGAATTCATAGAAATGAAACGGTTAGAACAGCTGTTTCCCCTGCGCACTTTTAAACTAATCTTTATTTTTTCCATAGCTTGACATATTTTGAAAGATATTTCAAAACCTCGCATTTCAGACTGGAATGGAGATTCCTTTTAGTGATGAGTGAGGCGCTACCTCAGAGTACTGATGAAATGGGTGGGTGGAGCGTTACCTGACATCAGTCGGAGGGTTCTGAGAGAACGGGTTGTGAGAGCAAGCCAGGATTTGGACGATGGCTCCAGGATAATAGGTCTCAAACACCTCCACTGCTGTTGGGTAGACCGGCTCCTCAAAGCCCAGCTCGATGTAATCCTGGCTGTGGAAGCTGTCGGGTGTCCGGCGAAACGGTAAAGGAGCACTGGAACACTGTTCCCACCACTTCCCATAAGCTCTGAATACGGCGGTCTGGGTGAAGTCCCCGGAACTGGGGTACACGTTAGGGACCCCAGCCAGGTTCCACATGGTATAGGACATGCTGTTCTCACTGCCATAGTGGGAGCTGAAGTCCAGAACCTCCTTGGCGTACTGCTCCACTTCCACACTGACCGGCAGCACCGCCCGCTGGCCCGATTCCACGGCACGCCGGCTGGTCAGTGCCTCGCCTCGAGTCCCGCTCCTGGAGCGCCGCCGCAGACATATATAGTAAAACATGCTCAAGAGGGTTAACATAGGGAAGTCTGGGAATGATGGGGGCAGAGGGGTGAAACGGAGACTAGACAGAGGAAGAGCCTCCACCTACTGGTAGCATATTGTCTCAAGAGGTGGGGACGAACAAAACGCAAGCTAGAGGCCCGGCTGCATGCATGACCTGTGGGTTAGGCAGAGACAAACACAGACATGAGTGGGAAGAGCAAAATATTAAGTCTGACAGTACAGAGCACAACCATCAGTCACATTCAGTAAATGGAGGGCCTTATAAAAGCATCAACCCTCGCTTTGTCAGATTAGAAGTAAAAACTTTACTGTATTTAACTGGAAAAGTGGCAAAAACCTAAAAGAAAAAAAGAAAAACAATCACACATTTTCTGCAAACCTTAAACACACAAGTTCAAATGTTTTCAACCCATCTGGTTTGATCCATGTGAATAATATCACAAAAACAATTATGTTGTTTATCAAGCTCTACTGCAAAGGCCTGACATGAACGTCCCTCAGAGCATGGCTACAAGCTAGAATACAAGGTTTAATTCTTAGTAGGTCCCATGACACAGCAGACCAACTCCAAATACCACATCCCCATTTTAAAACATGGTCTTGGAGGTATCATGCTGTGGGGAGGCTAAATATCAAACAGTCCTGA
Source organism: Cyprinodon brontotheroides (assembly GCA_018398635.1). NCBI lineage: Eukaryota > Metazoa > Chordata > Actinopteri > Cyprinodontiformes > Cyprinodontidae > Cyprinodon > Cyprinodon brontotheroides. The sequence continues at coordinate 7,386,183 of JAGKQL010000063.1, forward strand.
AAGTAAACCTGTTAGACGATACAAAAGACTGGATAGGGCTGAGGTTTACCTTCTAGCAGATCTATAACAGCCAAAGCTAAAATTATAAATGGCTTAGATTGAATAATGTGTAAATGTTAGAAGGGTACAATCTAAGGACCGCCCTCAAATTGATTAAGAATCAGTGGACAAAAACTTTGATATAAACGTTCCTTATATAAACTGGAGCTATTGTTGGGAGTAAGGACCAAAACAATTCAGGCTTTAGATGGCCTAAAGTAAAAAAGAAAAAAAAAGATTTGCTGCTATATTGGCAGAAATAGGAGGTTCTACACCTTAATACTGAGATGGGGGGAAATGTGTGAAAAACACCTCTGATGTATAATTATTAGTTGTTAGGATTCATTTTCATTTAATTTAGGATTCCTGCACCACTTTGTGTTCTGTTAATGCTGATGATGGTGGCTGTATATGATGAAATGAGGAAAACTTAATAAAAACTCCTCGTTTCCCTGGCGATGAGACGCTTTTTAGGGGAAAGGATGAATAACAATAAACATCTGTATCAAAATAAAGCTAAAGCTCTGAAAAAACTACTCTAGTGCGATGCATGAGGCTGACAGTCAAGAGGTTTACCGTTGCAAAGGTGGATCTCCTCGAGTCTGGGTTTCATCACCATGGTAACAAAAACCAACACAGGTTTGAAGCAAAGATCAGTCTATTTAAACATATTTTGCAAGTCATCCCTTTGGTTAACAAATTAGGAAAGCATCAAAGGAATATCAGAGAACGTTAAAGTTAGAGCACCCTAAGATATTAGTAGTAGAGCTGAAATGATTAATTGATTATAGAAATCATCGTCAACTAATTAAGTTGAGTCGTTAATTGGAATAATTGTACTCAGACTCAAAAAGATGCCGTTTGCAGAAAGAATAACCTACATAAGGCCATAAATAAGACAAAACTACAGATAAAACTAAAACATTTATACACATAGAGTATATATTTCCATTAAAGAATAAATTGCTTCTAAATTGATATATCTATAAAAATCAAATTTGAATTAATGTATGTTTTGTACATGTTTTGACATTTGCAATCTATTTAAAATGTGCAATAAAGGCTTTTTATCTTATTTAAAATCTCGGTTTTTAATAAAAGTAAATTTTCAATTAATTAATCAATCAGAAAATTCACATATAAATTCACAAGTGCAGCGCTAATATGCTATATGCACAACTCCACTACTTCCTGAACTTAAAGGAGCTCTTTTTTTCCTTGGCTTTCATTACTGGATGAACGGATGAATCCAGGTGTGTGTGGCCATGGTTACTGAGATCAGACACACCTGGATTAATCAATTCATCCAGTAGAAAAAGACATGAAACAAAACAGCTGCTGGAAGTACTGGCCTGGTGCGTAGAGCACACAGAACTTTTGGGGTTTTAAATAAAATGCAGCATTTTCCAAATTTTCTGTGATAGAAACTAAACAGGAACTGTTGATGAAGTGTTTATACTCCTTGAAGTTTTTCCTATTTTCTCACATTAAAAAAAAAAAACTACTTGGGGTTAAAAAGCTTAGACTGAGATTCAGCACATATTGAGAGGCTTCAGCCCTCATGGAACGCCATCAATATTAATGCTGTCGTTGCCAATGTAGTTTAGTTCAACCTGCTGCTTTTTGACACAGTTATTATTCATTTTTGTTGATTTACATGAATGTATTTTCACAGTTTTAGTAATAATAATAGGGATGCACGATATAATCGGCCCCCTATCGGTATCGGCCTTAAAACTGAATATCGGACATCGGCCACCCCACCGATATTTAACCCGATATTTGATCAGCTTCTGAGTTTCTAAAGTCTAAAAAAAAAAATACTACTTCTTCTTCTTCCTCAAAAACTTCTTTTTTACAGACTTAAAAACTTCTAAAGACGAGGGAAAAAATATT
>JAGKQL010000063.1:7391884-7426415 GCA_018398635.1 Cyprinodon brontotheroides
GAAATATCTTTTCAGCTTGTCTTTGTCTAATCTAAGTAATCTAGTTATATTCTAACCATACATTCCACTTCATAGCATTCAGAAAAACTATGTCCACTGACTAGTCAACTAAGTAACAGTGATATCAGGTGTGATTGTCAATATTAGAGTTTAAGTGTACATTTTGTCATCAAAATTAATCTGTTAAGACAGCTAGTAAAGAACTTTATTTTAGAAACAAATTTTAATGCCTAAACCGATCACAGCATGTTTTAGTATTATGTTTCATATTAGATAGTTTTATAGAGTCAAGCAATAAATTTTTTTCTGATATTTAAAGACCTTATACATCTCTTTTACTCCCTAAATAATTTGAAATAAAGTTTAATATACAAGTATCAAGAGGAACCTTATGGCTGCAACCATAATGGTCTGCTGGGCTATTATCTAGCTCTGTGATTTCTATTCCCAGAGCTATATTGGCAAACAGCACACACACACAAACACAAAAAAAGACCTTACTCATCTCAACGGTTTGGTTCCTGATCTGGTCTCTGAATTAAAACTATATTTTGAAAACTAATATTCAGGTATACCATATGAAGAATCAGGTTGCCTATTTTTTCTACAGAAAAAAATATTATTTAAGGGGTAGAATAATTAAGGGATAGAACTTAAAGGAAAGAAGCTGCTTCCTGTGCCTGCATGACTCAGACCCAAAATAAAGCAGGCCAAGCCAGAACAACTACTTTCAGCATTTGCCATTTATATGTGATATGAAATTAATGAAAACAAAACTCTACAATGGCAGGTTAGACTTCCAATGAAACCAGACATTGCTATTGGTTAGGAAAGACAAACAATAATGTACAATTAAATTAATCAGTTTTATTTCTGAAACATTTCAATGATACTTCAATTCCTCCTGAAAGCCTTTACATTGACATCAGTTCACCACTTCACATGCTGGTTCTGCACATTTTTGCAAAGTCAACAAACCCTCCTAGGATGGATGGTTCTCAACAAAACCTGGTCCAGCTGCCTCGTCTGATCTTCATCCAAAACTGAGCAGTTAGGACCATAGCACTGAAGCACATCAGAGAATAGAAAATGTAAAGCCACCACACTCTTTCTCTCTTTCATATACACACATACAAAAGGCATATAAACAGCATCCAGACAGATTTAGAGTTAACAAGATAGAATAATGTGAACAGGGAGCTTCTGGGCCAACACCCTGATTGACAGGCTGCTGTCAGCCCCTCCAGGCAAGCATCAACGAGCAGCAGCTCTGCTACTGTCAAAGCTCTGTTCTGGTCCACTGTGCCACACATACATATGCACATGGCCAGGCGCACTCAAATGCAAATGGGGTTGGACACACACATGAGTGCCTGAACAGAAACATGTTCACACACTTAAACTGATCCATGCACTGACACACCCTCCGTTATGCCCCAGCTGGTAAGGCAGAAAAATAACAAGTCTGAGGTAGCCACCAACAACAACTATCCTCCCTCTTCTGCTTCTTTTCCCTGGACATAGAGAAGCTGTTTGTTGCACGTGAGAAGCAACCAGCTTTGTATTATTATTCAGTTTGAAAAAGCATTAACCATTGTTCTATCGCAGGGGTGACCAATTAAAAACCAGCAGGGTCTGAATAAAGAAAATCATCAACCGGTAAAGGTCCAGAGACATTTTTTTATTATAATCTGTTACTTTAAACAGAATTTAACACTGAAATAAAATGAGGTGTTTATGCATCAAAGTTTTTATACATTGAATTTCTAAAACAATAAAAATATTTGAAAAAAAATAGAAAAGTTTTCCATTTTTTAAAATCTAAGTGATTTTGAAGTAGAGAACAACAATAAGTTCAGTTCAGTGTGGTATATATATATATATATATATATATATATATATATATATATATATATATATATATATATATATATATATATATATATATATATATATATATATATAAAGCGCATCACCCACCGCTCGCTTGTTTTTCTTTTTCTTTTTCTGGCTTAATGAGAGCAAGGGGCTTTAGGCTGCCCTGCAAGTTTTATAAACCTGGGTTTGAATGGTGACAAAGGCATTCTATAGCACATATCAAGGTGCTCATTCTGAGCCTGGATCCATATTTATTTTTGATTCTGTTCATAGTGGAGAATCTTGCTTCACAGCAGCAGGTTGAGCCAAACATACTCAAAATGTGCAGGGTCATCTTTGAGCACCCCACATTTCACTTTTCTGTCACCAGTTCACCGCAGTTCCTCCAGCAGTCCACACTTTCTCTGCTTTGTTTTTCTCATCGTCTTCTCCTTCTTTCCCCATCGCCTGGCTTGCCACAGGTTTGCCTGTTGTGGCTCGCCGCAGTGACCCAGACTGTCGGCAGCTCATTGGCTAATTTGTATCGCGTGCAGCCTGGTCCCTGACGCTCAGGAGGGTATTACCATATAAACAGGAGAAGCAGCGCAAGTGAAATTAGACACCGTCGTCGGACAACATGCTGTTATTTATAATGTTTTAAATCAGGTTGGGTCCGGATTAGCCAGCATTTGGGTCCAGACCCAACCAGCTGGCGGTCCTCTAATCTGTGACCTCTGTTCTTTCGTAATTTGCTACTAAAAACAGCAATTGTCTTTTAACTGTAGTTGAAAATGAGCGACTTTTCCGACAGGATTCTATTGCAGAACTACAGGCCTATTTCAAACCTCCCCTTCATCAGTAAGTTGTGTTTAGTATTTAAGCTACTTAATAATGACCTCCCGCTCCAACATCTGCCTGTCAGGGTTCTCTTCTCACCACAGCACAGCCACCACCTTTGTCAAGATGTATACATCTGTATAAATGCAGACAGTGGAAGAACCACAGGGCTGGTACTATTGGACCTTAGTGCAGAATTCAACACTGCTGATCACTTGATTTTATTAGAGTGCCTGTGCGGTCAGAAAGGAGAGGCTCCATCTCACCAGCAGCTCATCTCCAAGGTAACTCAAGATAAACCTCAGAAATCCAAAGCTCAGCTGGATGAACTGATTTTTGCAAATCGCTTTTGTACCAGATTCAAAATGTTACTTATGGTAAAATTATCTCAAATACCTCATTGAGAAACATAGTGGTGGCAGCAGGATGCTGAGGGATTCATTTATTTGCATGGAGTCTGTGAAGACTGTGGAGTTACATAAAGTGGTGACCCAGCAGAGCTGAATGCAAGTCTGCGCCACACTTTTCAGATTTTTGTTATAAATCATTTCAAAATATACAACAATATAAATTATTTTCTTTCCACTGTGTAATGATGTAGAAATTTGCGTTGGTTTATCAAAAAAAAAAGCACAATCAAATACATCAAGGTTTGTGGTTAAAATGTCAAAAAGTTTAAGAAGTGTTTATACTTTCGAGTACATGAACAATGAGTTAGTATACTTTCTAAAGTCGTTAGAGTTTTATTTTTTTTATTCATATGACTTTCTTTCTATAAAAAACATGATTTTTTTCCCTGTAGCTACAAACTGGTAAAGGTTCAGGTTTAAAATTTGTGTTGATTACACAGACCAGGTGTGCAAACTAATCCCAAATACTTAAGAGGCTGACATTCGAATTCTAGAAAGGTGCCTCCTCTTCTCTTCAGCTTCAACAAGGCCCTCCATATTGGTTCCAAAAGGTTTTTGTTTAAAATCTCCTATTATTACTCAGGCATCTTTAAATATATCTTGTTTATACCTTCCATTTCTAGCCACAGACGGAGCGTATCAAAGTATAATGTTTACAGTTCAATAACTTTGTGTTTTTCTCAATGCAGCTCTGCCTCTGAGGCTAGATATAATTTTCATGTAGCTTTGATTTTTAACCTTGTTTCCATTTTTACACGCAATTCTCTGCACAATATATTATAAAAATGACACAAATAGACTAATTTGAAATATTGTGTTAAAAGAAGAAAGGCAGACACTTAATTCAGCCCTCAGGGAGCTTGGATTGGTGCCATCTGGTAATAAAAAGCTTAATTCTGTCTTAATTAATAAGAAAATAGCTGTAGGGTTTTTTTTGTGTCATAAAAATTTCTTTCAAATTTATCTTTCTTTTTAGAATAGTTTTATTCTCTTTTTTGCTCACAGATCTTAAGGATCCATAGTGTGTCTTTTGAGTTCTGTCTCTTTTTGACCCACCTACCACAATAATACACACTGGCGCCTGTGTGTGTGTGTGTGTAACAGCAGGTCTGATTCACACAGGACTCACCACCATGGTTCCAGCTCTCATAAACGCTGATCGTTTCAGTCACCGGCACATTTGGGTTGTTTCCAGGTGATTGCAAAAGTTCTCTGACTTTTTAGTCCTTACGACAGAATTTGCAAATATAATTACCGCTGCAAGAAAACCCAGCCGAGATAGCGGCAATGAGCTGTCATTTGCTATTGTTTCTTGTGCATGTCCTCCAACTGAACTTCACCGACCGACAGTTTAATTGGTTTCAGGGAATCGAGTGTGAAGAGGAGCCATGACCTTGATCTTTCTCTCTGATAAATGATTTTTTTTTTTTTTTTTACCAGCTATACATGCAAATATGAAGATTGTGTTTGTGTCAGAGTGCTGAGAGGAAAGTAAACAGATACACATTGTCTCCTTTTATTGTGTGTTTAGTGGCTGATTAGAGGCCTAATTAAATACGGTGTTGGTGAGCTCGGCAGCAAACAGAGGAGACACTGACCCCGCGACTTCGACTGCACCCCGGGGTTTATCTGAATAAAGAGAGAAGATACGCACCGGCAGAGAGAAGAACACACATTCAGAGACATTAAACAATAAAGGATCATCAGACTCTTATCATGGTAACCTGTCCTGAATTTAATCCACAGTTTGCATGATAAATATGACTAAAAGGCCAGCATGAAATTCATGAAAACTAACAGCGCAACACTGCTGGCTTTAGTTCAGACCTGTAGGAGGAAAAGCACTGCACTGCAGAAAGAAGCTGCATGTTTTATAATAGGTATGGACAGAAGTCACAATGTGAGTTTAAAAGACCAAGGTAGTTATAATACAGTGTCTAAATTTCTGTAAAAGCATTTGCCTGCTCATCTATCTACTCTGTATTTGCTTTTTTTGGAGAGTTATCATTGGAAAGCGAACCTGACTTAACGAAAAAGATGACATTATTTGCTAAGATAAAAAAGCCATCCTGAAGAATTACTCCCCTTCCTCCTTCTTAAATGCATTAACTATCAATGCATGCATTAACCATGTTATTTAGAACTTAATTCAATTTAACTGTCTAGAGATGTTTCTGATCACTGAATAACTCATAGAATGCCTTGAACACACATAAAAGATGAAAAAAACAATATATATTATGTCAAGAAATTTAAGAACAGAAGATAAAGTTATTGATATTGATTATTTTAAATGAAAGTTACAAAGCAATGTACAAGGAAACTGCAGTGAGCACTATTATCCACAAATGGTGAAAATGTAGACAAGTGATGAAACTTTCTACATGTTTGAACCAAAACTATTGTCAGAAATGACTTATCTACATGGTTAGACAAAAAAACTAACATGGTCAAAGATATCATCCAGGAAAAGGTTTCGTGGTGAAAACCATAGAATCCTAAGGCCCATTTGACTCGTAGAACACATCTGAATGATCTGAAGACTTTGGAATTAATATTCTGCTGATGACAAAACAGACCAAATTTTTGGGAGATACAGTTTAAGTCCCTTTCAGTCTGGTGAAAAATGCAGCACAGCTTATCAGAGGAAAGTAGGTTTTCTGTATCAGGCATGAGGTTGGTAGTTCAGTAGTCTGGGCCTACTCTAGTGCCTCTGGTTCTGGAGGAGTTGCTGTGATTGATGCAACCAGGAAATCCTGAAGATGAATCAGTCTGTGACTTAAAGGGATCCACAATTAGCTTTGACAATAGACAAATATTTTTGCTACGTGAAAGTTAAAGTATTTACCAACATCTAACCATCTGTTAGGTTTTATTATTTATACATCATGTGCACTGTTAATTTATTAGTCAGATTAGACAGAGCAGAAGGCCTTCCTTCACATAGTGTATATCCCGCGGCGGTGTGCCTGCGGGGTCATCTAATCAAAGAGCAACCGCCGTGTCTCTAAGAGTATACAGGATAACCGGGCACATCTTGGAGCGGTCTGATAGAAGCTTTACTGTATCTGTAACCCTGGGGCAGAGAGGCAACCTGCGCCGGTTTCTAAGACATGGATGGCGTGACAGTTTCTGATACGGACAGCCTATAACATCCACATGATGCAAGACAGACTCAGAAAGTATACTGTAAGAAGCAGGAGATGACGTTGTTTGGGGCTCGGACTTTGCCTTACGCTTGCGAGGACGAGATTTTGGGGCCTACAGCTGTGTATAGCTCTAAGTATTTTTCTGTCTCTTGTAACGACCTGGTCTGGGAATAAACTCTGTTACTTTTTACTTCCTATTTTTATAGTGTCTCGTTATTTCCTGTATGTTTACACCTAAACAGTGGTGTTAAGAGTAGTAACACACATGCTCCCAGAGGAAAGAACAGTGTGAGGAGGCCCCGGGGCGCTACGCCTTTACTTCCAAGGGGACTTAATCCTTCTCACTTTAACACATCCATCCATTAATTTCTGTCATGCTTATCCCTGGTTGGGTTGCGAGGGGTGCTGTTGCTGGATGGGTGGCCAGTCCTACGCAGGGCAACACAAAGACAAACAGGACAAGCAACCATTCACACACACTCACACCTAAGCAGAAATTAGGGATGGCAATTAACCTCACAGTCATGTTTTTGGAGTGTGGGAAAAAGCCGGAGTACCAGGGGAGAACGCACGCATGCACAGGGAAAACCCGGATCCTTCGTGCTTCAAGGTAGCAGTGCTACCCACTGATCCACTGAGCAGCCCAACACCCAAACACTAAAATACTATTTGATTGCACTGTATTAGTTTTTTTTACTTGCAAGAAAGCTTTTTTTTTATTTTTTCAAATTGGTGAATTCCTCAATCCATCGGATGGGCTGCTCTTCACATGCCTGGCCTCAGCTTTAATCTGGACCCTGGAGCAGCATCTATGCTGACCTAACATCAATTTATATTCCCATTTACCACATCACTACAGTCATATGTAATTCATTATTAGTCCATTTTTCCAGTTAGAAAATAGGTCAACAGCTTCTCTAAATAAATGCAAAATAGATAGAAGTAATTGCTCTTGGCCAGAAATGTGTGGTTAAGCATCAGAAATGAGTTAAAACATTGTTCTACTCCGGCCTTGAAATTAAACAACCTTATTTAGAATCTAATGAATCCGCCAGCTTCTGATTTAGCAATCTGAGTAATTATAAAATTTCCTCCACTTCAACATAAGCTGATCCTTCTATATATGATAACTAGGTAGCAGTGGACTAGTCTGGGAATTCAAAAAACTATTTCTGCTTTCTTTTGTAAAGCAGTTAAACATTTATTAAAGCTGGCTGAGCGGTGAATTAAACAATCAGTCCAAAATGCTCTTATTAATGGCAGAGGTGTCAAAAAACAAAGTACAAATACTTCTTTCCCTTGCTTAAGTAGAAGTGTTGGCTTGCTATCTAGACAACTTTGGATTTCTACTGCTTATTATTATTTTTTATTTTTTTGCAATTATCTATACATTCTACTTCTTACATTTTAAAAACAGACTCGTAAGTATTGTTTGATTTAAACTCAACTTTGTTATGGCCTGTTGTTATTTTAAGAAAATAACCATTTTTATCCTGTTTTATCCAGATAATTTATTTTGTGGTTGGATTCGGTACTGCACCAACTTCTTGTTAGCCACATAATAAAATACAAAGTTTTCTAATATAGTTAACTTTGATGCATCGTTACCATTAGTTATTAAACTAAGAATCAAAAATATCCAGAACCCAGATTATCCAAATTTTAGTAACAACGTTCCTTTAATAGGGTAGCGCAGTACACTGCAAAAACGATCAAGAAATAAGTAAAGAATTTCCTAAATTAAGTGTATTTAAATATCCTAAAATAAGATAATTAGATAATATGTACTTGCAATAATACAATGCAACTGTATTTTTCTTATTTTGAATGTAAATCGTCTTTTTTCATTGGCAAAGTATCTCAATTACCTCCTCATTTCAAGAAGAAAGGCACTTACTTTAAGAAAAAATGGCTTATTGAGATTTCAATTTTTTGTAGTGTATAAGGTTTAAAAAAGCTTTTCTGTCCTTCACACTCTTTCCTGCATTATTTTTACACTTTATTGAGTTTAAAAAATGGTACTCACAAACAACTACAGGTGCTAGGCTTCAGGTACTTAGAGATTCACTTCCAAACAGAAACCCCACATTCATATCTTCCAGGTAACACAGAGTACATGTCAGACTTAATAATATTACTTTAGCGATAGATTTCAAGGTGTTTTGCTTTATTATATATCTCGTACCATGTCTTTTGGTTGTGCTGTTCTTTTTTTTTCATCTCATTGCAGGTGATGAAGCAGACTGAAAATGTTTTTGTCATTGTCTCCTTCCTATCTCCTCTTTCTTTCATCTTTTGTCCTTTTTCATTTTCTTTTTTCCTTCTTCTTCTTCTGTTTTCTGCTCTACTTACATTGCAGTGTCCATATGAACTGTAAAACTCCCTGCATAATTATAATAAAGCAATTTATATACATGAAACAAATTGGGCAGTATGGCAATTGCCATACTGCTACACTTGTGAAGTAAAATCTGTTGGGCTCCCTTTTGGCATCAAGACAATTATTCTTATTGCACCCACCTTGCCAGACAGGACACTGTAAAAAAAATGGTACTCTTGCACCTTTACTTGAGTAAAAGCTTCATTTATAATCAATCTTAAACAAAAGCGTTTTTAAACAATAGAATATAAACTTACTTTACTAACACAGATTAATACTTTTGACTCTGATTGATAGTGAAGAATCCACATCAGCGACTTCACCATCAACTGTAAAACGGCTACAGTTGAAAACAAAGCACTGAACATAGCTAAAAATAATAAAACACAATAAAAGAATAAAACATAGCCTAAGAATATAAAATAAGGCAATAGTTTTGGTTTAATCTAAATTTACAAATTTCTTCTTCGCAGCTCTGTTTTGAATATTTCAAGAAAAACTTAAAAAAAACAGCCAAAAGCCTTAAAAATGAGGAAAAATCCATTTTTCTTTCTGTAGCTTTAATTTTAATGTCTAACCTATTTAGGGGGAGTGAATACAACGATTATTTGTAAATGCTTTCAGCATCACCATCATTTTTGACAGCAGGAAAATGTTTAACATAAAGCACAATATCACTTCAGTGGGCAAACATTAGATTCAGATTTTTGCTGCTGTGTGTCTAGGGGTTAGTTTTGCGCGTAGACCCCCCTCCCCCACTGCCCACCCCCGGTCTGCTGCTGCCCAGCTCACCATTTTCTTCCCTCTAACCCTCTCCACCCCGTTGGCACCAACAATGCCCCTCTCACTGCAGCTCCCCACTCTCAACAGGCTCCGGTACAATTTATTCAAATATTTTGACATTTCGCCTCCCCTCACTTCCCGAGCAGAAATGATTTGTGACAGCTGGAGATGGGCTCTGTCAGAGGGGCTTCCTCCAACACTCTGCCTTGGTTCCCCACCCCATCCCTATTTGTAGAAGGGCAGATTTTTTTCTCTTTTGACTCCCATCTTTTCTTTGATCTCCCTTTATTCACCGCCGCTCCTCTTGTCCTGTCAGCCAGTTGCACGTCTCAAAGCGTCTCTACTCTTTTGTGCACGATTCCTTACCGCGAAAGTCAAACTATTTGTTGACATTTTGTATCTCAGCCTCTTGTGGGCCTTTTTTCTCTCTCCCCACCTACTATTTGATTCCAGCTCTGCCTGCAGTCAGCAGTGGCAATGCAGAGGGTAATCCTCCAGTGCGATGTTTGTTTCATCTCACTCCGCAGAGAGAAAAGTGTTACGAAACTATTGTGCTTTTGGATCAATAACGACTCACTGATCACTTTGAATGAGCCCATTCAGAAAGATCCACGGTGGAGGACAGGAGGTAGAACTCACCAACACATTTCAACCATCTCATTTTTTCCCCCTCTTGCACTATAGCAGGTGACAAACTGACAGAGCAGAGCATCAAAAATGAGGACATGGTGCATCATGCAAGGCTGCCTGTTACAGCGCGGTGCACAGACAACAAAGACTCCATTTGAATGATGCCGCTCATTAGCTGTGGAACAGGGCCTTGTTCTGTTGCCGCCTGTCGCTGGTCACTTTGCAGCACTGCGATAGTCAAACCCACACATCTCTCACCACCAAAACCTAGTCGGGAGAAAGGGAGAAAGGCACATGACAAATGCATCTTTATGTGGGTTTATTTCCCCTGCTATGATGAGATGCCTTTTTCTAAAAGCATTGGAGTAGATGCACAGCAGGAATAAAGGGATGGAAGCTCTCTGGCAGTGTCACAGAGCATAACAGTCACTAAATGCAGGGACTGAAAGAAGGATCTAAGGAGAAACTGCTGGAAAATAACTCAAGCATTACAATAGGACAGGATAATGAACACCACAACTCACCAGGTAGACAACTATCAAAAATTACAATCATCTACAATCAAACCAGTGTGATTAAACAAGCAGCAGTCATATTCAGGTAGTTTAGAGCATAAATCCACAAACTCTTATCACTCCTTTGTATTGTCAAACTGTTTACTGGCTCTAGAGGACATTTAAGTGTCAGTTTGTGAAGGGTTTGATTTTCAAACATGGTATTTTCTCTATTTCCAATGTTCAGACAGATTCATACAGTAACTCCGTGTGTCTAGACAGTGTCGGGTTACTTATGAAAAGGGATGAAAAGTGCAAGGCTGGCTCTTTTCAGGTGTTTCCTCAGTGAGAGAAAAAACTAAACCATCTCTCATCTGTCTAGGTTATGTTTTCCTATTATTAGTTAAAAATAATCCCTGTCATTTATATCTTAACCGGTGAAACGCCCTAATAAAGGATTTCAAATCATCACACAACTCACTGGATCTATGTAATGCATTATCATATAATTAATAGAAAAGATTTTTCCAATCTAGTCCTGGATCAAATAAATGCATCACAAACAATAATCCTGTTGGAAAGTTATTCTATTCCCTAAGCCAAACACAAAAAAACATCAAATGAATTTACACAGACTGATGTTTTTAAGCCTATGTATCTGTTAATGATGAGTATTTTCACTCACAGTTGATAAAACCACAACAGCAACTGTAGCATTTCAGATACTGAGGGTGGCCGCAAAGAATGTATGTTTAAACGATTAAGTGGCCACACCAAATTCCCCAAAAATGGTGAACAGAAGCCTTAAGGCCAATTTATACTTCTGAAGCAAAGCCTCTGCAACCGTCAAATCGGTCTCTGTGCGCGACCCCGCCCCCCGCGCACCTAAAAAAAACACGTCGTATGCTCGCAAACCTGCAAAGACCTCAAGCTGAAGTGCGCAGACAAAAAGCAGCAGTGATTGGTTCTTAATATTCCTTTCCGGCTGTCTGAGTGGATCTTCCTTCTCGATTCGGTGCCATGGCGCACCATTTTTAAAAACCGAGGAGTAATAACAACAATGGATAACCACGATGAAAGGTTGATTGAGGAGGTTCGGAAGTACAACCACTTGTACGATGCCTCAGACATTGTTTTGGAAAATAAACACTCCTGCAGGCGCCGCTGAAGAAGTTCTCGTGACCATCCGCCGAAGTTCTCGCAAGTTCTCGAATAGGCTCCCCCTTGTGCTTTAATTGGCAAGAAACTTCTGTGTGTCCCTAGAAATTCCAGACCGACATTGCAGAAGCAAAGCAGCAAAACTTGTTCGCAGGCCAGACACAAGCTACATCTGATGTGTGCGGATGCAGAAGTATAATCCGCCCTTTATTGTGGCAGCATGAGGCTGCAAACTTGAAGGCACCATATATGTGCCCTTGACAGGATATGACAAAGGCTTTTAATCTTAAAAGGTAATTTTATTTAAACCAAACCCGTTTTGTAATTTACAGAGATGTGGTTGTGTAGATTAATGCAACCATGGTTTAACATAGCATAACTTAGCCTAACGTGAGTATTGTGTCAGGTTTGAAACCCAATAAAAGAGCTAAGGTGACTACCAAGAGGTACTTAAAAAATAAACTAACCTAGGATATGCTGTTATAATTCTAGTGCCACTCTCTGCATCAAGTCTTACATTCCTCTTGCGAAAATATGCACTAGTCAACCACCTCTCCTGGCAAAGCAGTCAAAGCCCTTCCCTTCACCTGTGGATGAGCTTTTATCTGCTGGTTCTCTGCCGACAGGTGATGCCAGATTATTGAAAGTCTTGAGCAAGAAGATGTCCAACAAATTACCATGCTTGATTCCAAGTATTCTGCCTTTTGTTTTTGGACAACAACCTGTTACCTCAACCACGAACCAAGCCGAACTAAAGAGATTATAATTCCTAGAAATGGCCAAATGAAACTTTGTGAAGCAGCTCATTGCTCCCCCTAAAGGTCTAATACTTGATCCTTCAAGTGCTCTTTATGCTCCTGCGCTTAAGTTATGACAGCCCTGTGACTCAAATAAAGTTTTTGTAAAGCCATTTTCCAGGTCTAATAGGCTTTATTTTAAAGGTATAGATGACCATTTTTTTCCCTGGGTGGATCATCTAAATAAGTGGTCCTCCTAATTGTCAATCATTCTGGTGTTATGTTTACATAAGGCCGTCCTACGTGCTCGTCCCCAGTTAGCTATATTTTTCTGTGCATGCACACTTTCAGGCATATATCTCTGGTGAGCTACAGTTTTAGACAGTCATTGAAGCTCACCTTTCTCACCGTGGTTCTTTGAAAATGGCCAAAGGCCGTAAGACAAAAAGTGTTTACGAAGTGTATGAGAAAAGAAAGGCCTCAGAAGAGGCCGGGATATATCCCGGAATGCTTTGCCTGGAGAGCTCTCTTCGCAAAGCATTATGGGATTTGCTGCCATAACGGCCCGCTGTTGCCATAGGCTGCAGTACCTGACACTGGCGACTAATAACAAAGATGTCCCAGGCACCAAGCGGAATTATGAAGGAATTACGTTACCAATGGGGAGCAAAAAGTAGTGATCATCTGTCTGATCGGTAAGTTAACTGAGTTTGCTATAAAGTCCATTATATGGTCCCCACTCTATACAGTGATTGAAGGATTTTGGGGTTGGGCATACAAAAATTGAAAATCTTCTTTTGGAAAGTAAGTTTGTATGAGCTATGAGAACAGCAACTTTTAAACAGAGTGCGCACAAGGAGAAATGGGCTTGTGCATGATCTCGCACGTGTTTAATAGGCGTTCCCTCCCAGGAGCAGGTACAGTTGTTCATGTGCATTTTTTAAAAAAGTGAATAGCAAGTCTTTTACAAAAAGTTCGCGAAAATCCACCACAATATCTTTAAGTCATTAGTGGCTGTGCTGTATTTTATGTTATGCCCTGATTAGTCAATAAAGCTATTTAGTATTCATGTGTCTTGGGAGTGGTGTCCAAGATCACAGTATTTTGGAACTCCTGTCAGAAAATGAAAGTAGTGTCTAATTCAAACAGAACACAGGATGTTTTCAATTCGCTTGAAAAGACCTGAGAAAAAATCCAACTGAAGCTCCATAAAAAGGAGAAAATCAGTCATCTGCCAAGGACAGCCGGAGCTAATAAGTGTGTAACATGATAGAAAAGAAAATTAGTTCATAGCTGTCATCTTCTTGATGAAGAGGCAATCAAAATCAAAGTGAATCATTCTGTGAGGAGGATTGTGTTTTGGAATTCAAACGGGCAATGCTTCAATATGACAAATCAGCCGGTGTGGTGCATGTTGATTGATTCCGTCCATGAAAACCTAATAGATTTAGCCCTCTGTGAATTTGGCTCTCATTAACCTCGCAGCATTTTCATACCAGAATGTATTGGAGCCATTTTATCCAGCACTCAAAGGCAATTCGGTGGGTGATAAATCCTTTGGCTTATCTGGCTGCAGGTGACAGCGCAGCGGAGAAATGCGGCTGACGGGAGCAAGAATGCACACGTAGCCTATTTGCTATCCACATAAGCATGCATACACACACACACACGCAGTTTCCCTGAGGGGTCGCCATGGTGACCCCCACCCCAATATGGAAAAACCTTGTGATCCAACCGGAACCGAAGACACGCTCCTTGACCTGAGCGGGCAGCCACCGCAGAAAAATCTTCCTCTCAGCTCCTGAAATAGAAGAGGAGGAGAGAGAGAGAGAGAGGGAAAAAAAAACAGAATTCAATTACACAGTCGAAACCCACTCTTTGCCCTCGGGAAGTGATATCAGCACCATTTAAAAGTCTGATTACTCACAAAACCAATAACATTTTGACTCCCTGGTAATGGACCAGTAGATTAGAAAATTTAGATTACATTTAACTGCCTGTAGATTCTCATTAAAACGCCACCAACTAGTTAGAAACAATAGGTAATTAAGAGTGTAATGAAGCGCAGTAGCGGTAGCACAAGTCGGCTTTATGCTACTCTTGTGGGACCCAGCCTTACTTTGCACTTATCCTGCAGCGAAGCCATACCAGTGTCTCATTTGGGCAATACGACATATTTAATTAGATTAATGAATTTCGGGTGGAATCTCCGTGGGGCTGGTTGGCTCTCCTTTGTGGTGACAGTGTAACAACAGATTATATATTGGAGGGGGGGTGGGAGGCCTACAAGCTGCTGGCAGGACGGTGCTCCCCTGGCAGAGGTGGGATGTGTGACAGTTTGGGTGGAACCTGTCTCAGGTTTACTCCAGCTAAATAGTTCTAATGCAAATACTCAAAGGCAAGTGTCCTGCACGAGTAAACACAAACCCTTATCCAAAACTCCAGATTTTGATTTCGTAAAGGGAAGCCTATTGAATTAGGCATGATTGATTGTGACGCTGAGAGAGCACACAAACAGAGGCACGAAAGCCCCATGGTGATAAATGGGTCGGTGGCCATGTTTAGCTGTAAGCTAGTGTTTGCAACTCTGCTCAGCCGCGAGTAAATGCTTCGACACAAAGTAAAGACTGAAGGAAATGAATTGGAGCAGAGTTTCTCTAAAGCCATCTAAGTTTGTTTTGAAGTTTTAGAGGCTCCTAAAGCAGTCGGGAAAAGTTTTGTTGTTGTTTTTTTTTAAATGATGTTTGTCGCTGTTAATTTCTGCCTTAGCTCACTGGAAAAAAGCTAAATCTAGATAAGTCATTTTTTCTTAAAATAAGTGCATTTTTTCTTAAATTAAGGATAAAAGTGAAACACTTTGCCAATGGAAGAAGACAATTTACATTTAAAATAAGAAAAAAACAATTGCCTTGTCTTTTTTTAAATGCATAAAATCAAATTATCTTATTTTAAGAGTAAAAATAATAATTCCATTGGCAGATCATTTAATTAACTTACTCAAATTAAAGGCAAATACACTTAATTTGAGAAATGTTGACTTATTCCTAGATGGTTTTTGCAGTGCTAGCTCACTTTGGCTGTACGGCTTAAACGCTTTTAACTGGTGGAAATTCACTGGAAAAAAAAATCAAAATCGAGATAAGTCATTTTTTCTTAAAATAAGTGCATTTTGTCTTTGATTGAGGAGGTAAAAGAGACATCTTGCCAATGGAACAAGACAATTTACACTTAAAGTAAGAAAAAACAATTGCATTGTCTTATTTCAAGTGCATGCTATCTAATGATCTTATTTTAAGAGTAAAACTACTCATTCCATTGGCAAACTATCTAATTTATCTACTCAAATTCAGGAGTAAATACACTTAATTTAAGAAATTTCTAATTATTTCTAGATCGTTTTTCCAGTGTAGAGGATTTATGCTGCCTTTTTCTATTTAAAGGTTTGATTTTCCAGTTCCTACAACTACAGCAGGAACACCCCCTGAAGTTACATTTACAGCTTGAAAAGTCTAAACTCTCCAAAGTTTTATCTGGCACAGTTCTTCTTGCTGCTCACACAGTAACATCATCAAATATCTTAACTATTCATAGATAATTTACTTCTCATATCTTCTTGAGGGAGTGCTTGGCACTGAGAAGGTTGCGAGTACCGTTTGATCCCTACAGTCTTCACACTGGTTTCCTGAGCAAAACCACCCCACACTACTCCCTGAGCCCAGATAATGGCAGCCACACTGGAAAAACGATCTAGAAATAAGTAATGAGTTCTTAAATTAAATTTATTTACCCTTTATTTTAGTAGGTAAATAAGATGTATTGTGTATTTTTACTCTTAAAATAAGATAATTAGATAATATGCACTTCAAATAAGACAATGCAATTGTGTTTTCCTATTTTAAATGTAAATTGTTTTGTTCCATTAAGCAAAATATTTCATTTTCCTTCTTCAATCTTGAAATAATATATGCACTTATTTTAAGAAAAACAACAACTGGTATCTAGATTTTGATTTTTTCCAGTGCATTGTTCCCCAAGGGGATGGGTTAAATGCAGAGAGTGAATTGCCCCATTGTGGGACAATCAAAGGATTTACATTACATTCTTGAACACTTACAGGTACTGTATCTTTTAAATTGATGAACGTGTTTAAAGACATAATATGGAGGAAAACTAAGTTAAGTGAACACCACCAAAATGATAAATCCTCTGGTTTTCCAGCTAGCAACAAGGAATTTCAGTCAGGGTGACGTGATTACTATTTTTATTTTTTGATGTTTGAGACAAGATTGTGTGACTTCCTAGTTAAAAGTACAAAAATCATGTATATTTAAGACAGAAGTCTGACTTCAAAGGTCAAGGTCAACCCAAAGTCAAACCACATATAACATACATACATGCAACATATATAGTACTACTTTTTAGCATGCCTGATGGGTTTAATTCAGTTTATTTATATAATATAACAAATGTCACCTCAAGACACTTTACAGAGACCACTCAACCAGCATACAGTCAAATTAATTAAAATCTTTTACACAGAGAGACCGGGGGCCATTACAAATCAAAAAAACAGTTGACCAGTTGCATATATGCGCAAAAAAAATAATGATAAAAACACAAACAAAACATCCATTTATATAAAATAGGACTAAAACTTAATATTAAAAAAAGCATTTGCAAAACAAAACTTATGTAAAAATTGATTGAGTGGCCTGAAATACATTAATTCAATCCAGTTCATTTCTATTTATTTCTACAGCACCAATTCACAACACATGTCATCTTAAGACACTTTACAGTTCAAACAGATCATAAAGTCAGATTGATTCAAAGTTTTCTATCTAAGGAAAACCAGTTGATTGCATTGACTCAAATGCAATCCCTCATACTAAAAGCTATACATGCTTGTAGCGACAGTGGAGAGGAAAAACTCCCTTTTAACAGGAAGGAAACCTCCAGCAGAAACCAGGCTCAGTAAGAGAGGCCATCTGCTGAGGCCGACTGGGGTTCAAGGAGACAGAAGCAGAGATACAAAGGAAACTTGTCAACTAGCTCCACAGGCGGCCCCATCCAGGAAACACACAGTCAGGTGGACAGAGCTCCGAGGCAGCTCCCATGTCAGAGGGCGAAGAGAACACATCCAGCATGTTGCAGTCAGGCAAACAGGACTATTCTGAAAAACAGAGCTCAAACATCTATAAACACAGGTGTTGATGGCAGCAGCACAGCTGTTATTTCTCTCCAGGGTGGTGTCACAGCCAAACAGAAACAGGCCAGATGCAGCTACTATTAGAAAAAGCAGTAGCTGCATATCTGCAGAGTGGGAGAATAGAGATAGAATGGAGCAGAATGATGAAAAAGGGGTCGCTGTGTCCTCCAGCAGTCTAAGCCTATAGCAGCATAACTATAGAGATGGCACTGGATTGTATCCATTAACCAGAACATACCACTGCAAAATCCATATTTTTAAACATGCTTTTAGTTTTGAATGCACAGAAATCAGCTTGTCTTGCTGATAACCTTTAACACAACAATGACTAATTAGACTGTATGTTTTCCAGCTTGCAGCTTATGTACATGATCAACTTTATGGGTTTGGAGACAATTGATATGCATTGTTTATTTGAATTAACATGTACAATTATACTGTATTCTGGTTGAACTCAGCAATCAGGTTTTCTGAGTTCCCAGTAAAAAAAGAACATTAACAATGTATGATTTCTGACCTGGGAGATATCTGAGCTGCACCTTACTACTAATAAAGCTGACTGAATCCCCCCACAACCACCACCCTGGGGATTATTAAACAATATATTTTCTCATCTAACCTCAAATTACTTTATCTATTACTAATGAGATTGCGGCATTTTTTTAACAGATCCACTAGTTTTCTGATTTGCAAACAGAATATTTTTAACCTTGGTGCTAGGCACTAACAAGTTCCAAGCTCTGAATACTGGGAGAAACAAAACAGGGTGCAATACTCCAAAATTATCTGGACTGATATCAGTTTGACCTATTTCTTCTCAAGTTAGAGTAAAAAGCATTCTTCCAAGAAAGTACCCTGGTAAAAGTAAAAAAGTTTTTGGGGAAAAGGCCACTCAAGTGCTGAGTAAATTATAAGTTAAAACTATGTCATAAAAATAGACCAAAACATACATCTATGCGCAAATTCTGGTATTTTAGACAATAATAGAAAAAAGAAAAAAAACTAAAACAAAGAAAAATATAGATATAGAACTCCTACCCATTTTTTACATAAAACCTACCTCCTGTGACAAAATATATATAATATTAGTTTGACCTCCAAACGACATGGAAAATTCAATTCAGCTT
This sequence comes from Cyprinodon brontotheroides, assembly GCA_018398635.1. Classification (NCBI taxonomy): domain Eukaryota; kingdom Metazoa; phylum Chordata; class Actinopteri; order Cyprinodontiformes; family Cyprinodontidae; genus Cyprinodon; species Cyprinodon brontotheroides. Next base: position 7,410,656 of record JAGKQL010000063.1, read on the forward strand.
GTGTACAGAAAAACAACATTTATTTGATTATATATATTGTCTGGAGCTCTTCAAAACAAACAAAAAAAAATATTTTCAGTTATTGAAGTTACTGGATGGAAAACCAAATAATTCCCTCAAGGAAGATTATTTCATTTTATTAAGATATTACTTATTTCAAAATAAAATGTATGGTGCAGTAAAATTATTTCTGAAACTAGCTATATATATTTTTCAGAAATTACTATAACTGAGTAAATGTAACTAGTTAATATTCTCCTCTGCATATACTTTAGCTTTTCTCAAAAGCATTGTGTTTCAGCGTAGGAGTATGTGACGGACTTACAGATACAATAAAGTTTAGATTCATAAAGAATTTAAAAGAGGAAGTAAGGTTGTGGTATAACTTTGGATTTAACAAGACTATCTAAAATGACATTGTGCCTTTAACAGAGTATAATTGGAGGACCTGCCAAATAAAATTCTTTACTACTGCTCAACAAATATTTGTTTTTTTATCATCCATTGGGCAACAAATAACATTGCATACATAAAAGTTCACATCTAACTTTTGCAAGCAAAACTAGACTTTAATTGACTGTAGAACCTGATCACCCTAGGAAGATGTGGGTCATTTACACTGTTTATAGGTTTGGATGACATGATTAGAAAGTTTAGAAGATTTATTCTATTGCTAGTCTTAGGGAGAAAATGTGTAGTTTCTGTAACCCATAATATACTTCCTAACCTATTTGTACTACTAAACCAACATCCTCTACTAAACCTACTAAAGGTTTAGTAGAGGATGTTATATTTCTGGGTGGATAAGTGGTCCTCCTAACTGTCAATCATTCTGATGATATGTTCACATAAGGCCATCCTACATGCTCGTCCCCATTTTGGTGAGTCTGATATAGTGGAAAAATTTCAAATCTTCCTTTCTATCTCTCTTGTTCCATTCTTCCTTTCCCTCACTGGAGCAGGTACAGGGTTGTGCATGTGCATTTTTTTTTTTTTTTTTTAGGTCGAGAGCGCGAGTCTTTTCAAACATTTGCGAAAATCCTTCACTATACATTTAAGTGACAAACCTGTTGCTCTTGGTGGCCCCCTGCTGGTGTGGCAGTTATAAGTAGCCACTTAGTTTGCTTATACCTTCAATCAGTTTCATATTTGACTTACTGTGTTCTTCTGCAGGACAAAAACTGGTCCAAAAAAAAAAAAAAAAATCTAGAAATCTTAACATCTGTGTGTTTCCCTGAAATTTCAATGATCTGCCAATTGAATAATTATTTTGCCTTTGAAATAAAATAGTTAATATTATGCACTTGAAATAAAATTAGTTTTTTATTATTTCAAATGTAAATGATTATATTCCATTAGTACAACTCAAATGTTAAAATCAATAAAAAATGCATCTCTTTCAAGGAAAATTTACTTACATTTTAGATTTTTTCTCAGTGTGACATACATACATCCATTTAGAAGAGTCCTTTTCCATTAGTACTGCATACTGTACTGTATAGCATTAGTACTTCTCTAATTAAAAGTCCAAACTAGGCACAAGTATTATAACACATTATGTACATGATGCTGTTTTTGTCCTTAGATTGGATATCTCATATGAAGAGAAAGCTGTCCAAGTAGAGAAGACTTTACCTTCCTGGAGATCTGTTAGGTCTCCATGAATGGGGAGGAGCCAATAAAATGTCAGCAACAATAAAATAAAGTCAGTTTGTTCACCATTGGTGCAAGAAACATCTTTGAGTTAACAATATCTCTATCATTATGGTGAAATAATAATGTTAATCCCATAAGCATTTTTATTCAGCTATACAGCAAAAGATAGAAAAATAAATACAACATTAAATCAATTCATCATGTTGATAAATCATAACACTAAAATCAAAATACAATTATTTTCTTAAAATACCAATACAAACAATCAGAGTAAAAACATGTTTTAAAAAGAACAAGCTCAGAAAACATAAAGATAAAAAAAACTATCTTTACACACTCTGACAGAGTGTTTTGGTATTATATAAAAATAAACTGACCTTACAGGAGCAGAAGGTGTTACATGTTTTTGCTGATCATGCGCTGCAGGCTTTCTAATATAGTAACACAGTGCCCTCTATAGGCCGGTCCAGGTACTGTGTGTTTCTCCCATCTTCTCCCCAAACAATATTTAATTTTAAAACACTTAAATGTTTTAGATCATCATAAATGCTATATAAATGTAAGTACTTCCAACTTCAATATGTAACTTACTCAAAAACTTTGAGGTAATTGATTTTTACAAACATTTTGAGTATTCTGAACTTATTTGGGGTTGCAGTGACCTATGGACTGTATAGGGGCCACATTTTATTTATATTGATGAGCTTTTCTCCAACGCTGTCCTTAGAAACGTGATTTTTCGGGGCATGCTTGGGTTGTGCAGTGGTTAGCGCACATGATCCATGTATGGAGGCCTTAGTCCTCTATGAGGGTGACCCGGGTTCAAATCTGACCTGTGGTCCTTTCCTCCTGTCATACCCCCTTTCCTGTCAGCCTACTGTCCATAAAAATGAGCCACTAGTGCTGTAAACTTTTTAAAAAGTGGTTTTCGAGTAAAATGACATAGGTTTTTGTTGGATTTTTTTTTTTACTTTTGTACAATTGTGAGAGATATAGTTTATGTGTTCAGATGCAGAGGGAAAGTGAATCACGAAAGGAAAACGTCTTGAGAGCGTACTCAAACCCACACCTCCATCCTGGTAGAGTGTAAACACTTGAGCAACTGAGCCAGATTCAAGCACTTTGTCTGGCAGAAACGACTCCTGCTCGAGGAGGAAGAAGGGAGAGAGAGCGAGCAGATGGCCCTGAGCAGATAGACTCTGACACTGAAAGCGAGGTGTGTTCTCTGAAGGACGAAGCCTTGTATTGTTGCAGTTGTGAAGGCCTCTCTGTCACACCGCGTACCAGGGGTCCCAAAAGAGCCAGGGTCTTATGGTGTCAGTGGCCCCCCTCCCCACTCCCAGCCTTCCAGCTCTGGCCTATTGTGATTGCCGTTTTTTAATTTCTCTAACGCAATCAAGTGTGACACAAACTGTTTACCTAGCGTGTCTGCCACAGCCAGAGAGAGAAAAGCACAGGAGAGAGGGAGGCAGAGAGAGAGAGAGAGAGAAAAAACAGCCTCACAAGCCAGAATCTCAGCACAAAATAATCCTCCATAATACCAGAGAGTTTAAAGAGGCTTTGCCAACACCTCCCCGAATCCTCCCTGAACCTGACTTTGCTCCGATGAAGAGAAAAAAAAGAGGAGTTGGGGATAAAAGAGAGAGAAGAGAAGAAAAAATGAACACATGAGGGAAAAATAGAAGATAAATTCACATCTCTGACTCTCAGCTGGGTTTACTAATCATTGTTTTTACAACTAAACAATTGGGGTATTAGGGCATAAGCGGATGGAGATAAGATCCAGGGGGAGGGTGATGGAAGAAAGGTGGAGAGCACAAAAAGAGGTGCACCGAGTGGGGGGATAAGAGGCTGACAGAGGGGGAGTTATAATAGGTCCATCAGGAGACAATAAATCAGCTCCTCTTCAAATGTCTGGAAAGGTGAAGCAAACTTTAGAAAGGTTAGCTGTTGAAGTGTCAAACGTGATAGTAGAAACAAACAGAAACAGACAGGAGCTGCTAGTCATCTTCTAATTTACCGTCATCCAGTCTGCAGTGTGTACGTATATCCATCACTGCTGTTAGTTAACTGTTATGTCTGCAGAGAAGATCATCAAGGCTTCCTTCCTTCCCTCTGAGAGACAGGAAATAAAGCTGCTAGAATGTCTGCAGATCCCACACATCCTGGACACAAAGTGTTCACACTTTTACCTTTACTCCAGCACTAAAGGACGCTATTTACGAAAACCAGCGGCCACAGATGCTTTCCTCTCCATGCGTTGCTCTCCTTTTGATGTAAACATTTTATATTCAAGCATCCAGACTGACACCTTGTTTATTTGCTCAAAGCAAACAACAGATCTTAGGCTTAGAGTTAGACTTTATTGTCATTTTGTACAACACAGAGTGTATGCAAAAATAAATTTTGTTCATTACAGCTCTCAAGACATTTCCTTTTTTAAAGTGCACCAGTGATAAAATGAAAAATTGGGGATAAAAGGTAAACATGAGACTGGTATATGATTTGTATTTTCCCTCTTCCAAGAGGTCACGCAGGGAGAACAGTCCATGTTGGGGGTGTGAGGGGTCATTTATGATGTTTACGGGCTTAGGAAACGCAGCGCTGGGATGTAAAGTGTTTAATGGAGGAAAGAGGAACCCCGATGATCTTCTCTGCTGTTCTTACCACACTGCTCACTTTCTTCCAGTCTGAGGCGCTGTAGCCTCCACCCCACACAGTGAGACAGCTGATCAGAACGCTCTCTATGGAGCTTCTGTTGCATATCATTCTGGTGATATGTTTATGAAAATAACTTGCTCTTTCCACTTTATACATTTAATTAAAATCATTCCTTTTCATACAGTAATGCTTAATATCCTTTGAGATGATTGATTTACTCTTAAAGGTATTGTGGAGGATCTTTGCGAATCTTTAAAAAGACCTGCCCTCTCCACTTAAAAAAAAAGATGCACATGCACAACCCTATACCTGCTCCCGGGAGGGAACGCCTGTTAAAAGTGTGCGAGAGCGTGCACGAGCCCCTTTCTCCTCATGCACGCTCTGTTTAAAAGTTGCTGTTTGCATCGCTCATACAAGTTTACTTTCCAAAGGAAGATTTGCAATTTTTCCACTATGTCAGACTCACCACCGTTAAGTGAAAATGGGGGTGAGCACGTAGGACAGCCTTACGTAAACATATTGCCAGATTGATTGACAATTAGGAGGATCACCATTTTGATGATCCACCCAGAAAAAGAACATCCTCCACTATACCTTTAATCATTGAGTGTATATTGAAACTGAGGTCAAAATGTTTTTTGTGCGCACAAGGCTGTTAATTACGCGCTGATTCTGATGCAAATTTAGTATTTCGGAACCTCAGAAGTCGGAACTTCTTTTTAAAAGTTTTCATGTTTTACCCCAAAGTTGTGCAGAATGTCTTCATCGTTACAACAGACTAAGTTCAAACCATCTTTTATAGGATGTTTTTAAAGAAAAGATAAAGATGGTTGGACAATGTCCAATTTGTATATCTACAAAGATAACACTCTACATGAAGAAACACTTACTTTCATTTCTCCTTTTGCAGTGAATTCTTCACCAGACTCTCTAATAATGCACTATAACCACAACAACTCCTGTAAAAACCACTGTGCAGCTACATTATAGTTTTTTATTTATTGAACCGTCACAGTTATCCTGTGCAATATGCTGAATGTGCAATATTTCTCCACGTATATATAAGCCATCCGGATTGTACATATTTTTATTTCTTATTTTTTATTTCTTATTTTTATTTTGTTTTTCATGATGTGATGCATGATACATGTACATTTTAACCTCTAATCCTATATTGTATATTGGATATACTGTATGCACCTTTTTCCTCCCTGTTTGCACCTTCTGTAATTTCTATGCCAATATGTGACGAGTGAATTTCTCCCCTGTGAGATCAATAAAGCTCATTTAATCTAATCTAATCTAAAGTGAAAAAAAAAAAAACCCACCAAAATCTGGTCACAGCAAAGAAAGAAAAAATTCCCTCCTACCAATTCTTGCTATCTCAGATCAACCCAAAAATATATTTTTTGATTTAAGTATCAGATTGGAATGCAAAGCAAAAGCCACTTTGCTGAGATTGTGTTTAAGAAGATTCTACTCAAATGAAATCCAACAATCTGCCCGTGCAGAAAGACAATCATATAAACAAAACAAGAACTCTTTTAAAAGGGGCAACTGTCCAACTGGAAGTTTAATATATTTACTGTGAGTGGAATATTTTTTAAAAGTAGTTACCTAATAAAAATCTTAAGTGAAAATGCTCCAGATACAATTGCAGATTTTATTAGATTTTGTCGCTCAGTCTTGGTTTTGTTATGTTTATTTAGAGTGTTCCATATTCACTTTGCTCCTTGTTTTAGTGTCTAATTAGCAGTGTTGCTTCTTGTTACCAGAACCTCCAGGAACTGCCAGCTTTGCTGTCCTGCTGTTGCCACCCTCTTGTGTCCTCCTATCCCAAAGCTTTTGTTTTCTGCTCTTGTCCTCCTTGCTGTTTTCTGTCCTGTCCAGCACCTGTTGTCAGTGTTGCTAATGTCGCCTGCTCTCCTTTCGGTTCTGTCCCTTTAAAAGCCTCCTCCTCTTCAGTTCTTGCTTTGCTGGATCCTCGCCTTACATCTCATCAAACCTCTGGTCAAGTTCTCTGTCATCCTTCCTTGTCTCTTCCTGGTTCTTAGTTTTTGCTTTTTCCCCTGATGTCTCTAGATTCTGGTTCTTAAGATATTTTTGTTGATTTGACTCCTGCCTCAGAGCCTGTTTACCTATTAAATCACTTAATTTATCTCAACCAACTCTCGCCTCTGCATTTGGGTCCTCTAACCAACACCACCAAATCGTGACAAGATTACTTAACTACTTTTATTCAATAGAGGCTGAAGCTATGTTTTTATTTTAGAATTACTTCTTGCTTATCCTTTGAGGCTGGGCATCAACTAGTTGCTGTAACTTTTCTGCTCGTTGTAGATTATGGTGACATAACTGATATGCATGCATGCATGCATGTTCTCACTGGTTCCATAGGCTAGATTCTGTGCATCGTGGAGATACACTGGGAAAAACGATCTAAAAATAAGTAATACATTTCTTAAATTAAGTGTATTTATCCTTAATTTGAGTAGGTAAATGAGAGTTTGCCAATGGAAATGAGTATTTTTGACTAAAGTAAAGATAATTCTCTGGGAAATAAGAGAATGCAATTGTTTTCTTATTTTAAATGCGGAAATTATCTTGTTCCATTAGTGCAAAATGTCTTACCCTCCTCAATTCAAGAACAAATGCACTTATTTTTAAGAAAAAAATGACTTATCTAGATTTGAATTTTTTTCAGTGCATTATCATTTTTCTCTGGTTTAGGAGCCCTACCTCACCATTGTCTTCTGTATGCCCATGATGGTTGGACTGCCCTGTTCACCCGTAGATTTTACCGCTGCTATTGCTGCTTCTTAAAAACTGGAATCAACTGCAGATGTAATGAACGTTGAAGAAAGGGAATTGTTTCTTTTAATGAGAGCTTGCTCAGCTCATCTGCCTGGCTGTGCGTTTCCTGGACGAGGGGCCGCCTTTTACAGTTGCCTTTTTATTTCTCTGCTTCTGTCTCCTGTCCCCTTGAACCCCAGTCAGCCTCAACAGATGGCCGCTCACACTGAGGCTGTAGATTTCTGCTGGAGGTTTCCTTCCTGTTAAAGGAGTTTTTCCCTCCACTTTCGTCGCTACAAGCATGCTTAGGTGTGAGGGATTGCATTTGAGTCGATGTAATCAACTGGTTTTCCTTCAGTGGAAAACTTTGAATTAATCTGTCTGTATGATCTGAGTTGAACTGTAAAGTGTCTTGAGATGACATGTGTTGTGAAATGGCGCTATATAAATAAACTGAACTGGATTGAATTAAGGTATTTAAGGTCACTCAATCAATTTGTACATAAGTTTTGTTTTGCAAAAGCTTTTATTAATATTAAGTTTTAGTCCTATTTTATATACATGGATGGGTTTGTTTTCATTTATTACTATTTTTTTCTGTAATATGTATATTAACTGGTTTTGATGTATGTAGTTTTGATTAGTTGATGTGTTTATATGGTTTTCCTGGGTCTCTCTTGTAAAAGATTTATAATATCTATGAGAAATACCTGGTTAAATAAAGGTTACATACATACATATATTAACTTTTCCTAATTCATCTGCTAAATCATAAGATCATCATTCTTTCTGATTCTGAGAACTCTTTAATCGTTTATTATCTTTTTGGTTAGAACTAAGAATATAAGACTTGGTTAGGTGGACACTTTTCATTGTTAAAGTTCAGTCCTAAATTAAATTTAGAATCTGTGGCAAAACCATAGATTAGATTAATCAATCTAAATGTGTGAAGCTGCCAGAGACATAACTCCAAAACCTTGTAGATGTCAGTAAAAGTTGGCTAAAAAAGAAGTGATGTTTTTGGATTCATTTTTTTCACTTCATGGTTCATAACATCTTGTAAACTGCAAAAACTAAACTAAAAGTTCGTGAAAAAGTTTTAACAGCAGCACTGGAAAAAATGGAAATCTAGATAAGTCATTTTTCTTAAAATAAGTGCATTTTTTCTTGAAATGAGGAAGTAAGTGATACACTTTGCCAATAAAACAAGATATGCAAAGTAAATACAATATGCTGCCGGTGAGTGTTTTCCCCTTAAAATAAGATAATTATATATTTGATACTTGAAATGAGACAACAGAGTTGTTCTTCACTAGAAAAATGAAAAACGATTTAGAAATAATAAAGCAAATTCTTAAATTAAGTGTATTTACCCTTAATTTGAATATGTAAATGGATAGTTGCTAGCAATGGAATTAGTATTCTTACTTTCTTAAAATAAGATAATTAGATAACATGCACATGAAATAAATAAGACATTACAATTGTGTTTTCTTATTTTAAATCTAGAATGTCTTGATATTTACATTCCATTGGCAAAAATGCACACACCCCACACCAATCCAAGAACAAATGCAATTATTAAAAATAAAAAGACTTTTAACATACTGATTTTTACATTTCACTGTGTTTCTTATTTTTAAATGTAATAAATCATCTTTAGTCAATTGGCAAACTGTCTGACCTAAATTCTCAGATTAAGGAAAAGGACATTTATTTCAACAAAAATTCTTTTACTTTTATTTTTTTCTGCTTTACTTTATTTTAAAAAGAGATTTCACATTAAAAAATGTAAATAGACTAGTGGTCTTTTAAAGAAAGTTCAGGAGAATAGAAATGACCATCTTACTTATATAGTCACTCTTTAAAATCCCAAATTGACTTGCTGTCCCTGATCTTATCCAGTGGGCTGGGAGAACTAAAACCTCTAGTCTGTAGGTGGAGCACAGAGCGATGTTATTAACCCAGCAGGAGACCATCAACACCTCCTGGCATCACTGAATGAATAAAATGCTTCATTCAAATGTTCCCTGTAAATATTATCCAGTCAGCATGCTGTAATTAAAAGGCTTTATAAATTATGTATGTACCTTTTGTAAGCAAGCTTAGCTTATGGCAAAAAGGAAATAGATGCGTTTAAATCTAGATTTGAAAAAAAAATCTGTTTGCTATAAATAATGGAGAATAATTCTATAAATTATTCTGAGTCTGATGTCCTTTGAATAAAATGTTTCCATTTGCTGCCATGGGTGGTCCAAAACGCTCCGTTATCAGTTCTCGTCTGTGTGACGCATGAAAGGGGATTAGGTGGAAACCTTGTTAAAGAATTCACATGGCACCCAATCGTTTTTCTTTTATGGCATATGGTTTAGACTTAGACAGACTTTATTTGTCATTTTGTACACACAAGTGTAAACAAAAGTAAATTTCATTAAGTACAGCTCTCTAGACTATTTCATTTTTTAAAGTGCAGCCTTGATAAGGTAAGCAGCAGTGATGACATTGTGTTTAGAACAAATGCATGATTTGTTATTGACACTCTGGGCTTCAGTTGTAAATGTTTAGAAAATAAATGTTCATTTACATGCCACTAATGAGGGTTTCCTGTATTAGTAGATGGATAGATTCAAATATCCCTAATATGGGTATCAGTATCAGATTGTTACAGTCGTTGAGATAGATATTCTATTTTCAGATTCACTCTCATGTTTACTGCTGCTGTTTTGCTCCAAAAGGCAACAGCCAGGTCACTGCTGGGCTTCTGAGGATTTTTTCAGATATTTTAAATTTTGTTTATTGTTTGATCATTTGGTATACTTTTTCGTTTTTGTAATTGTAAACAACTTCTCTTGTGAGGAGAGTTTTTTGTTTTGATTTTCTGTCAAACTATAATGTTTTGTACTTTGTTTTAAAAAAAAGAAATCATGCTTGATCTGGGTTTTTTTATTGCTTTGCTTATTTATATGCCTATACTATATTATTAAAATTATTCAGCTTTTAAATTTCATCCAAATTCTGTTTAGGGTTTAAAAAATTATAAAAAGGATAAAAAAAATCATCTAAAAGGTTAAAGTTTGATGCTATGTTTGATGCAATGTAAATCTCTTTATTGTCCAAAAATGGGTGAAATTCACCCTTTGTATTTAACCATCTCCTTGGGGAGCAGGAGGCTGCCATTGTGTGGCGCCAGGGTAGCAGTGTGGGGGTAAGGGGGTCTTGTTCATGAACCCAGACTGCCAGTCTGTGGGATCGTTACCAGGTACGCGCAACCTTCTTAGAGCTCAAGCCTGCTCTAGCTTTAACCAGTAGGCCAATCTCTGATTAAAAAAATAGAATAAGCATTTATTTTCAGTTGTAAAACAGTTTTTCCAATTTCAAAACTTTTTTCAGTGTTAAATATTGTTTTCAGTTTCACATTATTGTTTTGGTAAAAAAAAAAAATTAACAAATTTTATGACCTCAGTTTAGCTCCATATTCATTTCTTTTGTAGGAAATTTGTTTCTTCCCACTCCTGCCCCTCCCCAAGGTATAGGGTGACTTTTGTTGTACCATTTTTGCAGGAAATTAACATGTTTTGTGAACAGAAATGAAAAGAGCAACAAATTTTGTTAAGTTACGTTTGAATTTTAAAAAATGCAATCTGGAAATAAAAATTTTTATCAAAAAAAGATTTTGAGAATAACTTTGCTGTTATCTCACATTAGTTTTTTTTTTTCTCAAATTTTATTATTTAAAAATTACAGATTTATATTATATTTTATTTCTTTTTCATTCTAGTTTATTTTTAAAATGTAATATTGTCTTCAGCTTTTTGCCAAATGCAAATGCTCTCTCTCAATGCCAACAGTGACCTATAAGCATGTTGCAAAGAAGTCTTCTTCTGCATTTTAAAAAGAATGCAATATCCATCCATCCATTTTCCATCATACTTATCCCAATTACTCAGTAACAACCATTCACGCACACCTAGAGAGAATTCAAAGAAGCCACTTAACCTAACAGTCATGTTTTTGGACTGTGGGAGGATCCCGGAGTACCCAGAGAGAACCCACGCATGCACAGGGAGAACATGCAAACCCCATGCAGAGAAAGAGACCAAGGCCAGGAATCGAACCCAGAACCTGCTAACCACTGCCCACTGAGCAGCTTGGAAGGCAATATGTAAAACTCAATTTAAAAAACAGAAGGAAAAAAAAAATATATAATATTATTATTTATTAATTATTAATATAATAATTATTATAATTATTTGGAAAAAGAATCTTAGAAAACAGCACATTTACTCTAAAAACCTTTTAAAGTTGGAGCACAGGGAGAACATGCAAACCCCATGCAGAAAGAACCCAGAACCTGCTATCCACTGCCCACTGAGCAGCTTGGAAGGCAATGTAAAACTCATTTTAAAACGGGAAAAATATTTAATCTTGCTAATATATATATATATATATATATATATGTGTGTGTGTGTGTGTGTGTGTGTGTGTGTGTGTGTGTGTGTATGTATATAAAATCTGTCACAAAAAAAGTGTTTAAAAAATTATTTTGAAAAAGAATCTGAGAAAACAACAAATTTACGCTCAAAACCTTTTAAGGTTTCAAGTTTGGATTATATATATATTTTTATTTCATTTAAAAACCATGCTTTTTGGTTGCAACAACATTTGAACAAAACTCACGCTTTAGTAACACAACACAGATCCTCAGCATGAGTGTGCCACAACCATGCATCAGCTTTCTAAAGCATCATTAGCTTTAAATGATTTATTTTTATCCATTTTTATTGTAGCCAACGTCAGATATCTTAATCTTTGTCTCATCTGACCATAAAAAACTTTTTTTTATAAAACATATGGTCTATCTTTAAAGGTGGCTTCCAATTTCAGTTGTCAAGCAGATCATGGCCTGCCTGCAGTGAAAAGAAGGACTGTGTTATTTGCTTTTGCTGTCGCCTTTTTGGAAACACAGCTAACACAGCTAATCTAAGTGAAATCTTTCACTCATTTTGAGACAGCATGAAAAGTCAGCTGAACACATTGCCAATATGAAAAGAAAAAAGAAAACAGAGAAAAACGACAACAAAATGGATAAAAAGAGCAGGCTAAAAGGTAGAACAAATAAAGTATGTATATTCTGTTAAAATGTCTGTATCTGTATAATGGGTCTGTTTTATGTGTTGTCTTTTCAGTTCAGATGGCCCTATGGGTCTTGCATAGGGTCCCAAATTTCCCAAATCCAACTCTGGTTGTTGGTAGAATCCTTGTTCCAAACTGAGGGAAAACGGCTTGAATCCCAGTTCAGTCACTGTGTCAATCGTCAATGTATTTGATGGTGTTCAGAGGGCCCAGTAGTGCCCCTTTACAACAGGTAGGCTTGCTTCTGTGTTATGCCCCAGGGCAGCTGTGGGCTACAGTGTATTAATTCAAATTTCTATTCATTTATATAGCAGCAATTCACAACACATGTCATCTCACCCGCACTTTACAGTTCACCAGATCATACAGGTCAAATGATTCAAAAAGTTTCTATCTATGAAAAACCAGTTCATTGCATCGACCATTAATAAGGCAATCCCTCACACCGAGCTATGCCTTGTAGCGTATTAGTGGGAGAGAAAAATTCCTTTAACAGGGAAGAAACCTCCAGCATAACCAGGCTCAGTGTGAGCGGCCTTCTGCTGAAGTCGGCTAGCCCTTCAAGGACAGAAGCAGGAGACAAAAAAAGTAGCTGTAAAAGGCGCTCCCCGTCCCAGGAAACGCACAGGCTGGGCAGACGAGCTCCGAAAGCCAGTGAGCTGGTGGACGCTACTGCAGAAAAAGCAGAGCTTAAGCTGTTTTTCTTTCTTGAAATGCAATTTTAACATGGCAGATAGCAGAAAGGAATAAATTTGACACCACTGTTTTAAAGATTAGCATGACATTATAACAATGTGAGAAAACCCCCAGATGATATTTGTAGTTTATTCATTTTATTAAGGCGTTAGTTGTTGCCAATGTGGCCAAGTTGTTCAGATGAGTTCTCAAATGAGAGCTTGTAGTTTGTTTCTGGTAATTGATTCAACATTTAACCTGTTTTTCATAGTAGTGAAAGTTTGAGGAGAATCAAGAAAATCCCCGTTTCTTTTGGTTTGTTTTAAATAAGAAATCATTATTTTTTGTGTAATTATTATGCTGAAGTTCTTCCAGGGTGGGTTGAATCTGTAGCAGGTGGTTCTAATAATATCAATACATCAGGTGGATTCTGAAAGTTATAAAGGTTCTTTAAAATTACACTGAAAATTATACAGAAAAGTAAATTGATATTAAGACATTTTATTTGAATTTTTTTGAAACTAATACTTTTTGAATACCTACTTGAACATTCATTTCTTCCATATAAAAACTAGGTTTTCTATTAAAACAACAAAAAAGAAAAAAAAAAATAAGACTAATACAAGGTGGGAAGGTAAAATCAATGGAATTAGACTGACCAAGACTCTAGACAAACCTTATCAACATTAGGGACACACAGAATGCATACACAAAAACTATGTTTATACATTAATAATATATTTTTCTTTTCATAGTAGCAACACCTCTACACAGTAATTAACTGCTTATAAAAACAATTTCAAGAGTCAAGATAGGTTATTTTAAATCTAGATTTGCAGAAGAGGTTGGTCAAAACCAAATCCCATGGCAAATACCCGGCAAAACTGCGCTGATGAGAGAAGAAACCACCTCCAGGGATCCAATCCAAAAGGAACCTTAATAAAAAACCAAAGTTCATTACCAGAAGATGCACAGAAATTAAAGATGAATATTATTCACTCAATGTCCATGTTTAATTTTACTCAATGCCTTAGTCAATTATTTTTAACTTCTAAATATATAGTATACAGAAAAAATGCAGCAGAATACATTTAACTTAGATTGGGGAATATTATAGATTTGAAACCAACTCTTCTCTCAAAATCCAGCTTCTTCTAAAATGAAAGAAATAGGGCAATTGGCTTCTGGTGTTCATCAGATTGAATGAAAAGCTTAAAACAAAAACTAACAACCCAGTTATACATAGAAAAGCAAAACAGCCAGTAATTTGTGGCTAATGGACGCCTTAGAGAACACAATTCGTGAGTAAAACATTTTACACACCGCGAACAAGCTATCACAGCTAATTTTAAAAGTCATCCCGACTGGTTTGTAAAAAATAAGGCTTAGATATCATTTAACACCCCTTAAATCAGGTTTCAATAACTACATCATGTGCAAATACAGTTTAATGTAGAAGCTAACACTTACCGTAATAACTCGAATGAGATTCTAAATTCAATTTCCAACGGAGTTCAACAACATTCACCAGCCTGGATGTATCTTGCAAATAAGCTATGAAATACATTCTAAATTCTTTTATGCTTAAATCACCTTTTATGGAAAGATTTACCTCGTTTCTCTATATGCTGCCACCAGTGGTGAAAAATCGAGTTGCACTTGATTTCCTAATGTCAAAGCAGTGGAAATGCAGTATTACATTGAGTGTAAATAAAGGGCTAAAATTAATAGGTTACAATAGACTCATTCAGAAAACAACATTTTCATATTTATTTGATTTAATTTGGGGATAAATTCTTTTATTATACCCCTTCAAAAATGATAATGGACCATCCCTCTGGTGCCATATAGGCCATATAACAGTCAAGTGGAGAACCCTGCACGTCAAATATTGAAAGGGAGCCTGACCAAGCGTCCAAATGTGACGAGTTGGGATGGAGAATGTGTTGGAATATTTTTTAAATTGAATACTTCAATACTTCAACTTGAGTAGATGTTTAAACGAGTATCTTTTAATTGTAGTTGATTAAGTTTTTAATAGTATCAAGTACTACTATTGAGTACTTCGTCCACCACAGTGGAGATTATTTTACTCCAAAGATCTGAATGGTTGTGTACATGGATGCAAATCAGAATGGAGATCAGATGCAAATCAGAATGGATTGAAATTTCTTTCCAAATTCAGATTCAGATTTATTGCACAATATTTCAAACTATAGTAGAAAACCTTAGAAAGCGGCCAGTGAGCTTTAGAACTCGCTCCTTTGCCTCATTAAATGCAAACTTTGACTGAACTCACCTTTGGGTGAGGATAAAATATTTTCCTGCAGAAAACGCGTTATTTGATGCTACCAGTTATGCAGTTAGCAAGCTTTTTCTACTGTAATTATCTTTCGTGAATGGCGGCGCGACGCCACCTCCCCGGCCAAGCCATGGAATTGAAAATGCAGCATTTTTAACCCATTTCTAACCTGAACCTTGAGATTGAAGTTGCTGCTTTCTGTGGTTTTGCTAACCTGTTAAAGATTGGCCGCGCACCGCTGGACAACTGGTTCCTGAATCATCTGGAAGGTATATGTCACTCTTTTACTATGTTAATTAAAACAAAATGTTATGTGAAAAATTATTAGTTTTAAAAGTTTTTTTTCATGGAAGTTGTGCATTGTTTTTAAATAGCATCTATAGCATCTTTGACATCTCTCATACAGAGACAAAAAGTGTTTTGTGTTTTTGTCAGGAATATTAACAGTGATTTAAAAATATATATTTGTGTTTAAGAAAACACCTTTGTTGAATTTGAGGTGAAATGTTTGTAAACTAGATGTGCTAGGTCTATGATTTT
>JAGKQL010000063.1:7431415-7587514 GCA_018398635.1 Cyprinodon brontotheroides
TCCACTAAGGAGGAGAAACATGGCTCCTCTATTTGTCTCTCCAACATTCTGGAGTCTAAAAAACGTTGACGACCTCGCAGCTAAACCATCAGTCTGCTACACCCAGTAGAAGAAGGTAATGAACCTTTATTGCTTCCAGATGTTCATCAGTATTGGTGAAGATACTAAAAACAGATCCAGGCAAACAAATAGAGATACAAAGCGCCACAAACCATCCCAGTATCGGGTGGTCTAACCTTAATCTCTTCATCTTTCCATCATGAATTGATGTTCACCTCTATTTGTATCTCAGTAACCAAATCTCTTTATCAGAACCAGAAGTTCTGACTTTTCCATTGAAAACCACAGAGAAACAGTCAAGAAGCAGCTCTCTTTGATCCAAATATGAGAGAGGAATTTTGGGCCTGGTTGATCTCTGAAGGGTATTTTGCGAACCTATTAAAAGCAGAGAGAAACGACCGACTGTGTGGAAGTAAATCTGTGTCGATGCGATTTTCATTAAAAATGCTACTGAAATGGGAATGTTGTATGTTTGTACTTACAGTTTCAGTGTTAAAATAGATTCAGAACAGATCTGCGACCTAAAAATTGCCATTATTTGGCCACAGCAGAAATTTCATTCCTCATTTTGTTATCAAGTTTCAAAATTCGCATTACTATTGCAAAGTGCTTACATTTTCAATACTTATTTTCGAAGTTAAATTTTTGAGTGGTGCTAAAAAATCCTGCATATAAAAAAATTCTAACCTTTCACAAAATTCACAAACCCCAATTATTTTCAGCCTCCTGAGATTCAACTGGCTCTGATTTCTACCGTCTTAAATTCTGCGTTTAAATTCAGTGTAAAAAGGGAAGCCAATCCCGTTACTTTTTCTTGATCGCATTGGCGTGACGCTTGTGGCGCTTCATACTGTAGGTAAAACCAGCATCACGGACGATCATGCGAAGCCTAGCGCTAACTCAACGTGTGAGTTTATTACTTTCATTTTCTGTAGTTGAGTTAAGCGTTAGCCAGTAGCATATTCCGGCTTTTGTCATGCTGGTTTTCACTTGCAACGCATGAAGCGCCATAAAAAATACGTGCCATCGTGACCAAATCAAATATAAGGGGATTGGCTAGTATTGCCTGTGACTCAGCAGTAACCCTTCCCTTTTATACTGAATTTAAACGCCAATTATTTTTATATGCAGATTTTGACACGAGCGCACGACGCCGCATTGAAAATGTGCTACTTTGAAATAGTAATGTGAATTTTTAGCTTAGATAAAAAAGCCAACAAAATGTTCAATAACTGTGTAGAAATAATAAACAATGATTTTGTGGGTCAAAATGTGCTCCCTTTTCAAAATTTATATGCCCCTAACACTGAAACAAAGTGAGTACAAACATAAACATTTAAAATTTTCAGTAGCATTTTTAAATTCAAATCAAAGAGTGACACGTTACTTTTCTTTGTCGGTCGTTTCTCTGCTTTAATAGGTTCTAAAACCCTTCAGAGATCAACCAGGCCATTATTCTCCATATTGGATCAGAAGCTGCTTTTAACTGTTTCTCTGTGGTTTAATAGAAAAAAATACAGCAACACAGATTTACTTCCATAGACTGTAGGCTCCAACTTTAATGCAGCATTTCAGGCATACTTTTCCAAGCATCTGATTGTTTACAGTTATCACTTCCTGTTGAACCTTAGGTTCTCCCTGTGTGTTTCTTCCTTCTATTGGCTTAAGCAGCACCTCTCCCCAGTGTTTAGTAAGTGTTTAAATTTTTCACATACTAGCTGTTCGCTCACTATGGGGTCGATTTATCGCGGGCGATCCAATTTTGCGTAGTAATTCGCGCTCGCGAAACTGGAATTCTTGTGCGCCGAAGGAACCATGCTTTCTTGGTGATTTAACAAGAGCTGCATTATGTGAACTGAGTGGTAGCAGGTGCAAAACTGTTGAAGACGTTTTGTGGTTTGAGAACTTAAGTAGTTTGTAG
Organism: Cyprinodon brontotheroides; assembly: GCA_018398635.1. Classification (NCBI taxonomy): domain Eukaryota; kingdom Metazoa; phylum Chordata; class Actinopteri; order Cyprinodontiformes; family Cyprinodontidae; genus Cyprinodon; species Cyprinodon brontotheroides. Next base: position 7,433,397 of record JAGKQL010000063.1, read on the forward strand.
TCAACTAGTGCATTAAGAAATTTAAATCTTACAGTGACCCCCAACAAAAAAAATTTAAAATAATAATTATATCTATATATATAAAACTTTGGCAACCTTTATTCCTTAAAGGTGGTATGTGGTTGAATATGTGTTATAGCGGCGTATGCATCCCACGCAGCAACGTGGCAGGAGTTGCTCCACAGGCTAGGCGGGGAGAACCCCGACCCCCTCGGACAGCACTTCTGAAAAATGAGATTGGGAGATCCCAGCTCGTCGCTGCAACCGTACGCTGGAATGAATTCCAGATGCAAAAAAGTGCAATGTTGCAAGTGAGTTTTGTGTGATATCTGGTATTGCGTGGGTCCTCCTTGTGGCTGGCTCCAAATCCATCTTCGAGTTCTCCCCAACAGCTTCAAAATGGCAATGCTGGATAAAACTATATGCTTTTCATAATCGCTTTTCCTCCTTCATTGCGGGAAAAATATTCATACGGAGTGAAAAATGCGCGTTCTCTCGCGTCTCCTTGCTTCATTTCCATGTCTCCTTCTTGCGACAATAACCGTTGCCGTATGTGTGCTAATTACGCATACAGACCATTTGCACCTTCTTTTCAAAAACGTGTTAAAATATAGAGTCAGATACAGTTAGCAAAATTGCTTTCAGGTTTAATAAATCACTTTGCGAAGTGCTAAATTAATATATTTACATGTTCTCCTCCCACAAGACGCACTTTTGCGTGTAAACGCCCCATATTGCATATTAATTGCAGAAAAAGTACTAAATGGATAAGAGGCACTATTTAGCACGTTTTAAAGACCAAATCCTTTTTAGCACGCTGTTGATAGATCAGTTTGTACATTTTTTTAGCGTGCGCAGTGAAATAGCTCACGTTTTTATACACGCGCAAACCTTTGATAGATCCGGCCCTAACTCCTGTTCTTTTTTTTCCAGATGAGGTCATCTGCTCTTTTGGACCGGCGCCTCTGTGTCTGTCGACATCTGCTGTCCTGATAAAGACCCGCTCGGCCGCAGTAGATGGGCGCTGACATGGAGCTGCTGGAGGTTCCTTCCTGCTTGAAGCTGGTTTTCCTCTCCACTGTCACTTCATTGCTCAGGAGGAGGCACTGCAGCAACATTGACGACTGGATGTGATTGAGCTTCCTTGGATTGAATTCTGTGAATGCTATGATAAACTGAATTTATCTTTACCATGTTGTAAATAGGATCTAACCGGATGTTTGTGTTTTAAGGCTAGGCTTAAAACTTTTCTTTTTGATAAAGCTTATAGTTAGGGTGGCTCAGTGTTATCCTGAGCTATTCTCTATAGTTATGCTGCTATAGGTAGGCTTAGACTTTTGGAGGACATAGGGACCCCCATTTCATCATTCTGCTTCATTCTCTCTCTGTTCTCCTATTCTGCAGAATCTGTTAGTTCAATCTCTAACCTTCTGCTCTCTCTGCTTTTCCTCAGAGTAGCTTTTGCCTCATCTGTTCCTGTTTGGCTGTGGCGTCATCCTGGAAAGAAACATCAGCTGTGCTGCTTCTATCAACACCCTTGTTTATAGATGTTGGAGATCGGCCTGTTTTCCAGTGTGGTCCTGTTTCTCTGACCGTGACTGAGTGGATGTGCTCTCTTCCATCCTCTGGCATGGGAGCTGCCTTGGAGTTCGTCTGCCTGGCTGTGTGTTTCCTGGATTGGTTCGCCTTTTACAGCTGCTTTTGTGTATCTCTGCTTCTGTCTCCTTGAACCCCAGTCGGCAGATGGCCGCTCACACTGAGCCTGGTTCTGCTGGAGGTTTCTTCTACCCTGTTAAAGGAGAGTTTTTCCTCTCCACTGTCGCTACAAGCATGCTTAGTGTGAGGGATTGTATTTGAGTCAATGAGTCAATGCAATCAACTGGTTTTCCTTAGATAGAAAACTTTTTGTATCAATTTGACTGTATGATCTGGGTTGAACTGTAAAACTGTAAAGTGCCTTGAGATGACATGTCAGGAGGAAGGACTGCTGTAAAATTAACCATGATTGGCTGAGTATATAAATCTAAACGGATAATTGAATGTGTTTAGATTTCATTCTGTGTTTTTTTTTTACTTCTGTTACATGTTTCTGTATTAAAATTGTCATGTTAATTGCCTTTAGATGACATTTGTTGGGACTTGTTTAACTATTTTAAAACTTATTTATATTAAATCCCCTTACTGGGTCTGGTTCTGTTTAAGTATGCTTCCTGTCGTTTTATCTTCATCTGTTATTTCTCACTATAATAAAGGTTTCATTGCAGTAATGTGAACAGGATCTGTTTGTATTTTCTGGTAAAGTGTTTTGAAATAAGTGGTTGTAAATTGATTCTTTATAAATAAACCAAACTGAAGTCAAATGGAGCAAGAGTCCTAATATTACTATAGTACAGCGCTTTGGCAGATTGGTGGTTATTATTGTTTCCCTGTTGGGGGTCTGACCTGACAGCTCATGGTAATAGAACAATTGTTCTTGTCACCTTGCAGTTTTAAAACAAATTAGCTTTAAAAAAGGACAGTGAGACGTTCCTCCTGCAGTTCTTCTCATTTTATTGACCTTATAGACAATCTGGGAGTTAAGCAGTAGAGCAGACAGGACACATCAACACTGAGGCACACAAAGAACAAATATGGGAGGATAATTAAAGATTAGTGTTAAAAATAAAACAGTGTGCGAAATACCTGTCAATATTTGGGGGGGTCCCCATCTCCCGATTGTTGCGCAATACCGATCTAAATTTTCTCAATATGCAGTAGGCCTATAACATTTCAAAGTCAGCTTTAATGTCAATTCTTCAGATTCACCAGACATACAAGGACTCGAGAGGACGTTTCTCATTCACCAACAGTGAAACAGATAAAGTGCCCAGGCACAACAGATAAGATCAGTTCCTAATACTAAAATTTAAACATTCAATTTCACAATAAAATATAAAATGTGCAATAATATAAAATATGCAATACTTATGCTAGTGCAAAAAGGCAGATGGTAATGGCAGCAGAAAAAATTATTATTATTACCAATTATGTAAGATATAGCATTTGTGACAGTAACAGTGCAAAATAACAGTAAATAAATATAGTATTAATAGTAGTGCAGGAGATTTTTTTTTGGGGGGCTCAGCTTCCTGACAGCTGGGTGGATGAAGCTTTCTGTGAATCTGGTGGGCAAGAGCCTGAACAGACAGTCAGTCTATGAAAACACACACATGCACAAAGACTGTCTGTCTGTCTCTCTCTCTCTCTCTCTCTCTCTCTCTTTCATGCACGCACAGGTCCTGCTTTAATCTTTTTTCAAGTTTCTGATGAATGGAAATGGGTTGAATTTGTCCAGAGGAGGTCCGTTGAGGTCCACAAACAGGAGTGAAGACCTGCTGTCTTCACGCAATCTGTTCCGCGTTGCCGTGTTATTAACTGCGGAAAAGCACATGGCTAATTTGCATAGGCGAACAGGATTGGTTGGCTCCACTTTGCAAAAAAACAGAACATATTTGTGAATAAAGGTTTTGAATTTTAATACTGGACATGTTGAGCTTAAAAACCTTTTAGTGACCATTAGCAACAAAAAAATAATTTATGTCCTGCCCTCATTCTTAGCTTAGCAGGTAGATAACCATCATTTCCAATAACCACACCGTAAGCCTTTTCTTTGGATTTATTGGCTGGTATGGATGGGTAAATGAATGGTAAAACTACAACAAAGAAATAATGTGCATAAGTCTTTGTGTAAACAGGCACAATTCTCCTAAATAATAAACTCAACATATTCCCTGAATATGTACAAGAACACATAATGACACAAACAACATGTTAACATTAGCCGCTAGCTAGCGGCATCGCTAACGGCTAGTTAGCGCGTATGCTAGCGTCTTTTTAAACTTCTCTTCTCGGTGACCTTTATTGCAATAAACCTCCAAACACAACATGAAGCATAGTACTATATGTACATAACCGAAATACACCCTTCACATCAAATTACATGCTGTACTGGCCAAAAACGTTGCACAGGGAGAACAGATTTAGCTATGCAGTGTTTACTCGTTAAACAGGAAGACACAACTGCTCAACTTCCGGTGCTTTCAAAATAATACTATATCAAATATTATACATAAGAAAGCTTAAAGTATATAACCTAGAAACAATACGCAAATATGAGCAATGGCTTCCTAAGGAGCCAGAACATTTTATTTTAATGTTTTTTGACACAATTTAAGACCCCCCTTAAATTTTGCTTTTGAGGCTTTCAGGGGGGCTCATGGGTTAATCGGGGGGGTCGAGCCCCCCCGGACCCCCCGTATTTCGCACTTTGGGTTTGCCTAAATAAAAGATTTAGATATGACTTATCAAGTTATTCCTACAAAAAGGTCTGATGTTGCAGGGGCTGGCAATGAAAAGTGTTTGCATGCTCTTGTTCTGATGCCAGTTTGTTTCAGCCTTTATCCAGTCTCATGTAGAAGGGCTGGTCATGTCACAGGTTATTAGCATTACAATAGGGACAGTTAGCAAGGTAGGGTGAATACACAAACTTGAAGAGTTTTAGGAGGGCTTGCAGGAAAACTGAGGCCCCGTCCACACGTAGCCGAACCCTGGCCTAAGCGCTAACAAATTTTCGCACCAAACCAGCCTCTCATCCATACACGGCTTGGCGTTTCGGGGTCTGTAAATCCATCTTTTTTTTATTAAGCCTTTAGAGTGGGAAGATTTTTGAAAACGCCCGTTTTCGGCGTTTCCATCTTTTAAAAGCTCTAACGCATTTTTTTTTTACCGCGCATGCGTCATAGCGTGCGCGACTAAACACGCATGCGGCCACTCCAGTATCACAACAACAACAATGGCGCCGTACTGTGTTGAATGGTTGCTGCTCATGCTACTCACCCTGTTGTCGGGCTTACAACAGAATCTTCTTCTTCTGGAATATCTCCAGGAAGAACAGAGCAATATCGACGACATAGTTCAGCACCTGAATTTGACTGAACCGCGAAAATGGACCCGCAGGGACAACCATGTATAAATATTAGTGCGCATGCCCAACATTTCGTTGCTGTTTTTCGCCTATTTTTGCTTTGGCACCACAGCGCCACTTACAGGCCTGGCATACATTTTGCAGCGTTTTTCATGCATTCGTGTGGACGATCACATTTATTTTACGTCTCCGTCTTTCACGACAAGCGTTCTGGAAAATATTAGCGTTTAGTGTTCGTTTTGACTTCTTCGTGTGGGCGGGCCTGAAATTCTCTGGGACTTCTAGTGCTAACAAATAGGGCCCCATTTTAATCAGGTAATGATTCCACTGTGAATGATTGGTTGTCAATATATTGTTTTTTTTTTTCCACAAATTTCTCAGAACATAATGAGAAGCTTATGACTGGTGCCTCACAGAATAAGAAGGAAGCAGCTTAAAGCAAATGCTCTCACACACAGACCAGAACACTGGCTTTTATCCTGCAAATAAGAAGGCCGGCCAAGTCATCTGGAAGCCTCCACATGCCAATGAATAAATAAAGCTGTAATTAGTAAAGAGAACAGCGCCACCTGTTGGCTTTGCACCCCTGTGAACTCAGGCTGTTATAGGGAGCTGCGGGGCACACCTGAGCCTGCGAAGGCTCGGCGTAAAGAGCTGGCACGCTCCAGCGGTGTGGAGTTTCATCTGGGCCACCCATGTAACCATGTGTGTTGCAGTGCCTCCATTTGTAAAGAGGCTTACTGAGCATATGTGCTGCTATTGTGTGCAGTGTGTGCATGCGTATGTGAAAAGGCCCTACTGTGGTTCCTGGGGGCCCACCTGGCAGCACCAGGCAGGTTCTGGAGTCTGAGCAGCTGGCCTGAGGGCTTTTCATGGTGTTCGGCGTGAGTGAGGTTCAAGCATGTGTGTGTTTAGGGCGGGGGCTGGAGTCTTCTGTGGTCTACGTCCCACCAGACCTGGGCAGGAGGAAGCAGATGGACAGGCCACAGACATTGCCAGAGGGCCAACAAGGCTAAGAGAGGAAGATAAGTGAGATCAATCTACCAAAATGAATGAAAAAATACAAATGAGCACCGTGATAATACCATAAAAAACTGACATTTAAACACTTACAAAGAACTTTACTAGTTTGTTGATAAATGTGGATTCTTCCTGTGAAGTTTTTCAAAGTGTAACATTTAAAGTGTTTGTTGAAATGTTAGTTTTGCTATCCGGTTTGTTAGAAAACATTCAGATTGACTGAACTGTTAAAGCAGAAATTTTGGCTTTCTATACTTTACCGGAGTAATTATCTTTTATACGTTTTATTTTTACTTCTTAGATTTTTATTTGCAATTATGTACTTTCTACTCCTTACAATTTAAAAATAAACTAATTAGTTTTTGCTTCATTTGAGCTGCAAAACCATCAAAATAATTTGTTTTATCCAGATGATTAATGTCTTTGTGGTTGGACTTGGTGCTGCATCAACTTGTTGTTCACCACATACAAAAATAGTTTTTCAAGATACAACATTTAATTTGACACTGTTACCATTAGTTATAAAACTAAGAAAGTTAAATATAAGGAAGTTATTGTAGAATTCGAATAGAAAAATTATCCTATAATAGGGTAGTGCAGGAAAGCTGCTGTCTTTAACATTTTTCTTTGCATTACTTTTACTTTTATACTTTAAGTTTTTTTTTTAAATAGTACAGTTTTAGTAAAAAGCTTAAGTTACTCTAACTTCTATAAAAGTGTTTTTAAGCAGTAGGATTTATACTTGAATAATATACATTAATACTTATGACACCTCTGGCAGATGCACATCATAAAGTATTTGCACCCTTTGTGCAGGGAAACTCAGCCTCTCCTAAAGATAAGCTTAAATATGTTTTGTTCTTTCTCAGCAATGAGCTGACTTCCCTTAAGTATATAAGCTCAATGACGTGTCTCTCTTACCTTTGTTTTTGTTTTTTTGTGAAAGAGGTGTAAAAAGTTAGCACACCAGTTGTTATAGAACAGGGAAAAACCAGATGTGTGTGATTTTTGTCAGCTCTTATTCTTGTAAGAATCCTTTAATTAAAGAGCCACCATGACTGTCTTTGCCCATCTCCTTTAACTGAATACATTTGGTAAAATATTTTATTTTCCATTTACAGAAGCCTTTTACATTTTTTGTGTTTCATCACATTTTAAAGGCAAACCCGAGTTTGTTTAGTTAGGATTAAATGTGATTAACCATCAAAAGGAGTAGATGATTATTAGATAGAAGGAAGATTAACGAGTAAAGGGGGCGGATCAATCGTAGTATCGATAATCAATACCAGCCCCATCAGCCAAACAAGCAATATTTGAATAATTTTGATTTATTTCCTTAAGTTTTGTTTTAAAATGCTTTGAAACTGTTTTGTTAATGTTCCATTGCTCAACTGTAATAATAAAGTAGAAAACAGAAAAAAACCCAAAATGTCAAAAGTTTCATAACATATTAAGCTTAAATATAAATCTCTGACTATTGGTATCGAGATCGATAATTAATACAAAAACAAAAAGAGGTTTTAGATAAGTATAAATACTTATAACACAAATACAGAAGTAGCCATTCAAAATTTCCCCACATTCCTTAATGGACCCTTGGCTGGTCCATTTCAGGTTCTTTTTTAAACATCAATCTTTGTACTAAAAAAATTCTTTCTGTCATGATTTGTGGACGATGAATAGTACACCCAAAACTATGATTAGCGCTAATTTTCTACTGCCACCATGCTGGAACAACACTCTAGATTACTTTTGTGCTCTCAAATAAAAATCTATGGAGATCTGGGAGTGCTTTTTCTGTCTGCTGACATTCAAATAATGGAGGTCTATGGTGACCCGGAGAGCAGAAAGGTCCATAAAAGTCCACAAAAACGTGTCAATATTCCACTCCATACTACACTTCGTCCTAATGTATTCCAAGTGTCACGAGTGGGTAGCATCCAGAATTTACTGAAAACAAAGTCATTTCCAGAATGTTTTAGAGCATAAAACAGTAGTGTATAGGGATTTCCTGAAAGCACGCACACGAAGCTCCACGCGAATCCGCAGACCAAACCAGACAGCGTGACCGCCCAGCTCGGCAAAGAACTCATGTCTTCCTCAACACTGAAGTCCTCGTGACATTTTTCTTTCGTTGTTTCTTTCTTTGCACAGGTAAACAGCACATTTCTTCTTCTACGCTTGCATTATTGGCGGAAGCGGAGACGCTGAATGCTTGCTTTTTATCTGGCTGGTCTGCAGAAGCTCTCCGTGAACGCCGGAACGTCGCCGAGTTCGGCGGAAATCCTATACACTACTGTTTATGCTCTAAAAACATCTCTAAAATGACTTCGCTTTCAAGTAAATTATGGATGCTACCCACTCAGGACACTTGGAATACATTGGACTAAGAGCAGTATGGAGGAATATTGACACGCTTGTTGTGGACTGGACCTTTTCTGTCTCACCGGCACCATAGAACTCCATTATTTGAATGTCGTGCTGACAGCAAGAAGCCTCCCAGACTCTGGGTACCACACAGATGCATTTGAGATATCAAAAAGTACTCCCAGAGTGTTGTTCAGCATGGGGTGAGTAGAAAATGAAGGCTAATCATGTTTTGGGTGTACTATTCGCCCAAGATCTAAAGAAGAAACGTTATCTCCTGGTCAGACCCTGTGATTCAGTGAAAGAGTGCAGTTATTGTGAAAAAAAAATGCACACCCAGGAGAAGGCGGCTGGCCTTTGACTGGAAAGGACTATTTTGAATGGCTGCTACTGTATTTGTGCTTTGTACTCTGTATTTTCTCCAAATTGGCATGTTACTTCTACACATATTGATAATGACACAATGCAACAGCTGCAACAAAACAGAGGAGGAATCAAAAGCACAAAGAGTTCAGTTTGATCCCAGTTTTTTATAGAAAAGCACTGATGGTGACATGGATGAAGACAAGGGACTGGAAAACATGGATCAGATTCTGAGACACAACACATTCCCCTTTATTAGATTTTTGATTCATGTGTTGATCATGTTGTGTTGATCATGTTGAACTCTACTTTTATTTCTAAGCTATTTGCAACTTTAAAACTTTAGTTTAATATATATCTTCCTGAAATTGTAACCTAGCGAAAACTAGACCCAGTCAGAAGTATTCCAGAATCAAAGAGGAAAATTAACCAATTTTCTGTGCATAAAATGGTTCCTTGTTAGGGTTGATTTTAAACATTCATTTTCTGCAATTTAAAAGGAAAAAAAAAAATTTTACTTTTGTACTAAAGTACAATGTATGAACCTGTAATTTCTGTAACTTCTGTTTCTGTCTCCTTGAACCCCAGTCGGCCTCATCAAATGCAATCCGCTCACACTGAGCCTGGTTCTGCTGGAGGTTCCTGTTGTGCTGAGTTTTCCTCACCACTGTTGCTACAAGTATGTTTTTGAGTCAATGACTCTATGCAATCAGCTGGTTTTCCTAGATAGAAAACTTTGAATCAATCTGACTGGATGATTTTGATGAACTGTAAAAGTGCCTTTTGTATTTTTACTTTTATCATAAACTTTTTCTTTATACAGTATAATGTAGGTGGGTAGTAACTTGTTACATTTTAATTGAGTAACTTTTTTGACAAGAATTTACTTTTAAAAGTACTTTTCCATGAAGTATCACTAATGAGAAAAACTTAACCTAATAGAAAATTAGCTCATTTCACCTAAAATGCAGCAGACACAGACAGCTAAAGTTTATATTTTTTTGTATAATATTACTTATTTCAGTGTTTCTTTTATCTGCCGAGACTTTTATGACATGAAGGTCAAATAGTTAATAACCAGTAAAATATAAATTTCTTTTTATTAGGGGTGGTTTACCGTATTTTATCATACATACATTATAAGTTGTTAATTTTTAAAAAACAAAATACATTTTTTTATAACTTCATATCACTGTCTGTCAGATTAAGTCATTTAAAATATTAAAAAACGAATACTTTTTTTACTCTTGAATAATTTCTTGGATTGCTACTTTAAACTTTTACTCAAATATGGTTTCTTTTTTTAAATGTATGTTTACATTTGACAGCTCTGTGATAAAACTGCCCGTATGTTTATGCACGGCTCCTTTATCCGCTCAATTCCCCGAAATAAAATCTGATGCAACCACACATCAACAGAAGTCAGCAGTGTGCAATTTAGCCCAAATATAAAATAAATAAAATGATGGAGCCGTTTAAAGCGTAGTTAGACCATTGACCTAATCTGACTTGCTGGGTAGGAAGCACATGGTGACTCTGGAGGAATTGGAAAGCTGTAAGCTTTACAATCAAAGGATCAATTTAAAGGGTTTAGGCTCTGTTGATTATTACAGTCTGACAGATGTAGGTAGTAACTAGTTACATTTACCCAGTTACATTTGCTTGAGCATCTTTTTGAACAGAAAGTAACTTTTAGGAGTAATTTTACAGCCTTTTTACTGTTTAATTCCTCTTTATTTCTATAATCATATTCTTTGAAACACCATAATTTGCATATGAATGTATATGCTGTCCAATATTATATCATTTTGAAAAGTATAAAATCAGTTACAATCTTGGGCAGTAAGTAGATCAGTTGTTCAGTAGCATTTTTATCAAACACCTTTTAAGTATTATGCTGCATTTAACCCAAGGGGATGGGTTAAATGCAGAGAGTAAATTTCCCCAAATAAAGGAATTTACACATTTACAATTTCTTTAAAGGCAACTTTTTTAATATTTTAGTTGCATTTCAATATGATGAAGTATTGCTACTGTTAAGTACAATCGTTGGGTACTTGTTCGCCTCTGCAGGGTCATCAAAAAGAAAAAGATCCCGGGAAGAGCATACTGATCTGTCAGAATGGTCTAGTTAAAGTTCAGACCTAAATATGTTCAAGAATCTGCAGCCAGGCCTGGCAGCTGAAGTTTAATGGCTTTAGCTATTTAACAGGGTTTGCAAAGATGTGTTTGAAAAAAAAATTGTTTAATCCTGACGGATGGCATATCTAAATATGCAGGTTGATTACAAGGAAACCTAGAAAGTTCCTAGGGGTTAGAGCAGATGTGCTTGAGCTCTTGAGCAAGGCCCTTAACCCCACACTGCTCCCTTGGCGCCGCACAATGGCAGCCCACTGCTAATCCATGAGCAGATGGGTTAAATGCAGATAATAAATCTCTCCAGTGTGAGATCAATTATTATTATTAAATACATTTTAAGTTATGTTAAAAGATGAGAAAAGCTAGATTCTCTGTATTTGAATCCATGCAGTTTGCAGGGAGAAGCTGTAGAGCAGGTTGGAGGGAACATGTTAGTGGGGCTGAGCTCATGGTGTCGGAATCAGCCACCGACTCCAGCGGTCCAGAGAGCCACAGATGCTTCCCCGGTTTGTGTGTTGACTCTCGGTAATTTGTTTGCTCTAATTTGTTTTGCCGTGCCAGGGGAGTTCTGATTTTAATTTTGCTCTGTGTGTGCTTACCCCTCTTTGTGGATCGCTGATCTGTTAAGCGCAGAGAGAGGGAGGGAGGGGGCTCTCCACAGAGCCAAATAAAAAAGGAGCGGTACAGATTGTTTTAAGCTCTGGCAGCTCCGTCAGGCCCAAAGGCCTCGCTCTGAGCCTGCACCTGCTCCGTCCCCTGGGAGCCTGGTTCCTGAACCGTGGCCCTTGAATCTCCTCCTCAGGCCCCTGGCCCAGCCACCCCATCCCCTCCTCTTCACTGCACTTTTATTTTTTCTCCTTTCCATATTTTACTCCTTTTCATTCCCCCCTCCTTTGACTCCCAACAATCCCTCCATTCTAAGCTTTGGCTGTTTTTCTTCACCCTATCCCTCCTCTCTACCACCTGCTCCTCCTCTTATCCCTCCTTTCACATTTTGCTCCTTGTTACTCCTCCTTTCTCGCGACCTTCAGTAAATCTGTGCTGCAGTTGGCTCATCCTCCAGCAGCTGGCAGACCCCCCTATAGCACCTGAACGATTTCAACTTGTCTATTTGATAACCCAAAAAAAGAAAAGTAAAAAATATGACAATAAGAACCTAACATCTGGTATATCATCTTTCCTCCTCCAGGAGTGAAGCGGCACCTAAAAAAAATCAAAACAAATGTTTAAAATTGTCACAGCTAGCTTTTATTGAAATCCACCCGTCGCTCCACTTTATGACTGCACAGCCACAGGTGTTCGGATCGGTCCGTCAGACCAACACAGCAGGATACACATCGTCACACAATATTTACATCACACCACCATTAAACTCCAGTAACAATTCATCTACTTTAAATATGGCTTGATTAAATCAGTCCAGCTGCAGCGTTTGATGGATCAGGTCACATGAGACTCCGCTGTTTTAGGAGGGAAAGACAGAACTTTATCTTTAACATTTATATAACTAACCAGCCTTCAGCTTGTTTAAAGGTACGGAGGATATGAAAATAAAATGGGATTTTATTAGCCATGCAATTACACTGTAAAAAATAAATGTTTTTCACTGTAATTTAATGGAATTTGCTTTTAATTTGGGCAGTTAGATAAGATCCTCTGCCAATGGAATGAGCACACTGGAAAAAATAGATCTAGATAAGTCATTTTTTCTTAAAATAAGTGATTTAAGTGAGACACTGTGCCAATGGAACAAGACCATTTACTTTTAAAATAAGAAAAAACTATTTTATGGACATATTTCAAGTGCATATTATCTTATTACCTTATTTTAATAGTAAAAATCCTCATTCCATTTGCAAATCATCTTATTTACCTACTCAAATTGAGGGTAAATGCACTTAATTTAAGATGTTTTGACTTATTTCCTGATCGTTTTTTGCAGTGCACAGGGCAAACAAATATAATAAAGTCAATTTCTCCTCATATAAGTGTATTTTCCTTTGTTTTATGCCGGTAATAAAACTATCTGTGATTGAAAGGAAGATTTACATGTAAGAACACTGGAAAAAATCAAAATCTAGAAAGTGATTTTTTCTTAAAATAAGTGCATTTGTTCTTGGATTGAGGGAGGTAAAAGAGACATTTTTGCCAATGGAACAAGATAATTTACATTTAAAATAAGAAAACACAATTGCTTTGTCTTATTTCAAGTGCATGTTACCTAATTATCTTATTTTAAGAGTAAAAATATTCATTCCATTGGCAAACTATCTCATTTACCTGCTCAAATTTAGGTTAAATGCACTTAATTTAGGAACTTTTAACTTATTTCTAGATGTTTTTCCAGTGAACAACTAAACAAAACAGCTTCATCATCTTTGTTGAGGAAAATACATGTATTTTCAGATTTTTTTAAACATATTTTTAGATGATTGTTGTAGTGTATATTTGTATATATACCTAGAGATTTAATCTTATTAAATATTAATTAGTAGAAATCGAATTCAATCTGTAGATTGTACTCAAAACAAGGACAAATATGCTTAGATCAAGCAAAAATGGGCTTAGTTATATCACTTTGTTTGCAGTGCAGGTATGAGCCACTGGTTTAATGGTGTCAGGGTATTTATGTGAATATTTCAAACAAAATAAATGTTATGAAATATTTTCTTTAAACAGAAAGTAAGACACAAGCAAGGAGGGATGACAGTAAGTATTTAGCAATGCTGCATTTCTCTATGCGCCTGAGAAACCTCCTGTCCTTCCAGTCTTTGTTTCCTCTGATGAAAAAGATTTAGAACACAAAAACAATAGAAACTTTTTAAAACCTTCATATCGGTAGTCGACCTCAGTTGGTGCAATTTACCAGCCAGCCAGGCTTAATTGGTGAGCCATTTTGTTTTGGAGCAATCAATGTACAGGTGGTGGGGGGGTTGAGTTTTCCCTTGCTGAATGAGCAGCCTGCTGCTTCTAGGAAGGACGCTAATGAGGGCAGTGAGACTGAACCAAAACAAAACAGAGAGGTCGTCTGGCTGGGGAGAGAGCTGATTCAGTCGTTTCTGAAAGAGGGATTCCTTTCCTCTGGTACAGAAACTAGTTTAAACAAACTTATAAAGCTCTTTTAAAACAGCTTTAGTCTGAGAAATCATCAGTTTGGTGACGACTTGTTCCTGACAGATCAGGGTTTAAAACATTGATGTGAATAGTTGCTCATACTTCAGATACATTATCAGTTTTACATTTCTGCTTATCTCACCTGTTTTTAGGAGAAGGTCTAAAAACCGTTTTCTCTGGTTGTTCCTGTTCATATTTGTTGGTATCTGTGGTAAAGATGTGCAAAAAGCCAGAAAACAAAATCATCTATATTTCTAGTAGCATAACACTTGAACTGAGGTTTTTAATATTTTTATTTATCTTGTTTAAATTAAAGCTTTTAGGAATTTCTAATTAGTAATTTATGTTTTTCTCTTTCCCTGGGACGAACATATGAGGTGGCCTTTTTTTTTAGCCTTGAAGCTTTAGGTAGGAGAACCCATATTTATCTTGCAAACTTGGACCGTGAGCACGGTTGTAAAAGAGGTGAAAGAATCCCTCACAGTTCGCAAACAGCCGCCATAGAGGCATATGGCTCTAAAACATCCATTAGATGAGAAGAACCTTAAACGTAAACATGGCCGTCACTAAACTCCAGTTCCTTCCAAAGGAAAACGTCTTCTGTCAGATGAGCCTCAGCTTTTTAACATAAAATATGGTCATTCATTCATTATTTGCATAAATGCAGGATAAATATGAAAAAAAGCATCACATGCTGATTAATAGGTACGGTAGGGGAGCTGTGATGCTGAGTGTTTCCTCGCCATCCTCAGAACCCAGTAACCTTATCAGAGTTCATTGCAACATAAACTCCAGGTATTAAGAGAATAAAAGGAGCATGGAAGATGGATCAACTAAACAGAGCGGTACTGAACATTTCAGTACCGCTCAAACCTTTGAAAAGAACAGTGCAACAGACTGGTGGCCCAATAGAAACACATAGGAAAGGTTTCTAATCTGTATTTATATAAAAATTACTTCAGTAAAGTAATTATTGTTATTTTTACATAAAGTTATTACTTAAAAACTATGATTAATTATTTAATTCATTGTTTTAAATGTATTTTCAATTATATAATAATTTTATGGGATATCTAGTATTTAATTTATGTATTAAATAAGTAGGTAAAATAAAAATGTCTACTTATTTCATGAGGCATTAATATTTATGTATTTCATAATATATTTTGTCCCTCCATACACTGTGACAATCCACTTTTGACCAGAAGTTTTTGTCTCATGGTCCTTCTGTGGGTCTCGACCCCCCATTTCGGACCTAGGAGGACCACCTCTGTGTGTCCCAACCCTAATAAACAGGACAAAGGAAGTCTTACATACAGAAAGGCTATTAAAATAGTAGTTTCCTGATAAAATACTTTAATTAAACCTTAATAAGAAGAAAATCTGTGTGAGATTAAAGCATGAATTTATTTTGAGGCTTTTCACACGTCTCTAACAGAAGTAACCACCAACCATCTCTGTGATTTTTTTTAAATCATGTCCTTATTGAGCTCCCCTACCTGAACTGCTTAGCGCTGACGTTGTTATCCTCTCCATTATGACCTTTGAGTTTTAAACCATCTCACTGATGACGTTCAGCCAATAGAAGCGATGCATTCTCGCTGCCTGGATAATTAACAGAAACTTTACATCCATCAAAACATCCTCCTGGCCTTAACAGCACACTCCTTCCTTTCACATGAGGTGAAAATTATTTTCCACTAGTGCAAAACAACATCTCTTAAAGCGATAAGAAAACATAAAATTACAAAAATATATTTAAATACATAAAAAAAAATGAAATGGCACTGTTAATAAATAACTGTAAAACAAACAATGACTAATGTCACAATATTCTGAGCACTAAGGCTGGTTTGTTTCTGAGCTCACTTTCAGGCTGCAGTCATCTGCTCTGCCCTTTGCCTCCATCTAGTGGTCAAAAATATCCACTACATCTCTGACACAAAATGCCCTGAAACTATAAAAAAATCCATTAAACATAAAGTGCATGAAGATAAAGTAATTTAAGATGAAAACTTGTAACTAAAACAGGCACAGATTCGTCCTTCTGCCCTCCATCCAGTAAACCTCCAGGTTATAATAAGCTAGCTACGATACACAGCAGCATAAAGGACATGACACTAGGGTCTGAGACGGACAGGAAGTGACACTCGCTGCTGTCTGCTTACTATTCAGCACGCAGATGGTAAACAGCAGAGATACTGCAGCTGTTCCTCCTGAGCCACATGATCGATCTCCACCTGTTTGAATGGATTTATGCATTTTGACACATGGCAGGGTGGCGATTAGTAGCATCGTCTCATGGCGAGTGAAGTGCCACCTGTCCCATTTACATTACTTCCCATTTCATCGCTGCACTTCTCATGAGATTAGACGTCTAGTTTATAATACTTTCTGTGTGCACAGGATAAATGTAAATAATAAGGCAAAGAGGGACTGCCGCTGGGACAGTCCACATGATGCGGAGGGGGACAAACGGTACACGGTAAGTTCTAATATGAGGTTGCATCCTCTGCATATAAACACCCGGTCTGTAGGGAGTTTTTAACATGCTGGGTTTTCCACATGTGAAACCACACAGCTGCCTATTCCAGTTTCTGCCGGTCAAAGCGGTTGAAGCTCAAACCTCCAGGTCTGGCATCGTCTCTTCTTTGAGCTGAATGTCATTTTCGGAGCCGGTCCCAACGTCCGAGTCAAAAAGCGAGTGGTCCGACTCGGGGGAGGGAGTGTGTGTGTTTCTGGCTGACTGGCTGCTGCTGTCGCTGTCTTCCAGAGTGTCAGTCCTGGAGAACAGGCCAAAGTCCAGCAGGCCGGCGGGGCTGCTACTGCCGCTGCTCTCGCTGTCTCCGTCGTAATAAAGATCCTCCACATCCACGAACCACTCGGGCCAGAACTTTCTTCGCATCCGTTCGCAGAACATGGCCAGGTTGATCAGCTCTCCTGAGGAGAAACCAGCAGAGCGACGTGTCAAGGATTACTGCACATGAGCAGTGTGTAAACATAAAACAATAAAAACCTGCAGATTCACTAATCACGTCTTTGTGAAAGTATTCCTACCCCTTAAACCTTTCTCGCTTTTATCACATTACAGTTCACATTTTGTATTTTATTTTGTTTCTTATGTAATAAAATAAGAAAATGTTGCATAATTATAAACCTGACAGAAAATTTAAGAAATGTTTTTAAATAAAAATCGAAAAAGTATGACGTCGATTTTTCTTTTACGCCTGATTTCCCCTGATGTTCTTAAATAAAATCCTGGGACCAAATAGTCTATAAGTAGCTACAAAATCATTACAAAATTTAAATGGAGCCCAATCAAGTTTATTTAGTGATTGAATTCAGCTGTTCTGTTGTTTTCTGTTGACTTAAAGGGACGTTGCCCAGAGAGCAGGAACAGCTTTCTGAGGTTCTCACAGGGAAACGTTTAAGTCTTCATGATATGCAGAAAAAAACCATCGGTATCCCTCGTTTAATTATCGATAAACCCACGATGGTCACAGAAATAACTGGAATCTGACTAAAGTTAAGAATAATGACGGTTTAATGTTTACATGTTTCATGATCTGAAATAGAGCTGTGCAAATTTGTAAATGTTCTTCAATCCCTATTCACAGACCGTTACTGCATGTCACTCCCACTTATCTCATCATCTGTTTCCTATCTAGCAACTAGACTAAAATAAAGGCCAAAAGAGCCAAAGAAAATAAAACTTAAAAATAAGAAAGGAAAAATATTATAAAGTTAAGATGCTGAACATTGAATTTGATTTGTAAACCCTTCTAAGTAACATTTATCATTTTCTAATAACTTCACAGTTGACTGAAAAGAATCCCCTAAAGGCCTCCTGAAAAGAAGCCGACCTTTAATGAGTTGCTCTGGCCAGGTCCCAGGTAGCGTCCACATAGCTTGAGCTAGATGGCCAAACACTGTGGCATCTAGTGTTGACATCTTGGAGCCCATGAAGTATTTATTATCTCCTACAAGAGAAACAACAGCTACATTATACAGTGATGACAGCAGGAACTCAACTGCTCCTTTAACACCTGTTTATCCTAATGATGTGTTTGTTTCTTTCCAGCCTTTGATAACTTGTCGACTGCTTTTGATCTTCTCAGGAATCGCGAATGTTTTGAATTATTGTTCTTTGTTGAAAATGAGCAACATTAGATTTAAAATAAAGGAATATCTTCCATCTGTATAAAGTTGACAACATGTTAGGCTCTGTTCTGATGACTTTCTATTATAACCAGCAGGAAAACATTTGTTAAATAATAAAATAAAAAATAAATTCATAATTGTTTTATTTACTCACAATTGCACCCATAATAGTTTAGGATTGTGTTTTTTGAAGAAAAAGCTAATTAACACTATTATACAAGCTGTGCGCTGACTGTTTTAGGTTGTATAGAAGTGACAGCATGATTGAGCCTGGATGCCTGTTCCTACCCAGCAGAGTGGCCAGCGTTCTCATGTCCTTCTCCATTAGCATGTAGACCTCCTCTTTGGTGAAGCGGCCGATGCCGTGGCCGTACATCTCTCTGCGCACCATGCCGCCGTTCAGGTGGCTCAGCAGCCACTTCAGGGTGTCACTCAGAGGACCGTCCATTGCCAGGAGCTTCTGCGTTTCTTCTACGTTGTCCACCCACTGGCAGTACGCTATGGTCCTGAGGGAACAGGCAGAGTCACCAGAAGTAAAAACAGCTTTGAATCAACTCTAATTTTATTACAGGATTCTAAATGTCAGGTAATTCAATTGCAGGGATATTTTATTTTAAAAATAAACTTCCTTTATCGTTTTTAATAGAAAGAATTAGCTGTTTAAATGGAAATAAGGCATTTAGCGCAGCATACTCTGCTAGGAAATGTTAGAACCTCTATTAAAAAAAAAAAAACTTAGTCCCATTCTTTTATTTTCCCCTTTTTTCTCAGATATACTATTTTTGAAAATTATTCCTAAAGTTTTTTTTCTGTGCATTAATGTTCAAAGAAACTCTGTATCCACACAGCAAAACCTTAAGTCTATTTTCCCCTCATTTAAGCACATAAGATGATTCCAATAGAATAAGATGATATATGTTTGAAATAAGAGAAAACAAAAACTACTCCTTATCTTTTTTTCAAGTTAGGACTATCTAATTATCTTATTTTAAGAGCAAAAATCCACCTTTCATTGCTGAAAATCCTTTTCATTTATTTACCTGCTCACATTAAGGGCAAATGCACTTATTTTAAGATTTTTTTATACTTATTTTTAATACCGTAGGTTTTTACAGTGTAAATAAAATATAGAACTTTCTGACATACCCTGAACAACTTTAATTCACAATTTACCTCGATTAAATCTAAGAACCTTTGCTTCTCGTTAATGGATTTCCTTATTTATTTGTATGTAGATGAAATCCAAGGGCATCAAAACAGATTTAAATGTTTTAAATTTTTCGATTGAAGGTTTCATAAGAGTTTATTTTTCTAAACCACATCTATTACACAAAACTACAAACTGCATCTATTAGCAGTGAGCAGCTTTGATTATGGATGAAAATATTCCTTTTTGGTTTGTAGTATCTAATTTTAAAGCTGAAATGTTGTAGCCTCCCATTTTTAGAGAGGCTTTGCATAAATTGAGAGTGTTCTCTTATAATAAAAGAATTATAAAAAAAGTGCATCCCCCCAACAGTCACCCCAGCTGGGATACGCACCTGTAGCTTCCTGTATGCAGGACGGGTGACTTACCAGTTGAGCTACTTACTTGTCTATCAAACACATAAAATTGTGAAAAATAAAATTTTTATGAAAATTACGGTTAAATAATGACATCTAAATTTGAAAAAAATTATTTATTTAAGGGCTGCTCGGTGGCGCAGTAGGTAGCACTGCTACCGGCTCTTCTTTCTGCGTGGAGTTTGCATGTTCTCCCTGTGCATGCGTGGGATCTCTCAGGGTACTCCAGCTTCTTCCCACAGTCCCAAAAACATGACTTAGGTTAACTAGCTTCTCTAAATTATCCTTAGGTGTGAGTGTATTCATGGATGTTTGTCCTGTTTGTCTCCGTGTTGCCCTGCGATGGACCGGCGACCTGTCCAGGGTAAACCCTGCCTCTCGCCCGTAGACAGCAGTGGATAGGCACCAGCACCCCCCACGACCCCAGCAGGAATAAAGCATGACGGAAAATATGGATGGATGATTTATTTAAAATGTTGAGAATTAGTTCACATGAATTACTTTGGAAGTAAATTAATTTTGTTTTTATTAAAATTTTTAAGTGAAATAATAATAATATTAATGCATAAGAATAATAATACAATTTATCTGTATTTTTAGGGAGTGACCAGTCTGTTGACCTCTTATTTCTGAAGTAATTAATTAGACTAATAGAGAAAAATATACAAATATATTTTATGATAAATAGTCCAACTCTTTGAGAAACTGAAATCAGCACCAGTGGATCAAAACTTAACAGAAATTTAGGAATCAGGATAAAAAATAAGCCTCTGATCGGTTCATCTCCAAGCAGAACTTAGAAGTCAATTAAAACATGTCATTTCCTGATGAGCTTCATCCTCTCAGTCATCGTTTAGTAGCTGTAAACTCCATGAGGATGGAAAAGGTCCTAATGTCTCGCAGCACTCCTTTGATATAATTAGTTTGACTGGTTGCTCGAGGGAAATGAAATCAAAGACTCTGGGCAATATCATCTCTGACTGAACACTAATACTTGTCAGACTATCCGAGATCTAAAAGACAGCCTATGCTTTGCTCAAAACAAAAACAACAACTCGGAGGCCTGGTGCCGGAAAGGAAATTAGATCTCTTCTCCTTTGGGCCAAAAGGAGAACAGACAGAGGTATTGGATTACAGCTTAAACTAATGGAGAATACTTAAAGGTTCAATACGAGATGGAGCTGAACATTTGCAGTTAGCACCTAAATGACTACGTTCTCATGTTAAGCTAAAAGGCACCAACAGACTGTAAAATATGGATTTATTCTATAAAATATAAGCAGGTATAATACTGTATTTAGGAGGAAGTTTCAAGCTACAGCCCTTTAAATCGCAACAATGATGCTTGCGCATATCTAATTGCGTAAAGAGCAACAAGCTGTCATGGTGTCCTTTATAAATAATTCAGCACACGGATGTAGATGTGGGTCTAAATATGGCAGGTGGATGTAGTAGCAGAGAGATCAGGATGTGGTTTACACAGCAGAGCTCAGCTACTTCTATGAATCCCCCTGCCAAACATCAGGCAAACAGCCGAGCCAGCAGCTGAATGTGGGTTAAAATAAAAGTCTCCCGTCATGCTGGGTTCTGATGTTATCAAATAGATGGAAGTGAAACAGCTCGGGTTAAATCAGTGCATGTGAAGGGGATGATGGAGCACTTAGGTAATGGAAAAAACTCGGCGTGTTTTTGTTTGTGTCGGAGGAGGAACAAAAAAAAAAACAAAAGCATAGAAATAGAGGCAGCAACTCTGATGTAACTCAACACTAGGGGTGAGAGTATTGGAATGGAACGATGCTATACGTATCACTATACTTGGATCTGATCGATATCATGATGGTAAAACAATATCACTACATATTGCAATATTCCTCCCTGCAATCAAAATTAAATGTATAGATAAAAAAACAAGTGCTCCATATGTTTATCAGAAGATCTTAATCATTTAGCTATTTTGGTATCCATGTTGTTTTGGGGTTTGAGTTAGTCCAAGGTTCCACTGTTACTGCCTTAACTTCTGGCACAGCACAACGCAGGAAGCTCCACAGCGCTATCTACCAGAATAATGGCAGTGCAGAGGTAATACATTTTCCACTCATCATTTTTAGGAAAAATTGTGGTGCACATGTTTGCTTCTGAAGCATGTAGAACTGAAAGATCAAGATATATTGCCAAATCAATTTTTCCCACATCCCGACAAAGTCGCGCAGCGGCCGTTTCACCGTTTGTATTTCCAGTAATTTGTGTGTGCCCCGCTAATTTACACGAAAAGTGAATAAAGTGAATGTGATTAGTTGTTTACCAAGGGGCGGGATAATTTGTGCCGGTAGGTTCAAAGCAAGCTTGATTGTGGCCGGTTTGTCAGAATCATCTCTTGTTAATTGTTAGCAAACTTTAGTTTGAAACTGAAGTTTAAAAATCACCACAAATAGTAAATTAGTGACTTAGAATGTCCAGTGGCACTTTGTCGCTATGGACAGAAGAAACATACCTGCAAGAGGAGGAGAGTTTAGTGTCGGAGGTCGTAGATCTGTTTCCTCCGTCATACATTTTTTATTTAGAGGAGGAAAGCGGGGACGAAGTCGTTGTGGAAGAGGACGCCAGGGCGGCAGAAGCTTGGTTTATTGTAGAAGGCTTCCAGCCGTACATGTTTGAGCCCTTATGCTACGTTCACACCTAAAGCAGCAAGAGCAGCAAAAATGTGCATGCTGCTTCATTTTTAATGCTTGTACAAGTTTAGTTCTAATGAGCTGCTTCAGCTGCACTGAGGTTAAGTGGGTCTGATGTGCGCTGGGTGGAGCTACCCTATCCTGTCTTTCACTAGCAGCTATATTTGCTGTGATCAGTCGGAAAAAGTAGTTTTAATATGTTTGTAAGTGAGAAAGTCCACCTGAAAAATGTATCTGTGCAGTCAGTTTATCAAGATTATGATCCTGCCTTCAAATATTATTTCGCTGTCGGAGCCGCTCAAACCCCCACATACCGGCGGTGCTCTGGCATTGAAAATCCCATTCATCAGCAGCCTATGGCCCAGTCGCCTCCTCACGGTTTGCCGTGACAGCTGGAAAGCAGTTTTCATGTACGTAATCCAAACTACAGGCACCAGGATAATAAAAGCGAACATGTTTTGCTGACAGATTTTGGCATTTTAAGTTACTTTGGGCGTTAATAAACTGTTTCAGAGGAGCGATCATAGCGCTCTGCATCATCAGCGATGTGTCTCTCTCCCTGCCAGCTCCCAGATCAGCTTCTTTGATTGGTTGATGCGGCGCGTCGAGCAGCAAAAGTTAAATTTTTCCAACTCGTGCAGTAGCTGCGCTTGCTGCACGTTGCGCGCTTCAGATGCTCAAGCGCGCGCGACGCGCTGCGCCTGCTGCTCAAAATGCGCTGTGGGATGTTTTGCTGTGCCTTGAAGCGCATCCACCAATTGACTTTGCATGTAAACTAGCTGCTCCTGCTGCCTTTGCTGCTGCTGCTTTTGGTGACCTAGCATTAGCTCAACGCCTGCTGAAGACACAGACGTCCATCCCCGTGAACACTGGGACGTAACTCAATGGTAAAGTAAATGATCCTTATTTCTTATTACAGCCGTTGCGTATATTAGCTGCGACATATGAATCAAGATGCTATGACAGAAAAAATGTGATTGACAGATGACAGCTTATATTTGATTGGCTAAATTTAGTTGTTGGTTGCTGAGGCATATAACCAACTGGCCTGCATAAGATGGCGAAAAAAAAAACCCACACAGATTTTTAGATAAGAGATTTTTTTTATAGAAATGTTCTAAATTTTGCAGGACAATATTGTCTGATAAATCAGTACATTTATATACATGTTTAAGCCAGAATATTTGACATTTAAATATCATTTCCCTAGGACTTTAACACACCCAGAGGAGCACATCAGCAAAACGAAGAAATGGCCCCTCAGGAAACCAGCCCTCCAACGGTCTTATCAGCACGCCAAGAAGAAACAATATGCCATTAAAAATAAACTCACTTAGTACCAAACTGTCATAAATACAATCTTTCATAATCTGACCACCAATCTAATCCTTTCTCTACACTTAATTCCAATTTCAGTAAATGTTTCTCCCTTTTCTTCAGAGTTTATATAGCAGGTTGTTTGATTGAAAAGCTTATGTTACAGAGTTGGAAAATAAATGTTAAATAGATGACATTCCTCCTGCTGCTCAAAAAATCTCAAACTTGATTAGAAAATGGACCAATTTAAAGCATTACTCATTTCATTATGTGAAGTTGTTGACCCCCCCATCCTCACCAGTAGAGGTGCTCCTCCACCATTTTGGTTACAGCTCTGGAAACAGCTATTTCCTGCGGGGTGAGGTTCTTGTTCAGGTTGACGCCCAGCTTCTCCTCCAGGAAATCCACAATGAACTCTGAGCCTGACACCTGCTGGTGGTTGTATTCGATCCAAGGCATCTTCCCCTGCGGCGACAGCTTTCCATCAAAGTAGTTCTGCAGGTGATAAGGAGATATGATTAGTTATGATTACACAGGTAGACTAAATAAACCTTGACCATTAACTGATCGGACGCTGAGAGTTTCCAGCCACATGTGAGCTAAAGTCGGATCTTTAGAAGCGTTACTTTAAATCTAATTAACAAGATATAGAAAAAGTGCCAATACACCAACAGTCCTTTCTCATTGGTGAACAGACTTTACTTTACACTCATTCTGTAGAGAATCTTTAGAAAATCACCACATCAGAGCAAAAGAAAGCAAATGTGAGCCTGAGGCCGACAGTGGAAACTAGGGATGGAACGGTTTATGAAAACTGTCCAAACCGATTCGGTTCGACATTGTCTCGGTTCGGTTCGCGTGTGTTTCGTTTTCAAGGTTCATGCACGACTCCTTTTCTCTTAAATTAAGCGTTTTACACTCCAGAGCAGAAGGTGGCGTACTGCGAACCAAAGCCAACCACCAGTAGTAAACAAGAAGAAGAAGCCGAAGCAGCGTAGCCGGGTGGTAGCAGAAAGAAATCAGTTGTTGTAGAGAATTGTGTGGGTATGGCGAAAGGCTGGAAAAGAATGAGGAGTTGAAGACGCCGCCAGCAGCACTTTTATAAGGTCTGCTGTATGGGACCACTTTGCATTTAGAGTGACCTACGATGGCGCGAAAGAAAGTTAATGAGATAAAAGTGCAACAGTGTGCAAGCATTGTGCAAACACGTGTTGTACTATACCTGACATAATAGATTTTTACTCAACACCCAACATATACCAAACCAAACCGAAAACAGTGACTATGAAACAGTGAACCGAATCGAACATGGATTTTGTGAACTGTTCCACCCCTAGTGGAAACAGATTCAGTCTGAAAACCTTCACTGAACCACTGTCAAACCAGGGGATTTACCATTAGGCAATACTAGGCAGTTGCCTAGGGCCCCAAGTTCCTGGGGCCCCATAAAACTCTGTTTCCATGTATTGTTAATACAACTATTCCTTATTTGATAGCGTATTAATTATGTTTTTGATTAAAATCCTTTGGCTAAACTGCCATCAGAACACTTATAATATTAAGTGTGCTTGGAAAAAAATCTTTCATTCCTTTTGAGACAACATGAAAAGTCAACTGAGTACAAAACATAGAGAGAGAAAACAAAGGAAAAGGGACAAGAAGAGAGGGACAAAACCTAGAACGAACAATGAATGTCTATTCTAATTACATTTCTCTATCTGTAGAATGGGTCTTTTTTATGTGTTGTCTTCTCAATTCAGAGGGCCCGCTGCCTGTCTTTGCCTAGGGCCCCAAATTTCCTAAATCCGCCCCTGTGTCCAGCAAAAGAATTCCCACCCTTTAAATATTTACACAATATTCCATATTACAACCAGGAATGTTGTCTGTTTTTTGTTTTTTTTAGAAAACGCCTGAAGGGAAAGAAAAACCAAACATTGTTTTACTTGTATTTTTTTTTTGGAAAAACAATAAAAACAGATAAAATGCACTGAGAGATTTGGAATGTTGCATCCTTTCAGCGCCGCTCTCTGGTACCTGGTAAGGCAGGTCTAACATGCGCAGGTACGTCTCTATCTTGAGGCAGAACGGGGAGAGGCTGGGGATGCCGTTCTTTGGTCTGGAGAACTGATGTAGGATGATGGCATCTTTAGAGTCCAACTGCTGCTCCTTCCTGCACAGACCAAGAGAGAGAGAGAAAATAAATCAAATCTTCTCTACACTGTTTACACAATATTTAATCTCATCCTAAACAAAATTTTATTTCATGTTTGATTTTTTTTTTATCTCCAAAATATCAAACCAAAGTATAAAAATATAAAGCTGTTGTCTTCATTTTAGCTGTAAATTATAACTATAATAAAGACTTATTCTGACATAATGGGAAACAGAGGCACCAGTATCCATTCCTGAATTGTAAAGCATTATGATGTTTAACACTTTAACAGCTAATTTAATCACTGAAGTCGTTCTCCGTTTTAAGGCCAATTAGCTCAGTGTTTTTTAAGGAAAGTCTCAGAGGCTTTAAACAATCAAAATAACCAAAGGCTATAAAATAAATCTGATCTTCCACTGTAGGCAAATTATCAATTCATCAACCAGAGCAGGGATTTTCCTTCAGCTTGAACAAACATAACATAAGGAAAAAACTCTAGTTTTGTCTTTTTTTTTTATGGAAGAAGAAAACATCATGAGGGGGAAAGAAAATAAATCAGATTGTACCCTATTTTCCTACTCCCAACACTCGATTCACGTAAGTAACTGAATCAATCAGGTTACCATTATTTCATAGTCTGGATGAAATACCCATCGGCTGCAGAGGAGAACTCTGCTGTTAATCCTGTCTAGACAGTCGGCTGTTAAATATGTTTAGATGGGGATTTAATGTGTCATTTTAATCTATGTGTTTATAAGCCGATTTAAATGATCGACGTTCTTTTTTATGCTGAGCAAAATTTTTTTGTGGTGGAACAAAATCCAAGAGATTTTTCTATTATTTTATAATTAAATAAAGTCATTATGTCATGAGAATAATTTCATAACTCTTGGTTAATAAATTAAAGTTGTCACATTATGAAAATAGCTAAATGTTAGGTCTGTGAGAATAAGGGGTATTAACAAAGAATAAAGTGCAATAGTGGTAATGATATGAAAAAAAGTGACTTTAAAAAGAGAACAAAATGGTAATATGAGAATAAAGTCTTAATATTGCTAAAATAAAGTAGTTTTAAAATTCTAATAGTCTTAATATTTCAAGAAAAAGAATCGTACTATTATAAGAATAGTAAAAATAAAGAGATATTTTATGTGAACTCTGTTTTCTGCTAAAAAGCTAGAATCAGGCTGAAAGAGGGTTTTCATTAATCCACAGCAGTCAGTTTACTCCAAAGTGAAAAACTGATCTAATTGCCTTTCTTCAAGATTGAGAGAATTGAAGAAAATAAGTTAGGCAGAATGCTGTTGGGCTCCCCAGAATAAAAAGAAAATCATTTCAAGCTTTGTTGGGATTTACTGCAGAGGAAATTAATTTTTGCCACAGACTCTGAGGGCTGCATGGGAGGAGGAGCTGGGCTTACAGATTGGGAGTGAGGTCTGGGAGGATGGTCCTGGGAGGATCCGATCATGCCCTATTAATGTAAAGCACCAGTTAATTCCGTTCAAGGTGTTTCACAGGCTCCACTATTCAAAAATAAAATTGCACAGAATATTCCCATCAATATCTCCAAAATGTGATAGATGTAAATCTGCTGATGGCTCCTTGACTCATCTGTTCTGGTCATGCCCCAGGCCCTTTCAATATTGGTGTGACATTTTCAAATGGTTCTCTGAAGTGTAGAAATGTACCTTGATTCCGGACCCCCAAATTGCATTGTTTGGATACTCTCCCTCCCTTAGGAACTGCAGCATTTCCATACAAACGACTGTGGTTTATGGAATGGTAATAGCTAAGAAACTAATATTAAGGTTGTGGAAAACTGACAAGGTTCCTTGGTTTAAAATGTGGATAAGCGATTTTACTGATATTCTTTATTTGGAAAAACTGCGGTATGATGTTAAGGGCTACACTAATAAGTTCTGTAGTATTTGGCAGCCAGTTCTGGCTGCTCAGTTTCTTGGTATGCCACCCGTGCCTTCATGGATATGTAGTACTATTCTAAAGTGTAAATGGTAATCAGTGCAGTGTAACCGTTACTTAGATCATTTGTCTGGCTTGTTTCTATTTTTCATTCTTTTTTTTTCTTACTCTCTCTCTTCCTGTCTTTCTCTCCTCTCTTTCCCTCTGTTATTGATTTTTTTTTTTTTGCATTACTACTATTGTTCTATTGGTAAGAGTATTTTTTTTCTTGAACCCAAATTTTTTAATATATATGTATGCTTTATACTCGGGTGTGTGATTTTTGTATGTTTCACTTTGAAAACTTAATAAACATATATTTAAAAAAAATAAAAATTTGACTTGAGAAAATTATTTCTTCTGGTGCAAAAAAATAAAAAATAGAACAATATAAAACCCCTTTTTTGAAGTACATAGCTACCATATTTGGCCAAATATCCGCTAACCTGTCTTGACTGTCATATAAAGGGGATGTAAAATGCTGTCTGTCACCCCCTCTGTAGCATTAACAGCTGTGTCTCTCTCATACCCCCTTTCCCGTCAGCCTTCTGTTCTGTCCATAAAAGACGAGCCACTAGAGCCGTAACAAATGATTAATTGATTACTAAATTAGTATTTGCGGATGACACAAATATAATAGGATCAGGTGAGAATTTACAGCAACTTTTGGACACTATCACCTCAGAATTCATTAATATTAAATACTGGCTAAATAAAAATAAACTGTCACTAAATTTGAGTAAAACAAAATATATGATATTTGGTAACCAAAAAAATAAATCATCAGGCACGGGTACAGATAGGAGGGTTTGATATAGAGAAAGTATATGAAACTAAATTTCTCGGGGGTGATAATAAATGACAAGATTTGCTGGAAGTCTCATATTAAATACATCAGCACTAAAATATCTAAAAGCATCTCTGTAATAGCCAAAGTAAGATATTTTTTAGATTACAAATCACTCCATGCTCTGTTCTGTTCTTTGGTCTTACCTCATTTAATTTGCACAATGTATAGGTGTGGGGAAGCACACATATATAAAGAGTTCACACTAAGAGCCCCACTGTTCATATTGCAAAAATTACGCGAATAATTCATAAAAGTTGGATACTCGAGAACACACCAACCTTTTACACTATTTATAATGTCTAAAATCGCATGAAGCTTTTATGATATGATAGAAATTCCAAAAACAGCACAATTTCTATTTAAAAGCTAAGAAATAAGCTGTTACCAAGAATCCTTGACAAATTTGTTTTATATGAGGGAGAGGGGGGTATGATTTAAAAAGGGGAGATAACTAATTTTTAAGATTCAAGATACAAGAACTGCAAGGGAAAAGATTTTTGTATAACAAATAGTGGAGTGAGGCTATGGAACAGGCCTTGAGCATGGATTTGAAGCAATGTCAAACATCAACCAGTTTAAAACAAATATAAACAAATGATTTTTTACAAAGATACAGGGGGAGGGAGGGCTTGGCAGGAATAGAACTTGCTCTGCCATATGAATTAAAATGCGATAAGAAGTCAAAAGAGATGAAATAATAAAAAATAAAAGTGTATTATTATTGAGGGGTTTTTTTTAGGTTTTATAGGAGTAATATGTATGGATATATCGTTAATAAATTGGTAAGAGATATATACTATCTATAGTAATTGGGGGTGTATATGTATATGCATGTAATAATGTGTGTGTAGTATGTGAACACGAGGGCATCACAGATTGTATGTGCTAAAGTATGCATGTGTGTATATATGTATAGGCCTCCCTCTATAAAAGAGTATTATGTGTATGTATATATATATATATACATATATATATGTATGTGTGTGTGTGTGTGTGTGTATATATAGATATGTATATGTAAGCTTGTTACTTAGGGTAATGTTATCTCCTAGAACAAGAGAGGGGTAGGGATTGTAGGGGTTTTATTACTTCTTCCCTACTCCCTTTTTCGGGTATATGATGGGATGTACATATGTTTTTCTTTTTCTTCTTTTTTGTTTTGTTTTGTAGCTTTGTCGAATTTACTTATGTTTTAGCACTATTAAGTGTTTCAGAAAAAAATGATCAATCGAAATCAGATTTCAACCCGACCCTTTTCCATTTACTACTCCTAAAGGCTGGGGCTTTTGAAAGTTGCGGTAGCATTTTCACAACCCTTTAAATTAAGTTTTACGTAACTTTAGACCCTTAGCAGACCTTGTACTATGTGGGCTTTTAAGAGATGAGTTGCTTAGAGCCAAACTGCTTAATTCCTCAATCAGCAGTTGTATCTAATGAGGGTGAGTGCTCAGGTGCCTGGTTCTGCTGGAGGTTTCTTCCTGGTAAAAGGGAGTTTTTCTATACTCTACTGTCGCTACAAAGAGCATGCTTAGTGGCAATTGCCTTCAAGTCAATGAGTGGATGCAATCCAGCGCTAGTTTTCCTTAGATAGAAATTTTTGTAATCAATTTGACCCTGGACTGATCTGATTGAACTGCACAATTGCCTCCCACTGCATGACAATGTGTTGTTGTTGTAATATTGGTAGAAGAAATAAGCTACGATTGAATGTTGTTTATATCTTACCAGCCATGAAATGTGTTT
This sequence comes from Cyprinodon brontotheroides, assembly GCA_018398635.1. NCBI lineage: Eukaryota > Metazoa > Chordata > Actinopteri > Cyprinodontiformes > Cyprinodontidae > Cyprinodon > Cyprinodon brontotheroides. The sequence goes on from JAGKQL010000063.1 coordinate 7,463,777, forward strand.
AGAAATGTTATTAAGTGAGAAAGTACACCCCAAAACTTCATCTGTGTGGTCAACCTACTTTTAATCTGGTATTGAAGCGGTTGGATTACCAGGTTCAGGTGGAGTGGGCCGCCAACTCAGTCGGAATATGGAGCGTGATCTCAGGCGAACCGCAGCCGTGATGTCGTCCAGTCGGACAGTTATCACCCGTTAATTAAACAGTCATTTAAAGATTTTTAGAAGGAAAGTACATGAAAAACATTCATCTGTGAAATCAGTTGATCGAGATTATGACGGTAGTTTTTAAATATATTTTAGATCCTCCTTGTAAACTAGTCTGGCTGCTAGTCTGGCTACGCTAACCTGACGGTAGAGAGAGACCCGTCAAACCAGCCAGGGGCTCAGAGTTTTCCTGCTGCCTGTATTCGTCTGCAGTGACTGAAAGTGAATATAAACCGTTCATGAAGTATGTGATGAACATTGTGAGTCTCAGAATAGAAAATGTATGCTTGGCCAGAAGGTTTTCACATTTCAGGTCACAGTAGTTAATAGTTCTAAACCGTTTTGCCACAGTTTAAAAAAATATATAGAAGTTGGATACTGTGTGCATATTTATGGGGATTCTTCTTTCGTCCAATCCAATCTCCACAGCTTTTGCCTGATATAAATATTTGCTTATGTGGTCAAATAAATAATAATCTTTTTGTACTGATCCATCGACACGTCTGCAAGGGTATCGATTCATGTTTTTTCCCCCTCCAGTCTATTTTTATCAATTTGCTCCTGGACATAATTCTGACTCCCGTGCTCTGGAGGCGCTAAACTGATTTTGCCCTTGTACCTCGCTTCCTTTAGCCACTACCCTCTGTCCGCTTGCACACACACACTCGCATAAACAATAGGCAAGACAGACATGGCGGAAGAAAAAGAAGAAGAATTACACACCCCTTGTAGGTTTAAGTTATTTGTGTGGGAGTATTTTGGGTTCCGTAAGGATGGAGAAAAACTGATGAAGGATATGGCTATATGCACAGCTGGTCATTGCAAAATCCGCTACTGTGACAACATCCAATTTACCTGCTCACCTGAGAAGACGCCATGGTGAACAAGGCAAAAAAAAAACAGTTCTCTACATCGCCATTGAACATTATTCCCTCAGAAGTTTTCACCCAGCTCTAAGAGGGCGAGGAATATATCCAAAGCGATCGCGTTCTTCTTATTTATAGACATACGTACCTATTGCATCATGGAGAACAAAAGTCTTCCGATACCTGCTATACATATACAGGCCTATATTTTGTTACAATTGCACTTTTGCACCCATTGCACGGATTTTGTTGAGTATTATTATTCTATAGTTAATGTAGTATAGACATATTGTTGCTACTTAGTCTGCTATTATTTCATACAAAGGCACTTTCAGGAGATCTATAACACAGAGGTATTATTATTTTTCAGTGAATGAGGTTTATATAGGCCCCTGGAGTAGAGTACAACTTTGGCTTCTTCTGTTATTTGCTTATTTGTTGACTTCTCAAATAAAATGCATAACGATATTACAGCTTTCATTGATTTATTTCAAATTTGCTTGAAACATTACGCTCTAACCTGTAAAAGGTTAAAAAAAATTTTACCAATTCATTGAATCAAATCATCGTATGGTGTATTCTTGAGTATTGAAAGAAATAAATACGTCGAGTCAAGAAAATGATGCTGAATCGAATCGTCATGATGGGTGTGATTTACACCCCTAGGGTGTCTGACTGAAAGCGTTTTTGATTGTGCTTTAGATCTAAGATTTACCTGTTTATTAGAGTAAAATGTGTAAAATTCGTTTTTTAAAGGGTTTATTTTAATGAATCATGCAGTTAAGAAAGCAACTGCGCTCACATGCAGGTTGATAAAAAAAATTAAATATCAAATCAACTTCAGAGATTAATTTATAGCTGTTCAGCACTGGAAGAAAAGGAAAACCAGTTCCATGTTCTCATTACTGCCACTCAGTGGACTGAAGGTGTAGTGCAGTGTGTTTCAGGCTACGGTTTGTAGAGTAATTGGAAAATACACTGCTTAATTACCTGGGATTTTTATTAATTGGGGAATAAAAATCCTAGGGCTTTCAGTGGAAAAGGGGCTGATGGTTTCTAAAGTAATGGACAGGCCCCCTAGGGGAGGACCAGTGTAATTACAGGAGGAATGTGGTAGAAGGAAACTGAATAAATGACTAAACATAAGAGGTTTTTTATCATTATTATGACAAATTTACGGCAGTTGACTTTCTTTTACTGCGGTAAAGGGTGGAGTGGGGTTAATGGTAATTCACCGGGTGCAAACAATTTCTAATAAACAAAAGGGAGACCCCATCAAGAAAGTTTCTGGAAGCACAATGTTTTCTTTAACTGCTAATCACAACCTAAAGGTTTCTCAGCTTCTGTTTTAATAGCTCTACCTGCTGTTTGTATCCTGTTGGTTTCCAGTGGTCTTCATCTCGCTGCTAATGCTTAGAAACTGTCACCCTAATTAGAGCTTATTTTATTGCATGGCTGCTGATGTTCGGCTCATTAGAGCAACAAATGCTGAGTCCCATTCAGCCGACCTGCTGGTTCATGTGCAGACTGACCTCTTTAGTAATTGAGTTAAATATCGGAGGTTTGTCTGCTGCTGTGTCCTGGTGTCCCCTTGTTTATGAGTGTGAAACTCATTTGAGTTGCTTTCCTCTCTCTTTGAATTACTGCTTTATCTTATTTTATTTGCTAGCAACCATGAAAACACAGTGTTCAGCATTTCTTTAGTTAGATTTCAGACCATCATTCATTTTCGATTATTTGTCCTTTTCAAGTACAGCTGGCTGTTCATAGTTTTGTCTTTATTAGGATAATATTTTCATGACAAGTAATTTTTTACAATAATAGAACTTTATTAATTCCAAATTCAGCTTTGCATTTAAACCATCCCCTTGCGGAGCAGTGGGCTGCCGTTGTGCGGCGCTCAGGGAGAAGTTTGGGGTTAAGGGTCTTGTTCAGGGACCCAGAGTGGCAGTCTGTGGGAGAGGAGCTTTAACTCAGAACCTCTGGATTAATTTTTTTATTCCTTTAGTTCAAACTAAATCAGGCAAATAACAGTTGCCATATATAGTTCTATCCTGTTTTTTAAGGCTCAGTCTCCGGTCTTCTGATTAATAAGAGGCTCATGTCTCATTGCTAATAGTAAATATCCCTTAAACTTGAAATATTACAGCATAAACAATCAGCATCCTTTGCTTTATGTTTTCTCCATCAAAAAGATGTGCTGTCATCTCCCCAAATACTTATTTCCAACTTTCTCAGCAGACAGGAAGCCTCTTGCAGTGAGCAGATAATCCAGGTTGGTTTACTGTGGCCCCTGCTGCCAACAAACGCATCACATGGTGCAAACAGATGATTGCCAGGATGCAGAGCCAACAGCAGCAGCCTGCACGTGATTCAGCAACGGCTCCAAACACACAGGAAGAGAGGGGAGGGGTGAAAGCACCAACTATCAGGCCACTGTAACAGGATGTACTTACTGCCCTGCGCTAGGCTGCCCCAAATGTAATCCCTCTCCTGCCAGGCACGCATTACTGCCCTGACAATACGCCGCTGTTACTGTACTGCGATGGCTGGGATCTGCAAATCAAGCCATGATGAGGGGCATGGGCGGTTCTAGACAGGGGCCAACGGGGGCCAGTGCCCCTGTAGCTCATGTCCTGGCCCCTTACTGAAGACATGATACTCAAAGAAATACTAATGACCATATTCACTGGAACAGACATGATTAATGATAGGTCCTTTGGATCTATTTCATTTTTTTCTTTCAAAATACTGTTTTACTAATTATTTAAAAACAATAAGCTGATAGCTTCAATGGTATTGAGATAGAATCCCAGTTTTTATCTGCTAAATGTTTTTTCCAAACAAATTTAAGCCTGTTAATTTTTATCTTTAGCTGAATTAGACCACAGGATGGTTTTGCACTTAGACATGGTAGTAAAATAACCCACACTTGCGCATAAATTGTGCTCAAAGTCTTTACTCACGTGTCACATCTAGTAAAGCGGTGTTTGTTGAGAGCAATATGTCGAAAGGGGTTTGATGCTGATGATGATGATCCCCTCTGAGAGCTAAAGAGTCGCATACAAACTATGCTGCCACCATTAAGTTTCCTGTCAACCTAGGGCTATGCTGCACCTGTCCACCTTATGGTAGCTGCTAATATCTTTGATCCGGACTGACAGGGTCATCAACTTATAACCTTTACAATTTCCTTTTGCACCGACAAGTCTCTTGGTTTTTCTGGGGTTTGAATGATGCTGTGACTAATGTGTTTGTCCGATTTCTAACATCGCTATGTTCTAAATCACTGCAGTAATTTTATTACGATCAGATTATAATTACCTGTTTGGATCTAAACTGCAGGGTAGGAAGAAATGGATCTCTTGAACATGTGGACAGTTTTATTGCATTTCAACCACAGACATCTGTTTTCTAATGAAATTTAATGTAGTAGACCAACAAAAAGCAGGGCATAGATATGGAGGTTAAAAAAATACTATCATTTTTACAGCTGAATTTATCAGTTTTTCTTGAGTTCTAATTCAGATTTGATAGAAAACAGTAACTTTCACTTAAATTAAGTCAAAAATATTGAAAATTCCTAAATTATGAATGTATACCGACCTAATAAGAGATATAATTTTAATTAAACCTAATTGAATAGAAATTTCACTTCATCAGCTCTCTTAACCCTTTATAGGGCACTCAGTGAAATACTTTGAAAATCTAAGTTTCAAGCGAATAGTGTAGGAATCCAGGACAAGACCTTATTACCTTTGTAACACTAAAAAATATGGATATTTTGATAGCAAAAATGAAAGTCAATGTAATAACAATAAAACGCCAATGTGCCCGAATATATTAGGAAAAATAACAAAAGTGCTTCTATAAGAAATTCATGAAAAACAGTCAGAGAGTGAAAGAAACACATTTTGTTTAGTGAAACATAACCTTAGAAGGAATAATGCTGATACTGGCACTTACATTTTTTATAAACCTAAATATAACTGTTAACTAGGCTTTTTACCATTTATTCTTGACTTGTTAACCTTTTTTTTACTTAATTTCCAGAAGGTAATATATCATTCAAGGGCCCATTTAATTGATCAAAATGCAAAATAAGATGTACAGCCATGTAGCAGTATTTTTGCTGAATGGCTGGATATAGATCTTATGCTTCTAGATCTCACTGAGGGCTCCATTTGTAAGGGGTTATGCAAGTAAATCAAAACACTAACTTGCCCTATAAAGGGTTAATATATTTGAACCACTTGCCCTGTTTTTTGTTTTACATCTGGTCTAGGACCGCCACTGCTGAGGGGTCTCTTCTGTCCTTGTGTTTGTTTGTTTTTTTCATAAGCAGCTGCAGCATCCATGCGCTGCAGGTTCTCTGTTTACACCGGCCTGTCAATAACAACAGACACTCTGTTATCTTCTTATTGTTAGAATGTAACAGCAGCATCCAGCTCTATGTAATGTTTCCACTCTGCTCCATGAACCAGGATGCAGGCTGTTTCCTCCTACCTGATGGCGAGCAGCTCATGCAGCAGGTAGGCTGCAGCGGCCAGCAGGGCCCCCCCGGTGATGTAGAGCGTCTTCTTCCACCAAGACTCCGAGACCAGAGCCGACATGATGCCTCCGTAGTCCTGCAGGGGAAAGGCGATGATATAGCCATACAAGGACTGCTGCTGCTCGGAGCCGCAGAGGCCGAGCGGCAGGCTGTGGTTCCGGCCCAGTTCCACCACGCACGGCCGGGAGGAGGCGAAGCCAGCAGCCCAGTGCATCCTCCCAGCTTCGGTTACAGCCGCCCGGCTCCCTGCCAGCTGAGATCCCCGCTCGGCTTCATCCAAACCACCCGGTGGGTTAGCTACGGCATGGCGGCGGGGCTCAGAGATGATTATCCATTAAACTGAGCGATAAAAACATAGCGGGGCCCTTCCTTCAGAGGAGGATGCTCGGCGTCCTGCTCTCCTCCCTCTGCGGCTTCTAGAAAGCGTTGGAAAACACACTGGAAAAAACCAGCCGCGCTGCTTCCGGTTTGACCCTTCAAAATGAAGGTCTCACCAGAGGTTAACTGAGGTTTTCCAAATGTCCCAATATTAATCTAATCAGTGGGTTCCCAAACATTTTAACCTGTGACCCAAAATAACAATGCAAACGACTGGCGAGCCACTATAAAAATACATATAATCATAATACTATACATTTATTTAAAAATATAAAAAGTGGTATTTATGTTATTTTGTTTTGAAAGACAATTATTAGATTAATAGTCTTAAATGCATTTTTTTGTATTTATGTTGATATTGAATAATTCACTTTTAAATTTTAATATTTAAATAAGGTATTATTAAATAAATACATAATGTGACATTACCTATTTGGGGATATTTACATGTATGTATTTCATGATACATTTTTGTCCCTCCAAGTAACCCCGGGATCACATCACAATGATTGTGAGAACCATCTCACTTGGTGTGAGAACAGCTCTGTATATTTCCCTTAATTCAGTTAAATTAATTATCATCCTAAAGATGACTTTAGTCTGTCAAAGTTATTTATTATTGGGGGGCGGGGGGTCAAAAGCAAAAGGTGAATACTTAAAATAACCAAGAATATAACACATATTTTCAGTTGTTTCACGATTTTTTTGTTATGTATATAATTCTTCATGTATTAATTCATAGTTTGGAATACTTCAGCGTGAATAATTCTTATCTAACATTTAAAACAATAATAATAATAATAATAAACATCATTATAATAAATTGAAGGTGCAATAACAAATAGAAAACTTATGAAATGTTGTTTTACTTTGTAAAAGACAAGTGGCATCATTTCCGGTATGGAGGTGTCCGTCACCTTGACGTAGCTTCCCCCATTGTCTAACTCCAGTGATGGGGTCACCCCGCCCTGCAGCGTCCCGGTGAAAACACCTCTAGCTTTCATAACAAGCTGAGCACTAATTCCCATAAATGGAAACCGACAAATAAACACCCTATTTACTTATTTTAAGCGTAAAAACGTTGTCGGACACGTGAGTTTTAACACATTTTAAAAACATAGTTAAAGGAGAATTTAGCTAAAAATGTTATAATCAAGTATCTACTCACTTTGGAACAACCTCGGAGGTGCAGGAGGACGGTCATGTTGATCGAACCTCAGCAGCAGCAGTTGGGAGTTTATGAACTAATCAGGGACCTTTAATCTTTACGGTGTTCCGCGCTGCCATGGCGACCGGTGCAGCCGCGCGCCTTCTGGGAACGCGCACATTACAGCGCGCGCGTTTGTTTTATTCGCCACAGCTGGGTCGCGTGGAGGTTACATGCATTGAAATTCAGTAAAAAAAATTAAATGCTCTTCATACCTTTATAATTATTATAACATATTGTTTTTTATATATAGATAGATAGATTATTTTGTTCTATAAGACGTTAGCATCCTGTCCTTGGTCTCATAAGAACATTGTGAGAGGATGATTTATTCTCTGAGGGGAGATTCTGTGTTACATAACTCTCCCATAAAAGACCCATCATAATCCAGGGTGAAGCGACCCCCTCCTCCTCCCCCTCAGAGTGGGCTTAAAAGCTAAATATGGAAAGATGTGAAGCCATGTTTTTATTAGCCTACAGCGTAACATAAATCTAAACTCCAGGAGATATAACTGACATAAGTCCATTTTAATAGACAATAATTTGTCTTAAAACATTCAAATTAATCATTGGCAAAAAGGAGAACAGCATCTGATGAAATTAACACACCAAAACGATATGCTTGAGATTTGGAGCCGAGGTTTCAGAACTACTCCAAGGCATCATCTTCAAACATCTTCTTAAGACACGTCAAGAGTTTAATAAAACCTTATTCCTAGTGTTCACACATCATTCGACACCCAAACTGTCTCTAATCGGTGTTTCACAGATGACCATGCCCATCCAGCTAAACCTCTTGATCCATGGTTGATTTTTTCCCCCCTCTTTGTTTCCGAAGCGGCTCAGCTGTGTGTGGGCTCACGCTGGTCCCCATCGGGACCGTTTCTGTCCTCAGCTCCTACATCCTGTTTGACAGCATGGAGAGCATAGTTGATGGCAGTGGTGTTTGTCCAGCTCCAGGCTCCAGAAAGTGGGTTGTAAAGCATTCCTTGGACAGACTGAACCAAGAAACCATCTGAGAAAGAGCAAAAAAGCAGAAGAGAAACTGAGAAGGTGAAATTCAGTACAACTCTGCAGATAAATATCCAACAACTGCAAGGGATTTTAACTATGATAACTGACATGTTAAGAAGTGCATTATTTTTCTTTATTTTTTTGCAGCTTTCTTTCCTTATTGGGGGAATCTGAGACTCACTGGACTCCAGGAGGCGCTCCAGCTCCACAGGGCTGACAAACTTCTCCCAGTCGTGTGTCCCTCTGGGAACGATGCGCAGCAGCTGTTCAGCTGCGACGATTGCCAGCGCGTACGACAGGTTGGTTTTATTTATCGTGGTGATGAAAAGCGAACCGCCAGGCTACAACAGAGAAACGACCAGAAACACTTCGATCAGGAAATGCAGACTTTCCTAAATTAAAGGTATAGAGGAGGATGTTCTATTTTCGGGTGGATCATCTAAATAAGTGGTCCTCCTAATTGTCAATAATTCTGGTGATATGTTTATGTGAGGCGGCCCGACATGCTCGTACCCATTTTCATTTACTGGTGGCGAGTCTGACGTAGTGGAAATCTTCTTTTGGAAATTAAGCTTGTATGAGCTGTGAGAACGGCTACTTTTAAACAGAGCGTGCACGAGGAGAAATAGGCTTAAAATGCATCATAAAAATGTCTCATGACATCTCTAGTGTTAGAATCACAAGAGATGTCACGACCCAAAGAAAATAGTGCAGTTTTTCCTAATTCTAACTGCATAAAGGAGCAACAATACAACTGGTGATGAAAACAAATTTAGCTTCAATATTAGGGAGTAGTTTAAAGTGACATCAGAAGAAGAAAGAGCAGATAGATTTGATAAGCTACTTAAACCTCTGTGGTTCACTCAGATTGAGAGAAAGCAACACTTTCAGGAGATAACAGGAAGGCTGAAAGGACTACAGCAGAATCAGCTTACAGTATCTTAGGCTCGCCATGATAAGTGCTGTCCCAATAGTGCTGGCAGTAAGGTAGGAGGTAGGTTAAGGAGCCTGTAATCTTCCCATCAAAGGGTTCCAAACTGGCACTTTGAAGCTATAAGGAACCCCACAATCCAGAGCTAAAAAAAACTCTTCCTCACCCACCGTGGGTGGTCTCCCTTTTTCCCCCGAGCTCGGGTCCTCTACCAGAGGCCTGGGAGCTTGAGGGTTCTGCGCAGTATCTTATTTGTCCCTAGAACTGATCTTTTCTGGACTTAGATGTCTGATGTATTTCCAGGGATCTGTTGTAACCACTCTTCAAGTTTGGGGGTCATATCTGTGTTCACTACGACAAACACGCAGACGACCTGATTTCTGGGGATAAATCAGCCTTTACACCCTGCAGTTATGTGCTGGATTGTCTCAGGGGCTTTTTTCCATAGTCTGCAATAGGGGTCTTGTCTGGCGTAGTAGATCTGGGGCTCTATTTCTCTGGTGTTAACAGGGCCTGCTCCTGTGCAGCCATGATCAGTGCCGCTGTGCTGTCCTTCAGTCCGCTCCTCTCTAGACATTGGTAGGATTTCCTGATATCTGGCCGCTTCTTATAAGTTTCAGTGACTTGAGCTTTCCTGAGCTATCTCTATAGTTATGCTGCTATAGGTTTAGACTTCTGGATGGACATATAGGGACCCCCTATTTCATCATTCTATCTCTATTCTCCTACTCTGCAGAATCTGTTAGTTCAATCTCTAACGTTATGCTCTTAGAGTAGCTTTGCCTCTGCCTGTTCCTGTTTGGCTGTGACGCCCATCCTGGAGAGACAGTCCTCGTCAGCCTGGCTGTGTGTTTCCTGGACGGGGCCGCCGTCAGCTGCTTGCAGCTGCTTTTTGTGTCTCTGCTTCTGTCTCCTTGAACCCCAGTCGGCCTCAGCAGATGGCAATCAGCCACACTGAGCCTGGTTCTGCTGGAGGTTTCTTCCTGTTAAAGGGAGTTTTTCCCTTCCACTGTCTCTACAAGCATGCTTAGTGTGAGGGATTGTATTTGAGTCAATGCCACCAACTGGTTTTCCTTAGATAGAAACTTTTGAATCAGTTTGACTGGATGATCTGGTTGAACTGTAAAGTGCCTTGAGATGATTTGTGTTGTGAATTGGCGCTATAGAAATAAATTGAATTGAATTGGTACATCCTGTGTAGGGGCTCATACTCCCATGATGGAACAGGACAGCTTTAGTCATTTTGTTCATTCGTGTAATTTTTTTTGGTATTCCTTTTTTCTGAAAGCTTCAGTTTCTAATTGACTAACATAATCAACGACACCAGGAAAGCTAAAGGATGTTCAGATAAACAGTCTAAAGTTCCTTTCCTTGCAAATAATACCATTCTAACTGTTGAACACATGAAGATGAAGGAACAGAAGCTAGGAGAGTGAGCTAGGAGCAACAATGATTTTAATTTAACCTTTTACTTGGAAAAAGATGCTTGATTAAAAAATTCCAACGACCTTAAGTCAAGGTAAGCACTGAATTTCTCCGGAATATAAACCCAAACTTTAGCTAGCCATGCTAACAATGCTAATAGCTAATATACGATGCTCCAAAGATGGTTTAAAGTTGTATTTTTCATTTTGTTTTAAACTGGAAACTGACCTATATAACAGCTGCTAAGACAGGACTGCTACAAATAACTATCATTCCTTTTTTTCCCCTCTTTCTTTTAATCTTATGGCTCGAAAAGAAGAATCAAAATTTGAAAAAACAACATAATTGCTGGCCAACACTCCGCAAATAATGCAGCAACCAAAGAAGATTCTTAATTTTTCTTAAATATTTCAATAATTTGATCTATTTTAATATAATCGTTATAATGATTCAATTTTATTCTCTTTAACAATGTTCTGTTGCGTTGTTGTCACTGCTTTATAATTTTTTCCCTATGTAAAACACTGTATTTTCTTGCCAGTGAAATGTTCTGGTTTGTTTTTTGAGCCAGCACCAACACACAACCTTCACTGCTGCTTGTTAATGCTAGCTCCAAACCACACACATACTTTCCCAGGGCAACAACGCAGAGGCAAACCCAACAAAGGCCCATCAAGAACACTCAGGTAAACATGCAATGATGAAATGATAAAAATACACAGGAAGACTGGTAGATGAGTAGCCTGGGTGCCAGTCCGAACTTACCCCCCCACAAGGTTTGAGTTCGGGAAGTTCGGTCTGGCTCTGCTCCATAGTAGCGAAAGTATTAAAGCCCACTGTCAGGCTTGTATCCAATCAAATTGTCAGGGCGGCTTTATACCATGATGGACAGATGATCAAGAGTAACGCAATCAACCACGTTGACCAATGGGTCATGCTGGAGAGTTTGGGTGAGTAGATTCTGCTATTAGGTCTGTTCTAGAAGATATAGACAGCAAAATTAATTTTTAAAAGAGGAACAGAGAAACGCTGACATCAAGTCTCATCTTTCTTATTCTAGGCGCGGAAACTGCACGCTTTGAATTTTGTGGACAAACAACTATGCCTCGCTTAATATACGTCACGCACTAACCGTTGTTCTTATTGGTTGTAGGTCTATCCAATTGAGTGCAGAGGCATTTTTTTTTCCTGGTTCGCTCAAAACACGCTTCATAATCACAGCTCTATGGAGCAGTATCAGACTCATATTCTGACTAGAATTGAGTCGGACTACGCCAGGCTAGCTCGCGACAAGACGCACCTTCAGAACATGACTGCAGCAGATGGCGAATGTTTCCAAGTCAGCCAGATGCTCCACAACTTCAGACGCCACAATGGCGTCAAACTGGGTCTCCGTCTGCTCCTCCTGCTTTGCCTCCCCGTCGCCTGAAAGCTCCTCCAGGGTGCAGGCCCGGTAGGACACCCGGTCTCGAAGGTCTGGGTCGTGTGACGAATGCAGCTGGGCGATGCGGATGCTGTCTTCTACTGGATCTATACCCAACACAGTGGCTCCCAGACGACCCAGTGGCTGCAGGGAGAGAATATGAGATCTTTATGTCAATTCATTTTAAATAAAACCTATATTTTCAGGAAAAAAAAAAAAGAAAAGAGCTGCAGAGATTCTGTCTCATCAGGATTTATCAACATTTTAAAAGCAGGTGAAGGAATATAAAGGTGCAACAGTTCAGGCAAATAATGGCTAAAACTATTCAACCTTAAAGTCGTAGGGAGGCGGTTGTTCCAAATGTTGCATTTCTGAATTCTCCCCGAAGTGGTGCACCTACTCTTACACGAGAGTGAACAAAGTGAATGATTGGTCGCTTATCAAGGGGCGGATTGTTGTGGCGAAGGTTCGCAAGTATGTTTGATTGTGGCCGGTTTGTCGGAAGCATCTTGTTAACCTGTTAGCAACTTAGTGCTAGTAGGTTACCAATGGGAAATTCCATTGGGACCAAGTAGCACTCAAATTGGTGACTTAGAAACAACACTGTCAAGGAACGCTATGGACAGAGTGAAACATGCAAGAGGAGGAGAGTTTAGTGTCGGAGGTCGCGGAGATGAATCTCATCCGTAATACATTTTTTATTGGAGGAGGAAAGCGGGATGAAGTTGTTGTGGAAGAAGGGCAGCCAGGGCGGCAGAAGCTTGGTTTGGTGTAAGAAGACTTACAGCCAGACATGGCTGATGCCCTTGCTCTACTTAGCTGCCTGTTCTGTTAGCTCTACGCCAAGCTGAGGGAGCCTGACGCCCATCCCTCGTGAATACCTCGGGACTTAGAACTCAGTGGGAAAAGAATGATTCTTAAACTCAAACGCTATGTATATTAGCTGCTTACATTTGAATCAAGATGCTATGAGTTTAAAAAATTTAGATTGACGAAGATGAGCGTTGATATATGAGTTGGCTGAATTTAGGTGTTCAGGCTGCAGTATAACTTGGCCTACATAAAATAACAAGAAAAAAAACAAAAACAGATTTTTTCTACAGCATTTTTAAATAGAAAATTTCTGATAAAGAATACATTTATATATACTCGTTTTTTAGCCAGAATAATTAGACATTTAAATATCACTTCCCTATGACTTTAAAGTAGATTAGGAACTGAAGAGAAAGCCGATCAAGAGACACCAAATATAGGAATTGTGTGCTTTACCAGCATCAGTTAAAAATCATGCAGCAACATTTTGTGTTGTTATTAAAAAGTAAAGCAAGAAAAGAAGGGCTGCTGGATCTCTGCTTAAGATAGCAGTTGAAAATCTAAAAATAAAACTAGAAAAGCACTCAGAGCGTAGACCTCTGCCAAGAAGCACATTTTTCCCCATACTGTGACATAAACCTACAGTTAAACCTTCACTCAGTGAAATACTTTGAAAATCAAACTTTCAACCCAATAGTGTCACTGGAATCAAGGACAAGACCTTGTTACCTTTGTAACATGCAAAAAAATTTGGATATTTTAATGGCCGAAATTTATGTCAATGTAATAACAAGAAACGACCAGTTGCCCGAATATATTAAGAAAAATAACAAAAGTGCTTCTATTCATGAAAAACACTCAGAGTGAAAGAAACAAATTTTTTTGATACAACATAACCTTAGAGGCATTAATGCTAATACTGGCACTTTTTTAGTTTATAAACCTAAATACAATTGTTAAGTAGGCTTATTAACTTTTAAATGAGGTTTTTACCTTTTATTGTTGACTTGTTAACCTTTTTTTCTTTCCCCAACTTAAATTACAGTAGGTATTTTATCATTCAAGGGTTCATCTAATTGGTCAAATGCCAAAATAAGATATGCAGCCATGTAGCAGCATCTTTGCTGAATGGCTGGATATAGATCTTGTGCTTCTAGACCTCACTGAGGGGAGCTCCATTTGTAAAGGGTACGCTAGTGATCAAAAATGCTAACTTGCCCTATAAAGGGTTAAAACCTCACACACAATCCGGATCATTGCTAAATGGTTATGCAATTAATTTGGAAAAATGTGTTCATCCACACTGCAGTTAGATTAGGTGTTGCCTTCACTGCCCTCTTGTGGAGAAATGCACATGTTTGCCTAGAGGGCTTCCCTTCATCCCCCCATGGCTGATCCTTTCTGATGGACATCTATGACTTTCTATGGGTCTGTCTGTGAGAGTCTGCCTCCGTATGACAGAACAAGCCTCAACGAGGCCTGATTTTGTCATCCTAGATCACACAAACGGAGCTGGTTATGCTCAAAGCCGTCAGCAATAACAAACAGATAAACAACTATAAAGGACTGGCTGTCTGCTCCATCCCACTGGTCAAACCTCAGGAGGACGTCTGGCTCCGGCTCAGATCCTTACCTCTGTGAGCAGCCCTCCACCGCAGCCCACGTCCAGGATCCTCAGCCCCGCCAGCGGTTGTCCAGGATGACGCTCTCTCTGCACGTTCAACAGATTATCTCTGCAAGATAATAGCGCCATCAACATTTAACCTCCAAAGTCAAATGATTTCTAATGAAGCTGATATGACTTTAAAATAAATAGTGAAGCCTAAATTTAAACCCCAAAAATTAGTGTTTAAAAATGACAGCGACTTGGAGGAGGAAAAACTGTGCCATGGCTCTGCTGCATCCTGATGCATCATCATCATCATCATCATCCTCAGTAAGGTCCCAAAGCTGCTTCGGTCTGAGCGAATGAGTCCAGCTGTCGCTCCAACCCCGCCTCGCACATTTTATCATATTAAAGACACCAAAATAGGTTTTTTGGAAAGATTTTATTTTAATTAATAAGGAAGAGGCCTTTTTTTGTTAGGGCTGGGATATCAATCATATTTTAAACTTGATTATGATTCTAAAAATGAAATAATGGATTATTTTGCTCCTGTATAGCTCACTCTTGTGCTGTTTTCTGTTGCTGATTGAGCGGCAGTCGTACCGCATACCCTCTGCTGTGGATTCCTTAATCAAGAGGATATTTTTCTTCTTTGGTCTAACCATCTGAAAGACTAACTCTGGCTGATGTCCCATGAAAATGTCGGATGTGATGAAACTGAGCAGCAGCAGCAGCGTTTCCTCCAAACTGTTTCCATGATGGTCAGAGTGCATATCGCTTCTCTGGTTTTAATCCAAATGATCAGGGAAAGCCCCAAAAACTCAGAGGAAATTATCTGTAAACGTCTTAAATAAGCACCGGTCAAATCTGAAGCAACAGCTGGTGGATGCCTCGAGTCGCGGTGCAGCTGCTGGGTGACATCGTCTTCTGGTGCAGAGATTTAACAGAGATTATATTTCATTTCAAATATAATTCCTTTATTAGCTTCGTTCAGTTCACGATCACAGGCTCCTTCAGAGAAGTTAAGTGGATCAACACGTAGACACACCACCGCGTCGCTGGCTGCTGGATAAACACCATCCCGCAGAATCAAAGCTACCGCTGGAGAACCAGGTGCTGAAGCGAGCCACCGTCGCCAGTACAAATCCCCAGTCCCTCCCTTTTTATTTTTAATTATCGTTTGCACCACGAACTTCACTCTTTACCTCCCCCACTGGAGTTATTCTGATAACATTGTTTCAAAATAATTGTTTATTTTCTTCCTGTATTTGTAACTTATAAATAATCCTATATTTCCTACATGCAGGTTAAAGTTTGGGCTTCTCAATAGTAAAAAATCCAAAGAGAACCCATTAATACAGCTGCGTGTGTGATCAAAGAAAGGGATTCCTCCAACCTCTGCTTGAGAAAACAGGCAATGTGAACATCTGCTGTTGGGAAAATGGAACCTCTTCACCTCACCGGGGTCCACGGTGGTGTGGGACGCCGACCTGCAGCCGGGATCAACATGTCAAAGAAAATGAAACGCAGCGACCTAGTGTCGTTTCTAAAGCAGAGTGAAATCAATGTGGGTGTTGTCATGGAAGCATCTAGCAACCTATAGCAGCTTAAACTATATTTCACAGAGAAATATAAAGATACTGATTTCCAATCTGAAAGCCTTTTTTTTTTATACCAATAACACCTTTAAAAATGTGCAATGTCTTTGATTACTTATGACTAATGTCACTTAAAGCTTAGTTTGAGTTTTATTGGTTTTATGAAAAGTTAAAATGTCAACTGCTTTATTTGAATTAACAATCCAGTGTATGTTAATCTATCAAAAATCTGTCCCTCCCTCACATTTAGCTAATTTTTATATATTTTGATGGAACAAACTGAAGACATGACACTTGTAGATATTGTATAATGCAGTTTTCCTTTCAAAATTACTCGGCCATTAACAGAAATGAAGCCCAGTGGGATGTTCATCCTGAAGTGGTGCTGTTCACCGGCGCGTGGAGCCCATAGACTCTATGGGTGTGCGTCTCGTTTCAAGAAAGTCATGTGACCGATCCAGGAGTTGTTTCTAACTGACTGACTCACTAAACCGTGTTTCAAAACTTATCTGTTAACATGATGCATCTGCTGGAAAAAAATTGTCTCATCTTTTGCGGTTTATTATTAAAATGATCAAGAATTTTGGAGCAGCCTAAAAGGAATAGGAACGTTTCAGCCGTTGCATTTTTTATTTTCTGGTTGTGTTATAGTTTTCCTCTCAGTAATCACTCAACTTATCTGAATAAAACTTAATTTCAAATTGACTCTAGTTTATTTACTGTTTTTACTGTAATTATTGTTTTAAAAATATGATTTAAAATCCTAGTCCACAAGCATCCTCGTTCACATTTTCCCCTAAATTATCACCTTATGATAGGTTATATGTTCACATTATTTATTGGCTGCATCGAAAAATATCAAAGATATTTTCAATTTAAATATAGATATGAAACAATACCATATAACCTAAAAAAACTTAAATTATATCATTGTACTACAAGGTCATCAGATCAGTTTAGTCTGTCAGATAAGCTGCCTGTAGTGTCTTTAAATGTCCAGCAGGTGTCAGTATTCTGTCAGACAGCATCAATACAGTTTGGAAATGAAAAGCTTCCAGCTGCCTCATTAACTCATCACTAGGGTCTGGTTTCTTTATTCTGGTATTGCTCAGTCCAGAAAAATATAGTTTGCTTCCTGGAATAGTTTTATTAAGTTTATTTTATCAGCAAAGGAAAAAAAATTACAGTGATATGCAGATGAGTTATAACCCTTTAACTACTGTATAAAGTTGTTACCCCCTAACAAAGCTTTAAATCTGATTCCACAAGAACCAGAAATAGTTTTCAGTGGAAAATGTCCTCTTTGAAAGGTAACCTTGTGAAGCCAATGCCCTGCTAAAGTAATGCAGTAGATCCGCAGCAGGATGGCTCCAATAGAAAAGCCCAGCCGGCAGCATCCTGCCCTGCAGCGGTTTACTGGAACACACCGGGGCCCACCAGCCCTTAGATTCTGCTAAGCACCTGGTTTGCTGCATCTCTGCACAGGCGGCCCTCCGCTGCCTCCACACCGCAGCTCCGCTGGAAAAGCCCCGAACCTCCGACCTCTGGATGGCGCCGCTGACAGGCGACACTTTCGGGCCCCTCAACCCAAACAGGAGACGGCCGAACTTGTTGGAGTACATCTCACAGAACCCGTCAGCTGTAGCTCTGCTGGGCTTTCTTCTTCTTCTTGGATTTATTGGTGGTTGGCAACAAACTTTTAGTAGCATTACCGCCACTTACTGGTACGGAGTGTGGTTGATGATGGTGCTCTTCTTCTCCTTTTTTTTTTAATAACTTTATTTGGAACAGTAAGAATGACAAACTCAAACTCAGTATAATAAAGCGCAACATATAGTATTAGTCAATCATACCTCCTAACACTTTTCTTAATTTTTTTTCTTTCAAGTTGCGAGGTAAACAGATGTTAAGTTTATGCAATACACTTCAGAAAAAGAGAAAATCGAAAACCAAGGATGTTCTTCTTCTTCTTCTTGTGAGGATTTATGGTGGTTGGCAAAGTAGTTAAAAGTGCATTACCGCCACCAACTGATAAGGAGTTAAACAAGGAAATAGGAAACAAGACTCACCGCCAGAAAAAAATAAAATAATATTTTCCGAACTGTTTAACTTAACCCAACATAATAAATAATCACATTCGGCCTCATAATTTCTAATTTAACAAACTTTTAGTAACATTACCGCCACTTACTGGTATGGAGTGTGGTTCATGATGGTCTATCTAATACACATGTAATACAAATATATAAAAAAAAAAAACTATATATATATATATATTTATATATTCAAAATGTTATAGAGACTTAGATTTATTTTGTCATTTTGTATACACAAGTGTAAATAAAAAGAAATGTCTTTTTTTAAAGTGCAGCCTGGATAAGGTGAGCAGCAGTGATAAAAAAAACAACCAACATTTTGATATAAAGTCACTATACTAGTTATGTAATGTGCATCAGGGTTTAGGGTGCTGTAGATAAAGTTATTCATCAGTTGTCGTTGAGCGGCTGCCTCCAGCTCCTGAAGCACTCACTTCTGCCTCAGGGGAGGAAGAGGACGACGCTGTGAGGATGGTAGCCCCCTGGATTGAAGAGGCTGATGTGGTTGAAGCAGCAATGGTGCCATTTTTTTACCTTTATAGTTTTACTCAAAGATGTAATGACTGAGGTTTTGTTATTTTATTCTCTGCAGTAGCTATGAAGATGGGATCCCCGGTTAGACCAGGAGTCTGGAGCTGCTAAGATGAGAGCAGCTCCACTGGTCATACATCAAACTAGTGGCTTTTTATAATTATTTTGTTTTTTTTGGTTCCCCCACTTGGGGAAGTACTTCTTTAGTTGATCAAATTTGGCCCTGGGGGAGAAACATATTTTCCTCCATAGACTTGTTTAGCTTTAGTCTCACAACTTTAGGTTCAGGTATGATACTCAGAAGTAAGGGTTAGATAACAGACTATTGAGAAGAATCTGTAAGAGTTCACGATTGAGTCACAATATATAATGGGCCACAAAATATTGTTTAACACTGGCCCAAGCCTCCATATAGATAAAAGGTATATTTTGAGGCCTTTTATTTCTGCCTATAATAGCGATTTCTGCATCATCCACTCACCTACTAGATACGCATCATCTAGTGTTATGGATAGTACAATAAATTACTAACGGTTTATTTACCCTAAATGTATCATGTGATTTATAGTGTAGTTTAAATTGCACTAGAGTAAGCTGTAGTGTAAGAGCAACAAAGAAAATCACTTTAATACAAATACATTACAGTAAAATATTAGCAGTAAAGTATCTTTCTTAAATAAGTTACCTGAAACCAGATAAAAATTCAATGAAATTTAAAGTAAATAGAATTCTGTAAATGTGTGTAACTATAAGCAGAAGCTCAATCTGAAAATATAAACTACATTTACCTTCATATAGGATGTTTTTTTCTCTTATCTTCAGTACTGTTCTCCTTAAAACCTGTTTCCTCTGCTCACCCAAATTATCTTATTTTTAGGACAAATATTCATTCTGTTGGCAGATAATATTAACCTACTTAACTTAAAAAACACTTATTTCAGAAATTATTTTTACATCAGCTTTTGCAGTGTTTTAAAGTTCAGCCTAATAAATTGTACGTCTTATTTTACACCAGAATTATTTTTAATTTTAACTTTTCACAGCCAACAAGCTGAACTTCACTGACCACCATCCAATCACATCCCTAATAAATCCTTAAAGTAAAAAGCTAAACCTTGATCCTGCTTAAAAAAAGCTATGAAATAAAATTTAAGACAAAAGGAGGAAGAAACGGCTTTATTGGACATCATACAACAGTGTGACGGGAAAAGTTTGTTTTTAAAATGATACAAGTTCATGTTTTAGCTGATTTAACTGTGTAATGTTTTGCTCATCAGTCACGCTTAAAAAAAAACAACCACAGCATATTTACAATAAAAGAAATGAATGAGGGGGGTGTTCACCTACACAACTGCCTCTATAATGAGACAAGCCTGCTCAACTCATGGAATTTTAAGCGGTTAAATACACAGATCGGCGTGTCCGCTGCGCTCCTCAGCGTTTGCTTCTACGCGACGGGGACGTCGACCTGGAAGAGAGGCGGATGGCGACGCATTAATTAATATTTACTAATTATAACTCGCACTACAGCTAACAGACAGATTCTCTCTTAGGAGACTAACGTTTGCCATGTGCAAAGCAACAAACAGATGAGGCTTAAAGGCAGAAACGGTCCAAGTTTCACTGAGGTTTGACAGATTAAGCCGTCATGAGCTCTGAATGGTTTTAGAGTGGATTTTAAAGCTCAGCACATTTATTCTGACAGTCCACATTTCTCTGAAAATGCTAATTAAAGTGAGACAAACAATAAACACAGAGTAAGAAGAGGGAATAAAAAACGAATACTACCTTGATCGTGACTTAGACTTGTGTTTGCGGCTTGCCTTCTTACCAGACTTGTGAGGTTTTTCCACCGACCTTGACCGGCTACGTTTGGATTTCTTGGATTTTTTTTCCTTGCTAACTTCGGGGCTGGGGGATCTACTGGAGTCGGAGTCTGAGCGCCTCTTGCTAGCCTTGCCGGAGCCCTTTTTGGAGCCTTTGCTATCTTGTCGGGAGCGCTTGTCGCTCTGTGAGTTTGTTAAGGAGTCGCTCTCCCTCCTTTTCTTTGCTTTGTCGTTCTCCTCCGTAGCAGAGCTTCCTTTTTCCTTCTCCTTGTCTTTAGATCTAGGTTTCTCTTTCTTTCTGTCGCCGTCTTTCTCTCTATCCTTGTCTTTATCCTTCTTTTTCTTATCTTTTTCATGGCTTCGGCTTCTGTCTCTCCTCCTCTCCCTGTCTCTGCTGGAGGCCTTTTGTTTGTGTTTACTGCTCCGGCTGTGACTGCTGTCCCTGCGCTCCCGGCTCCTCTTCCTCTCCTTATCCCTCCCTCTGTCTCTGCTGCGACTGCGGCTGTCTCTGCCCTTACCCCTGCCTCTATCCCTGGATCGAGATCTACTCCTGCGGCTCCTGTGTTCCCTGGAGACGCTGCGCTCCCTCTTGTGCCGACCCGATCGCTCTGCGCTGCTCCTCCTCCTGTCCCTCCCTTTCTCGCTACGGTGCCTGTGGGAGCTATGGCTCCGGCTGCGCCGCCGGGCTTTACGGGACGAGGAGCGACTGCGCCTCCTCTTCCTTTGCGGCGAAGAGGAGCGAGAGGAGCTACTTAAAAGATGCTGAGAGGAAGACGAGGAGGTAGAGAGGAGGGAGCTGCTTCCGCGGCTGGAGGAGGAGTGGGAGCTGCTACCGCGCCCATTACCGGGGATTTCTCCGCTGCCGCCTCGCCTCGGCGGCTCCTTCCCTCTGCCTGGATGCTTCCCTTCGTCGCTGCGGGACCCGCGCCTGTCTACCAAGGACTCTTGCTCCCTGTCGTTTACTTCCTGCTTATGTACATTTTCTAACTGACCCTCCTTGTATTCCCCCTTTTCTCTGCTTAATCTCTCCTTCGACACCTCCTCTGTAAAAAAAACAAAACAAAAAAAACACACTGTAAGGAAGACCTTTAGGTTTTATGAGGCTCTAGCAAATGGCTTTTACTCAGTCCCTTTTTTTACATATAAAAAAGTGTTTATATAACCTCGTTTAACTTTCAGGTTTTAATTCTGTATGGCTCTACTGGTTATTAAAAGTGAAAAATTAAATCTGCCCTGGAAACACGTTTTAAAGCTTCTGGGGTTCCTCATTGATCAGTTTTGGGGTTCATGGCTGTTTACTTTATAAATGTGGCCTTTTTGCAGACGGAAGATTGGTCAAAAACTGAACTAACTGTAGTTTGGTTTAGGAAGTTAAACCTCTCATCAGTTCAGTTAAAAGCTACAGTGTGTAACTTTTAGCTTATTATCGAGGGCAGACTGCAGGACTGCAGGCAACATTAACATCTCCCCACCGCTTCCCCCAACAGTAATGGGCGAAGGCAGGACAAAATGTCTTCTGACGACGCCCGCATCACCTTCCTTCAAGTGATGAGGTTTGTTTACATAGATAATTTTGCCAGGATAGTATTTCATTAGTCTGTGTAGGGTATAGTATTTCATGTAGACTTAAGATAATAAATATACCCGTTATTTTTTCTACATCAGTTAGACGCTTTTGCCGCATCTCTCTTCGCAACCACTAGTTTGTTGGCTCTGGCGCCGTCAGAAAGCAAAAGATGTCTGCTCCATGGCTGCGAGACCGACCCCGCTTCCTATGTAATTATAAAATAACGAATTCTAAGGCAACGCAAATATAAGGTTAAGAGGCTGAGCCTCGTGAGGATGATGATAATAACATAAGCTATGTATAATATATTACTGGACTGTATATCCCTGTAATTATGTTACACACTGTAGCTTTAATGGCTCCGAAATCAAATCCAAATCAGCTTTATATATTCAGGGTTTTAAATTTCAGAGCTCTTCTTAGAAGCAACC
Source organism: Cyprinodon brontotheroides (assembly GCA_018398635.1). Classification (NCBI taxonomy): domain Eukaryota; kingdom Metazoa; phylum Chordata; class Actinopteri; order Cyprinodontiformes; family Cyprinodontidae; genus Cyprinodon; species Cyprinodon brontotheroides. The sequence continues at coordinate 7,486,242 of JAGKQL010000063.1, forward strand.
TGGTTTAACACTTTATTATCATTAATAAAGATCTACAGAAATCAGCTCCTGTAAAGCTCTGTACTCTGGTTGATGCCAAACTTGCCTTCAGAGTTTTAAACTGTTAAGAAGTGTGAAGCTGGAAATCCAAATATAAGGGTTGTGCAATTTGGTTCTAAAATCATAACAGCTTTTTTTTTTTTACTGTAAGTGTGATTTTATCTAGTTTCCTCCTCATTAATCAAAAAACTAACATCTTTCTAAAAATCTATTTGTTAACAGAGTTAACTAATCGAAGACAACAGCTAGTTGAGTATCAGTCAGATAGCAGCTAGCAAACACTTTGTTTTCATGGACTAAAATGCTCTTTATTTTCCAGATTTCTCTATTTGGTGGACCTGACTGCTTTATGAAAACAGTTTAGAACCAGCTCAGATACACAGATCCTCACACTAGCTGTGACTCTCCCTTCACTTCACTTTAAGCTCATTACTGCCACCTAAAGGGCTGCTCATTAATCGTCAAGCCCAACTTCTATTTGCTTCACACTTTTCTAGACCTGGAAAATCCTGAAATCCAACTTCCGTATGTAATCAAACCAAACTGGAAGCCTGTCTAGAAAAAAAGCTGCAACTCATTATGTCAGAAGTTTAAGTGTCCATACCAGCTATACTATTGGATTAGGTTTTTTCCTTTTTATTGGGTTTTTATGGGTTTCTTTAAACTAAAAAAAGGTTTGTACAGTTAGGATAATAAAAAAACATTTATTGTACTTGTATTTAAGTATACATGTATTTTTTTGCACTTTAGAACATCTAGGAAAGCTTTATTCTTATTTTGACGTTTTGTGATCAAGTGTCACTGATGTAACAACTACCCCTCTCTGAAGATACACCCCTCTGGCGGTGCTTTATGCTAGCACTGTAGCTGCTATTGGCTAGGCTGCCTGTCACTCAGGCTGGATTCGGTGTTCTTTTAGTTGAGAACAGAAGTTTATTTGGTTTAGGGGTGTGCAAAATAATTATCATGACGATACATTGAAATTCTAATGTTTGTGATCTATCTTGTGTCACAAGCTTTTCCGGCCGCGGGACACTGCCAAGAGTCATTCATAAACAAAACATGGAGTTGACTGAGAAAATTCGCCCATCACATTTTGTCCAGTAATAGTAATTTGTCTGCAGTGTTTGTGTTCATGGCATTACTTCCAAAAGTCGTTTCAATAACTACAGCTATGTAGGAATTCAGTTGCTTTCAGTTATGTATCAATTGAAGACACCATCCAGCCAGACACAGCCAGTCAGCCACTGGTAATGGCTGAATATTTTTAAGTGTTCAGTGAAAATATCGTAATAATCACGATGCATTGCATCGTGGCATGTGAATCGTGACTTTAATCGAATCATGACTTCTTTGGCAATACCCACCCTTAACTTGGTTGGTGATTAATAATTTAGCCGACAGCCATAGTCTAAATTTCTGAATTGGTGAAAGAAAACTGGATGTTTAACAGCCGGATTCAGGAGTTCAACCTTTTATGTAAGATGATAAAAACCCTGGTAAGTAAGCAAATAACAGTTCTAATCATTCAACTGATAATTAGTTTTACCTTTGATTTGAACTACCTATGAATTAGCTATAAATTCCAAGTTCTAATTAATTAAAATATTCATAATCTTATAGTAAACTCACACAACAGATGTAAGACAGAAATAAAACAAAGTATTCTTAACGTTCTGTTTAAATGAATGAACCTGTGACCTACCACGGGCCAGCTCTTGTGCTTGTTTTTCCTGCATTTCCTGCTCTTTGCGGCGGAAGGCATCCTGCTTCACTCGGATGCGGTGGTGCAGCTCTTCATCGTCTGTGTCGGAGGAGTCGGATCCTCGGGGACTGCGAGCCTCATCATCCTCACTTTCGTCTGAGCCATAGTCACCAATCCCGCCTGCCACAACAGAGCCCCCCCCCACATCGTTCATTGTTGGAAGGAAACGAGACGCATTCCCACTCAAACACATGAATCCCATGAAAGGCACTTAATCCTACAGACATCTGTTTATTTCACCTATAGCCCTTTTATGACGGATTATGTGTGTAGTTCTGCAGTCTCTAAAGCATGCTTTTTTATTAAACATTCAAATCCGGCTTAAATCTAACAACTAAAGTATTTAGCTATCATATCTTAAATAGTTTTGTTATTTTAAGTTTTGTCCGGTCTAACACCGTACCATCAATCATTCCCACTCCCCCCCAGGGACAGAAAAAGGGATACTCACTGAGACCAGTCAGAGAAGCCAGTGCACTTGACTGTGCCAGCTGTTTTGCAGGAGCTTTGATTCACATCAACAACAGGAACAACATGTTAAAAAACATACTGCCATTGTCTCTAAGGCAAGAGAGCTGCTAGAGAAGGGGCCACAGATTAAGGACTAGTCACAAGAGCTGCCGTCGGTAACAAGAGATTAAAAAAAAAAAATAAATAGAAAAAGAAAATAAAAATAGAGAAAAAAAAGAGAGGGTTAACAAACACAATCCAAGTCAAACAGTTCGGTCAGCAGGGAAAGAACCAATCTGTACTAATGCAGTAACTCCAATAGATGATGTCACTTCCTCCATCTCTAGGTGAATTCAGTGACGACTCAGACTTTAGGCGTTCAGCAGGACAATTTACAGCAACATAAACAGATTTCTAAATAGAATTGATCAGAGATCAGATCTTTGCTGGAGCATTAGCAGAGAATGGTTGAACAATGCACATCAGACAAACTCCATATGTCCTTCAATCAGCTTTCTAACATCAACAGATTACTGTAAACATGAAATTTACTCTGTAGACGGTGTGTCTGAAAAGCAGAGGTGGTGTAAGGGGGTTAGAGGGGTGAGCTGACCTCGGGTGGCTTTTCTGTGGGCGTCTCTGGCAACATGCAGGATCTCTTCATTGGTGACCGTCAGGAGGATCTCTGTCAGCAGAGTTTTAGTCATGCCCATCTAAGAAAGGGAAGCAGAGACACGTTAATATCTAGAAGGCTGCATCCAGAGCTGACCTGGAGTGAAACTGACCAGCAGCTCTTCCTTTAACTCATCCGTTAGTTCTGGTTCGCTGTCGTCAGCGGCTGGAGACGGGCTCCGGGTGGAAAACTCTCTCTTGATAGTCACTTTCTCCTCGTTCTCATGTTCATCGTTGCCTTCATCATCGCTATCCTAATTGAAAACATTAGAGACTCGTTCCTTATTAACACACTACAAAAACAATCTAGAAATAAGTCAAAATGTCTTAAATTAAGTGTATTTAATCCTAATTTGAGGATGTAAATAAGATCTGCCAAAGGAATGAGCATTTTTACTCAAAATAAGATAATTCGATAATATGCACATGAAATAAGACAATGGAGTTGTTTTTTTTTCTTATTTTAAATGTAAATTGTCTTGTTCCATTGCACTAAGAAAAACTGACTTATCTAGATTTCAAATTTTTCCAGTGCATTCCTCTATGCGTTCCGACATAGAAGAATCCAAGAGACACTTACGAATTTACTCTTGCGGGGCAGACGAGGCCCGTCTCCTTCCACGTTAGGCTCCTGTTCTTTCCTGTCCTCCTTTTTCCTCTCCGCTCGCTCTTTTTCCATTCGCTCCCGCTCCAGCTTCTTCTGCTTCTCCCTGTCCATCTTCTCCAGACCCTCTCGGATCCACGCTGGCAGCGTGCGCCGCTTCACTGCGTCTAAATGCAATTCAACATCAATGATGCAGGCTTTTCATTCTTCACCAATGCCTCTAAACTACAACAGACCCTGTCATTGTGAATATTTACAGCAACTGATTTTCTTTTAGCATGATTTAATTTTCAGCTGAAAATGAAAACAAAAGGGAAATCCTGTTTAGAAATGAAAAACATCTCCAATCAACTAAAACAACATTCCTTCAAATCTTGTATAAATTACATGTAGGATTGTAATGGTGCTTTGTTACAGTTCACTCCTTAAAATGCACACACCTTCCCATCACCTCCAACCAGGTTCTCCTTCCTTCCAACCTTTAATGGCAGGTCTTTGCAGCATCCTATCAGCACATCTTCCTTTATAAGCTACTCATCTTTGCAGGCCATGAGCCTTTTGGTTGCTCATCCCTTTGTGGATGGTCTTGAACTAAAACCTGCCATGAGCCATCTGCCTAATTTTTCTGCTGTGTTTCTCACTCTTTGTTCTCTAAAGTCATTAAACAGCATTTTCTGAGGTCTTGATTTGACTCTAGAGTTGTTCTGAGAATCAATTATAAACAGGAGGATCAATCTGCAGGCAGCTGGCTGCACTGTTTTTAATTTATTGGCATCAGAATAAACAAGGTTTGTATTTCATCAGGTTTGACAGACGACTGACTCACCTAGAGGTGCTACAGGGGCCTCTGGAGGTTTAACGGGAAGCTGGATAGGCGATCGGGGTCGCTCTCTAAACCCGGGCGGTCGGGCATCTCGTCTGTTCTGAGAAGGACCCTGCCAGTAGGGGGGTGTGTGAAATCCTGAGGAGGCTGGAGGGAAGGCTGGAGCTGCACCGTGCTGCGAAAAGACAGAAGAAGCTGAAAATGAAAACCAGGCCTAAAGTATAGGGGGTGTACCGTTTCTTCTGTTACCCAGTGTGGGGACTGCTGCCTTAAAACATCGTATCCACATCATCTCACTGGGATATATAGCCAGATTTACTACTGGCCCTCCTGGAAAGTCAACATTAGCCTTACAGAGATGTATTCCCATTAGCAGGGTTTCAGCAGCACAGCATGCTGCTGCGCTCAAACACGTCACATTATACTGAAGCGCGGTCACTGGTTATGCTTAAAGTTGTCAAAATTACACCAGGATACAGTTGCGAACAGCGCTTTTACCTCGTTATTTGCATAAATATGTATGAAAACATGACATGCTGGCAATAAGCATGACAGGTAGGGAAGCTTTAGAGAGTTAATGCACTTTATAGTTCTAACATAAACCAGGACGCCTCATTTCAAAGTGCTGCTAGCAGCACTGAATGCTGGATTAGCCTAAAAACAGAAAGCTACATCCCAGTTAGCATCCACTTTTTTGAAACGAAGCGGTAAATAGTGTTACAGCATGTCGGAGCGACATACCCCGCCATTTTACATCTCTGTTCACTGGAAATCCTAAATGTTTCACATATTCTACTCAGCTTTTTAATCCAGTAACTTAATAGGTTGCCGTTCTGTTAAACATTATAAATAAATAATGTAATATAATGTAGATGTAATATAATGTAAATACAATATAATGTGTAAAGAAAACATCTTTCTTCATTCAGTCAGTTTTTTTATACATATGCAGGAATAAAGTAAAATATAATGAAGTACTATTTTCTTAATTCAGCATATTTAAAAAAAAAATAAAAAATATTATAGAAAGTTCCTCTGATAAAAGAGTAAACTCGGGTTTTCAAAACTGATAATTAAAAATGAATAAACTTTAGATTAATCAATAATTTGCATCCCTAGTTATACACACAGAGCAAAAATCTTGAATAAACCTCACAAAGATTCTACACTAAACAACAGCATTCAATATTATCATAAGCTGAAAAAGTTTAGATTTAAGGCAGCAAACTAAATGTTAACATGATAAGAAATGTTCTGCTTTAGTGTTCCTCAGAAGATCCTCTCATAATAAACTTCCTGACCATAAAAAAACATTGGAATTTCTGTGAGAGATTCCTTTTTCTTATAAGTTGGTAGACTCTGCAAAATGATGCAGAATATCTGCAGTTTGTAGATTTGTTCAAACATGAATTATTCCAAACATGCAGTGTCTTCAAAAAGCCAGAAAGGCAGTCAGTGACAGAGTTAGGTGCTCGGGTCCGGCACAGTTCTTGTGGACCGCCTCTTCCTCTGATATCTGGATCTCACACTAAAACCCACAAGCTTCAACATTTCCTACTGTAGCATCTGCATACCTGATAATCAAACTGGTTCATGGCCATGGGGGCCATGGCGTAGCTGTCGGGCTGTGCCCCATACCCATGGCTGTTCTGGGGATAAACCCCGTGGCGGGCTTCAGAGTTGAACTCCACGCTGTCCTGACTGCTGCTGTCCTCATTCGGGGTCACAACATCCATCGGCGCTGAACCTGGAGGGATCCAGGGCTGCTCAGGGGGAGGAGGGGGAGGTGGAGGGGGCTGACCATGTATTCCCCATTCTGTAAAGAACATCCACAGAAATGTTTTAAAACTCCTAAATATCCATTTATTTAACCACCTGTAAGCCCAGTTTTAGGCAGTTTCTTTATAGAACAGGAAGAGAGGAGAGAAATGAATCTGTATTCAAGATAAATCTCAAATTTAGGCCAGCTGCTCTCCCATCAGAAATGTGCTGAGGTGAATATTTCGCCCATTTCCTCGTGTCCCTCACACTTTAGCGTCTCCAAAAAGTCTCAATAAAACCACAAACCTAATTCTTTACGTTAAAATTCAGACATTTCCTTAAATCAGTCCTGATCCAGGACCCGAAACTCCACTGTGACACCATGCAACTGTCTGCTCTCTCTGATTTTAGATTTGCATCAACCTCAACAAGTCATGCAAATGGATTTTGCATAATCCAAAAACAAGAAAAAATAACTACATTAGAACGCTTAAACAATCAGCAGCGGTTAGTAGGAAGTGGTTATGTTTTATTGAGATTTAACTGAGTAACATTTTCAAATATAAATACTTATAGGATTAGTTTCACTTAAACTAAACTTCTCAACATTATTCTTTAGTAACGCTATTTGTACTTTAGTAAGATTGTGGGCAATAGTATCCACTGAGGCTGATTTTATTCATCCTTTCTGTTCTTAGACGTCTCCTCAAAACCTGATAAACTCTCTGTATTATACTAATAGCTGCCAACATTTAGTGTATTTTAATTTAATAGTTTGTTGTGAAACATGATTGTTTTGAAGCATGTCTCACAGCTTGAAGTGAAATACTCTTTAAATTAATGTCACCTCCAAGAACAGGTGATTAAAATAGAAGGTAACTTTTGATAGCACTGTATGTTATTTCAGGGTTCCTACAGCATAAGAACAAGTTAAATTTAGAACTTTTTAATGCCACTTTAAATTAAAATTTAAGACCAAATTCACAAAAAAATACAAAAGAAAACCTCGGGGCTTGGTAATGTTTTGAACCCAAAGCGTTTATTTAACATAAACCACTGCACTAATGTTTCAAATTTTGAAAAGCTTCCCATACAGGAAGAAAGCTAAAAACACACAAATGATGGATATATTTTAATAATTATTTAACTGAAATTCACAAAACTTTGTTTTAGCAGGGAACAAAAACAAATCGGTTTTAAAGCCACAACATAAACAGTGCTAAGTCTTTTTTTGCAGCTATTTTTCTTCATATCGTTTTCTTAGTATGTTTGATTTGGTGATAAGTGGAGGCGCGTTGCAGAGACAAGGGTGGAACAAAACCCAGAAATACCAGCTGTTTCTCGGTAACTCGATTTTGACGCTTTGTGTTTCGCGCAACATGTGACTCCCACTGCCTTAATTCCCATCGTTCTGAGCTTGAGATAAGCTTCTTGCACAAAAAATTCACTGAGCCTCATGTATGTTCCCTGGTTTTAGCCATGAGAAAACCTTGGCTGGAGACAATTTTTATTACATTTACACTTGCTCATGTTTTCCAGACAAAAAACCGCCACAACAACGCTTATTGGTTCCACTATTGGGGCCGGAACCAATAATGGCAAGCGCTGTTATTTTTATATATATATATATATAAAATCATATATAAAATCATATATAAAAAATTGTCAATTTTAACGTTTCATTTAGATTACAAAATAAATCGTAATAAAAATAATCCTATTTATGATGTTTTAAAAATTAAGACCTACGTAAAGACTGATTTAAGACATTTTATTACCAATTAAGGCCTTAGTTTTATTTTTGAAGAATTTAATGCCTTTTAAGACTTTTTAAGGACTAAAAAACCCGATTTGAACCTGAATTTATATTAACAATACATATAATTATTCTAAGATTAGATTTTTAAGCCATATCCGGCCCTCGCCTCCACCTGTAATTGCTCTACAGTGAATGAATAACACCTCATTTTCAGACCAGCTGCATTGATCTCACACTATTTTCCATCCAACTATGCTAATGTAGCATCTAGATTCCAAATAAAGACACAGCAACAGTAAATATCCTCACAGGCAGTACTTTGCATCGTTATAAGATATATACAAAACCTGCTTTATGGTTTCTAGATGATAACCTGTTGATTTTAATTTTTAATTTCCAACTATCTAATTAATCTGTAAAAATAAAAGAATAAACACAATTTCCACCAACCTTCTATCAGTTTGATATTAAAAATCGCGAATGTCTTACAATAACAAATAATGTAATTCTGATATTTTAACATTGATCTGTCTGCTTTCAGTATTTCTAATAAAAAAATAAAAAATAAACAAAACGTGGGTAACCAGTGGGTTACCCCAGAGACGAGGGGTGGGGTTTTCACATGTCGATTAGCATTATTGTGATTCATTTCTTGTCATGATAAGAATTTCCATTTATCATCTAATGGAGAAATTACAACTAATGATGTTTAAAAGCATTTAGAAAACGCCATTCAGGGGTTTGACAAATACAATGAATATGATTAAATACAGTAACTGTGGGATGTTAAGTGGTGTAATTGACACTTCTTTATGTAAGTGATGTCCAAAGGAATCAGAAGTTTTAAATGTTATTAGCAGTATTTGTGACCACTGATTGCTGCAGCATGCAGCTCACAACTATACAGTTACCTAAAAGCCAGGAAAAATTTTTGTGCAATTCAAACCAGTATGTGTGAGGAGATCTTTCGAATCGGCCTCACTTTCAGCCTCAACCGTGCATAGCGTAATGTACAGGGGGTAACGAGGGGAGATCAGCCTCTCACGATCAACTCACCGATAAGGAATCGTGAGGTCGGGAGAAAATAAAAAAAACAAGTTTGATTTTGTCCGGTAAGATGGCGGGCAAATAAGTTCTCAAAGTACACACCGCCAAGCAAACCTTGTGATTCTTCTTGTAAACCACCGCAGCAGCATTGGCAGGGATACAAATGAAGTGAAAATGCAGCTCTGTCTGGTAAAGTGGTTCTGATGGTAATCAGTAGCCACATTTGCTCTGCCATATCGCTTTTCTCCCAACATTAAAGCCGCCTTCAGTTTACCTAGGGCTTTTAGCAACAAAATTGCAGGAAATTACCAAACAATGAGCCTAGTATAATGACTTCGTATTCCCCATATTTCAACCTGCTTTCAGGATAGAGCAGTCGAGCAACTCCATCCTCCACTGGGGTAGTCTGACGCAACTTTTAGCGCTAACAGCAGTGATGAGCTTTAAACTGATGTGCAATAAATAAGCTCATCAATTAAATAAAATTACCAATGAAGAGTTTTTTCACAGAAGTTAAGCAATAAAGCTGTATGCTTTTAAAATATAAACTCAAAACCCAACGTCAAACTACAGGATTAATTCATACATGCAGTATTTTAAAGATAAAATGTGACTGTAGTGCTTCTAATGAAAAACTGAGTTATTAACTACTACTTTAAATAATCACAACAGAAAGTAAACCAGCTAACGTAAGCCTAGCACTTCTACAAATAACTTCAACTGAATTTAGACATTGGCCGCTTCTCGGTATGTGTACTCGGTACTCGTAAAACGTCATCAGCCTCAGCCCCAGTACTGTTCCAATTCACAAGAACAGCAGACAGAGAACAGACAAAGTCCCTGGATGTTGTTCCCGACCCTACTTCTTTACCCAGCATGCATCAGAGCAAACTTGTCTTGAGATTGACAGCTGTCCCAGCATGCACTGCTGCAGCAGCAGCTTCAATGGAGCGCTCACAGAGCTCAGAGTATTAAGTTAAAGGTTCTCTTTTCTGTTGTTCAATAAAAGACCCGTGTTAAGATAATTTGAGGCGAGAATATACTTTAAAGCATCACTATATATGGCCCATTTACTGATTGAAGCACATAATTAAGAAAAAAATTCCAATGTTGAATGGACCGCAGCAACCAGCGGACCTCAGGGGGTAACAGCCAGGGCTAACCGCGCAGCCCGTCTGCAACAGCTCTCTCTGCAAAGCTGTGTGTGTGAAGGACCGCTGACCATGATGGTGATTTTTGTTTTATTTGGCAAAAATGTTGATTTGTGTTTATTTGACTGTGTTCAAATTATTATTCCCCACTAAATGAAAAAGTAATAATTTATTATTATCTAGGAGGTGTATAACAAGAGGTGCACATGGGGCTCTAGACGAGCAGAGACATTATCGAATGCGCTTCTGTTCCAATGTGAGCCCATTTATGCTGTGTGCTCCTGTTCGGCCCAAGTCCATACTTTCCTGTGTTCTTCTCAAAGGACACATCCGTACTCACGTTCTTCTGAATTGAGAAACTGCCATTGATTTCAGTTGGATGTGTCAAAGCACAGATATCTGGCTAGGTAAAGCCGTGTTCAGCAGAAGCTAGAACCAGCTAACACTGTCTAAGAATACAAGTTTCTATCTAGAATATCTCTGGGGACTGAGTTAATACTGATTTTATGTCTTGTTTTTCTATTTTAAAGCTACCGAGTTTCCAAGTAAATGCATTGCATAGATTCTTTTGATATATTTTCTCTAAAAGTCTGGATTACAGAAAAGAATCCCGATCAGGATTTCCCTAAATGTAAAAACTACCATTTAGAGATGGTGAAACCTGTCAGTGTGAGTTAAAAATTAAACCAGATTGTAAAATGTCTCCCTGGCAAAATATTTCCGATTCTAACCTTGAGGTTGGAGTTTAAGAGCCCTAAAGTCAAATCAAAACGCTTTATTTTTATGTTACCTGGTTGCCACATCCTTCCAAATGGAGGTTCACCTTGAAAGTTTCCATGATTGGCCGGTGGAGCATTTTCAAGGCCGGGGATGTCCTGCCCATTGGGCTGGATGCTGTGGGGTGGAGGTGGGGGTGGAGGCGGTGGTGGTCCTGTTGACTCTTTCTGCGCTATCCAGGCCTGTGCCAGAGCAGCCCAGTCCACTTGGCCTACATAGATTAAAATAAATACATTTCACCAGTTAATAATACAACCTTTGCGTCTGAGATTCTTATTTTTCCTAAATAAAGTGAATGCATCTTTCACTAACCTGGATCATGCTGGTGTTGGAAAGACTGCATCCATTGCTGCTGGCTGCTCAGAGGCCACTGGGGCCAAGGCTGTCCTCCCTGGTCCCACATTAGCTGCCCTTCTCCGCAGGAAATGCTGTGATATCAGAACAAGTTATATTTTAATTTAACCAAGGCGGCTTCCGCTAATGCAGTTTCCAAACGCCGCTCTCATTCTGGCCAGAAGAGCGTCAAACGTTACCGCTAGTTAACCAGCAAATTAACGTCGGAGATTCAAGCTCAGCACAGACGATCTGCTCCGATAGTTGTTGATATGGACGCTGTGGAGCAATGGGGTCTTGTGCAATGTTGACGTCTGAGACCAAAATAAATGTTTGGGCAGTTGAAATGCTAACCTAAGACAGCCTCGAACACAGAGCTAAGGAAGCTAACGAGAGCTAACGTTAGCTAAATCTTAAAGCTCGTAGAGGAACCGTTTTTTTTAAGAATGCAACACAATGTCACCGCTGTAGTTCATACAACAGTTTTTTTTAAAGTGTATCTAAAATTTAACATGACTGCTTTTTAGTGTGTGACACAATTCCCACCTTTTCCAGACAGTTTTTCTCTCCGGAGAGATGCGGCTCAAATCAAAATGGCTCCAGCTAGTGAGGAGCTGCTCAGAGGAGGCGGAGTTCTGTTGCCTTCAGGGATACTGGGATTTTAAAAATTCAAGCTGTAAAAAACGGTAAAGATCGCTGACGCTGCGGTTAAACCGACCGAATTATGATGTAAATTCACCAAATAAAATATATGTTTTTTCCAGCCTAAATAATTAATACAAAGGCTTAAAATAAAGTTTTTGAAAATTAAACAATGTAAAATATTTATTTATTGTCATCTGAAATAATGTAAAACCTCATAAAATCAGAACATAAATACCGGCCTTATAACCTTTCGCCAGTCCAGTAGTGTTTACCTACCTTTCTACCTTTTCGAAGTGAACAAATAAGTCAAATTTCTTTATATTTCACCATCCTGTTATCCAACTGTCGACGAGCGCCATCAGCACCTAAACGCATCACAGGGTTTTTCTTGGACATCAGGGGCGAACCAAAGATGTTTGGGGACCAAACCAGAGGAGAGGGGGACACTTAAAAAAAAAAAAAAAACCAGTCTAACTTTTATTATTATTATTATTGTCTAATGCTTGATTTTACTCATTTTCATATTTGATATCCAATTATTTTTGCTCTTTTTAGGCTATAAAACAAAGCATTTTTACATGTATTTTAAAAAATCTAAAAACTCACTTAAACTAATTATTAAACAAATTATAAATATGATATAGTACTTTTCTTTTACTTTTTTTAATGACTTATTTATGCTATCCATCCATCTTTTTCCACTTATCCGGGGCCGGGTTGTGGAGGCAGCAGTCTAAGCAAAAATGCCCAGACTTCCCAATCCACACACTTCCTCAAGCTGTTCTGGGGGGACCCTGAGGCGACACCAGGCCAGCTCAGAGATGTTTCCTAGGCCTTTCACAAGGCCTCCTCCCAATGGGACATGCCTGGAACACCTCCTGAGAGAGGCGACCAGGAGGCATCCGGAACAGATGCTCGGCTGGCTCCTTTCGACGTGGAGCAGCAACTACTCAACTCCGAGCTCCTCCCAGGTAACTGAGCTCCTCATCCGATCTTGAAGGGTGCACCCAGCCACCCTGCGAAGAAAACTAATTTTGGCCACTTGTATTCGTGATCTTGTCCTAACTTATGCCATCATTTAAATTACCTTGTCATTTTGTGAGGGTTTCCCGGGCTCAGAACTACAAATAGATGCTCAAATATTGTTTTGTATTTATAGAATTAAAGGAAAACATGCAAACATGCAGACTTATTAAGCTTTAATAGTTTACTTTAAAATATTTAAGAAAACCATATAAGCTACTTCTCTATAAGTCTTTACGCCTCGTTCATTTAACACTACAGATTAGAACCAGTCATCCACAAAATGAGGAAAATAAAGAACGTTCGGGAAAAAAAACTGTTTTATCAACCTGTCCTGCCCCACCACCAGCCACATTACTAATGTTTGGCCAGGCAACAGAGGACATAGCTGATGGTAATTTATTAATTCATGGCTGATATTAGACGTATTGCAGCAATCAACGTCTAAGAGATGATTTGGAAATAAAAGGTGTTGCTAAGCATTCTGTTTATATTGAGGATCAATTGAAAAAGCTTCCTGGATGGGAAGCAAAACGTCTTTAACCTTGGAAAAAAAGACAGTGGATGAAGAACAATCCACTGGACTGAGTTTTCATTTCTGAAGAGGTTTCACTTCCCTTCCAGGAAGCTTTTTCAATTCAAAATGTCAGAAATAGTGTTGAGTTCGAGGCTTTATAGATTGGACCAAAACAAAGCCTTGTTTTGGCTTAGAAAACATGCTACCCCCTTAGGAATGGGGAGTTGTTTGGGTTCTTTTTGTGAGCTTGCAATAGGACCAGAATGTTCACATTTTGGACAAATAAGACAGGTGGTTTGAAAGGAGTGTGAATGAAGCCATTTATTTTAAGAAAGAAAAACCAACCTTAAACAGATGGGGTGGGACTCAGCTTTCAAACACCTACAATGTAGCGATGAGGTTGAATCCTTCCGGCTATCTTCGCAACCCCTACCCACACACAGGGGACCAGAACATCTTGTCTGTTCAGCCAGGCCAACAATTCCACCTAACGACCCACCCCCTTGCAGAGACATAGACAGGTATCGGGTATTACAGAATAACAAAGAACCCGAAAGACTCCCCATTCCTAAGGGGCGGACCCGTTCTTCCAATTTAATGTGAATAATTTCTAAGCTAAAACAAGGCTTTGTTTTGGTCCACTCTATAAAGCCTCGAACTCAACGCTATTTCTGACATTTTGAATTAAAAAAGCTTCCTGGATGGAAAACCTGGAAACTAAGTCCAGTGGATTGTTTTTTAACTTTATTGGAATCAGTTCACTAAATGTTGCACAATTAATTTTTAGTCAAAATGATGACAAACTGAGAGCTTAAGGTTTGTTTCTCAAAGGGGCTTTAAAATATCAATGTGTTAGCTTTGATAAGAAATTATCAGGGGTCCGATCACCATTTTAAAGCAATAGAAATGACCTTTGGCTTTTCTGCTGCTCCAGTTTTACCCTGTGATTGAATTCAGATGAAGCTCTCTTTGGGTTTATCATTTTCATCAAATGTGGCATCCTTTTGTTCTGCACTCATTCCTTATTCCAAATCATACAGATATCCAGCAGGATTTTTATTTTTCCATCAATTAAGATCTGATATGTTTTCAAAGGAAGTCCTCTCATTTTTTTTTTTTTTGCACCACACATAACAGCAATTGACGATTTAACTTGAATTTTCAATGCATACATACAAAATCTAAAATATTCACATGCCAACTTTTCATTGCAGGTGTTTTGTTATGTTGGTCGTGAACAGCAGCCTGAGAAGAAGACAGCCTGAGGCACGTCCAGTCCAAGTGTGTCAGATGTTTGCACAAGAAAATGTGCCGAGTGCTGGATGTCGGATTCTGTTGACAGTGACAGCAAATTGCATGGTGAGGAGGGCAATTTTAACCTCCTCTGCTGGTAAGAAAGCACTCCTGCAGCACCTCATTACTTTCACTGAAGTGTCTCACAGATAAAGGGGGGGAGGGGCACATTTCATTAAGTGAGATTAAATCACGTCAAACGCCTCAGCAGCGTGTCCTCCAGCTAGAAGCCCTGCTTCCCCTTTTAAAAAAAAATAGAGAAACACATTTCAGGAAGAATTTGCCTTTTTTTATCCGTTGGTGGCCGCTTGACAACCGGTCCCCACATTCCAGCTGTGTGACAAGGACGTCACGGCGTGCGAGAGTCAAGAGGACATTTAGGGCGATGCTTTTCGACATTGCCCTTTTCATGATTCCACACCCACCTCCTCTTCACCAGCTCGCGACATGTTCCGAAGCAGTGCTGCTTTGCACCCGTCAGGGCCGGGAACAGGCCAGGATGGGTGGAATATGGCAGGGCAGGATGCACAGTGACAGACCCGACAGAAAGACAAACAAAAACAACACATGACAACGGTTTCAAAGCAGGAAACACTAAATCTCTTCTGATCTCTATTCCACATTTGAAATTGAAAAACAATGAAAAAATAAAAGGAGTGCTGCAGAACCGTTGCTGTTCATAAATCTGATTTATTTTGACAAGATATGTTTTATACTCATTCCAAAACATTCCTTGACTTGATAAGACAACTTTCAGTTTTAACAGCACCATGTCTGCCAGTCCAAACATTAATAAAATGCACACATATCCCTGCTTATATTACACTCTGCATACAGTTTATCCCCATCCTGCACAGGCTTTCCTTTTATGGAGGCAGAGGCACTGAATTCATACTTGCTTAAAAAAAACATCTTAAGTCCCAATAGTCTGAATGCTTTTTAAACATTTGAAGCAAATGATTGGCGAGCAAGATTTAAATAAAAAAAGAGGAAAAAAAGTCTGATATCAGGATTAGGTGATCGATTCAAATATTTGATGAATAAATATCTGCTGCTCCTAAAAACAGACAAAACAAAACACCATGATGCATTAACTTGTGCGTTAAGATGCAAACACCATGACCTCAGATGTGATTCCATTGATTTAATAAAGGTCATGTCTAAATGCGCAGAGATGCTTGCATTACAAACTCACTACGCATGATAAAATATCTGCTGCTTTTCAAAACTCGTCTTTGGCAAACCCGTTTCATGGTCACATATTTATACATTCCGATGCAATAAAACAAAAGGCTTGTAAAGTAACTGCTGCGCTGCTATTCAAAGCTGCCATTTGTAGCTATTTGAAAGATTTTGAGAGTAACTTTGCTGTTTTCTCTGAATTGTTTATTTCTTTCCTTTTTTAGGTTTGTTGTACAGATTTAACATTTTCCAGTTTTACTAATTGAATTCTTTTCAAATTCTGTGACAGACCACCTTATCTTTACTCACAATAATGAGCATTTGTATTGGGCTAGCATGTTTGGATTAAATGCTCGCTCTTGACCAATTAAAATGCTAACGTTCATGCAGACCAATACAACTGATCTCTACTCCACAGGAAAGCTCGCCCTGAGAAGACAATGACAGTGATTTGTAAAACTCAACCGGAAAAAGATATAAAAAATAAATAAAATAAAACAATCTTAGAAAACAGCAAAGTTTTTGATAATGATTTTTATGATAAAAAAAGTTTCATTTCTGGATTAGATTTTATATATCAAATTTCCATTTAAAGAACATATTCTTTGTCTGCAACAATAATGGAAAAAATTGACCCGAGAGTCCAGAGGCTGTTTTCCGATCAGCAATTCCCCAATACCAGGATTCCAACAAGCAGCTCCAACAATCTTCAGTGTAGAAGTTTTGGAAAGAAGAAAATTCATATCTTTTAAGTATCTGTGACTTTTTATAAAGGGAGGACAAAAGGAGCTTCTAGAGGGAAGGCAATTTAATTTATTTTAACATGGGTTAAATTTTCAACAAAAAACAGAAGATGTTGCCATTTTGTTCAATAAGTCCAAATTGTCTTAGATCATGGTGGATAAAAAAATATCAGCAATATTTCTACTGACTCTTAGTTGCGGCAGATATTTAATTATTCTACAGCATCTGCTGTTTACAGTTTGTCATGATAGCCACAATATTGGCTATAAAAAAAATACTTAACATAGTCTTTTGTCTTTATACTAAATAGTTAAATCCTGATTGACCGCAGCATTCTCTTTCACCGTATTATCGATTTCACGTCTCACACAGTGAATTTGCCTATGTAAATTATTAATAAGAATAACTGTTAAGCTGTTTCAAGTTTTTTTCAGTTAAATATTTTAGCAGTCCAACATAACTCAACATTTTCTTTTTAAATATTAAAAGCCAGACATAACTGGAGGAACCTCTTGTGATATGATCCACCTCTATGCAAATAGATACAAATGATATATAATCCGTTTTACAGGGAGCTCTGATTTCTACCCTGCAGCAATCCTAATGCAGATAGGTACTTTGGGTTGGTTTTCTACCCATCATATGAATTGGTTAAAATTAGCAGCTCAGGATTTTCTAAAATTGTTGATTGGAAATCAGCCACAGACTCCCTGATTGGTTCATCTCTAAAAAGCCAATTCTAAATCTTTTCTTCTTCAGTTTGTTTCTTTGCATTTTTAACTGGACTAATTCTAATCCAATGTGAAACATGTGGGGACAAACGCTCACCTCAAAAGAACTATTTCAAGCAACATAAAAAAGATAAATATGAGGTAAAAGAATACGTTGATTAAATATTACTCTCTTTTTGCCTTAGTATTACTGACCAACCCTCCTAAAAAATAGTAACTCTGACCTTCTGTGTCAACAAAGATCCCCCTTTTATAATATATGAAAACACCAACAGTGGTCTTATGACTTAATATAGACAACCCTACACTTTAGAAGCACAGTTTGGATGCATCACTGGGTGTGTCAGACTGTTAGCTTAGAGGTGGAAACAGTACCGACCTGTTAGATTGAATCAGTTACTATAGCTTCCCTGATATACATAGCACCTTTCAGCTACATTCATCCGTCTTTCACTCCTCCGTTCTCTGACAGGTGTGCGATCACACACGCATTTTATTGACATCAAGTCGAGGCATATTGCAGTTAAGCATGCTTTCAATCTGCAACCGAAGTCGCAGTGGCCAACTCCATCATGCATTTTATACCCTAAGCCAGGAACTCAAACTGAGGCCAATAATAAATATTAAACAGCTTAGGTTTACTCCACATTTCTCTCCTAATCTCTTTCAGCTTGAATGCAGTATCTGAAATTAAAATCTGGCTGAAATCCACATAATGTTGGCATTTTTAATTCTTTTCTCTTGCATATCTAATGTATCAGAAAATGCCTTTTTATGTTAACCATCCCAGCAAGCAGAGTCCACCCCCCACTTTTTTTTTTCTTGCCATCAAACAGCTTGAGGGGCTGACAGGATTTTTAGCAAACAATTAATACAAAGAGGTACAGATATAGAGAGGAGTCGCATGGACTGATTTTATTACAGTATTTCCTCATAGAAGAGCAGGTAGGCCTGAGAGCTGAGTACTCGGGACTCTGGTACAGTCTGAACTGTGGTGTCACTGACATACACCCACTGGCTCTGGGAGCTGCTGCAGGCATCTTTTGCACCTAAAAACAAGAAAGAGCGTTAGAATCACGAAGAAATTAAAATCCAATCTATAATGAGACATTAAAAAAGAAAATAACCTAGAAAATCAAAACAGAATAGGAGAAAAGAACAACCTCAGGCTGATATCTAACAGGTTTTAGTCGAAGTCTAGACCTTTCCATGCTGCTCTTTAAAATTAAGTTTTTATTTATTGAAAGTTATCCAGACTGTCCAGGTCTAATGTTTACCAATAATTACCAGTCAGTGTAAAATAAGAAAGGCAGGGCACTCTGCTGAGATCTCAAGATATTCAACGTGAGAAACAAGGTGTGGACATTTACTCATTGAGTCTGGAAAGGGTCACAAAGTTATTTCTACAGCTCTGAAACTTTGGGGAACCGAAATGAGAGCCAATACATGCAGCTGGAGGAAAAATAAATATGGTGTATGGAACTAAACTGGGGGCATAAAGTTTGTTAAAAAAATTGGAAAATGAAACATTTGGAAACTGAAAGAAACAACAACTGAGAATTGAAACTAGAAACACAATATTTAAAAATTATTTTCAGATTTAATCTTTTTTCTTTTACAGTTTCTGTTTTTTTTTTTTTGTTTCAAGCTAATTGTCCCGTCGTGAAGGGGTGGGGTTTATATGAAATGGGGTGTGGATGATTGAAGGCTTGGGAGCCTGTTGCATTCAGGAAATTTGGGAAATTATGGTAATTCAAAGTTTGGGCAGAATTTTCAGCCTGTTTTTAGATATATTTTTTGTTTTTAGTTATTAAAAAATGTTTTTCAGATTCAACAATTCCATTTGGTTAAAAAACCTTTTTCTTTAGCCTTCAAATTCAATTTTTGGTTTTAAGTTTTATTTCTTTGGTAAGAAAAAAAAAAGAAAACAGATTTTGTTATATTTTGCTTTTTTTAAAAGATGTTTTTTATATTTTCTTCTTTTTTTTCTGAAGAAATTTAAATAAAAAATGTTCCCGTTTTTTTTAAGTTCTGCTTTTTAGATCCGAGTTTTAAGATTTGCATTCTCCTCTATTTGGCTTTTAAAGATTAAATTCTCTTCACTTCAATCTTAAAAAAAGAATAAAAAATGAAAAGAGTTGGGAAAATATGTAATAAATAAATACATTTCTGGATTTATTTAGTCTTTTTTTTTTTATTTGTAAAAACATGTTCTTTGCTTGCAACAATTATCAACCAAAATTCACTCGATAAAGAGGCAAATACTTTAACAGAGAACTATATATGGATTATTAGGAAACCAATAACTGATAATAGACTTACTTGATTTATTAAACAGCTTAGATAAAACTTTGTCAACATAAATTAATGTAGTTTTAATTCACAAATCTAGTTCTTTTAGTCACCATCAACTCACAGAAGCTTAATGGTATATTACTGGCTTTATCCAAACACACTGAGGCCTTTTTTCAAACTTGTTGGGAATTACTGAACAGCTGGGAACAGATCAACAGCAGTATGGCTCCTTTGCATCACAGGGTTCTGGTTCTTCTACCTTATTACAATAACAGTGAAGGAAATAATGGCAGATATCATATTTTATATTTGGAGGGAAAATGCACGAGGGAATATAGAAAGAAAAATACAACTTAATTATGAAGAAAGTATTAAAATCAGGGGTTAATTCTTACTTAAAAGCCTACAATTAGGACTTTCTAGCTTTAGGTCATGCAGAAAAACATACGCTGTTCTTAGAAGTTATCAGACTAATATTTAGAGGTAAAGACTGAAGTCAGATTCACTTGAAGGAAACCTTACAGCCTCTTCATTTCTATTTCGATCACCATATTATAAGGCGTAATTATAATGCCATGATTTAAAAACCATGTTCAGACACTTCAGCTGCTTTATTTTGAAAATGATGCAGTACTGCTATAGTCCACATTCTGGAGTAGAAAGAAGATGGACTGTGACAGAGGAGCTGTTGTTCATAGCTCTCATCCACACTGCAGTCACTATGACCTCTTTATCCAGAATGCATCAAGTCTTAGCATCAGTTTGCTAGCAGCTGAGATGCGTGCTCCTTTGTGTCTTCAAAGAGTTATCCATTGATCTGCCTAGTTTATTTGGGCAAAGGAGCATTTTATCTTTAAGGTGAAACCTTTGCCTCACTGCTAAACTTCCTCAGACAAAGACCGACTAAAACGATGACAGATTGTGAGGAAGCGACTCTCTGACCTGACAGGTTCTTGTGCCGCTGTTCTGTTCTCCTCTGAGGGGCACGGACTTTCACATATGCAGTGTAATGGCCGCCCCGCATTGAGCCGCTGTGTTCGACGATCCCATAGAGGCTGTACATGACGCGCCCGCCGGCAGCCAGGTTCTGCAGGTGAAGGAGGAGGAAAACAGAAAGTTTCCAAGATTAAATCTTAGCAAAGACACGGGAGACGGTAAACCTACAGGACTAAGATGGGAATCACGTCACTCATATGATAATGGAACATTATATTTATATGCCTGAAAACCAGTGGAGCGCGCTGAATACACAATTTTATTTTCAGTGACAATAAAAACACAGCAGGGCGGTTAGATGTGGATTCACACCATTTGATTCCAAGTTAATATCAAGTTTCTAAAAGAACTCTAAAGGACAAAAAAATCTGCAACATACGTTTTTTTTCTGGGTATTTTTTTTTTTTTTCAGTTTAACAACTTTAAAAGAGGCAGAAGAATCAAGCTGGGATTAGCAAACACTGGTAAACCTGCCCCTTTGGACAGATTTCAGTTTATGGTGAAGCCCTGTCTGTGCTCTAGTTGGATCAGATTGGATCCTATATACACAGAATATAAAATAAATAGTAGTTTTTTTTGCAGGTTACCTTAAATCGTTCCATAATTTTCCAGTTAGTGATATTATACACAATCTGGACTTTCTTTTTCATCAGCTAACTAGTGTTAAAGGCCATAGTATGAGTTGTACCACAGATGGATGTGTGGTGGCGCTGCAATCATCATAACTGTCTGAGAGAGTGGAATAAACTTAAAGGAATACATTTATTTTATTGTATTCTGCTTTTTAAGTATGCTTTTATTTTGTTACTTTTCCTATCTGTTTCAAACTTCCATCTTTTTTAAAACATAAACTTTCCTGGATTTTTTTTTTTTTTTGAGCAGCCAAAACCAAAAACTGGCAAATGGGAACCTTTAACATACCTTATTATTTTTATTCATTGTGTTTTATTTGTATGAATACCTTGAGCTGGTAATTTAAAAGCATCTATAAAACTTTTAATGTGTAAGAAAATGTACATTGTTTTCCCAAATTCAATGAGTTTATGAACACCTCTGAAGTGATTTTAAATAAAAACGATATCAATAAAATAGAAACAATAAGTAAAAAGCAAATGGCTAAACTCAAAAGGATCTCGGATCTCTTTAATTATTCCTCATACGATGCTTGTTTTAGGGAGATTTTTTATCTTGATTTTAAAAAGACACAAAAAGAATAAAAAAACCCAGAAAACTAATCCAAAATAAATGTTTTTTGGACAAACCTCATCTGTAACTCACGTTAAAATAAAGTTGATAGATCTAAGTGAATTAAAAATAGATGTTTTATTTTTGAACAATAGGGGGATGTCTGATAAATCTTGTGTTGTTACCATGCAGGATGCAGAGCAGAAGGGGGCCAGATCCAGGAGGAGAGGGAAGTCAACATGGCGGTTCACCTTCCGCAGGTTCATCCCTGCCTTTACACACAGAAAAAAAACACACAAAAAAACAAACCAGCATTGAGATCCATACCAAACATAGCAACAGACTGAACAGGAGCTGTGAGGCCGCCTACCTGGTGGAAACGTTTCAGATGCAACGTGATCACAGGAGGCAGCAAGGATATCAGCATCTGTTTCCTGGCACTGGTGTAAATCTTCTCTACTTTCTTATCTATGAAGTAAAACATACAAGTTAGATCAGAGGTTACATTGACTTTACTCCAACTATAAAAGAGTCAAACTGAAGTGGATTTTCAGATGTACTAAGTGTGAAAAACTGCTTTAAGCTGGATTTCATAAAGGGGACGGTGGGTAAACAGGAAGTGAGTTTTTTTTAAGAATTTCAAATAAATTCAAACTTGGTCACATATGTTCAACCATATCAAACTATGCGACTCTGAACACATTGATTAAGCAGCAGGTCAGATTAAAGGATGCTTTTGAAATGTTCATATTCAGCTTAATTTAAATTCAGTTTAGCTCTCTAAGCGTAGCCATTTAACAACACGTCAACTTACGGCACTTTTACAGTTCATTTAGGATCATACAGTCAAATTGTTTCAAAGTTTCTATCTAAGGGGAAACCAGTTGATTGCATCGACTCACATTGACTCAAATGCAATCCCTTAGTATGCTTGTAGTGACAGTGGAGAGGAAAAACTCCCTTTTAACAGGAAGAAACCTCCAGGAAGAACTGGGGTCATTCTTTACCTCTTTTCTCCATTTAGAACAGGGAACATCATCTAACTATTTGGTAAAAATGCACCATGACGTACATTAAAGTCATATCAGTTTAGATTCCTCCGGTATGCGTGTGTGTATCTATATATATATAAATATATAGATACACACACACACATAGATAAATCCTTATTCATCTTTACTGTCAAAAGGCTGCAGTCATGTCCCAAATTCCTCGTTTTCCAGCCACTTTTGTTGAAATTAGCATTTTCCCATTCTCTGGCTTTTTCTCCTCCTCGAGCTTCTTTTCCAAACATACTGCTAAACAATCAGCCAGGCAAACATGCAGAACCAGTTATATCTGGTATAATATATGACGAAATTGTTTTTATAAACATTTTTTTTTAAATAAAGCATTTTAAATGATAAACACATTTAATGATTTTTAATGACCCGCAGAAAACCTGATGTCTGAAAACAGAGTAAACTAATCTTAACCATTTCGGTAAGAGTGGTTGAACAAGTGAGTTGCAATATAATCATGTCAATGTTATTATGCATTTATTTTAATAATAAAAGAACAATAAAGCAAATTAGACGCGTCACAGCTTAGTTTTACATGCTGACGGCCTTCAACTGGCTATCAAACAGGTATAAAACTGGAAAACGAAGCTTTGCAATAGAATTAAATGGGGGAACTAATTCCAGATAGTATAATCATAGTATTTCTCTGTAGAAAAACAGCAAACTATGCTGGTAAAATCAGTGGCCCTGCGCCATCGTCTCTCTTCTCAGTCTGCCCACTCTGCAGCTCCTGAATGCCGTCACGTATCCCGTCCCCATAACTCAGAGAGTGTGACGATGAAAAGTAGCTCTGATTGAGCTGAAGTAGATTAAAACTAACTTAACGGCCTTACAAATATGGAAGGTTCTGGTCAGAGATGGCAAAAGTACTCACTTTCCGTGCCAGAGTAAAAGTACGAATACTTGTGTTAAAAAATACTCTGGTAAAAAGTGGAAGTACTGATTAAACCTTTACTCAAGTAAAAGTAACAAAAGTACAGGCTTGTAAATTTACTTAAAAAGTATAAAAGTATTAGTAGAAACCACTTGCACCATACCCCGTTGCCTACATTTTAAAATGGATGTCTGCCAATAGGACTAGAGGCCCGAACCACGTTCGGGGAAACAAAAGCGAAGCGCTAATATTTTTCCAGGTAAACGCTTGTCGTTAAAGAGCCCGAGAGCGTGAAAATAAATGTGATCGTCCACACCATCAATACTTGAAAACGCTGCAAAATGTATGCCAGGCCTGTAAGTGGGCGCTTGTGGTGCCACAGCAAAATAGGAGACTTAAATAAGTGTTGGGTATGCGCAGTAATATTTATACATGGTTGTTCCTCATGGTCCATTTTCGTGGTTCAGCCTCAAATTCAGGTGCTGAACTATGTGGTCGATATTGCTCTTGTTCTTCCTGGAGATATTCCAGAAGAAGAAGATTCTGTTGTAAGTCTGAATAGCAGGGTGAGTAGCATTAGCAGCAAACTACATTCAACACAGTACGGGCTACCATTGTTGTTGTGGGATAATTGTGTCGCCGCGATGCGCAGCTTAGAGGCGACGCTTATGACGACGCGTAAAAAAATACGGTTAGAGCTTAAAGATGGAACGCTAAACGGAGAGTTTCAAAATCCTTCCCACCTGGAAGGCTGAATAAAAAGTATCGTTTACAGACCCTGAAACGCCGGCTGTGCGGATGAGAGGCTGGTTTGGTGAAAAAATGTGTGCGTTTAGGCCAGGGTTCGGCTTCGTGTGGACAGGGCCTAGATCTCCGTTGTGTTCATATTTTCAATCATCTCATTGTCCATACTACTTCATAGCGTAACGCACCGGCCAATTGCTGCTGCAAATGATTTGTCATTAATGAAATACCGACCTTTCATCTACCTTGTAGTGGTGTCGCTAACGTAGACCTCATCCAATTAGATTGAATTTGGTATTGATGACGGAAAAATAATAACGTAACTCCATTGAAATGATTAAAATCCAAAGTAACGAGCCAATTTTTTAAAATGTAAGGAGTAGAAAGTACAGATATTTGTGTAAAATGTAAGGAGTAGGAAGTAAAAAAGTCGCCATGAAAAATAAGTAGTAAAGTAAAGCAGCCATCAGAAAAATCTATTTGAGTACAGTAACTAAGTATTTGCAATTTCTCAAGTTACTTCCCATCTCTGGTTCTGGTACATTAATGGTAAATATCTATTTATGTTTTTTGGTTCAATATCTAGAAAAAATCCTCTGATTTGCCTTTAAAAATGTCCAATTTAAAGACGATCTTTAAAGGCTGCAGTGTAACGCCCATCTGCAGACAGCCAGCGCTGACTGGCTCCTCGCCCTCCAAACATGATGCTGGGGCCCGGCTGCCTTGCCTCACCTGTGGAGCCACTTTTGCGTAGCTGCTTCTGCCTTCGCTCAGTGCAGTTCTCACAGAGAAGCTTGTTGTTGCCCATCAGCAGCTCCACTGACGTGAACTGGTGCAAGCAGGACTGGATGGAGCACTCCTTAGAGGAAGGAGTGTAACTGTGGGACAGAGCCTGGAACGCTCCCTGGTGATGAAGATGATGATGATGATCACGGCTTTGATTTTCTCCCTGCTCCTCCGGTGAGCAGTGAGTTGAAGCGTCCGTCGGAGAGAAGCCCAGGTTGGCTTTGGAGACGGCGCTGACCAGCTGATCCACGGCGCCGCAGTGTTTTGCGGAAGCCAATGACGACGCAGGAGAGGAAGAAGAAACAGGGGTAGGTGAAGGAGTGAGGGTTGATGTGGACGATGGAGTGGAGGTGTGACCATGACTGGAGACCCGCGGGGCCCACTCGCTCTCAGAGGCCTCGCTGTCTGCGTCGTTACTTACTGTCCTGAGCGCTGGATTCTCTCTCGCTGCCGCCCTGACAGGCTGTTATGCAGCCGCCATTTTGCACACAGACACTCCACGTGCTGATCAGGACGGCATCGCGCCTCCTCCTCTGTTCGCTCAGCACCACAGGCTGCTCCCTTTTCCTCCACACAGCTGGAAGACCTCCTGTTGAGTTTTTTCTGTAAGAGAAACAAGACTTTGGATTTAAAAAACACTGAAAGGGAGAACATCTTGGCTGCTGCTGCTTGTTCTGCACACCGTCCCCAGATACGCCCACTGCCGTCAGTGTAAGAGAGAGCAGTTCTTCAATGTTATGATGTTCAAAGCAAAGTGAGTTGTTTCTATAAAAGCTTGGCAGAAAAATGCTAAATTGGGTCGGCTACAAGTTAAACAAAACTCCTGAATGAAAGGGAGCAGATAGAATGACCTGATGATCTTTGTTCCCCACACCTAAAGCAAAACATTTACATAAATAAATAAGTTATAAAATGAAACAACAACAACACAATAAGCATTAAATATACATCTAAGAAATCCTAAAACTATTTGTTGATTGTAAAGCTCCAGAGAGACTGTTTGCGTCTGCCTCACCGCTCCGCTGAGCTTCCTGGAGTTCTTGTTGGCGGAGTTCGCTGCAGAAAGAAGCTGCTCATTGTGAGCCACAACACTGTCCTGCTCCCGGCTGCTCTTCCCCAGACGACCAGGGTTGGAGGGTTTTGATATCTGATCAGGAGAAAAATATAAAATAAAATCTGTGAAAGCATGCAGAACAATAACTGTCAATGGTATTAAACAGCAAACACGTCTTTTAGATCCTATTTAGTGATCATTCTGCACATGCTCACCCTCTCCTCTATGATGGGTAGAGAGATGTCTATGAAGGCTTCCTTTACTGTTGAGATCTGAAAATGAAAGAACACTAAAACTTAAAATCTGGGAGAATATTTTCTTCTTCGTCGTTAAAATGTTTGCATAATAATCTCTAATTTCAGTAATAATATCTATTTCAATTTGGAAAACAAGATGATTTCATGTCACTTAAATCTTCAAAATTTACCTTTACTACATTTAAACCAACAGAAAAATTGATACATGGTAGAATTCATAATAGTTATGATATTGAGGACATGATTATGACACTTCCACCACCGTGCTTCATAGCTAGAACAAGGTTTGATTTATGCCAAACATCTCCCAGTTTTTCTTCTTTACATTCATCGATCCAAAGACGATCCTTTCAAAAGTCCTGGGATCCCATTTATCAAAGACAGAGTGGAATCTGTAATAAAATTGTTTGTATGCCCAAAAAACAAAAAATAAAAAGGTGTAAATGTTAAATATATTTCAGAGTAAATAAACCACACCCTTGATGGATAACGGGTTGATTTACACTTTTATATCAATAGCAGTTAAAACCTGTTTTAAGGAGAATGAAGGGCATCAGTGTGATAGGTGATCTATATATTAATGGAACTTTTGCATCTTTTGCACAGTTATGTTCTGAGTATAATCTTTCCCCGTCGAGTTTCTTCCGTTATCTGCAGGTTCGGGACTATGTTAGGAAAAATTTATCGGATTTTGGAACTTTAACAAAACATGAAACCCTAGAGGAAATAAATAAATAATTGATCCTGTCAGTCGGGGGGCAGTGTCTCACTTTTATAAGATCTTTAACAATATATGCGTAGACACAACCAGGATTAAAAAGGCATGGGAGGATGAGTTGGGGCAACAGTTATCTGAAGATCTGTGGGAGGAAGGTTTGAAAAGTATTCAATATTGTTCAGTCAATGTCAGACACAATCTCATACAGTTCAAAACTATACATAGGCTCCATTATTTGAAGGAGAAACTGAGCACTTTCTTTCCTAGTGTGTCTCCAATTTGTAATCGCTGTCGGGTTGCTATTGGTAACCTGACGCACTCCTTCTGGTCATGTGTTCAGCTTCAGTCATTCTGGAAGAATTTTTTTATTTTTTTTTTTCAGCAGCTTTCGGAAAAAGATGGGATCCAGATCCTCTTATTGCCATCATCGGGGATCTCCAGTGCTTTGCAACCAGCCACTAAAAGTGAGAAAATGGCTGTCTTGGTTGGTAGGGTGATTGCTAAAGGATTGATTTTGAGATTTTGGAAAAAGGACTCTGTGCCCACATTTGATTTGTTGTTGGGAGAACTAGCAAACACTCTGCATCTGGAAATACTGAGACACTATAATGAAGATAAGGTTGATGTGTTTGAGAAAATATGGGACCCTGTACTATAATTCCTTCAATGAAAAAGTGATTATGACTGACTCGTCACTACTTAATACCCTGTATAACTTTCCTTTTTTTTCATGCTTGTGGAATGCTTTGGATCAATGTGTGGTGTTTTCATCATGTTGTCTTGACTGTGCAAGTGTTCTATGATGTGCTGTTCTGTGAGGGTGAGGGAAGGGTGGGGATTTGATCTTTTATGTTAATTTTTGTATATTCATCTGGAAAATTTAATTAAAAAAAAACAACAACAAAAAACCCAGTTTTAAGTTGCCTGAAGAGGTTTTGGAAAACTTTTAGCATAGAGGTAGACTTTGCTGGTTTAAAATTATGATTTAAATTCCTAGTCCACAAGCATCCTCATTCACATTTTCGCCTAAATTATCACATTATGATATGCTATGTGTTTGCATTATTTGTTAGCTGCATCTAAAAATATCAAAGATAATTTTCCAATTTAAAACATGAAGCTTTGTATAACCTACAATAACTTCAATTAAATCATTGTACCATCAAATCAATTCAGTCTGTCCAATTAAAATGTCCCTTGAGTGTCCATTGAACAATTATCCAACACAGCATTCTTTGTGTGTGTTTGATTAGCATCGTTGACCCATCTCTGCTTCGCGGCATCAAGCTGCCGAGATCCAGCAGATTCTGTGAGCACTCCCCACTGCCATCCAGATTGCAGTGTTAAAATCCAGATGCAGGCTCTGCAACACAATATATTTGTCTTTGCTCCACTCTGAACTTCCATATCTATGCATTTTGCACCATGTTTTTCTCCCACGCTGTTTACATTTGATCCTTGCTCCACACTGATTTATGGAATGGAAATGTTAATTTCACTGCTAAGCTGCTGCTCATTTACTGTCTGAAAGCTGTGCAAAATGAAACTCCGTTTTGTTTACACTTTTGTGTCAAAAATGACAATAAAAGTTGTCTAAGACTTAAACTTCAGCTGTTAAATGTAGGATCATTCATGACTGAGAAGGAGCGTTCGTTTCTCTGCTCTTCTCTCTCTTCCTCCACACCTGGCGCTCTCCTCCTGCAGGCATCCTCTTTATTTTTCACGGTGGCATTCCCTCTCCTTCTGTAAGTGCCTGCTGTAAACGGCTGGTATCAGAGCTGGTCCTTGAATGCTTTTTTGTGCAAGTTTTTCTTTGTTAATTTCTTTTCATTAACACCTCCACGTATTTTGTATAAGCTTTTTCCCAATTAAATGATCAACATTTATTTATTCATTTTTCCATGTGTATATTAGTTTAGCAGGTGCAACACCTGGTAAAGAAGCTAATTACTTCTTTTCAAACAATCTTCACAGGAAAATATCTGAAACAAAACGAGCCTAATGAGGAATGCCTGCGCAGCTGGGAAACCTTCAGCAACAATTTAAAACTACCAAACTAAACAATAACAACAGGAAAGAGTTTACGACAAACCCTGCAAAGTTTTCTATACCAGAGGTCACGGATTAGCGGACCACGGTCCAGATCCGGACGCACCTGCTGGCTAATCCGGACACAACCTGATTTAAACAATTTATAGATTACAGTATGTTGTCCGACGACAGTGTCTAATTTCACTTGTGCTGCTTCTCCTGTTAATACGGTAAAGCCTTCCAGAGTGTGCAGGACCAGGCTACACGTGATACAAATTAGCCAATGAGCTGCTGTCAGTCTGGATTGCTGCTGCTGCTACTTTAAGACACAGCAGGCAAACCTGTGTCAGCAAGTCGGGCGATGGGGAAGAAGGAGAAGACAACGAGAAAAAGAGAGCAGAGAAAGTGTGGACTGCTGAAAATGCTAGCGGTGAAGTGGAAAAGTGAAATCAGTGTGCTCAAAGATGACCTTGCACATTTTGAGGATGTTTGGATCATACCTGCTGCTGCTGTGAAGCAGGATTCTCCACCATGAACAAAAATAAAAATAAATATGGATCTAGGCTCAAAATGAGCAACTTGATGTGTGCTTTAGAATGGCTTTTTATACTATTGCTGCTGTTTATTGCTTTTATTGTAATGTCTATACTTTATATTTATCTTATCACTGTTACCTGTCATGTGTCCCGCACTTTATGTCAGTCTGTAAAATGTCAGTATATTTGCATATTTCTTGTATATTTGTATATTTCTAGAGAGAAAACGCTAATTTCATTTTCCTTGTATGTGTTGTAAGCATGCGAAGAAAGTGACAATAAAGCTGAGCTTGGACTTGATTTTACACTACCAGCCAAAAACTTGTGCCCAGCCGTCCGAGCTCAGTAACTGAGATAACTTATCGTGTGAAATGGAAAGCAAACTGAACTGAACCGAGCTAGACACAACCAGACTGCCCCTAACTGCAGACCAGTTCCAGAGGTGGGCTCGCAAACATTCTCTGATAACAAGAGCTGCATGAGCAGAGCGCTCATCATCTCCGCCTGGCTGCACATCCCGATTCACACTCCATTCCAGTAGTTGGTGCAAATGCCCCTCCGGAAACAGTAGAAGCAAGAAAGAACAACAACTTAACTTTAACTATAAAGCAACAATTGAAATCTTCTCCAAATAACATTTTAAATAATAACACCGACGTACAGCAATAATAATCAAGCATAACTTTCGAATGTGGACGGAGCCGCCATTTTGATTTCATTTTTATTCCCTCCTTCTTCGCTTTCCTCTTCTTCTTCTTTGTGTTTTATAAGCAGCTGGCAAACAACTTTTTTAGCATTACCGCCAATTAACTGCTTGATTTCCTCCTTCAGTAGGTGGCAGTAATACCCCCAGATCGTCACCAGGAGGCGAGGAGTCGAGGAACCGAGATAGCGGGATGTGTAAACCCGGCCTCAGCAACCCAGCTTGGCCTGGTTAACTGATCCGGAGCTCGACCGTCCTCGCTCGCATGGATCATTTTTCAGGGTAGCGTAATGCGCGTATTGTCTCCATTCAAACCCAGGTTTAAAGGCCTTGCAGGGCAGCCTAAAAGCCCACTGCTTTCATTAAGAAGAAAAGAAAGAAACAAAACAAACGGGTCAGTTCAGGTGTTTTATAAATTATGTGAATCAGGAAATTGTCTATATACCAAACTGAACGATTGTTGTTCTCTATCTCAAAAAACACTTTAGATTTTAAAATGGAAAAATTTGCTTTTTCTTCTTCTTTTTTTTTTATATATATAATCTTTTATTTTAAAAAGTCAATGCATAAAATGGATACATAAACACCTCATATTATTTCTGTTAAATTCTGTTTAAAGCAGGGGTGTCAAACTGATTGCAGAAAGGGCCGTGTGGCTGCAGGTTTTCTTTTTAAACCAAGCAATAGCATACCAGACTCCTGTCAACTCACTGAGTGAGTCCAATCTGGAACATGATGACTTGATGAGATGAACGCAGTCTGGTCTGCTAATTTTTAGTTGGACAGAAAACCTGCAGCCACACAGCCCTTTCTGGAATCAGTTTGACACCCCGGGCTTAAAGTAACAGATTATAATTAAAAATCTCTCCGGACTTTTAATGGTTGATGATTTTCTTTATTCTGACCCCACTGATATTTAATTGATTACCCCTGGTCTAAATAAATTATGGCTGCCTCTGTTCTGTTTGGCACTTTATTTATTTATTTTTTTTACTTACATGCTCGCACTCTTCACACATTATTGTGTTGGTAAGCTCGCCTACGAAGATCCGGTCAACAAAGGTCATCTTCACACCTTCTTTGCCATATGCTGATAGAAACAAAGGAAAACATACAGTTTTAGTTAGCCTTTTTTTTATACAAGTCATTTTGCCAAAATAATTTTCTCTAAAATGAACGTATCGACACAACAAAGAAACCTGACTGGGATAAAGAAAGGATAAAATGTCTTGTATATAAATCAAGAACTAAGGAAGACGATGAGAAAAGCAGAAATCAGTTTGTTCTCTTATTTATCAACCATCCTCTGACTCATATGCATTATCATGTACCACCACAAGGTGGAGCTATTGCTATGGACATCTGTGTTGAGCTGTTTGTTCAACCTTTGACTTGGCGCTTGGTCTCCTCATCAGCCGTCTTCTCTGTTGGATTGTTGAAAGCCTTTAAAATGGCTGCTTTCACTCTCTGCAGGGACAAAAAGAAGATGTTCAGGAATGTAAACAATGAGGAAAAACTGAATGGTAGGGTTCTTCTTCCTGTCTGGAGCGACGCAGCGGTTGGGGGTTTAATTTTCTATTTTTTTTTTTTTTTTTTTATTCATCCATTAGTGGAATATCAAAATCTCGCCTGCAGCTGAGTTTGACAGGTATACCAATTATAGGCATCATTAGTGCAAAATAATGATTGTGCTTGTCTATAAATGTTAACATGTAAATCTCCTAATGAACTGTGTGTGTGTGTGCAGGTTTTACGCAGGGGCCCCCCTCATCCAAGGTGACATGGTCAGTGAGTGTGTTGGTGAGAGAGCTGTGAAGAGGAACAGCCACTGTAAAGCACCAATCAATAGATAATTGGCCGTAGTCTATGTCTGAGTCATGACCATTCAACCCCCATTGTCCCGGGACCAACGCACCCAAATGGCTATTTAGGTCAGAAAAAAAGGCCCCGTTAATCCCAGCCCGGCCAGCAAAGTCCAACCAGGCTGTGGCTCGCCTGCTAATTAATTACCAGTAACCCCCATGATCTCTGTCCCTCCCCAAAGTAAAAGGGTGCACTGTCCCAGAGAGGATGGGGCGGAGGGAGGGGTGGTTTGGTCCGGGGGAGGGTTTGCTGGTACAGGGAAAAGGCAAAGATGAAGGAAAGAAGGCCGGATGATGCCCGAAGAGAGGAATACTTACCATCTCTGTTAATTGGTGATAACCGACCGCTTAAATTAGCATATTCAGATCTCTGATCCTAATGGGCCATCAACACAAACACTTAGGGCTATCTGAAGCTTCATGATGTTCAGGGGGGAAAGAAACAAAAAAACAAAAACAAAAAACACCTGACTCTTTCTGATCTGCACACACAAAAAGTTTTTTTGTTTGTTTTATTATTTCCAAACCGAGGGTTTGATTCCACCTGTGATTAAATCACTGTTGGTTTTGTAAAGAAACAAAAGTCGCTTTCAGGAGGTTGGCTCTTCTTTAGAAAACAAAATGGGATAAAACGTGTTCAGCTGAAAAAATTTCCACAATTAGAGGTAAAACGACGCTGGATCTCTGCAGCAAAAATTAGTTTCTGTGCAGATGAATAGAAAAGCTCCCCCCCCCCCCGCTTCGTTGATTGGATTGGTGGTGATTGTGTGTGTTTGTGTGTGCCGGAGGGGCTCTGGGTGACCCTCCAGCACAATGGAGCGGCCCTGGAGCTCATTCAGCAGCTGTGGGTTTCCCAAGATCACACAATGATGCCGGTAGTGCCACTTGCAAGTCCCCTAAGTGGCACAACTGTTGGCGTTCACAAGTTTGAATGGAAGCAGGGGGAGCCCACCCTGTGGCCCCTCCTAGGCCCGAGGCGGACGGCTAAACACACCCGCTAACTTCTCCTCCTTGGTTCACGTAGTCACTGGTGGGCCCTCCAAAGAGCTGCTGTGGGGTCTCCTAATTGCTCTGTGGAGGAGTCGAGTAAGGGAGGGAGGGAGGGAGAGGGGGCTCTATGTTTGCCAAAAAAGCAGAGCGGCCATCACCTTCACAGAGATATTTTTAATCACATCAGAAGAAAATCCAAATATTTCGAAATAATTAAAAATAAAATATTCTGCATTAAATCTCTCAGCTAAAGGTCGGATGTGTTTCACCAACTAATTAAATAATCCTTCAGGCCTGTACCACCTCTGCAGGAAAAGATACTCTACATCCTTCATCCAGCACAGAACTAAGTCTGAGCAGAGCTTTTTAAGAACTTCTAATTTCGGCAGTTTTTTGTGGTCTTTACTCTGAAAGACAGTCGGCATCAGCGTATGCTGATAAATGCAGGTTTTTAAACACTAGAGATTAGAAGTGTGCCAAACATTTTTCACTATTCCGCTGTAGGGAAAACGCAACATGTTCTTAGATAACAGTTTTTTTAAAGGGGCCTGGTTGCATTCTGTCTGCATGTTTGTGTCATAATATGTTAATATACAATATATAGCAAGCACTTGTGGGGTAATTTTGGTACCATTTTTTGCAAGCAAAGAACATGCATTTTACTTAGAAATAAAAATAAAAAATGCAATCCAGAAATGAAAACTTAAAAACTGTTTTAAAAGATTTTAAGAGTTACTTTTGCTTTTTTCCAATCCTTTCCTTTTAGTTTTTTTTTAGTTTTTCAATTTTATTTTTTCAGATAGTTTTTGAAATGGCATTCTTTCATTTCTGAATTTTACAATTAATCTTCCCTTTGATTCTGGTGCTTTCCTCTGGAGTGAGAAGCAAAGCCGTGTTTCTATTGGTGTGCGGACATAAGCAGCAAGATTATTGGTAACTGTGAGCATCAAGATCATTCGTTTATATTTGGCTTGAAGTAAAGAGACTTTGAGGTGAATTAAAATGTGAAAATAATGCAATTTTTAACATTCAATCTGGAAAAGAGAAAAAAAAAAAATGTCTAAAGTAAAAAAAAATTTTTCTTTTAAAAAAATGAGTTTTGAAATATATAATATAAAAAAACTAAATAAATACATGGAAAAAGCAAATAATATCAGAAGAAAAGAACAGATTCTCTCAAAACCTTTTGCTTCAATTCTGGATTGCATTTCTTCCAAATTTCCGTTTACAAAATGCAATTTTTGCTTGCAATAATAATGGAACAAAATTCACTCCATACTTTCCGAATAAGCGATTTCTTAGTACTTTTCAAGGCAATAAGAATTTCGGGCCCTCACGATCAGCATCAGTAGAGTTAACATCGTTGAACACCGCTGCCACCAGCTGGCAGTAATTTACTCAAGTATCCATCAACTTGAAGCTTCCTTGCGCTTTGTTAAATGAGGGAAGTTATGTGTCCCCTAAAAGGCAGTTGCGCCTCGGGACCCCCTCACCGGTTCTTTTTCCTGGGAGCAAGTTAATTACTACTCTTAACTCAAACTGGGTAAAACCATATAAAAAAAGGACTGCGCAAAATCAGGAGTAAAAAGTAACAGGGTTTATTCCAGATCGGGGTGTTCCACAGGACAGAGAGAAAATGGCAGGAGCTTTTTGGCTTCAGCTGGGCTCAAAAATCCAGATCCGCGAGCCGTCGGCGAAGATTAAGCCCCTCTAACAAGGTAATCTCCCCTGCTTCTTATACGCCGTGTGACTCATGTGTTGCATCAGGTACGGATAGCTTAGCTGTCCGTATCCAGAAGAACCTGACCACGCCATCAATACGCTATTACTGTATGCCTCTTGCCTCTATGCCTCAGGATTACAGATAGCTCTCCCTCCTCAGACCGGCTCCAAGTTGTGCCCATATCCTGTGTATCTTCTAAAACACAAAGAAGGCTGTTCTTATTTCTAGATAATTTTATACACTACAAGTGACATCCAAAATGTGAAGGAAGGCCCTCTGCTCTGTCTAATCTGGCTAATAAAGTAACAATGCACATGATGTATAAAGAATAAACCTAACATGTTTAGCTTCAATGAACATCAAAGTTCATTTTCTATTCTGGGCACCAATTCCCTGTTAGGCCCCTTGTCACCTGATATGTTTTGCACTACTTCCTCACCTGATCTTGGACTTCTATCTTTTTACACCTCCTCGGGGGAATTGCTGACTCGGTCTACTATTACTACGGCTTTGTTTTCTCATGGCATGTACGCAGAGAGTTGTACCTCGGCCCATTTGGTCTTGCTATGGTGAGAAAACAAGGTCCTTGATCAGAAATTTGTGAACTCAGTAAGGTTAGCAATGCCATGAAACATAATCTGAGGAAACTACTGGCATCCTTATGTAATCAGTTACCATTTATATTTTGTTTTTGGCTGCAATACAACAGGCTGTCATTTTCAGCTGGTGAGTTTATCTGAGTACACAACAAGTTACAGAGTCCCATTAAATCCTAGGTGTTCTGCGAGGCTGTGGGCTACAACATAGGGGGAAGCTTTGTCTAAATATCACCTTCACCCTGAACAAGAACTGTTCAAACATTTTGTTTGAAAACTGGTCCTGAATCTACAAATTGTTAACTTACTTTAGTTTCCTGTACTCTAATGGAGTCCAGTAAGTAGTGCAGAAGCTCCTGGCTGTCTTGTTGTTGGTATCCTTTAAAGCGTGGAGCTCTGAAACAAAACAAAACAAACATAAGACAAATGAGAGACAAAAAGGAGCAGAGAAACAAAAAGGTTAGAAAGAAAAGAAAGAATAAAACATAAAAAAAAAGTTATTGGCAGACAAGATAAACACCTAATCAGAAGAAAAAACACAATCTCTCATACAAAAAGCTGGAAAACAAGAGAACAAAGGGTGAAAAGGCAATTGTGTTTAGTGAAGGCCTTTTCACACCCTTCCCTAGCTGGAAACAGTTCATGGTTTAAACAGGAACATAAGTTAAGTAAGGACAGACAATCCAACACAGGAGACATCAGAGAAGCTGCATAGATCAGCACAGCACTGGAGGAAGGATCTCAACCACAAAAATATGATTAAAATGTTGACATAGCAAACTTCAAGGTTTGATCATTAGATCCGGTCTTCATTTAGTGCTAAAACTGGTTAAAATCAACCAAACTAGTATTTCAAACCCATAACAGATTAAATGCACCATTTAGGGAAAACAGGAAAATAAATAAAAACACAATTATATGACCAACACTTAATATCTACCAGAATTGGGGCAACTGGAGTGGTTTTATTTAGATCGTAATTTATCAATATTCATAAAACCCTGGAACTAAAACAAAGATCAAAAATTACAGCTGATGGAAATAAGCTTTACCTCAAAGGTTTCAGTGATTAAATGTGCATTTATTTAAAAATACAGTTTTGATTTCACCTTTTCTATGATCATTTACCACATAGTTACATAGTTGGTCAACTAGGCTAAAAGTGTCTGTTGGCTTTTGGCCGGATCGATTTTCACAAATCTCGTGACAATTAATCTTGCTTGCAAGGTGAGAAGTGACCAGGTTAAGAGGGATTCCCAACCGGCCGGTCTGCCAAGCCGATGATCAGAGCGTTGTTTTTCTTTTTATCCTAATAAAATGCACCATTACCATGGCTGCAGGTGGATCAGAGCAACCTCTCTGGGTCAATCTGAGAGTTCAGATATTGAGGGGAGTTAAGCAGAACTAAAGACAAAAAGAGTGGACTTTATTAGCAAGGAGACAAAGAACGGACGATATAGGTGTAGCATAGCCTAAAAAACCTAATTCTGTTTATCAACCTCAGAAAACACAGTTGTTTCAATTATGGGAAAGTCTTTGCATAAAGAAAGGAGTACAGTAAGGCGTCCTTATTGTATCGTAAAGAGAGTTGCGGGCGGGGGGTATTTCTTTGACACTTTAGTTTCAAAGCTAAAGACAACCTCCAACAGGGCGATTAATGCAAAGGGAACTAGAGGGGAGGCTCTCCTTGGGTTCATCTCTGGCTGTCCACGCTGAAGCAGATGTGTGGACAGATGCCAGGGGCAGATGGCCGGCCAAGACCAGAGCCATGGCAACCTGTTGGGCTGAGCCGCCACATCACCAAGGACAGGTTGGTCAGGCCAGCATAGCACAGGAGGAGGCTTTTTGATAAGAGATGCCATCATACAAATGCTTGAACGCTTAATTAGTGCAGAACGTCCATTTCCCCACAGTTTTAGATTAACTTAAACACCTAAAAAAAGGAAATACTTTTTACCTTTTACCTTTAAAATTTAAATATCAGGGTATAATCTAACTAATTAGAGAAGTACAAAGATGCATTATGTACTTTTTCTTCGAGATAATTTGGAAACATAAATGTTTCCTTGATTTCCGTGAAGTTGGAGGAAATGTCCAATTAAGTGAAAGAAAAAGACAACATTATTTGTAGAAAGCTTGGAGAAAACTAACATCCTGAAACAATTCCTAAATCTTGAGTCACTTTATGCAGGAACATGAAGGTCGCCGATGGACAGATAGGATGAATTAAAGCTGATAAGGAGGTAACAGCTTGGTCCAAAGGAGGATAAGAAAATAAAAAACATAATTCACATCAAACAGGAAAAACAGGGAGGGGAAAAATAAGAATGAATGAGAGTCAGAGGAAATGAGAAGCATTGTTGGGATCAGTGGGAATGAGGAGGTCTGGAAGCTCATCCCAGTGGAGGGAAGCAGAAGGGCCCTGTAGCGCTGCTCTCAATCTGGCCAATGCAAACAGCTGCGGTGCTAACACAATTAATAGCCGGATGAGTTAGTACCAGACGCAAGGCCACACAACAACCCCCCACCCCCCAACATATACTAGTATGAGCAACACAATGGCACACACTTCACATCATACAGTAATCCTTCACTCACAAACAACCAGGTTATTCTTAGATGAGTCTGAAAGGTCTAGAAAATGATCAGAAGCTGCTTAGAACACTAAAAAAAATAAAATAAAAAATTCATTAAAGAAATGGTTTATACTTGGCGCCAAACAGCCACATAAAACCACAGGGGGGCTTGATACATGCCATGTTATTTCATACAAAAAATAAAAACATGTTTTGAACTAGTAATGCTTAAATTTTCCCTTTATCACACATTTTTAATAAAATTTAATGCTTAAATAGTTATTTCATTTAATGATTTATTTATTCTGAACATGTTTAAATACAGTAAGTAACAAAGCAAATTTTTAAGGGGGTTGTTCAAAAACAAGGTGTTAGAAATTAGTTAAAAGGTTGAAAATTGTGAACGACCCCTTAATCTAACTTAACAGTAAATTAGTACTTTTTAAATTTTGACATCAATAAATCTAAATTGGGAGTTATTTTATGCAAAATGTCATCTTATAAATTAGTAAATTATTCTACACTGGGTAGTTTTTATTCGATTTGAGTTGTATGTCATCTGACTAATAAGAGAAAATTAGACTGAATCTGTGATTTTTTTTTTTGTCTCGCATAGACAGATAGCTCTGCAAATTTTAAGAAATACTAGCTTTTTATGAGTAAAAAAATGTTTTTATACACACAACAAGAAAATCCATTCATGGTTTCTTACAGTCGTTAATGAGACACAAATACCCTGATTGGAGCGTCTCATTTATGTCTTTTTAATGAGACATAGTAAAACAGTCAAGGCAGTGTTTAAAACTTTTAAACCTCAGATTTTTGAGTCTCCATAATAAGAAACATATATTTTAAAATTACATGGAAATTTTTTTTTTACAGATTTTAACACTCCAGGTTCCTTAGCTTAAATTACTTAAAAACGGGCAATTACAAAAAAACAACAAACCTTCTCGATTTATAGTCAATAAATGTATATGAACAGAAAGAGTCTCGCCTATCCTGTTAAAAAGATATGCACCATCTATCACTTTTATAATTGAATAAAGTGTGTGAATATGTGCTTCGTGGAAAGTATGTGGCCTGGGATGGGCGCATGGCTGCAGAGGAGACTTGCATGATGGAATTCATTGTTGTTTTCTGCTATTTCTATCAGGGATGAAAGGCTTCCCACAAAGCTTATTTCTCAAAAATATTTGAATGATGCGGACTTTTATCCACAATAGATGAAGAGAGAAGGGAGGCTGCGTACTTTTCATGCTTGCAACATAAAAAAAAAAGGGATGGGGGATGGGGGGGTCCAGTGGCTGTCCTGAAATTGAATCAGTCCTTGAAAGAAGCAGGTGTAGATGAATATCTGCAGTTAATTCTGTGCAGCTTACATGTTGGTG
This sequence comes from Cyprinodon brontotheroides, assembly GCA_018398635.1. Lineage (NCBI taxonomy): Eukaryota > Metazoa > Chordata > Actinopteri > Cyprinodontiformes > Cyprinodontidae > Cyprinodon > Cyprinodon brontotheroides. Next base: position 7,525,936 of record JAGKQL010000063.1, read on the forward strand.
ATGAATTAATCCGCACACAGACATGCATTCAAAGCTGTATTAATTAAAATTAAACCTGTTTCTGTAAGATTGGGGTAAACCAGGTGGATATAGATTCATATTTAAAGCCTTATTCAGCATGTCTCGCTATTAACCACTAGCTAACAGCTGAGTAGCTTTGAAGTACACTGGTTACAAGCTGCGACCCTCCCTGGCACCAGATAGAGTGTGGTGCTGACCATCCGACTCACACAGCTTGGCACGGGTCCAGGCGAAGACCAGAGCCCGCGCTCTGGCAGAAGGACGGCGGAAGAAGGCTGTAGGGAACTCGGCTAGTTGAGGTCAAATCTGAGTGAAGCCATGCGAATAAAACACACACATCCACACAAAACCCAAGAAGGGCTCCGGTGCGCACAAACACTCAAACGGTCCTCTATTGGAGCCAGAAAGCATTATTAACCCGCTTGCCATCGCACGCGCTGAGAAAGACGCTGAGAGAGAGACGGTGAAGAGATGTCAGTCCCTACGGGTCAAGGGCAGACCCAACCCTCTTTGAAAGGGAAGACCCCGCAGCAGAGGCTCAAGATGGTTGTATTCACAGAGAGCTGCTGCTATGCAGGTCACCGCCATGACAAAAATATGTTCTTGACCCTGAGCGTTTTATTCCAAAACCCAAGACCTGAAAGAATGTAGCCGAGCTGCTTGGTGAAGGAGTCTGACAAAAAGGATAATTAAAAAGTGCTTTTAGAAAGAAATTAACTTGCACAAAGATGATAAAGGATGTGGAATCACAAACATAAATTAATAATTTGACATTTGTTTTGATATTTTGATTTGATTCGAACCCGTAATCAAAGGAACCGCTTTATAAAGTAATAATGGAGCATAGGAAGCTGATTTAAGCTGGTAAATTAGTGGGTCGTTTGCTTTGGGCTCTTTGACAGCCACGCAGCTCATAGGGTACCACCTGTAGCTTTAAAACAGTCTAACAATAATAGAAATGATGGGGGGCACTGCTTTGGAAACATTCTGAGTAGCATCTCAGGTTTTATCCTGCATGCTAGGAAAAAAAAAGAGAGGATGCTTTCTTATACACAGCTGAATGGCAGTGTGCAGCAACAGGCAGGGGAATGAAAGCAGGGTTTATACAGGAATGAGTAATTCTAATTTTATGCTTTTTAATGCTCTTAGAAATAATTCTAATGCTATCAACAAGTACCCAGCTTTTTCTCTGTCTCAAGCTTCTTTTCCCAACATACGACTTTATGATCAACCGGAGGCAGTTCCACGCAAATATATCTCGATATAATACATCTGATGAAATTGTTTTTATAAACTCATTTAAAAAAAAAATAAAAAGCATTTTAAATGCCATGATAATCACATTAAATGAATTTTAATGCCAAATAAGGCCTTAATGTAAAAAATAATTATTTAATGACTTTTAATGATTTTGAATGACCCGTGGAAACCCTGGAAAGAATTGATCGATCAGACACACAGCCTCCGTTTAATCACCTCATCCACTGTTTGTTCCGCTGTTAAATTTCCATTTGATGTGACAATACGATAAAATCTATATTTAAAATTTGGGTTTAGGTTAAATATTATTGTATACTTTAAATGATTAGTTATTAGTTACCAGGAAAAACGGGAATTGCTTTTAGTTTAATTGTTTTTAAACTTGCTGTGTCGATAAAGTTTGTCTGTTATAATTATACATCATACTTTCTCTTTAACATACAGTGTTTTAGCCTTTTTTGTTTATATATACAATTAGTTATTTAGTACATATACATTAATACATTAATGTAGCACATATACATTTATACATTAATATTAAAAAGTCATTTATTTATTTACTTTAAATTCATTTTGTGTGCTTTTTTCCAGATAACCTATGCCCATTACTGTATTTTATTTGATCTCTTTAAGCTTTTTCTGTTTGGTTAAATAAAATAACTAAAGTTATCGGTAAGGATATCAGTATTATTGAATAGGAATGGGTAGAATTTGGCGCTACGATACGTATCACAATCTATGCATCAGGATATGATTTATCCCGATACATACGTTTATATTATATTACAGTTTTATAACCTCATGAGATCTTGTTGTTGTTCTGCTGTGGTTGGTGCAGAACAGCTGAATAATGGGGTTCTTGGGCAGTGTGCTGCCAACCAGTAGCTGGAGGTTTAAGGGTGATATAAAAGTAAGACAATTAAAACGGATGTTTCCCTATAAGTTGTCTTCACATTTAAGATCCTTTTCGCCGTAGTTTGAATTAATACAAATTCGTTAATTGAAATATTGAAGTGCAATATAATAACATAAAACACATTTCTTACAACCTTAATAAGGATGATTATCTATGGAAGAGGATTAGGGCCACTGAAAAAAAGAAATATTGATTTTAAAATATCATTTCAGTTTAATATTGAAAAAAGTCAGAATTCTGACTTTTTCTCCCCAGAATTCTGACTTTAATCCCAGAAATCTGAATTTAATCCCAGAAATCTGAATTTAAATCTCAGAATTCTGGAATCTTAATCACAGAATTCTGACTTTAATCTCAGAATTCTGAATTTAATCACAGTATTCTGATCTTTAATCTCAGAATTCTGACCTTTAATCCCAGAAATCTGAATTTAATCTCAGAATTCTGAATTTAATCACAGAATGCTGACTTTAATCTCAGTATTCTGAATTTAATCACAGAATTCTGACTTTAATCCCAGAAATCTGAATTTAATCTCAGAATTCTGAATTTAATCACAGAATGCTGACTTTAATCTCAGTATTATGAATTTAATCACAGAATTCTGAATTTAATCACAGTATTCTGACTTTAATCTCAGAATTCTGACTTTAATCCCAGAAATCTGAATTTAATCTCAGAATTCTGAATTTAATCACAGAATGCTGACTTTAATCTCAGTATTCTGAATTTAATCACAGAATTCTGACTTTAATCCCAGAAATCTGAATTTAATCTCAGAATTCTGAATTTAATCACAGAATGCTGACTTTAATCTCAGTATTATGAATTTAATCACAGAATTCTGACTTTAATCTCAGAATTCTGAATTTAATCACAGAATGCCGACTTTAATCTCAGAATTCTGAATTTAATCACAGTATTCTGACTTTAATCTCAGTATTCTGAATTTAATCACAGAATGCTGACTTTAATCTCAGTATTCTGACTTCAATCACAGTATTCTGACTTCAATCACAGAATTCTGACTTTAATCCCAGAAATCTGAATTTAATCTCAGAATTCTGAATTTAATCACAGAATGCTGACTTTAATCTCAGTATTCTGACTTTAATCCCAGAAATCTGAATTTAATCTCAGAATTCTGAATTTAATCACAGAATGCTGACTTTAATCTCAGTATTCTGAATTTAATCACAGAATCCTGACTTTAATCTCAGTATTCTGAATTTAATCACAGAATTCTGACTTAATTCCCAGAATTCTTACTTTTTTTCTCAGAATTCTGAGACTAAAGTCAGAATTTTGAATTTTTTTTCTCAGAATGCTGATTTTAATCTCAGAATTTTGGATCTTAATCTAGATGGGCACCATGAAAGAAGAGAAGTGGGAGAACCCAGCTTCACTGACAAAGGTGAGTTGTTTGGGAGTGCCAGTGACACATTGGTGGAAAATGATGGAATTAGAGGACCCGAGGGGTCCCAGGTGATGCCATCTCATTATAGGAAGAGCAGAAGGTGATTAAAACAAGAGAGCTTTTCAATTCTGATATAATTCTGACAACTAACAAAGTGAGAATTCTGAGAAAAAAGTCAGAATCCTGAGATGAAAGTGAGATCTCTGCCTTTTCTCCCATATTAAACTGAAATATTGTTGAAAAATCAGTTTGCTTTTTTCAGTGGGCCTAATCCTCTTCTATACTAATCCTCTTCCGTATCATCTGTGTTTATCGTGTATTTAAGGTGTCCTGTATTTATTGATCTGCTTTTTTGTGCTGAAAGCTATATATTAGTATAACTAAAGCTGAAAGATTGTACGAGTTACCACTTCCAACCATATATCTATAACATGAAGACCTCAGCTGCTAAAAGGCACTTATTTCATTATTTATCTATTCTTGTTCTTTAACTTCATTTCCAGGGGACTAGAGTTGATAAATAGCCTTAACTGAACTGTCATGAATGCAATGCCCCCTTTCAAAGGAATCACATCTAGCCTGCTCCTGTTTTGGATCAGAGGAATTGTTCTGTTAGCTGGTGCAAACTGCAAACACCCTCAAGGATTTCTGCTTAAGAGAGTAAAAAAAACCCATCAGAGCCCCAACATGTTTGAAAGTTTAACAGGGATTCAAAGCTAACAGATCCACCTTTTAAAAGCAGAAACATCTCCCACTGTCAGTCTTGCTGCTTCTTTATCAGTTTTACCCATCATGTTTTTCTGTGAAACACGTTAAGCAATTTGGGTACAATGTATTTGTCAGCCGGGATCGATAGGCACCACTGATTGGAGCTGGGAGGTATTTCCACTAAAATAACAAGGTCACACCGAGGAATTCTATTGGATTTCTGGCACAAGGTGCCAGGACCTGCATGGCTGGATACAAATGACAAATACTCTGCAGGTCTTCTGGTTCTTTCATGGTGCTTTGTCTTAAAACTTATTAAACTGAGGAATTTGTGTGCATAGTTCCACAGAATACAGGTGAAAATATGTCTGTTTGTTTTTCATTTCCAAGCCAATATGGAGAAAAATAATTTCTCAGTGAATACTAGAGGATCCAGAGTTCTTAAATATTTTGTGTTTGGAAGGAAACATGGTGTCTAACAGGGTGCTGAGGCTTCAAACTACATCACTCTTCAGAAACGCGTGTCAGTGGAATAGATGAACCCCGTTTTAATTAAACAAATGGGTGCATAAAGGTGTGGGTGATGTTTGAATGCACCGCTGCCTGCGTTTGTGTTGCAGCTTTAGACGGTACCAGGTGAGGTGGCAGTCCACGCTCACACCGAAGCACGCGTCAGGCAGCCCCCCGACTAGCTGCCAGAATAACTGCACCAGAGACGCAGCCACTCATCCAACATTAACCGTCCCAGTTACCCACCTGCACTACTAAACAGCGCGAGACCCGCCACGCACACACAGGCGAGCTGGATCCAACCAGCAGTGCACCATGCTCCGACAGGAAGTCACTCGACCACGTATTATAAAAGAGAACATTGCTGTTCAGCTCATAAAAGCAAAGGCTTTGGCCGGTCACACAGAGCAGCAGGCCTTGATCCACATCAAACATGACACAGGTGGCAAACAGCAGACAGCCAACAATCAGCTGGCTGGAGGACATTTAATAAAGCACAGTGTGAATTGTTCAGTGTGAGGATGGAGCATCATGAGGGGACGCTGCTGGGACCGATGCTAATGTTACCCCTAAATTAGAAATGGGAAGAAAGCAGGTGAAAAGCAAAGGCTGGGAATTTATAAGCTGCTGAGGCTGTGATGGGAAGACTATAGTCCAGTGGTAACCAATAAAAAAATCAGCGGGGTCCGAATAAAGAAAATCAGCCAGTAAAGGTCCGGAAACATTTTTAACTAAAATCTGTTACTTAAAACATAATTTAACACTGAAATAAAAAGAGGTGTTTATGCATCCATGTTATACATTGACTTTTTAAATAACAACACTTTTATAAAAAGTTTAGAAAATGTTTCCATTTTCTAAATCTAAAGTGTTTTTTGAAGCAAGAGAATTGACAATCGGTCTGACCTTTTTTCTTTTTTCTGGCTTAATGGAGAGGCTGGTGGGCTTTATGCTGCCCTGCAAGGGTTAAAACCTGGGTTTGAATGGAGACTAAGCCATTCTAAAGCTACTATATCAAGCCTGCCTATTTTGAGCCTGGATCCAGTTATGTTTATTTCACTCCAGTTCTATGGTGGAGAATCCTGTTTACACAGCAGCAGGTTGAGCTGTAAACATACCCCTAAATGTGCAGGGTCATCTTTGAGCACCATTTCACTTTTCCACTTCACCGCAGCATTTTGAGCAGTCCACACTTCCTCTGCTCTCTTTTTCTCATCGCCTTCTCCTTCTTTCCCCATCACCCGGCTTGCCCAAGGTTGGCAAAGCTGTGTCTAAAAGTAGCAGCAGCAGCAACCCAGACTGACAGCAGCTCATTGGATAATTTGTATCACATGCAGCCTGGTCCTGGAAGCTCGGGACGGCTTTACCGTATTAACAGGAGAAGCAGCGCAAGTGAAGTTAGACACTGTTGTCGGACAACATGCTGTAATTTATAAATGTTTTAAATCAGGTTGGGACCAGATTAGCCAGCAGGTGAGTCCGGATCCAGACTGCGGTCCGCTAATCTGTGACCTCTGCTATGGTCTGACTACTTCAGACTATCATTTTAAAAACTTTAGCTTGTAGGGAACAAATAATTATTAATGTGTGCTTACATTAACATCACTACTGCAGGTAGATCCCTTAAATTATTAACATTAAGCTCCTTTGCTTTTATAGGATCATCATGGGGGAGAAGTTTCTGATAGAAAAAAACACCACCTTTAAGAAAAGGAAAAACTATGTAGACGTGAAGCAGTCATGTTTTAAAAATCCTCTGTAGGTATGAAAAGTGTTGGGATTAAATACATTTTCTTCTTCCCCCTAATTTTCAAGCAAAATACGTATGTTAATTTCTATGTACTGTATATTTGTCGTACTTCATATTTTATGCTCTGAATAAATAACGATGATGATAACATAAAGGGGTTAGATCGTACTTCTGGCAGAGCTGGTTGAAGAGGACTTTGGGATTGACAGGGCCTTTCCCTGGCTCCTTCATGCTCTGCAGGAAGTGAATCATGGCTGACGTCAGCGGATCTGGACTGCACAAGACCACCGACAGCGGATTCTGCAAAAGGAAGAGACAAATCTTTATTATTAACTCAAAGAAAGAGTGAAAAGTTACTGTCATTCGAACAAAGAAGTACAAACTGCACCTTTAACAGAGCATTGAGAAGCAACATCCTGGTATTATAATAAATTTATCAGAATTTATTTTCTATTTCATCCAACAAAGCTGATATAGTTTGAATCCAAAAAAAGTTAAATCGTAAATGACCTTGTTTTAGTAATGACTGTTTTTTGGAGAAAAGAAGAAGATGAAAGATTTGAAGTAACAGCCGAGGCCGATGAGTTTGAACATTTATCTTCAGAGAGAGAGACAGAGTAAACCACAGCAGACTGTACCAGATTTGTCTCGACAGGCGGACAGATCTTCAGCTTGTAGCCTTTCTCCTTCACTTCCTGAATGAGGTCAATGAGCATGTGTGTCTGGGACAGGTTCTGTTTCACAGCAAGAAAAACAAACGGTTTTTAAAGCGTTACTTCAAATGAAAATATACAGTATGCCACTCCACTCCAAACCCTCAGACACACAGATTTGTATATACATTGATTAGCTGCACTACAACAATTACAACCAAATTCATTATGTTCTACCAGCAACACCCTTCAGTGCAGCAGTTGTTGACAGAATAAACCTCAAAGTTACATATTTTTTGTATCAGTTGTTAGTAAGACAACAACTAACAACCATTTAGCTAATCAATTGCCGGTTTTCTTACTATTAACAGATTTATAATCAGACAGCAAAAGGTTCGGAATAGGAAATGTCCCTAAAGGAGTTCTGCACACAGTTTAAAGTCATGTAGGTTTTTTTTCATCTAAAATGCAACATATTTATCATTTGGGTACAAAAAAGATACGCTTTTTGAAGTTGACGCTAATACCTGCTGATTCTTTGGGTTGACCCTTTAAGAACATATTGCTGCATTTACATGATAAAAACAATACGATTAAAACAAATGTTGCTCAGTTTAAAACAAAAAGATACATCGATTAAAAAAAATCTAAAAAAACATATAAACAATGAAAGAGATAAAAAAAAAAAGCAATATCGCCCCAAAATATTGATGTATTGGTCTACCTCTAATGTAGTTATTACCTTCCTGGTTGGGTCGTTATTTCAGTAAATCATGTTTAACAGTCTGTTTACTCTTATCTAAAGAAGCGCTGTGAACATTTTAGCCACTAGCTGAGCTAGAGCCATAACTTCTAGGTTTAGCTCCCCTGAAAGCAAATCAAAACATTACGCAGGCTCAAAAGAGCTCCAGTTTCTAATTGGGGCTGTTTACAGTTAGCATTGGGATCAAAAACATTTTTTCAGATATATTAGAACGATGTGTTACAAAGAAAGAAAGATGCTTCACTGTCACTTTAAACAGCAATCCCTATCTTCTGTTTTTTTGATTTCACATTAGCTTCTGCTAATGGTGTTAGCTCTAGCTAATATACAAAACAGTTGATCTCCCTGCAGGTCCCAGTCCAGTCAGACATACCCATGTCATTTACCCAGCATGCATTGTGCTATGGAAACAATGATGATCTCCATGAGTAAATATAAAAAATGGATATAAAATTTTTTGAAGTAATCATGATTTTTTTTTATGTATCACAAAGAGCAATTTTGAAGTTAAAAATTCCAACATATTTTGGGCCGTTTTTTAATGAAGAAACTGGTAAGTTAAATCCCTATAAGGCGATTTTGCAGTTAGGCGTAGGGTTTACATAGCATGTCAACCATGTTTGCTTGTTTTACAAAAGATTTTGAAGGATATTTAAAATATAATTTATGTTTATGTTAAAAAACCTGTTTATCATTGGCTCGGCTTCTTCTCACAGCAACAGAAAATCAAATGCTTTAAACAGTCAGTAATAAATCCTAAGAGAAACCCAAAATTGTAATGGCAGGTTTACAGAAACCAAAAGCTGAAAAGTGCCTCAGAAACTTCTGTTCGATGCACCTCTGGTTTATTAGAATAAAATAGAACAGAATAGATTAGTATAAAATAGAATAGAATAAAAGAAATCCCTTTAATGTCCCACAATCTGGACATTCTGGTGTTTACAGCAATGTGGTTTCTGGTTATAGAAATGTGGACCTTAGAAAAAATGTATAAGAATAAAATAATAGTGAAGAGTTAAGACAAATAAACAAACGAAACACTGCACTGTAAAGTGTTTTAACAATATAAAAACTGTGCACTTGGAGAATAAATAACCAATATACAGCTATGGACATTTTGACAGTAATGGATATTTAAAAATATAAACAACATCAGAGATGTGCAAAATGACAGCAGCATGTTATTTAACGGACTCAGGAAGAAACTGCGCAAAAGTAGCATGAATGTAACAACTTATAACTGATTAAAGCAAAGAATACTTGTATCATGCTAAAATGCTGTATGTAACACCTGTTCCAATTGCTATGTCCATTTCTGCAGCGTTTGCAAACTTCTGGTGAGCTTATTATTGTTTAAGAGGCTTTCAAAAGTGATTTATGGTTGGTGATGTTTTTCCATTAAAACAATTCTTGGAGAGGATAAAAAAAAAAAAAAGTTATACAGGCGTTTTTTCCCCCTGCATGATAGCCGCTTACCTGTTGCATTACCAGGCTGCCAAATAAACAGTTTCACCATTCCGCCTATCCAGCGCAGCTGTAACAAAGTGCTGTGTAAAGGCTTTGTTTATATGGGGTGGATTGCGTTTTCAAAAAAAAAAAGATTGCAATTTTCAAGGAGACAATACAAACACTCAGAGAGGGAGGGAGAAGCATGAAAAGCTCGCTCACTCCAATTTCAATCAACCGACGAGACCCTGAGGGTGATTAACAAAATGGCTGAAAAAAACAGCTTCATTGTTGCAGAGGCATGTCAGTTTGCAGTCACCATGACATGACCACAGAAACACAGAGGAGGCTTTATCGCGCTGCTGTTTGCACGACGGCGAGGTGAATGTTTCCAAGCCAACGCCGCATGAACTGCTGCCCTTTATTTAGCTACGTACGTATACTCTCAGTTAATGTAAAGCTGTGCTCAGCTTCTCTTTAAACCAGCCTCATGAATAGAGAAACATGATGAGTGTTTACACCTTCTACAGATATGCATATCTACCACTGAGGCAGAATGGAAATACTTGTGATTCATTAGGCTAATCGCTTCTGTAAGTGGAACGATAATTTGTTAGCAGGTTGTTTGCAATAAGAGCTCCACTTTACCAAGAGATTCTGCTTCAAAAAAAACATTAATTTGAGCTTAAATTAAAACATTAAAAACAGTATTATGGTAAAGCCAGCTTTTTAAATGCTCATCCTTTCGTTAATAAAAATAATAACATTTTTGATACCAACCTGCATAACGGCATTAAAGAAGCAGGTGTTACCGAGGTTTATGATTCCCTTAACAGGGACCAAGGCGCTGTTGATGCCTGGACTCTTTCCTCTCTGTGCTTCGGCGTAATCCGATGATTCCTCTCGTAGCTTGATGATCTTGGGTGATACTGCTGAAAAACACACAATAACATCCAGATCTTTAGTTTAAAGCAAAACATTCAGGCACACAATGCTATGGTCATATTAAACTGCAAGCGTTGGTTGGATGCCATTGGGAATGTATGTGAAGGTTTCACAAAGTTGACCTTAAAAGTTTGCCATCAGGGTGAACTGTATTCGACACGTCTGTAAACACAAACCAGGAATCTGACCGTGGTCAACATACGCATCATTTTAATAGAAATTTAGAAAGTTTGAGGGAAATAAAATGGTATTTTTTATGTAAATATGCAGAGCTACAACTGGTCATATTTACTCAGTTACATGTACCTCAACAAATATTTGTTGGGGTATTTGTTGTTTACTGTACCTTTTCTTTTACTTTAGAATTGGTTTTAAAAGTTTGTGTAGAAACCTTTGATTGAGAAAGTTTTAAAATATCAGAATTTATTCCTAACATTCTGATTAAATAGTTTTGAACATTGAATCAGAATTCAGGAGCCAACAAGTATGCAGTGGCCAAGTAGCCATTTGAAGTACTGTTTGATGCCTACTTAAAGTTGTAGAGAAGCGGCTGTTCCAACCGTTGCATTTCCGAATTCCCCCGAGTGGTGCCCGACTTTACACGAGTGAATAAAGTGAACGTGATTGGTCGTTTATCAAGGGGGCGGGATTGTTCTGGTGGAAGGTTTGCAAGCAAGTTTGGTTGTGGCCGATTTGTCGAAAGCATCCTGCTAACCAGTTAGCAACTTAGAGCTAGTAGGTTTCCAATGGGGAAATTCCATTAAATGGAAGAGCTGTTGATTGGTGTATCCAAGGGTAAAACGACACTGTCAAAGAGAGCGGCCTATGGACAAGGTGAAACATGCAAGAGGAGGAGAGGTTTAGTGTCAATCAAATCGTGGATGTGTTTCCTCCATCATCCATTTTTATTTAGAGGAGGGGGAAAGCGGGGCCGAAGATGTTGTGGAAGAGGACGCCAGGGCAGCAGAAGCTTGGTTTGGTGTAGAAGGCTTACAGCCGTGCATGTTTGAGCCCTTGCCTCGCAAACGCCGCCAGTTCTGTTAGCCCTACGCCTCGCTGAAGACACAGACGCCCATCCCCGCGGTGGGGAACACTCGGGACGGAACTTAATGGTAAAGGAAATGATTCTTATTTCAATCGTTGCTATGCATATTAGAAGCGACATATGAATCAAGATGGCGGTGAACATGTGCTTGACAGATGACTGTTGATACATAATTGGCCGATTTAGGCGTTCAAGCTGACCTTTAACTAACTGGCCTGCATAAGATAACGAGAAAACCCCCCCCCACAGATTTTAACACAGGACTTTTGGGACAATATAGTCTGATAAAAGGGGTACATTTATATACATGTTTTGAGCCAGAATTCTTTGATATTTAAATATGATTTCCCTATGACTTTAAGTAACTTCTTTTATGACTACTCTTTACTTTTTCTGGAGTAGAAAAATGTTAGAATAGTATTTAGTGTAATTTTGAGTAAAACTTTTGGGTATTCTCCCAATTTCTGAAAATATGCACATAGGCAAAGAAGAAGACAAGTTGGAGTAAGTGTAAAGAGCAAAGCACAAAAGGTGCCAGATATTTGAGATTAAACAGTAAATATTAGATTTATCTTGTAGGAACAGTAGACAGAAAATGAGCAATAAACCCACCTAACTAGCGGTGCATTGAACTAACCTACCGTACTGACAACTAAAATTTTACATTTATATCCCTAAAGAATCTCTGAATTTTATTTTCGACGCACGTATTCAACAAACACTTATTTAAGGATTGCTACAGAAATATCCTACAGCTCAAAAAGTTTTATTCAGGTCATCATTTAATTAAAAATCATAATGAATTGTATGCAATTCTGTTACTGTACTTGCCTTTTTTGTTGGGGGGCTAAGGCAAAAATAAAACATCAAATATCAGCTACTTTTATGAGAAGTTACTGATATTTCTTGGTTAAGCGGATAAACTAAGTGGGGTTGACACTGAAATTCAAGTGTGTTTTTCCAATAGTGTCTTTCAATTTGTCCTTAAAAGGTATTTGTTTCTCCTTTTGAATTTAAAACTCAATAGAAAAAAACAAAAAACAAATGCCAAAAACAACAGAGGTTTCATAAATCAATGAATGATCGTTGCAATATCCAGTAAGACCCACAGTTTGATACAAACTCTCACAGTCCTTTAACTTCTGTATTTACCGACATCCACATCATGTTAAAATCCCTACAATCTACATCAATCCATTTTTAGCAGGAACTGGAAGTTCAAAGCTTGACTCTCATCTCTCTATTAGGCATGTTGCTGCACACTGACAGTCAGCTGGCTGAGAGACTAGATTCGTCCTTAGAATATTTTATCAGTTTATTATCTTCAGTCCTGGAAACAATAAATAGTAGTGATCAAGCAGCTAAAGGTATTCACGTTTTAAGAATTTTACAATCTACAGTTGTGTTTATTAACATTCCAGTTATATATAGTCTGATTATTTTGTCAACATCAGTTTGTTTATTTCCCTATTGCTACCATATCAGGAGTAGGGAAAAAATATAATCAGTGGAGTAGCTTTTTCAACCTAATGCAGAGGTTGATTATCTAACTCAATGTTGAAAAAATCATAAATGTAAATAAGAAAACTTGTGCGATTCTATTCAGTAGCAGTTGGAATAAGTGTAACTTATCTATTCTAGAAAAAACTTTTAAATCACATCTAGCATTTCTGTAAAAGCAGATAAAACAGAAAACTGATTTTTTTTTTTTACATTATCCTTATATTAACAACAAATAAAACCTGATTCAGTTTTTTTAGGATGGGGATGCCAAGGTGCCTGCATCGAGTTTGTGGCTGAGTGCAGAAAAAGAAGTGGGACTAAAGCAGGACGAGGGAATAAATGTGAGAACTGGGCTGGGAGAAGGGTGCTGGGACAGCAGCTGGAAGGAGAGCTGGGTCATTTGGGAAGGCAGATGACAGCTGTTGAAGTTTCTGCTGGTTAGTGAGGGCGGGGGAGTTTGGAGAACTCCCTCTCCACAGCCAGCTGTTCCTCCTGATCACCGATGAAAGCTAACCTTCCACTGAAACCATGACACAGATGGTCAGAGTCTAGAAGCGAACGGAGCGGGGGACAAACGGCAGCAGATCCTGCAGCGGTGCGAGCAGAAGTTAACAAGAAGGTTAACATACAGTATGGCTCAATGATAGCAGCGTATTTGTGCAGATACTGGCGATACTATTGTGCTTTAATACTTTTTAGGTTTCAGGAAGGACCTCATCATCAATCTAGCTGCCATAACTTTTATAGTTATAGAATACTGATACTAATGGAACAGCACTGGTCAATACAGTTTCAGGGAGGAGAAACCAACACTTTATCAACACCTAATATTATCAAAAATTATGAAGTCTCCTAGAAATTGATCACCATGTGTGTGAAAAAACACTGGTCACATCAGTAAAATGATTAAAAATTAACCAATAAAAATTGATTTAATATGGAGAAAAAAAATAAATAAATTAATCAAAACTACATCGGCACCTTCAAGATAAATCTATTTTTAATTCCCAATGTACCAAATAGACTGTTTAGGTATTTATATGTATTAGTAAAATGTGTTTATTTTAACTCATGTAAGACTTGTAGGAAAAAGTCTAATCATATACGCGATTTTTATGTTTTTTTTTGTGAATCGATATCAGACGTTGGTGATGTCTTATTCAGATATTGGTCTTGGTCATCAGGCCAATATCATCCTAAAAAAAAAAAAAGAATGGTGGAACCAATATTGGACTGCACCTAAAATCTGTGATCTAAATATGCTAATGAAAAAACTAATTCTTCTTAAAGTTTATGAAACCCACAGGTTAATATGTGACTCAGTTGTTCTCATAAATTGCTAGTGTTTTTTGCTTGAGCGATATCATTAGATCAAGTATTTTCTATCATTCCACATAACAAAAAAAGTAATAAGTATGTAGAATTTGTTGCTCAGGGTTCCTACAGCATAAGGAAAGTTAAATTCAAGACTATTAATGCCACTTGAAATAAAAATTTAAGACCCAAATTTACAAAAAATAAAAGAAAAACCTGGCTGTGCTGCTTGGCATTTACCCAAAAGTTTGTTTTTAACATAAACCACTGCACTAATGTTTCCAATATTTTGAAAGCTTCCCATACAGGAAGAAAGCCAAAAAAACACACAAATTACAGATATATTTTAACAAAATTGTTATTCTGATGTACAAACTTTTGTTTTAGCAGGGGAACAAAAACAAATCAGTTTTAAAAGCCACACAGTATGCGCCACAGTTCTAAGTCTTTTTTGCACTATTTTTCTTTGAATTGTTTTCTTAGTATGTCGGTTTTTGATTTGGTGATAAATGGAAGCGTTAGAGACAAGGGGGTGGAAAAAAACTTCGAAAATACCCGGCTGTTTTCTCAGTAACTTCGATTTACAGCTTTGAGTTTAACGCTTTGCATGTGACTCCACTGCCTTAATTAATAGTGTTTCAGAGCTTTAAACGCTTCTTGCACAAAATACAGTGAAGAAAACTCTTGGCTGGATTAGCCAATTTTTCAAATTACATTTATACTTGCTCATAGCCTGAAAGCATGGTCAGAGCTCGAGGTCTAGTCAGGGGCATATGGAGTCCTGATACCTGCTCATAGAGCTGTGTGATTATGGGCGTGTTTTGAGAGCGAACCAGGAAAAACAATACCTCAGTTTTAAAGTGGACAGACATACAGCCAGTCCAAAAACCCAGCGAATTCGCGTGGCTGATATCTTAAAGCGAGGCACTTAGTTGTTGTCCACAAGAGTAATGTTTGCAGTTTCAGCTAGAATGATAGATGGGGCTTGTCCAGCGTTTACCGCCACCATTTCCTCTTTTTAAATTTATTTGCTGTTGATGCTCCTTCCTGGGGAACAGACCTAATAGCGGGGAATCACTCACCCACTGTAAAACTCTCCAGCTGACGCAGCCGTTGTTTGTTGTGTCACTCCAGCTTTACGGTCCCGCGTGGTTGATGCATTACTCTTTGATCAACCGTTCATCATCGTGCGTAAAGCCCAGCACTGAACTTAATTTGATTTGGATAAACCTGACAGGTGAGGCTTATAATACTGCGCTTACTATGGAGCAGAACTGTAGGCCAACTTCCCCTAACTCAAACCTTGTGGGCGGGACTAAGTTCGGTCTGGCACCCAGGCTAACTTGCTCATATTTTCCCAAATATTTTGCACCTTCAGCACCACAGGCTGTAGAGACCTCCCAAATGTCCCGGCCGAACAACGCTTTTATTGGTTCCGCTATCGGGACGGAAGCAATAATGGCGAGCCGTTTTTTTTCTTTTTATAAAAAAAACATTTGTCAAATGTAATGTTTCATTTAGATTATGCAAAATTAAATCTTAAGAAAAATAATCCTATTTATGATGTTTAAAATTAGAAGAGGCTATTAAAGACTGATTTAAGACATTTTAATACCAATTAAGGCCTTAGTTTTATTTTGAGGAATTCAATGCCTTTTAACACTGTGCTACTGTGGTATCAGGTAAATATTGGTATCAAAGCTGCAATATTGGTATCGTATCAGAATTCTAAAAAGCTGTTAGTGGACATCCCTTACTAGATGGGCAAATAATGCATAATATTGATCACAGACTTATTAATTGAATGTCATGGTGGACATTTTAGAATTGTTAGTGTCGTAATCGAACCCGGGTTGGCCGGGTCTAGGACTAAGGCCTCCATACATGGGTCGTGCGTACTAACCACTGCGTCACCTGCATGCCCTGCAATGGCAGTTTTGATTAAAAATAATCGCAATTTAGATTTTTGGCAAAATCATTTAGCCCTACTCCACAGGTCATTGACAATGCAAACATATTGAGGCACCGCCGGTCAGACGGAGCGGGAACTGCTCAGAGAAGCGGCAAAGAAACCAGCAGAAACTCTAAAAGGAACGGCAGAAATGCACCAATAAGGAGGAGGAATCTGTTCGCCTCACAGCGGTTAGATCCACTCTTCACAAATCCGGACTGTAGCTGACAATCTTTACTGCAGCACAGAAGGTCACGGCACTAACACCGCGTCAATATACTAAATGAATAGATAACAACAAATGAAAAAAATATATTATACCGTTAAAAACTCAGTGTCATTGGAGAAGGACTTTTCATGTTAATTAAAAAAAACAACTTTACCTTTATTTTACAATGACAGATGCGTGTGTTTCATTAAAGTTTTCAATGGTTTGTGCTGCATACAAGAAGAAAACTTGAAATTACTCTGTAGGGTGAAGACAATAATAAGAAAGGCAGTATTCAGCGCAGAAAGGCAAATTCCAGCAGACTTTGCACCTTCAGCACCGCAGGCTGTAGACACCTCAAAAGGAATGCTGGGAGACACAAAGGGTGCGTCCACATTTTACTCACACTTGCCAGTAAAGAGAGCAGGCTCAGAGCGAGGTCACAAGTCTGACCCCGTAACGACTAAACCAAAGAAAATCAATTGGGCCGCAAATCTTTGTAGGAACCTGCACCTTTACTTCAACACACAAACGGCCTTGTCTTTGCGTGGCTTTACTTCTTGAGGACAACACATTAACTGCAGATCTATTCAGCCTACAGTGACGGCTGTGCCCACAGATGGCCACTACTCAGGAAGCTTTTCTCTACAGAGAAAAGGACAATAACACTAGGGTCCTGGTTACAGTAACTGGAATGCAAACCTTGGGCTAATGACCTGACAAACAGACTTCATGCAAAATCTCATTCCGCTCAAATAATGGCAAAGAAAAGGTGGACTTCTTTAAGGAAGAAGAAAAACAACAAGTTAAGGTATTGGTTACAGAAAGAAGGTGCTTTAAAGGAATAGTACACCCAAAACATGATTAGCCTTCATTTTCTATACTTCCCTTAACAGACAACACTCTGGAGTACTTTTTGATATCTCAAATGCATCTACAGGAGATCTGGGAGGCTTCTTGCTGTCTGCTGACACTCAAATAATGGAGGTCTATGGTGACACGAGACAGAAAGGTGCATAAAAGTACACAAAAAAATATTCACTCCCATACTGCTCGTCAATGTATTCCAAGTGTCCTGAGTGGGTAGCGTCCATTTATTGAGAAACAAAGTCATTTGGAATGTTTTAGAGCATAAACAGTAGTGTATAGAATTTCCTAAAGCGGCGTTCCGCGAGGTCACGAGCGACTAGACAAACAGATGAAAGTCGCGTTAAAATTGCTCTGCCGATAATGCAGCGATAGAAGAAATGCGTTTACCTGTGCAAAGAAACAACGAAGAAAAATGTCTGAGGACTTCAGTGTTGAGGAAGAGCGCGAGTTCTTTGCCGAGCTGAATGCTGTCTGGTTTTAGTCTCGCGGTTTCCGTAGACTTCGTGGCAACGCTTTAGAAATCTACTACTGTTGCTCTTTGGCATTCTAAGCTGTTGTTCCGGCGTCGGCTAAGCAGGTGATGGACGTATGACGCGTTTTTGTGGACTTTATGCGCACCTTTCTTGCCGAGGCATCATAGCATTGGCAGACAATAGCTTTGAACCAGAAGTGTTGTTGTATGAGAATGATGAAATGAGCTATCTTTAACTTTGCATTTCTTTTAGTGAATTCTGTTCAGCGTTGATGGGAAATGGCATTCACATCCTTCCACTTCTACCAGAGTTTAGGGATCGTGGAGGTAAAGGTGAGGTTCAGCTTGTGGGGACAATGAGCTGTCGAAAGGCTACATCCAGTAGAGCTAATGGCATCTGGACCTCTGCGTTTGCAACATCTGCAGGCCTGTTTTTATCTATTTTCGCAGCCATAAGGGAGCTCCCATATGTCAACCCACACCAATCCAAGGAAAAAAAAAATGGAGATGGGGTAAAGGCTTCATCTCAGAACTGATCATATCTGTGTTGATTTTAAAAAAAGAGGATAAGTAAAAAGAGTAGGTGTGAGTGTCGTTTTGTTTAGCGTTTGTGGGCTGGGTTATCCAATCAGCAGACTTGAAAGGCTAAAGAGTTTAAAAGCAGCGACTGGCACTTTAAGTAAAAGAGAGTGCAGAGGAATGAGGAAACCAAACGGGCGGAAAGAAGATGCCGATGGACACGCTCTACATCTGGGACCGTCACCCAAGGTAAACAATGTTCAGGGAGCCATCTGGTTCAGACTGGATGTGGGGGGGCAGAACTGGCAACGAAGGGGAGCAGAGGGTGGAGGGGAGGGTTGTAACGAGCACAAGCATATGGAAAAGCAGATCTTTCCTGTCCCTGCAGCAGTCGGCGAAGGCAAATGTCAGCATGCGCCGCATCCACGCTTGAGTGTGCTGCACTCGGCACCACCACCTGGCCCTTCTTGCTCAGCCACCCAGTATGGGAAGCAGTGACACTGTGGAGCATTTCCTCAGGGGGGAGGAAAGCACCGAGGTGCTCAAGCTCATCCACCCACATTCATGTACACCAACACCTTCATCACTCCCAGCTTGTTTCCACTAAAGAGATGGATGGAGGAACTAGTGACTTACTTTTATTGGGATGGAATTCTAGTCGAACACAATCTCCTAGTCCTCAGGTTATCGATTTTAAATGAGTTTCAAATTGAGTTTTACTTTTTCACCCATATGGCACCAAATTACAACTGTTTTAATTTGCAGCCACTATTAGGGAATGCATATCTGTACAGATTTAAATTAGATTAATCCAGTTTATTCCAATAAAACCAGCCCGTCACATTTACTGTTACTGAATTTGCAGCAGTCACTCATCCCGACTTTTACCCAATCTTATTTATTTGTATCGTTTAGATAATTTTAAAACCTTTTTGAATGAGTTTAAAATATTACGAACCGATAAATAATACACATAGTTAAAAAAAAAACACCATTTCCTTTTAATCCTTTGAAGTTTGACTTATAATTGAAAATTTTTTATTTACTTCCTGTTCAGTCGCAATACATTTGAAAATCTGAATGAGCTTGTATTTGTCAAAAGAACAAAAACTGGGGCTATATTTAATTTACTTTTCTTTTTTTAAAGCCAGAAGTTGGAGTGAATTAATATATTTCAACGTGCAAATCTTTGTTTAGATTTTTTCAAGTGGTTTGCAATAAATGTGATTCTAGTCTGAGAAAATGTTTGCTTCGCAAAACCCTGATATATACATACATTTTATTTATTTTTTTATATTTGTCTATGTTGGAGCAGATAAATAAGATTATCTGCTGAATAAATAAGCACTTTGGCTCCTTATATAAGATATGTATATATATTGCACTTAAAATAAGATAGTGGAGATAATTTTGCTTTTTATTTTAAATGCAAAAGTATTATATT
The DNA here is from genome assembly GCA_018398635.1 of Cyprinodon brontotheroides. NCBI lineage: Eukaryota > Metazoa > Chordata > Actinopteri > Cyprinodontiformes > Cyprinodontidae > Cyprinodon > Cyprinodon brontotheroides. Next base: position 7,545,651 of record JAGKQL010000063.1, read on the forward strand.
AACTGACCATTATTTTTGTAGTGAGAAAATGAAACAACTATTTTGTGGCACATCTTAAGACAAAAAAAGAAAACAAACCAGAAAAGATACCTGTAAATTGCTGTTCTTATACGTCAAGACTCGAGGTAGGCAAGGTGCTAAACAATTATGTCATGAAACAACAAATATTTAACTCCCCTAAATCCACATTTATGAGCATCTTGAGCACCGAACTTGCCACAACCACCATCTGCCACTTGATGTAAAAAATTATACTGATCTAATCTAGATCAACATTGACAACAAGGCTCTACAAAGAGATATTTTTTAACATTTTTACAGCTTAGCTTAATGTGCTTCACAGTTGACTTGAGAGGCTGTCAGATCGCACGGCCAGTTGGCTTCATCCGTGCATCCATGCTCACTTTCAGCGCAGCAGCGTGGAGGGCCAAGGCCAGCTCACTTCATGCAGAGCAGCCAGTCAAGAGGAAGGCCAGGCAACACCAAATGTCTTATTCATTCGCTAATTTGTTGTGACTGCAGGGCATAAAAAGCTTGTTTTCTTGCCATCTGAGGCCAAGAGAGCCCGCTGACATGTTACTTAAAGATACACATACACACACAGGCAAACAGATTGCGCTACCCACTATCTGCCCTACTTTTATGTGCAATGGTGGTAATAAATGGAGACTCACTCCTGATTACTTTTCTAAAAGCACCACCAGGGGACAGGCATCCAACTACTGACTCGGCAAAGCTGAACTGACAGTTACTAAAAACAACAGTTTGCAAAACAAATAAAAACAGGTAAAAAAAGATGGGCATTAATGCTTTGCCTTTAGCGGTTGCCACGGTCTCTGAAGAATGACAGCCACATGCCTGAACCCAACCATGGCCTGTTTAAGCAAAACATGTGACCATCTGATTATTTTCCCTCCAAGACTGAACCCTTTTCTACACATTTTTTAAGCATTCAAATTCATTCAATTTATCTTACATTTAAGCCTTTAACTTTAGGAGGACAAATATATGGAAAAATTTCATAAATCCAACAGGAATTTTGATAAATTGTAACTCAAAGGAAGCGTGGCCAAATTTTGGTTTTGTTTATATATGAAAAATCTTCATCATGGTTTCTTAAATGATTTAGGGTCATTTATTGTGGTTCAGTAAAGATACAAAGGTATTAGTTAATGACTTGATTTTGAAATTCTTACAGGGAAGTATTATATCTCACAGAAGCTTGGCTGAAGCATAAGGATTATCTTACCTTATGTAAGTCAAACCCCAGGCTCTGTTCATTTAAATTTTTACATTCATCGACATAAAGTGAAAAGGAGGAGCCAATGAATAGCTATAATTATTTTCAATATTGGACCCTGAGTTTTCCATATCCTAATTGCAACGCACTAAAACCGCTTCCATTTTTGTTTTGTATCATCCACCAAGGATTTGTATTCTGATCTAGTGTTAAATCCGTTTAAGGTTTTCATAGTGAAGCATAAAGTCAAGACAACATGAAAATGACAGCCTTAATGTAGCCTTTAAATGCCATCTTAAACTCGGCTTCTTCCAAACATCCACAGACCTACCCACTTTTGTCCTCATACTATGAACCTTGTTTGAACGTATAACAAGAAGACACTTCAAATGATAGTGTTGGTGAATGAGAAGATCACTCTGTTACACTCACACATTCACCATGATTTTTTTGAACTGCTGCCAACTGGTAAACTTACAACATCTAAAGCAGAAACAACAGCAGGGTTTAAAAATTTTGACTTAAAAAAGGAAAAGAAAAAAAAACGAGAGAGATAAAAAGAAGAAAGTAAAAATTGCGAGTTTTTTTTTTCTCCTTTCACCCAACATTGAGATTGCAATTTTATTTCGATTTTCCTTCATACTAACCACACGCATGTAGATGTTTTACTTTAGGAGTTCATTGTTTTCATCACTTAACTGTGCAGAGTCAATTTTCGCAGTACTTTACTGTTACTGTTATGTTGAAAAGTGCTTTCTTCTACTCTGTTGCATAGATCATGCTGCAAAACTCTCTTCCCTTCTGTATGACGGCAAAGCTATTTCAAGCATATTACTTCCACTTAAAGGGCTGGAGTGGGAAAGTAGGTTTCTTAATGTTGCTAAATGTGATGTGGCTACAAGTGAGTGTTTATGTGATATCAAAACTGTATTTTGTTAAATTGTAATTAAATTCCAAATGCAAATAATCACCCAACTTAAGCCAACAGTCCTCTGTCTCCAAAGTAAAATGAGAAAGCATTGAGATAATGCAGCTGTTCTATTCCATTTATTTTGTATGATTGATTGATTGATTGTCTTATAGTTTGTGTTTTTTGCATGAATATCTAAACTTCAAAAATATTATAAATAATATCTATAACTATAATAAATCTCAGCTAAATACATAATTGATTTTTGCTCCTTTTAATACCCACAAAACATGTCTTCCTTCTAATATCTAAGTAAAAAAAAAAAAGATTTTCCAAAACTAATTTCTTAACTTAATTACACCTACATAATAGAGGTCAAGAAAAGCATTTGCTTAGATAATTTTATCTGATTAAGTTTCCAGTTTTGCAGAGTAATGTAAAATAAGAAGAGGAGAACAAAGAGCATATTAACATGAATGCACCACAATGTGATGAATAAAAGCAACAGCTTGAAAACAAAGAAGAATCAGCAGATTATTGTGCAACATGCAGCGCTGTCCTTCCAGCACCAACATTTTAATTTACTCAACAAAGACTCCCCAGCTGTGTTACAAGCCGGAGCCCAGCTCCCTGAGGTCAATTCGATTTTTACTGGGACTCTGGTACTTGAGCTGAAGGCCTTGATGGTGAGAGAGCACAGTTAATCGACTTTCTTTCTTCCTTGAGCTGTTGTTGTACAAAATTATTATAGATTCTCTGAGAAAAAAAAAATCTGAGCTGTGGCTCCTTTGTGTTTGAGGTCTATAGTAAAAACACAGTGCAACGGTGGCTTCATAAGAAAACCTGGCCTTCGCAATCAAATGCAATTTCACAAGCTCCTTAACAAACAACTGTCTACTTTGTTGACACAATGCATGGTTGCTTCTATACCTATTTGGTGACCGGTTGGGAAGAAGTGAAGCCAAGAAAGGTAACGACTCAAAGAAGATTTAGAAAAAAAATGTAGTTGGTCACTTTCAACTTAGGTGGGTCAAAAATCCCAACCAAGTGCCACAAAACAGTTCCTCTTTCTCTCTATGCTTTTATCATCTCAACTGAAGCTTGTTTTAAGGATTTTTAATGATTTTTAATCCTGAATAGATTCAGCAGTGTCTTCAATCACTGAGGAGATAACCTTTCAGTCTCATTGTGTCTGTTAAGATATTCCTAACCGTGTTGCTCCAGAGAAGGCTAGACATTCGATCATCAGATTGGAACCATGGCTAAAAGATAATATCCAAGGTATTAAATGGAAAGGCTTGCTAACTCTTACAACTATTGAGTTTTTTTCTTTAATCTTCCCCTCTGGAAGCTTCCACTGAACTGTGTGAGATATTTCTAATGATCTCAGAACATCCAATGATTAACGGCTGGTTATACTTGATTACTGTGTCGCAGTGAGCTTGTCGCACATATTTATGATTCATGCCCAATATTGAAGCGTGTTCTGCGCTATGTTATTCCATGCCACAAAGCAAGAGGGTCTAGATACGGTCTAGATACGGCCGAGGCGGTGAGGAAGTGGGAAGTTTGTGCGACAAAGGAGGGACATGAGGGTGAAAAAGAGCGGGGATCCAGGTGGAAAAAGGCTCCCAGCGTTCTTGAGTACCTCGCTGGTCCGTCCTTCACGAAGTCAAGTTCTCCACAATGGCGGTCATACAAACAAAACAAGCCGGTAAGGTACCAAACAGGAAATACGCATAGAGTAGAACGGATGTAGATTTGACCAATCAGGGGCCTCCTGTCTGTCTCACCTATAATTTTGGAGAGGTGCAGCAGAGTGTCTGTGGCAGAGGAACATTTGCATTCACAGTGACACACACGCAGACGACCTGATTTCTGAGTATAAATCAGCCTTTAGACTGCTGTGGTGCAAAGATGTCTGCATTCATACGAGCGCAACCCGCTCCTAAGTAATAATAAATAGCCATTTTCAAAGCTAAAGATTGAGACTTTCCGTTTGTAGATGATAATAATTAAGATACTTATGTGTAATGCATTACATTCCTGTCTGTAAATCCCTGTAATTACTACACACTGGAGCTTTAAATGAGAAGACTAAAAGCTTACTGTTCCACTGAGAAGAAAAAACAGGAGGCCAAGAATAAACCTTTCCCTTTAGGATTTTTTTGATTTACAGATTGCCGCTAATCTGGGAGTGAAATCAACCCTTCCATGAAATTACAGTCATATAGAAAATTGTTAAATCCTGCTTCTTTTAATTTACATGCCTGCCTACAATAACGCCCATGATGCCTACAGAAACTAGACATCAGTAATATGTGCTTTCATAAAATCCAGGCTTGACTCCCGCAATGCACTTCTTTATAGAATCAACCAGAAATCCATTGCATGCTTGGTTCAAAATGCTGCAGCCTGATGTTTAAATAGTAAAGGTAAAAGAGAATTAGCAGCTTTGAATTTTGGTTCACCTCTGAATATATTTCTAAATCCTCCAGTATGCGTAGAAAATGCTTAAACAGTTCAACACCCTCTCGTCTTTCTGATCTGCTCAAAGGTGACAGAGAGGAATAACACCATGAAATGATTCACAGCTTCATTTCAGGCAGGCCAACTCTCTTATTGTTTTTAAGGCTTGTTTGAAAAACACACTTTTATTTCCTGGCCTTCAAACCAGTTTGAGTTGTCTTTACTTCAATGTGCTTTTATCATTGCAGTCGTTGCAATGGTTACTTATTTTCTACCTTGAGTCATCTGCTTTTTTTGGTCACAGCCCTTTGTTTCATGATAACAGAAGAAAACCTTTGGAAAAGCAGCATTTTTGAAGTAGTCTTTTTTTTCCTCCAGTTTTTCAAAATTTTAGAGAGACTTCTGATAGAGGGTGTTATGGATGGTCTACCAGATTATACTATAAGACTTATGCATGAAAATTGGAAGCACCTCCATCAATTTTGTGCTTTTTACACATTTCGTTAACAAAAACAATCATAAGAGGTTATAAATCTAGTAAACAATCCAATGTGGAATGCCCTTGCTACCCTTCTAGCTAACGTGAGAGACACGGCTGCTGAACTCTGAGCCTCCCAGTATAAAGTGAAAATTATACTTGACCTGGTTTATTTAGCAGTAAGGGAGCATGGCTAACATCTACCCTCGTTTTAGCGCTGAGAACCAACCTCCAGCCATCTGTCGCAGTTATTAACCTGGAAATCATGAGCCGTCTGATAAAACCTGGTACACTTCACTTGGCCATTAAAGGGGATTTTTTTTAGATACTCTGCATAAAAAAGGGCCTGGTAATACTTTCATTTTACCATTTTCCCAAGTAAAGGAACTCATTACGAAGAGGGTGGATCTGTGAAGTACTGGGTCACCTTAATTTAATCTGAAAATGTTCAATCCTGTAATCTGTAAGCAGAGAGATGAATCCAGGAGGTGATGATAAGTATAAAGCTTTCTAAAGAGAGCTGGAGCCATCCCAGGTTCTGAGGCTGAAGAACCAGTTTTCCTTCTCTTTATTAGCTTTATTGAATTCAAACTATGCTAATGTGTGAGCTGCTCCTGTTATCACTGGAAAAAAATGAAATCTAGATAAGTCATTTTTTCTTAAAATATGCATTTGTTATTGGATTGAGGAGGTAAAAGAGACATCTTAAAATAAGAAAACACAATTGCATTGTCTTATTTCAATTGCATATTATATGTATAACATGTTGGCTCTAAGAGTAATATACTCACATTCCATTGACAATATCTATCTCTTTTCCTACTCAAAATTAAGGGTAAATACACTTTAATTTTTTTTTATATTATTTTACTATTTCTAGATCATTTTCAACTATCTTTCCCTTCAAAGTTGTCTGTTTTGATATGGATCATCTGCTCTGCTGACTGGTTCTTGCATATATTGTAACTTTACTTTCCTTCCCCGTCGCTGTTTGTATTATGAGTATTTTACTGCAGAGTTGGTTAAACCTAATTATTTTTTCCCCCATTAATACACCTTTTATAACAGTTTTTTGTTCAGAAAATAACAAGGGCAAAAAAAGAACACCTCAAGGCAAAAGCTGAATGTTTTAAAGAGCTGGACGGCAATTCAAAGATAAATCAGGAATATCAATAGAGCAAAGTTATTAACCGGGCCTCGGACACACAGAACGCCACTGAGTGGAAGAGGATTTCCTTTTTCAAGGTTCAACATCTTCCTTTATCCCTTTTCAGTGAATAATAAGCATGAGTCCGCTGAGATTTAGAGCACTCCAGCTGTTAGAATCCAGTCCCTGACTTGTTGAGGACCCTGGATCCCACTAGTGCGGCACACAGGCCCAGAGGTGGTGAGACGAACAGCAGCTCCACAGAGAATGCAGGGGACAGAAACGGATAGCGATGGAAAAGACAAGGAAAGACGGCACAGAAGCTAGACCCCCACGCAGCTGCTCATGTTCTTCAGGGAACCCAGGCGAGAAGCGTTACTCAAGCGCTTAATTCCTCTAATATGTGCAGTCATGCGGTGTTCAAGGTGGGGAGGGGTGGGGGGTTGCGGCAGAGCGAGTCCTGAGATTCTCCATCCATGGGATACATGAGGGACCAGCTTTACAGGGCCTGGGCAACTGGCCGCTGGCGACATGGAACCGGGTAGTAGGCTATGCTGAGACAACCACTGAGACCAAAAGCGCTGATGCCCACCACTCTGATCCGCAACAGTATGTTAGAAAAGCTCTATGTATGCCAGCACAACCAGAAGCCAGAGACAGAAGGTGTGTGCCTGTAAATACATGAGATGATGGCGAGTTGGGGCTGAGCGAGGGGGACCCAGATGGACTGAATGAGGGGGAAAGGACATCTTGGTCCAAATGTAAATGATGGCAACCACCGAACGTCAGGATCTGGTACCGGTTGTCTAACTTGGACTCATTCTAATAACTCCTCAATCTTGTGTGACTTAAGGCCGCCATTGTGGAAAACGACTAGTGAAGAGCGAGGTGTGCGAGAACGCTGGGACCCTTTTTCCACCTGGATCCCCGCCCTTTTTGGCCCTCATGTCCCTTCGTTGTCACACAAACTTGCCCCCACTTCCTCACCACCTCGGCCGTATCTAGACCCACAGCTAATTCCTGATTGTCCCTCTTGCGTTGTGAATAACATGGCGCAGACCACACTTCAATATTGGGAATAAATCAAAAATATCTGCGATAAGCTCACTGCGACACACTGCTGCGAGAGTATAACAAGCCCTTTAGAGGGGGGAGAAAGCTATTGCCACTAGGGGGAGCAGCAGTATAGTAGAACATTGAGCTTAAACTTTTTAAAAACCATTTAAGTCATAAAAAAAAACTAATATTCATGGAGGAGGAGAGACTGACTGAATCTCTGCATCTCTGAGATGTCCCAGCTTACCTGATACTGCCTTGACTGAATGCTTCTGTAAAAAGTCGAGGGTTTGAGCCAAAGCTTTTTTGTTGCAGTGTGTAGAGAGCTCCTCGTTACATTCGAAGCACCTGGAAAAAGCAGGGAGGATAGAAATAACTAACACAGAAAGAATTCAATTAAACCTACAACCAAAATATACCACTAATTAAAAATTTATAGAATGTACTTTTACTAAGCTGAAGCTCCAAGGTGCCGTTAATCAACACCAAAACCATTGTGGATTGGAGGACAGTCATTTGGTTAAAGTGGGTTTGTAAATATGTTTAGTTGGATAAAAAAAAAAAATGTGACTGTTTTAAAAAATAAAGATTTGTTGTTCCTACTTTTTTTTAAATTGTCAGTGTTTCAGTTCTCTGGATTCACATTTTTTCATCATCAACCCACATAGCACTACCCTCTACCCCGGGGTTCTCACCAGGCCTTCCACGTGTTCAGGCTGATTGTGATGCAGTGCGACTCGGGATGGAAGGTCTGGTGATGCTTGACGGCGTGCTGGATTCCTGACTGGTTACAGCCCTGTAAGACACTTCCTTCAGTCTTCTTTATATATAAAAGATTATTTTATATTAAAGCGTATATTCGTATATTGTATAAAGTGTATGTTTTATATTAAAATATATATTAAAGTGACGTCAGACTTGAGCTGGGATCTAGTCACATTAAAACCACAAACTTCAATGTATTTAATTGGCTTTTTAATATTAAAGGTGCAAAAAAAAAAGCTGTTTAGAACTGTGAGAGAAAGGGAAATCTGTTGATGCTGTTCTAAAAAGAAGCCAGTCTTACTTGAAAACCACATTTTAGGCACACCAGCTCAGAGATGTCGTGGGATGTGGTCGACTCTTCGTCGATCATCGTCCTCTCCCTCAGACAATCGCAATTCAGACCAGCCACACGCTCGACAGGACCGACTTTTTCACCGAGCTCAGGTCCACAACTTTATTTACAATGAACTGGCATTTAAAAAGTCCTGGAACAAAAACAAACACTCTTCACATCAAACACTTTCTGTAGTCTTTTATTGTTGGATCATTTATTCAGGGCCTTTAGCTTTTGAAAAATCATCAGAATTACAGAGGAATCCGTGATTCAAATGGAGGCAGCGCTGAGTTTCTTACAGCTTGGCAACAGTAATGCTTAATAAATTGTTTTGCCAAATAACCTACTGAAACTATCCAAAAAAAACATTAAAAAAAAACATTTTTTAGAAAAGCAAAAAATAAAAAAAGAGTAACTTTTATAGCCCTGACCTTTCATCTGTTTCTCATTTTAAAGTTGTTTATTCCACGCTTTTAGAGTCAAGGTTTGGGTCAAAATCAATTCTGTTTTCAAAATAATTAAAAAGGAAAAAGAATAAACTTCAAAATCTACTGAAGTAGGCATGCAGAAAGTAGGTCTGAATGCAAAGTAAACTGGATATTCAGTTTATAGGTGGTTGCAATCTTTAATAGATGATGACATTAAGAAAACAAATGAAAGATTATAACAAGTCAAGGTTTATTTTTAATTATTCTGGCAATTTAAAAAAGCTCAGCTGCATAAAAAGAAAGCTAATAATGTTACAGATTGTGATCTGATTATTTTTTACCATCTGTTCAGAAAAATGCTAACATTTTCTATTAGTGGTGCAGCACTGCAGTTAAATTTGTTACCTAAACTCCAGAGGCTCCATTTTTTTTTCCTCTTCAATTCATACTGAACCATCATTATTTAGATCCTGGTGGCATCAGGAGTGACTCACCAACTTTAAATCTTCCACTATAATCCCAGCCTTTACTTACCACTGACTTCGTCTGATGACTCCTCATCTCGAGGTTTCCGAGGTTTATTTGTCCGCTTTGTCATGTCTGCGGCTTTCAGAGAAAAGGGATCCTTTAGCCGCATCTGGAGCTCTGAAAGTGAATTTGGAAGATATCGTGATTTGTTTTAATTGAAATAGCAAAAACTGTCTTAGCACATGTTTTTGGGGAGTTTGTCAAAGCAATATAATACGGATGTTTTCAGGGATCCTGCAGTAATGAGATCATCTGCTTGTTTCAGTGGCTTATAGAGAAACTTTCATTTATAGAAACTGGATTCAGTCATGATATGTTTGACGTCATTGGTCTCTCTTTCATCTATAAGAAGAAAATGTATAAAATGTTGCCTTAGTTCATAAACATTAGAGGATTCGGACTTTGAAAACTTTGCAGCATTTTCATTTCTTTTTTCCCCCCCGTCAGTCTGCTGCAGACTCTCTGCCTTGAAATCAGTCCTCTATTATCCCGCCCAGTTTGATAGAAAACCCTTCTGTCCTGCGGCATTAGGAACAGGTTGGAATGAGACTTTATGGTTAATTTGATGACTCAATTCAAAGGTGTTCTAAAAATCAAAGCAGGCCCTAACCATCAGTCTTCCTCGGCCTTGCTTGGTAGTTGTTAGAATCTGTCTGGGCTAATATACAGTGCATCATTTTGTTTTCTACCAATTTGTGACTGTTTATAATAGTCAAACAAATTTCCTTCTCATCTGTGTAAAGGAATTTTCTCTAGAAGCCTTGTGGTTCTGATACCAGTTATGTAATGTACGTCAGGTTTTCAAATTTATTTTTAAGCAAAAAACTCTTCTGCTGACTTTTTTCAAACAAGTCATGCTTATTTATTGTTTCCAACAATAAACTTGGGATGAATCTACTCAGACGCCTGCTTCTTGACAGCTGTTTTCAATGCTTTCTTCTGGATACCCTTTGTGGCCTTAGAAAACTGGACATTAGTTTGTCTCTTAGTTGTTGAAGTCTTTCCACTTTTATACTTTTGAGCCACCGAGGATTTAAACCAAAACAAACAAAACAAGCCTCAAAAGCTGGAGTATATGGGGGAAAAGAACTAATAAAACCCAATGAGAATACATGAAGGGTTCATACACAATTTTGATGTCAGGCTATATTCTGTATGTAATAGTCAGACCATCTTCATTTTTTAAAGGCATAAGAACAAAACTTGAAGATGAAATTAAAACAGTTATACTGAAATCAGCATAGCTTAAAATTTAGATATTAAACAAAAACATAGTCCATAAGATGGATGGATGGATGGCTGGCTGGCAAGATGAGTTTTAAATTGTCAAACAGATAGATGAACCCCTGAACAATAGACAGATATACCGATGTGTGGCAGACAGATGACAGAAAAAAAAAAATAATAGATTGATAAACTGATAAAAAGGTCATAATGAGGTGAATGAATTAACTGAAATGCATGAAAATGATGGGAATTCTCTGAAAACACAACTATTTTTAAAAAATCTGCTTTTCTTGCTATAAACACTGTTAATATCTATTTTATCTTTTTTAATTTATCAGTCATTTAAGACATGTACAAACCCAAGGATGAATGGAATAGCTGCATGTCAAATTGTAGTGATCAAGGTCATAGAAATCATTTATAAGGGCAAAAACCTTCAGTTTTTCTGACGATTTCAGGGCTGAATAACTTGTATGACTTTTATGCTGCCACTGAGATCCAATAGATATTTGTTGAAGTAATAAATCTAATATCCACTCATCATATTTAGCGCTGACATATTTATACATTTAGATCAAGTCTGAATGGTTGAACGGAATAAGTTATCGACACACGAGTAAAGCATGACAGGTGAAGAAAATGAGTGTATTATTAGTTTTCATGTTCTACTCAAGAACAAGGACAGGAGGCCTAGACACAGCTGACAGCTTAATAAGGTTTGTGTATAAAACCTTTGTGAGATTTACAGAAGAAATCCACACCTTCAAAAATATTGGCTTTAAGACAGATTAAGCTCACCTCTTTCAGCTCACTCCTTTGCTGTTAGCTGAAGCCCACAGTAATGTCTCAACTCCCCCAAGCTAGCTAACCAGCTAGCTAACCAGCTAGCTACATGAGCATGTCGTAACGAATGCGGCAACTAATACGTAACTTTAAGCCAACACAAACACCTCTCCTTTAAGACATGTCAAACGGCCACGTTAGCGACAACAAACCAGCCGTAAAATTCGAGAGGGTTTTCTTTTTCTAGGGTTCACTTCCAGCTAAAAACGTTGCCTATCTTTCTGTAGCTTTAGCAGCAGAAGTCAACATATGACGCACTACGGCAGGCCAGCGGGATCAAATGCTGCATTCAGGTCCAGTTCACAATGTCTCATTAAAATTATAATGACCTCCAATTTCCTGTGGAAAAGTTTTACATTATTTTTATGCGTAAACATTGAATGATTATTAAGAAATAAACATATGGTCACAAGTGTTATTCTTTACATTAGTCCCTCGTCTACGTCTCTGCGCATGCGTGTACGGATTCTTGTAGCTGCGCGTGAAAGTCATCCAACGTTGCGGTGCTGTGTGCTATCGGCGTGTTTGGCAGGAATTTCTCGGTCAGGCTGTTATGGCGCTTAGAAGATGCTGGAGGTTGGCAAGATTTCTCCCGAGACTCCCCGTCCCGCTAGCGTCATCATCCTATATCGGACGGGTAACTGTGTCCAGCTTTGGTAACACTTACAGCGGCTACAAAAGTGAGTTTTACTCAAGGGAATAATCGTATCGCGGTGAGGTCCATATATAAACCTTATATTGGTGTGTTTGTTTTGTTTTCAGAAAGTGAGTTTCAGCGCATGAGGTTCAGCTCTGAAGCCCGAAACACAGACGTAGATTACGAGCAGCTGAAGCGGCTCCTGGCTGAGGGGAAAACAGCGGTGGTAGATGTCCGAGAGCCCTGGGAGCTCAGGGAGTATGGATTCATCCCTGGGTCAGTGAACGTCCCATGTGAGTAAAAAAAAAAAAAAAAAGAGCTCGGGTTATCTTTGTTGCCTTGTTTTATTGTCTTTATATGATCTATATGGTTTAAAATTTGACAACGCGTGCCTCATCAAAGTGTTATTTTTATCTAACGGTGACTTCTTATCTCTCATGCTCGTGTTGCCTTCATGGCCCAGTGGGACAGGTGAGCTCTGCCCTCCAGCTTGCTCCTGAGGAGTTCAGAGAAAAATATGACGGGGAAATGCCGAGAGAAACGGATAATGTTGTCTTTGTGTGTCTGGCTGGGGTCAGAAGCAAGACTGCACTCAACACAGCCGCCTCGCTGGGATATAGAGAGTAAGAAGCCCTCAGATTATTTATTTAAAAGGCCATATTCCTACTCTTTGTTTTCATTTTAATTACAAAATTTAATATATTCAATTTATTTAAAATGTATGGTTTAAAATTTCTTTTAGAAAAACAAAAACAAAAAATACATAAAATGTTACTCTTTATTTATATTTTATCATCCCCTTTTCCTAATACCCCTAAATGAAATCTATGGCAACCAGTTGCTTTGAAATTTAATCTAGTAGAGACCATTGTGTTTTTTTTTTTTTTTGTGTGTGTGTTTGTTTTTCTCGGTCATAGCCACAGAGATCTACAGCTCAGGTCGTAGACTCACCCCCCCTTCCAGGAAAATCCTGGTTATACTTCATAAATTAAATGCATGAGGAACAAACATGACATTCCTACTGTGAAGCATGGTGGTGGCAACATCATCCACTTCCTGAGGGTTGGTATCCTGTTACTGTTGAATCCAACACACCTGAATCAAATGACTGAATTACCTCTTTAGTATACAATGCTGTTTCTCCAGATTCCTCTTGGTCATCGATATTAACTGGTTCAATGTGTGTTGGACCGAGGAAACATCTAAAAGTTTGCAGCAGCTATCGGCCCCCTTACGGCCAATTTATGCTTCTGACGCATAACCTCTACAACCGTCAAATCTGTCTCTCTGTGCAAGACCACGCCCCCCACGCAGAGGTTCTGCAACCGCCGTTGCGCACCTCAAATAAACCCTGGCTACACGTCAGACGGTCAAAAACCCATGCAGACCTCAAGTGAAAGTCGCGCAGACAAAAAGCAGCTGTGATTGGTCCTTGGTATGCCTTTCCGGCTGTCTGTGTGGTCGTCCTTCTCGATTCGGTGCTGGGGCGCGCCATTTTTAAAAACTGAGGAACAACTACATTGGACAGCTACGACAAAAGGTTAATCAGCCTTTTTGGCAACTCTATTAACAGAGGCTGTTCCTCTTCGTTTTCTGGTAGCTCTAGATCCATCTCTGTGACCGTGATATCTTGCAGGCGCGCCATTGTTATTTTGGAAAATAAACACTCCCGCCGGCACTGCCGAAGTTCTTGTGACCATCAGTTGAAGTTCTTGCGAGTTCTCGAATAGGCTCCCCCTTGCTCTTTGGCAGGAAACTGCTGTGCGTCCCTAGAAATTCCAGACTGATGGCGCAGAAGCATACCAGCAAAACTGGTTCGCGACCAGACCCAAGCGACATTTGATGTGTTCGTTCGTTCGCACCAAACACAAAGTAAGCCGCTGGAAGGTAGGACTTTTTTGTTATCTCTATGTAGAGGGCGGTTTTAAAGTGCTGCAAGAGAAGGTGGCGAATATAGCGAGGTGATTTTGGTGAGTTTGGCGAAATTAGATTGCTTCCGCTAGCAAGCACTGAGAAAGCTGCCTCCTCATCCCGTTTCTGATGCTCTCTTGTTGATGTTCCACGCTGCTCCTGTCTGAGCTTCAGAATGCCGTCTCTACTTTCCCTCTGTTGTCTGGGTGATTCATCCTCGAACGCGGGACAGCAGGCCCCCGAAATGGATCACAGCAGAAGTACCGCTGAAAACGACCTTCATTCAGACATAGGCCGTTTCTTAATTCACAAGAACGCGAGTACGGAAATAATAAAAAAAAAAACCTAAACTAAAATTTGAAAAACATAATTATCAAATAAAGTTTTTGAGATTAACTTTGCTGTAAATCACCGAAAATGTGCATAAAAGATATATTTCTATCAAGCTCTTCTAATGCAATGCTTCAGAATGGGGATTGAATCATTGATGGAAACATGCCCTGCATAAAATCAAGGAGGCTCAACTAAAGTAGTGAGCAACCATATTTCCATCCAACTGAAATTTAAATTTTAAGCAAACATTTAAATGTTTGAAAGAAAGGAAATGCAAATTTACAATGTTTCCATTTAGTTTGAATCCAGTTTCCTAAGCAACACAAGGCGTAATGCCGTCATAACATCCTCCACGTTACGTGGTCACACATCACTGTGATAAACAGGCAGGAGAGGCTGCAATCTAGCACTGACCACAGATCAGTAATGGAGGAAAGGAACAAAAAACTGATCTGGAGATGGAGCCAGCAACATGCTGACTCCCTAAACCTTACCTGTACACATTTTGCTACACACTGTGATATGTGAATAAACCCGGAGGTTTCAGATCTGTTTTTCAAAATTACGTTCATCATTCTGTCAGTAAAGAAGTAAAGGACTTTGCCATTAGAGGACATGAGACAAGTGAAACTCTACCTGTCTTACTTCCTTCTGTAGCTGCTGCTTCGACTTGGAGCTGGACTTCAAAGCTGTCTCAGAAGTGTGAGTGCTGTCAGGAATGAAAAGTTGTATCCAGACATGAGTCCAAGGAAACGCTAAACAAATCGGTTGTCTAGTTCTGCCACAATCCTCTCAGAAACCTTGGTTTTGTTTCTGGAAAGCCACTCCTTACGAAACCTCAGTCTGATGTCTTCCACATTAGATCTGGTTGGTAAAGTTCTCCTCGCTGTTTTTCAGGAACTTCCAAAAGTGCTCTATTCACAATTTAGATGACTTATAGAGGCAGCTGGGATCTCTGGATTAAATATTTGAAGTTATCAGTGGAAGTGAGGCTTTATAGAAATGCACTGCTGCTTTTTTATTCATATAAAAGTTTTGCAAACTACAAAATATTTTACTCCTTTTATTATGCTAGTTTGTTTCTTGTTCAGTCTAATATAATCCTAATAAAATGCAGATCCTATAGTGAAATACACCTTTGCAAATGAAGCAGCTGGGAGATCTTTTCACTTTTAGCACATTTTTTTTCTTGTATTTGAAAAAAAAAACATTGAAACGGATAAAACAATTTAGAACCCATGATTGGATATATAGCAAGTTTAACTTACCTTGGACTTTTTTTATTGCAAGTAATTTTTGCATATCTTAGGGGGGGTGTACACATATAGGAGAGTTAATCTTAAAAACTTTAATCTCTATCTGCATCTGGAGCTCAAACATGACCAATACCTCACAGATACAAAAGTATAATATGATATAATAATATTTCAAACAGCCAGTTTTTCATACAAAAAAACAAAACAAAAATGTTCTAAGTCAATGTCGATGAAGGGACATTAACCGTTTTAGATTAACTGAATGAAAACCCACCGATTTTAACCACTGAAAGAGCTCTGTTAAGATGACCCAAATCGTACCGTTTCATTTAATTCCCCCTGATTGCTTTGTGTTTGTTTTTATGTGTCAAGGTTTTATTTATTTTCTCCAAGCTGTAGATTCCAAAGAGGGAAACCACAGGGCTCAATACTCATATCTGCTGCCAAGCATTTATCATCTAGTCCAATTCTACTTGAAGCCACTTGCAGCTTTTTGCACATTTTTACCAAGAATATACAGCCATCTGCCTCTCATAACAATGGTGAAGAAATTGCTTTTGTTAAAGCAACACTGTGCAACTTTTAGCCACAAGGGGCGCTAGACCTGTAACTACTAAGTTTAGCTGCACTGAAAGCAATGTCACTACTCGATCCATTCTGCACACGCGCGAACAGATATATATCTGGGTTTCCATACATAATTTAATCACTTATTTCTATCCTTAACTCACTAAAGAATGCTAAAACAGATCTTAAAATAAAAAGCTTTCTGACTTTTCTGATAAACTTTTGATGCTATTTACATTTTCTTCGTTAAACTGCTTCTCTGACGTCATCATCGGACATGCTCAGCAGTCCAGCAATGTGATAAAACGATTTTTCTTTTGAGTTTTTACGGCACTAGTAGCTTGTGAGACATGCGGGAAAGGAACACAGGCCGGATTCAAACCAGGGTCACCCATGTTGAGGTCTAAGGCCTCCATACATGGGTCGTGTGCTCTAACCACTGCGCCACCAGAGCACACCCATATGAGTGAACATTTTAGTTGTTTCTTTCTTTAGATTTCGTACTATATACCATAATGTTAACACAAAGGAAAACATAAAACAAACCAAAAAAGACAGATTCATGTTTAAATCCAAAGTCGTAAAAGTTATGCTGCGTTCACACCGGACGCAGCTGGCGCGACAGAAGCAGCGAGTTTACATGCAAAGTCAATGGTTGACGTGCGTCAAGGCACAGCAAAAGGTCCCGCGGCGCGTTTTGAGCAGCAGGCGCAGCGCGTCTGAGCAGCTGAAGCAGCGCGTCGGGGGCGTTAAAGCATCTGATGCGCGTGACGCGCCGCAAACACGCTGCTGCTCGAGATGGAAAAATTGAATTTTTGCTGCTCGACGCGTGGCGTCAATCAATCAGAGAAGCTGATCTGGGAGCTGGCAGGGAGAGAGACACAGCGCTGATGATCAGAGCGCTATGATCACTCCTCTTAAACAGTTTATTGACGCCTAAATTAACTTAAAATGCAGAAATCTGCCGGCAGAATATGTTCGCTTTTATTATCCTGCTGCCTGCAGTTTGGATTATTTAGATGAAAAACACCTACCAGCCGCCGCGGTGAACCACGAGGAGGCGACCTGGCCAGAGGCTGCTGATGAAGGGATTCCTACTGTCGGCGCACCGCTGGTATGTGGGGGTCTGAGCGGCTCCGACAGAAATAATATTGGAAGGCAGGAGAATAATCTCAATGAACTGACTGCACTGATTACGTTTTCAGGTGTATTTTCTCACTTAAAAACATATTAAAACTACTTTATTCCCACTGATCACAACAAATATAGCTGCAAGGCAGAGAAAGGATAGTGAAGCTCCGCCCAACGCGCGTCAGACACACTTTTGCACCGCGCAGCCAGAGCTGCTTCAGCCGCGCGTCAGAACTAACTGGTACAAGCAGCAGAAATGAAGCAGCAGACGCGATTTTGCTGCGTCCGGTGTGAACGTAGCATTAGCATCCAGAAGTAGCGTAGGATCCCATTCCCAGGGCAGATCGGCCAGAGACGAGTGATAAAACAGAATTTTTAAGGCATTTATTTTCTAAGAAAATACATTATTAACCTTTAGCGCATATTTTAGTACGTTTACTATCTTTGGGGAGGGAAAAACATAATTTAGGTCTTTTTAGCAAAATAAAAAGGGCGAACTAGATGTATATCTGGATGCACAAATGAGCTGATGGCGCATTCGCAGAACGGATTGTGCTTCCGGGACGTATTGGGTGGAGACAAGGAACTACTACTGTATTTTTGGCTAACACTCCTTTTAGCGTCGTTAGCTCTCATGTTTAAGGGGAGCGCAGCATGGAGGTCAGAACAAAAAAAGTTAAAATAGTTTGGAGATTTTAATTTGTAGTTCTTTTTATTCAGTTTTGACTTCTGAGTAACTTTTCTGTTTTAGTTTTCATTTGATTTTAGTATTCGTTTGCTAGTTTATGCTGGTGAAGATTCTCATTCATCAAGGTCATAGTCTTTCCAAAAAAAGTAAAAAAAAAAATAAATCCACTGGACCTTGTTTCCGAGTTTAAAGACGTTTCGCTTCCAATCCAGGAAGCTTTTTCTATTGAAAAGCAATTCAAAAGATTGAAAGAGCTTCCTGGATGGGAAGCAAAATGTCTTCAAACTTGGAAACAAAGTCCATTGGATTTATTTTTTTTTACTTTTTTGGTTTGCTAGTTTAGTTTTTATTTTCTGAAAATGCTTAGTTTCAGTTAAGTTTTTATTAGTTTCAGTTATATTTCTAGTTTTTTATGCAATACCACTGACAAGACAAAAAATTAAAAATAAAAGAATAAATAAAAGAGATAAAATCCCAAATATGGACAGACCACTGCACCACTGCCATCTGAGGGTGTAATGCCGTAAAGCGTAAAAAAACTAGACCTCATTTTATGTTAAAAACACAAATTAAAACTAAGCTCCTCCTTAAAATTCAGCTAGTTTTATTGGTTTTGTAAACTCTTATTACAGTTTTAGTTAGTTTTTTTTATGTATTTCCGTTTTAGTTAACCTTAGTAACCTTGATTCGGAATACAGTAAAGTGTCATATTTGTTTACAGGACTCATTCAGCAAAGAGTCCTATTAAGTTTAAATTCTTCGAAAAATGCAAATGTGTAATAAATACTGCTATGCGCAGTTTAAGTTAAACAGCAGGCATGTGAACTACACTCCCTGCATACACTATATTGCCAAAAGTATTTGCTCACCTGCCTTGACTCACATATGAGCTTAAGTGACATCCCGTTCCTAATCCATAGGGTTCAATATGACGTCGGTCCACCCTTTGCAGCTAGAACAGCTTCAACTCTTCTGGGAAGGCTGTCCACAAGGTTTAGGAGTGTGTTTATGGGAATTTTTGACCATTCTTCCAGAAGCGCATTTGTGAGGTCGCACACTGATGTTGGACGAGAAGGCCTGGCTCTCAGTCTCCGCTCTAATTCATCCCAAAGGTGTTCTATCGGGTTGAGGTCAGGACTCTGTGCAGGCCAGTCAAGTTCATCCACACCAGACTCTGTCATCCATGTCTTTATGGACCTTGCTTTGTGCACTGGTGCACAGTCATGTTGGAAGAGGAAGGGGCCAGCTCCAAACTGTTCCCACAAAGTTGGGAGCATGGAATTGTCCAAAATGTCTTGGTATGCTGAAGCATTCAGAGTTCCTTTCACTGGAACTAAGGGGCCAAGCCCAGCTCCTGAAAAACAACCCCACACCATAATCCCCCCTCCACCAAACTTTACACTTGGCACAATGCAGTCAGACAAGTACCGTTCTCCTGGCAACCGCCAAACCCAGACCCGTCCATCAGATTGCCAGATGGAGAAGTGCGATTCGTCACTCCAGAGAACGCGTCTCCACTGCTCTAGAGTCCAGTGGCGGCGTGCTTTACACCACCGCATCCGACGCTTTGCATTGCACTTGGTGATGTATGGCTTGGATGCAGCTGCTCGACCATGGAAACCCATTCCATGAAGCTCTCTGCGCACTGTTCTTGAGCTAATCTGAAGGCCACATGAAGTTTGGAGGTCTGTAGTGATTGACTCTGCAGAAAGTTGGCGACCTCTTCGCACTATGCGCGTCAGCATCCGCTGACCCCGCTCCGTCAGTTTACGTGGCCTACCACTTCGTGGCTGAGTTGCTGTCGTTCCCAA
This sequence comes from Cyprinodon brontotheroides, assembly GCA_018398635.1. NCBI lineage: Eukaryota > Metazoa > Chordata > Actinopteri > Cyprinodontiformes > Cyprinodontidae > Cyprinodon > Cyprinodon brontotheroides. The sequence goes on from JAGKQL010000063.1 coordinate 7,565,410, forward strand.
ACACTTCCATTTTCTTATAATACAGCTGACAGTTGACTGTGGAATATTTAGGAGCGAGGAAATTTCACGACTGGATTTGTTGCACAGGTGGCATCCTATCACAGTTCCACGCTGGAATTCACTGAGCTCCTGAGAGCGACCCATTCTTTCACAAATGTTTGTAAAAACAGTCTGCATGCCTAGGTGCTTGAATTTATACACCTGTGGCCATGGAAGTGATTGGAACACCTGATTCCAATAATTTGGATGGGTGAGCAAATACTTTTGGCAATATAGTGTATATGGAATATTTTATGCATATAGATTTTATACCAGGATGCCTCCAATATGCCCGAAGCATCAGTTCAAGCTTCTCTGCATTGTCCTGCTTTTATGCCCATAGATTCACTCTTACTCCCATGTGAACCTGTTTCTGTGCCCTCATGCCTTTTTTTTTTGTACTTTAAGGGGTAGAACTTACGAAGGAGTATTAGGACCAGGCTAGAGATTTTTTTTCTTCTATTTCTTCTATAAAGTTGAAACATTACGAGAATAAAGTCATAAAATTATGACAATAAAGATGTAAAATTAGGAGAATAAAGTCATAAAATTAGGAGAATAAAGTCATAAAATTAGGATAATAAAGTCGTACCATTATGAGAACAAATCATAAAATTACGAGAATAAAGTAAAAAAAAATTAGGAGAATAAAGTAATAAAATTAGGAGAATAAAGACATAAAATTAGGAGAATAAAGTCGTACCATTATGAGAACAAATTATAAAATTACGTGAATAAAGTAAAAAAAAATTAGGAGAATAAAGTAATAAAATTAGGAGAATAAGGTCATAAAATAAGGAGGATAAAGTCGTACGATTATGAGAACAAAGTCATAAAATTACGAGAATAAAGTAAAAAAAATTACGAGAATAAAGTCGTAAAATTATGAGAATAAAGTCTTAAAATTAGGAGAATAAAGTCGTAAAATTAGGAGAATAAAGTCGTAAAATTAGGAGAATAAAGTCGTAAAATCACAAGAATGAAGTCATAACATTTTGAGAATAAAGTAATAAAATTGCGAGAATAAAGTAATAAAATTGCGAGAATAAAGTTATAAAATTGCGAGAATAAAGTTATAAAATTGCGAGAATAAAGTTATAAAATTGCGAGAATAAAGTTGTAATATTGAGAGAACAAAGTCCTAAAATTGACAACTCTTTCTTCTTTCTTCCTTAAAATGAGGAATGTCATCATGTGAAGTTAAACTTTGGCTCTGGTTTAACTAATAAGGAAATCTTTTAGCACCAGCATCAAATTTGGCATCATGTCAAAGTTTCTGTTTGGTGGCGCTGGTCGGCCATCATATGCTGGTCGGGGCTCGAAGCTTTCTTTCTGAAACAGATTGTTGTATGATGACTTTATTCTCGTAATGTTACGACATTATTCTCAAAAAAGAAAAATCTGTAGCCTGGCCCTAATACTCTGTCTTAAGAACCAGACTAAAAAAGTGAACTGCCTGTAATCGGTTACGTTTAAGAAATCCTGCTCTTGAGACAGTAGTGTTTTCTTTCCAGTAACTTTAGCAAAGCATCTTCAGGCTAGTTGCTTCTTATGAAGCGCTATAAATAAATCAATTTAACAGTCATCAATGTGTAGCCACATGCTCTGAAATTGATGTTAAGTTCATAAGAGTCAAGCTAATGTTAGCTTCACAGTTTACTGTGATGCGACCTGTCCAGGGTGGACCCCGCCTCTCGCCCATTGACTGCTGGAGATAGGCACCAGCACCCCTCGCGACCCCACTTGGGACAAGTGTGCTAGAAAATGGATGGATGAAATGGAACTAACTCTCATTTTTAGCTCAACATATATTTGTAGTCAGTTTGCAGCTACTGTTTAGATTTTTTTCCTTTTGTGTCCAGAATTGTGTTAATAAATGATCAGCTGATGACAGAGAAGGCTGTTAGATATGAAGAATGACTTCTGCTCTTTAATATTAGCCAGAAGAAGATGCGTTGCAAATGTTATTAGCTGCTACCAGTATTGTTTGAAGAGGTGGGATTTTCTGAAAAGCAGCCAATCACAGGCAGTTTACTTTCTCAGGTTTCTTCCACCATCAGTGTGATCAAAGTTGACATGAGGCACAGAAATAGTAGGAAAGAACCTACAGATGAATGAAAAGCAAGCCATGGATGCAGAGGAGGAGTATGGACTCATGGCTGTGACACATTTCAGGCCTGAAGGTTGTGAATCTGCGCACATAAAACATGCATGTAGTTTACTTTAGTTTGTTTAAATAAAACTACTCATAGTATTTATGACACCTTTTGACACGCTTTTAACAGAGTTCTGACTTCATGTCTGACCCTCAGGTTACATAGGCGAGTTATCGATGCTCACAAAGTGCTGGATGTTAATCTGAAAAATCATCAAAGTTGATACTTTGGGCAAATGTTCCAGTGTTGCTTTAATGTTGTATTAGTTTGCACAGAAGAATGTTTAAGTGCTTTTATTAGTAACTAATAAATCACTCCATGAATGTACCCATTTCTGCTGTGTACATGTTAAGCAGCTTCCATATTCAGTCTTGAAAAGTTTTGATATTTCTTTAACCTTTTTTCCAGGTCTGGATATAAATGGAAAAACAGTAAACTGAATGTAAAACTAATTTGATTTGTCAAATTGTTTTATTGTTGTTTTTTCTTGTCCTCTGTTTTGTAAGGGCCAGAAATGTAATGATTCATAAAGACTTTCATTTTCACTTTTTACCCATCAGTGTTAATCGATTTACTAACTGAAAGCATTTTCAAAATAAAAATAGGGAGCTATTCAGCATGATTTTGACATTTTTAGATTCTCGGGTTGATTTGGAACTGAGGTCTTTAAACTGGATCTGTTTGAAATGCCAAACAACACAAAGACGCAAAATTCACAAACTCACCTTTACAGAATCTACAGTTATTGAGAGAAACCTCCCTGTTTTCTGGGAAATATGCAAATAAGCAACACTCCATGGAAACTGTTATTCCAGTTATTTAAGGTGATGATTTGTTGCCAAATGTCCAGAAATGTCATAAAATCTATAAATGTAATAAGAAACTCTTCTGTAAATATCAAAATAATAAAACTCCTCTATCTACAACCGAATCTGGAGACTATTTGTTTTTTCCATGAACTGCTGGGGGACGTTTTTGGACATGTCCACTGGAGCTGACCTGAGAGGACATTCAGTGTCCAGTGTCTGATATAAATAGACGCAGTGAGGCTCTGAGGTGACAGCCACAGTAACCATGATGATCTACCGTGTTGAAGGCTCATATCTAATAGCTGCTGTGTCTGCCGATGAATTTGCCACTGACCCTACAGGAATGGTTAACAGGTTCCTCCATCATCCACCATAATAAAGGTTTTAAACTAAACCTCGACAGCTAAAGTATCGATTTAAACCACAGGATGCTGATCTGCTGGTATTTTCAGTGTTTAAATCTTGAAGGTAACAAGTGATGACCTGTAATCTGGCTTCTGTTGATCCAAAAGCTTAGAGGCAGCTTGTTGATTCTGACTCATTGTCAGTGAAATGAAAATGAACTCAGAATGACTTCCCAGATGTATGAGCAAATAATCTGCCTTTGCTGCATTTGATACTCAAACCTAACAGGTGAGCAGAATGAGGTCTGGGACTATTAAGATGCTTTCATGCACGTGAAAAACAAAGTTTCTTATGTCATAGAAAACATCTTATTTCTAGTGAATATAATCTTTAATAGTTGGATATTGATTTAACTTTGTAATAATTTAATATAGAGTTAAGCCTAAAATTATTTTGACCCCACGAAACTTTGATTTCAGGCCTATTTAATATAAATTGATGTAAACCAAAGTAAAGTGTCCTTAATTTCAGCAGCTAAATGAGCAGCTCAATTAAAATGTTCACCTTTAAAATAATTTCATATTATGCACTTGAAATAAAAATAACAGAGTTGTTTTTTCCTCTTACTTAAACATAATCATCTAATTACGTTAGGAAATAGTCTTATTTGTCTGCTTAAATCAAGGGAAAATACAATAAATTTCTACTTATGTTACATCGTTCGCAGTGCAGGTTAAAAATATATATTATAATACATTATGTACAAAATGACAGTCTATGGACGAAAGGCAGCACGAACCTAAGAGGCATCGATTAACCTAAAAAACAGGTTTATGGACTGTAGCAGGAAGTCAGAGTCCCCAGAGAGAGACCCATGAATCCACAGGGAGAGCAATTAATAATAATAATACATTTTATTTCAAAGGCTGCTTTCTGGACATTCAAGGTCACCGTACAAAAGATAAAAACAAAATGGCAGAAACAAAGTGAAAACACAAATTAAAACCACTCAAATATACAAAGGCTGGGACAGGGAAATGAATATTAAAGAGAATAGGCAATTTTAGACAGATGAGGTTTGAGTTTTGAGTTGAAATGGAGAAGTGAGTCCATGTTTTTACGTAAGGCTGGTAGAGAGTACAAGAGGCTGGGGGCACAGTGAATGAATGCTCTGCTCCCCATGGTGGTGAGACGGGCACGAGGGCCAGACGGGTATAAAGCCGATGAGGATGTGAACTAAATCTAAACTCCATGCAGAGACCCGAGGCCAGAACCCAGAACCATCTCAATGCAAGGCAGCAGTGCTACATATTGTGCCACTGTGCAGCTATCATAAGTGTATTAAATCAAATTATTGTAATCATCAATAGAAGTTTATTTTAACAGCTAGAAACAATAAGCTGTTTCTTTTCTAATTTCACTTCATGCCTTTACAGTTTTTATGTTTCTCATGAAAAATATTCATCAGAAAGATGATTCAACTTACGTCATTCATTTTCTGCATCTCTATCTCCTAATCCACATTATACCGCGTGGTTTCAATATTGGAAACATTTGTGAGCATAATTCTTTTCCTTTGGGTTCACCGCATATCAATGATTTGCTTCTGAATAAATTACGTAAATCATGGTATGGAGACCCGCTCCAAATCTTACATCAAACATATCATTTCTAAGTTGGAAACGCTGTTAAAATATTGTGCATTCACACATCTACACTGGTAAAAATCGAAAGTAATTTTTTTCTTAAAATAGAGCAAAGTAAGATAGACACACTGGAAAAAAATCAAAATCTAGATAAGTCTGTTTTTTTCTTAAAATAAGTACATATGTTCTTGGATTTAGGAGGAAAAAGAGATATTTTGCCAATGGAACAAAACAATTTACATTGCAAAAATAGGAAAACAGAAAATTTGCATTGTCTTATTTCGAAGTGCATATTATCTAATTATCTTATTTTAAAGAGTAAAAATACTCATTCCATTGGCAAACTATCTCATTTACACCTACCACTCAAACTAAGGAGGTAGAATACACATAATTTAAGACATTTTTAGTTTTCAAAGAAAGGCGATCGCCAGAAACTTCTTCAACTCTAGAAGCTTGACACTGGTAAATAAACTTAAAGGGTACAATAAACTTAATTGCCAGAAATCTTTGCTTATTTCTAGATCGATTTTTCCAATGCATTTTGCCAGAAGAACAAGACAAGTCTTGCACCTAAAATAAGAGAAAAACAATTGCTTTGTCTTATTTTCAGTGGATATTATCTTATAATCTTATTTTAAAGTAAAAATGATTAAAAAAATAAGTAAAAATACCCATTCCATTGGCAAACTATCTCATTTAACTACTCAAACTAAGGGTAAATACACTTAATTTAAGATATTTTTCGTTTTTCCAGAAAGACGATCGCAAAACTTCTTCAACTCTAGATGCTTGACACTGAAAGAGAAAAACACAACAAAATTAATAAAATATTCCCCGTTCACAACTTTATGACAGAAACGAGCCAAAGGATAGCCCAGGAATGAATCCCATGCAGGGCTATAATCCATCAAACAACTTTTCCTGGAAGCAGAATCTTTAAGTACATATAAATCAACCACCAGCTCTATAATCCAAATGGGTTTTTCAGTTCGGAACGCCGTGCTGATCCCTCAGGCGAGGAAAAAAAATCTAAACCCAACATGAGGATTAAAGTTTCTGTGACTCAGTTTTATTTTGTCTATGAAAGCTCTAATATTTTAGAATTGTGATGCTTTTACACATGGCGCACAGATTTGATCAGCTCCCAAATATCCCAGGCTGCTGCGAGATGTGACATCAATGGGAAGGAATGGCTGCTCACTTTGCAGATATATGAAGATGAATTCAAACTTTATTTTCTTTCCTTACAAAAACAAGAGGTTGTGGACAGTCTAAAATTGAATATGCACTGGCCTCCCCATTGTAGAATGCCTTCCAGAGCACATATCTTCAAATTCTGTCCAGACTGGCCTGTGCCTTTTGCTGGGAGACAGAAGGAAGGATTTTGATGCTGTCGGAGCTATAACCTTATGTCCCACAAAAAGATGGAAAGCCACAAATCATAGATTTTATTTTTGCAGAAGTCACATGTCGGTTCATAATTCAGGAGTATTGTCAAAAACCAAGTCAAAGACTTTTAAATGAAAGTTATGTGAATCTGTATTGCCCTGTGATGCACTGAAAACCTGTCCTAGTCCTACATGGTGAGAAGTGTCCTTGATTAGAATTTTTAGTCAGAGACATGTGTTTCTTTACCCTCTGGTGCTATACTGCAAAACATGCAATCTAAAAAAGTCATTTTCTATTAAAATAAGTGAATTTTGTCTTGAATTGTCGGACATAACTGAGACGTTTTGTGAATGGAACAAGATAATTAGCATTTAAAATAGGAAAAAAACAATTGCATTGTCTTATTTCAAGTGCATATTATCTAATTATCTTATTTTAAGAATAAAAAGACTAATTCCATTGGCAAATCATCTTAATTAACTATTAAAATTAAGGGTAAATACACTTAATCTAAGAAAATGTTACTTATTTCTAGATGATTTTTGCAGTGTACAGCATGTTTTACACACATGAACCAAATCATCGGTGCTCCTTGTTTAACGAAAGAAAAACCTGCAATGGTCATAGAAATAAATTGAATTGAAACATTGCCATGCGTCAACAGAATGATATTGAAACTAAACTTTTTAGGGAAGACAATGCTTCTTGTTAGAGAGTTCTCATAAAAATACAGCTTGTTTCTCGTAATTTTAGGACTTTTTCTCTTAAAGAGAAGACAGAAATGATGACACCTTCACTTCAAGGTTTGTTGTAAAGCTTCCTTTAGAGTCGTGTCCCTGCTATCAAACCATTCCTGTCAGTTTGACTCTTTCCTCTCAAGAAGGTATTTTTGTCCATTCCTCATGAGCAAACCTGATCCAGTCTCGGCTTTGAAGTTTCTTTTCCAGACATTATGCTTCATGTTTCATATCCGTCCAAAGATGCTCATTAGGATCTAGATCATGGCTCACAAAAGGCCACTTTAGAATAATCCAGTGTTTCCCTCTCAGCCATTCTTTGCTGTTTTTATCTGTGATTTTGGGGTTTTTTGACACTGGGCAGCACATTTTCTCTAGAATCCCTTGATAGTCTTCAGATTTCATTTCACCCTGCAGAGATTCAGACACCATGGGAGTAGGTTTGCATAGGGACCATAGGGACATGTCCCTAACAAAAGTTTGGATGGACCTACTTGTCTCTAACAATAATTTGATGTACAACATGTTTATAATTTACAATACAGCGTTGTTACATAAGAAGCTATTTAAACAGTCAGACAGTAAACAATATAGGATGATGAAAAAAGGTTGTATTACATTTAATCCTTTACTATTAAAAACGCACTTGTATAATAGAAACATTATATGATTGTAGGAAACCAAGATATCATGATGCAGGGCAGCCTCATGGTGAAGCAGCTGGCCTTCAGTGCTAGATTAGGTTAGGAATGTTACCTTAAAATTAGGGCTGCAACTAATGATTATTTCGCAAATTGATTAATCTGTTGATTATTTTTTCGATGAATCGATTAATAATGAGATAGCCAAAGGTTCCTTAAAGAAGATTTTTTACAAAATGAAACCATGAAACCAGATAACAGAAACTTTTCCTCTTGAGGAGTTCTGGATGGAGAATATTAAAAGACAAAAACTTTTTTTAAATCTCAAATGCAAAATGTTTGCATATTTTTTACAATCTTGTAATAATTCCTGCTCTAAGTGGGTCGCGCTGTTGGCTAAAGGCACATTTTAGTGGCCCAATACTCCAGGTAATGATTAATCAATTACTAAATTAGTTAATTAGCCCTAGATAAAATACATGAAATGGGCTACAGAAAGTAACTACAGCCCAGATGTACAACTTGTATAGTGAAGTAGTTTTGAATGATCAGTGTCAGTTCCTCTTTTAGTTCCAGTGCAAATATGAATACAATACATTTATTTACCTTCCCTTGAATGTATTATTTTGCATGATATAGAGAGAGCATACTAGGAAAAAAATAAGAATGGGGTTTACTTCTGTTTACCTCTGCACAATTCTATATCTTCAAAAGAAAACACAGGATAATTCCACATATAACAGACATATTTAGACCATATTTGGTGAAATAGACACTGTCTTAGTCACTGGTGAGTTTAAATGCTTACCTTTTCAAAGTGGAAAAAAGTCCTAATTCCACATTCATCAGAGCCAGTGATGCTTTAAACATTGATAAACAGAATCTAGTTGGTGTAGTGCTTATAAGATTTGTATTAATGTAGCAAGAAATGCTGCTGTTCGATTTAAACAAAATGTGCCCTGATGCTTACATTAAGCATAGAAAAAGAGCATGCATATTTTTGCAAAGGACCAATGATATCAGATCAATGAAACTGAAAAGAAATAGTTTCCCCACCAAAATTGAAATCAAACCTACGCCCTTCACTGGAAAAATGACCTAGAAATAAGCAAAAAATGTCTTAAATTAAGTATATTTACCCTTAATTTGAGTAGGTAAATAAGATAGTTTGCCAATGGAATGAGTATTTCTACTCTTAAAATAAGATAATTAGATAAGATGCACTTAAAAAAAACAATGCAAATGCGTTTTCTAATTTTAAATGTAAATTGTCTCATTCCATTGGCAAAATGTCACTTTTACCTTGTCAATCCAAGAACAAATGTACATATTTTAAGGAAAAAAATTACTTATCTAGATTTAGATTTTTTCCAATGTTGTCAGACAGCCTGTGTCAGATGAATCAAAGCAGCCCCAGAGCATAACAGAGCCTCCGCCATGTTTCACAGTAGGGACTTTTTTTATATGCTTCATCTTCCTACTGTAAACATATAGTTGATGAGCCTTGGGAAAAAAAAATAATTTTTTGTCTCATCTGTCCATATTAGATTCTCACAGAAGCCTTCTCAAAATGAAATTTGGCAAATTCCAGTCGTGCAGTTTTATGATTTCCCTCTTGGTCGTCTCCCATGAAATGATATGGTACAAATGATATGACACCGATTTCCCTTGAGTTTCCCTTGGCTTATTTGTACGGAAGAGGATTAGGGCCACTGGAAAAAAAAAGGTAAACTGATTTTTAAATTTGATCTCAGTTTAATATGGGAAAAATAAGAACTTTTTTCTCAGAGTTCTGACTTCTTTCCCAGAATGTTTAGAGTTTGACTGGACCAATCTAAAATGAGTATGTCTGCTGTTTAACCCATTCTTTTTTGGCTCCTGCTACGCTGCAGATGTCTGCAAATGCAAGTCTGTCTCAGATTTAGCCAGAAGGTCTTTTTAATCTTCTTTTGAGATTAATTATATGCAAGATTATCAAACTTCTTATGAGAGGAGTCTACTAAAAAATAAGTGTGATAATCTGACAGAAAAGAAGTCTTTTCGGCTAAATCTAAGATTATAACATTTGGAAAACTTTGTTTTCCTGCTGAAGTTGAGCCTCCTAGCTTCTAGTTGACCAGTTCCTGTTGGAAAGAAAAGTTCCTTCAGTATGATGCACTTGCAGCCATGAATGAGTAAGGGTGATATCTCCAGGGTTTTCTCCACAGTCTTTTATAGAAGCTTAAACATTACTTATGGCTCTCATGTCTTTCTTTCAACAACAGCATTTCAATTCAACTTCATTAAAAAATAATCATCCCAAAGGGAAATTAAATGATATCCTAATAAGTGTTGCGCCGATGCCATTTTTTGTGCATACCACGATATTAGTGCTGGATCGGGGCCTCGCCTGATACTGGTATCAGTATCGGTGAAACACTAATCCCAATAAGAATATTAATAATATTCTCTTGCTACCATTCCCTAAAGGAGCTGCAGCACTGATAGTTACCCTGCTGATGCTGACACCAAATACTGCAGTTCGTCAGTGGTCGCTGCTGACCTTGCGGGGGCCTCTCTGGTTAACGCTCTCCTAGACTGCACTGAAAAAGCTGATACTAAAAATAAGCCGAAACGTCCTAAAACCAATTTATATCTCCTTAATTTGAGCAGGCAGGTAAGACCACCTGGCAATGGAATTAATATTATTTCCTTTAAAATGTGATCATTATATATTATGCCCTTGAAAGTAGATAATGGATTTTTTTTTTCTTCGTATTTCAACATATTGAGATTTAAAAGGGGTTTATTGTAGACCAAAACTAAACTAATACCAATTATCATTATGATAATAACATAAATCATCTTGTTCCAATGGGAATGACTCACTTGCCTCCTAAATTTCAAGGTAAAATACATTCATTTTAAATAACGACTTATTTATGTTTTATTTTTCAGCGTGCTCTGTTTGTACAGGTTAAAGGTCGCCCCTTAATGGGTTTTAGTTGTACTGTTGATTGAATAAACATCTGCAAAATGGTCAAAGCTTGTATATTATTTTTAAATCTAAAATCCGGCTTTAAATTACTCCACATATACATTTCTGACCTGCTGAGAATAAATCATACACAAACAGACTTTATCTATTATATACATTTAAAGCAACTGGAAATACTGAATTTTATTAGATGTATTAGAATATAGAGGTAGAAAATGTGTTAATGTCGCATAGTTAAGTTCTTTGTTCAATATTTGGTTTTCATTTTAAACTAAGATATTGTTTTGTTTTGATCACATAGAATCCTGGAGAAATTAAACACCTGTAGCCATAAAATCTAATAAAAAATATTAGATAAAAAAAGCACTATTTACTATAGGTTTTGAAACCTTTTGACTTTTAACACACATTAACTCTTTTATCATAAAAATGATTGCATTTCACCCTCTATCATGTTGATAAGAAATGGCCTGACCACATTCATGTTTCCCCTTATTACTGTGCCATGTCAGCCGGAAACTCCCCACTATAATCACCCTTTCCTTTCATTTACTCCATTTCCCCCCTTCCTAAGCAGCTAATTCCTTCTTTTTTCCCCGAATACTCCAGTTTTAATATGTTTCAAACAGACCAGACTAATAAGTCCTGATTTACGTCAAGTCTTGACCTGGCTCCTCCACAGCCTTATCAGGTCACCCTCTAGCTTCTGCTCAGCATTCAATTAGGTCCCTCGTCCCATCAGAGCACATCACATCAGAGCTGCACCTACTGCCTGACTGCCTCCCGCCTCACTGGATCCAGGCCTGTCCTCCTGCTCTCAGTGGCACATAACAGCCAGCAGATTACTGAAGTTTCTAATAAAACCAGCCTAATCATGCTGGGTATTCTGAGGAAACGTTTGACATTGCGAACTGTTTTCCCAGCCCAGATCTGCTCCTCACAGGCTGCTGACAGATATCTAAGCTGAGGTTCGACATTCCACATCTGTTAGCTCGTCTGCTGGGCGGTTCTGCTCCATGTAGAAGCATTACTGGCAATGAAGGGGTATAAAACCAGATTCGGGGCGGACAGGCGAGGAGAACAATAGGAGCGGAGAAGTGGAAGGGCTGCACATAAACTCCTGATATAGGGTAATTTAATCAGATTGCCACAATGAGTCGCAGCCCAGAGAGAATTTCATCCTACCGCCGTCACTTTGAGGACAGCAGCAGCTCGACCTACCAGGTCAGGGTGTCCAGCCCGTCCCCTACCAGGAGAGAGGTCCGTCATGGCTCCGTCGGCTACTCTGCAAGAGCCAAGACCAGCAGCATGTGTGTGGACTCTGTGGGGCGAAGGACTGTGTCTGCTGCACGCAGGTCACGGCTGGTTGGAGTTGGGTAAGAGCAGAGAAACTCAAAGCAGAATAAGAGGCATATTTGATCCCTTTTTCTCTCCTTTCATAAAAAAATTCCATATTTTTCCATGTTTGACAGCGGAGGGGCCTTGGTGTGTGTGGGGCCAAGTGGAGAACGTCCCATAGACCTGGATGCTGCAGCAGCTGAGAACCAGGAGTTCCTCAGCACCAGAACGACCGAAAGACAAGAGATGGTCGTCCTCAATGACAGGCTGGCCGTTTACATCGACAAGGTAGAAACATTATCTATGATTGTATTTCAAAGATAACCACCCGGTAGCACATTAAGGAGATCAAGGGCAGGTTTACCTTTTTCTTTTAACAAATAAAAACATTAAAAGGCTTTGTTGTGTTTGTGTTCCACCACTTTAACTCTGACACCCTTAATTAAAATCCAGCCAAGGGGTGTCATTTAATCTGAGAGGATGATTGGTAGGATTAGAGAACAGATAACATCAGGAAGGCTAAGGAATAAAGTTTTTGAGAAGTCTAAAGGAGAATTCATTAATTCACTTTACTTTTTTTGTAAACTTTAGTCTATTATTGTTGCAACCAAACAAAAAGGATTTGTAAATGGAAAAAAAAAGAAAAAATTAGACTTTTGAGAGAATTTTGCTATTTCCTCTAATTTTATTTTATTTTTTCAATACTTATTTTTTTTAATTAAACTTTTTAAAATTGTGCATTTCAGTTTTTTATTTACAGACTTTATATTTCAAACTTTATTTTTTTAGATTGAGTTTTATAGATTATATTTTTCAATTAGTGTAACATAGATCACATTCTCTTCTTCACTTGAAGCCCAATGCAAACGCTGACAGACATTGATCAATAAAAATGTTCATCATTGCAGACAAATAAAAATGCATATTTGCTCCTCACTTAATAAGCAAGCTGGAAAGGAAGAGAATGTGGTTTGTAAAACAATTTGAATCTAATTTGTAAAAACTTAAGCTGGAAAAGAGAAACCTGAAAATTAAATTAAAGAAAATAAAAATGGAAAATGGAAAAATTGAAAAAAAAAATGAAAAAAACTCAGAGGAAACTTAGTTACTATCAGATCTTTTTTTTTTCTTAAGAAGTTTTTTTTAAAGTTTGGATTACATTTTTTTCATTTACAAACCAATTTCTTTGCTTGCAGCAACAATGGGGAAAAAAAAATCACATGTACAATCAAACAAATACATTTCCAGTTAAATAGATGTATATTTAGAATGAACAACAAAATAACTAAATATCATTAAAGACTTTTTAAAATGAATATAATTCCTTTTTTTATATTTACAAATAAATATAGTGTATATTTGTTATTATTAGGGCCAGGGGCTGAAATGTTTGGGGACCTCTGTGCTAAACGGTGCAAAGTACAGGTCTAGGTTATAATACAATATCTCCAACTTTTGAAATTCCAAAGAACATCTTTTAATCTATTAGGCAAAAATGGACGCAAAATGTATGAAAGGAGATGCTTTGCTCAGAATTAGAACATTTTAGCCTCCATGCGATGAGCATTTACCCAGACAAAGCAAAGCTAATTCATACCAGGAATGGCCTAGACAAACTTTTGATTTAAATGAGATAAAAAGTCAGCAACAAGGTTTGCAAGTCTGCAAAGAAGATAAATAGTCAGTTTAAGGAGATAAAAAAGCTGTTGTGGGAGACTAACTGAAACAATAAGTGGATTTCTGTTTGGAAAACTTTACTCAAGGTGGTTTCAGTGTGAAAAAAAGTAATAAAAGTCTTGAAAGATGTTTATTTGGCATTGGAGTATTATTTTTTAGCATCAGTCTAAAATGACTTTTCTGAAGAGAGAAGTAATTGAATGATGATCTCAGTAGAGCTGAGCTTTTGTGTTCTCACAGGTCCGATCGCTGGAGCAGAAGAACAAGCTACTGGAAGCAGAGATAGAGGCCTACCAGAACCGGTTTGAGAAGCCTTCGGGTCTGCGCCTGCTCTACGAGCAGCAGCTGAAGGAGCTGAAGAAGATTGCTGATCAGATGAGAGTCCAGCGGGTGAGGCAGAATACTTTATAGCGCATCTCCTGATTCTTTTTGTTGTTTTTTTTTCTTCTATATATTTCAGATGTTCATCAGGGCATGAAGCTTTACACCCCACTGATTTAGTAGCTCTGTTTGAGCAACGCTACAAGACGTCAACTTGGTGTTTTCAGGGTTCCTTACCTGGTGAAAGGCGCCTGTTTCTGGCAGGCAAATGGAGAGGTGCCTCAGTGAGTTTAGGTGTCATGGAGTGCAGCTGTCATCAGTTATGCTTCATGCACAGATGATGACTTGATCATGCATATGCAGGCACACAGTCACAAACACACACAGAGAGAGAGGAAGAGAATGAAGACATGGTGCAAAAATGCAACAGGGGTTGATCTACATTCTGCACACCTCTTTGTGTTCAAATCCAAACCTAACAGACAAGGGAATTACTGTTGGTTATTTTCAGGACATTTCTTTGGCTGCTAAGGAGGCTGCAGCTGGCCAACTAGAGGCAATCAAAATCAAATACGAGGAGGCCTTGGAGCTACGAAAGAAGGCCGAGTTAGACATAGAAGCCTTCCGTCCAGTGGGTACCATTTTTTATCCAGATTTTCTGCTTATGACAACAACTTTGTGATTGTAAACATGTGGTAATGTCACTCTCTCTCCAGGATGTCGACAAAGCCACCTCCTCCCGCATCGCTTTGGAGAAAAAGCTGGAGCAGCTGGAGGTTGAAATTGAATTCCTGAAGCGAATCCATCAGCAGGTTCTTAAGATCTCTGTGGGAGGAATAAGTATTCCGGCAGTTTTTCCCCTCCTAGATGATTCCTGACTTTCACCGTTTATGTGTAGGAAATCGAAGAGCTCATGAAACAGATCTACACGGCTCACGTCTCGGCTGAGAGTGCCTTCTCTCTGCCTGATCTAGCTGGCGCTTTGAAACAAATCCAAACCCAGTACGATGATATCGCTGCCAAAAACCTCCAGGTGAGTCACCAGTAAATAGGTAAAAGCCAAATCTGTGGTCTCTTCTTAGACAGATGTCTAAGATTGGTTTCTAATTTGTCTTTTTAGGAAATGGATTCATGGTATAAAAACAAGTTTGAAGATTTAACCAAAAAGACATCAAGGCACGTAGACAAAGTTCGAAGCGTAAGAGAAGAAATTGCCGGAGCCAAAAAGGATGTAAGTTTCATCATTCAAATACGCTAATGAACAGTCACAAAGTATAAAGTACCAGTCAGTAATTTGTACCATCCATGTTGAAATGCTAATAGATACAAAACAAAGAAAGGGACTTGGACTCCCTGAGGACCAGAAATGAAGCCCTTGAAGTCCAAATTCGAGAGGCACAAGAAAAGTACAAGAAGGAACTGGAAGAGCTGCAGGTAAACATCGGCTCACTCCGGGTGGACACCTGATCACGCCACAGTCATCACGTGACCACTTTTCCACATCTGTTCCCATAGGCTCGGATTGAGGCCCTGCAGCTTGAGCTCAAATCCACCAAGAAGAAAATTGCCCTACACCTGAGTGAGTACCAGGAACTTTTAAACATTAAGATGGCTCTGGAGATCGAGATTACGACATACAGGTACATCCAAAAACAGTCCCAATCATTCATTACATTACTGTATTTCAGTGAACTGTGTGACAAATACATGTTGTTGTTGTTTTATTTTTGTCTTGCAGAAAGTTAATTGAGGGGGAAGACCTGCGGCTCTCTGGCATGATGAAATCCCTCTCCATTACCAGCTGTAGCATGAGCGCCATTGGTGCTGGGGTGAGCCTTAGTGGAGGAAGCACTGATGGCTTAAGTGGTATCGGTGGCAGAACAATAGGAAGTAGCAGAGGAGAAGTTGGAGGTGCTGTAGGAATGACTGGAGAAATGGTTACAGGAGTCATGAGATCAGGCTCTGGAACTGCTGAAGGTACCGGTGCTGGTAGAGCAGGTGTTTCCAGCATGAATGGAGGTCAAGCACTAAGAGAAGGAGAAGGTGGTGTCAGAGAAGTTGATGGGAGTCTTAGCACTGATGGTGGAAGTGAGGGACAGAGTGCCATTAGTACTAGTACAGGCTCTGGAAGCTTTAGTTCTGGTAAAGATGGTAAGGTTGGCTCCGGTGCTGATTCTTCAGGCACTAGTCCTAAGGGTTTGAGCTCTGCTGCTCCAGGTTTTAGTACCGATGTTGGTGGTGAGGGATTCAGCAATGGAGGACCTGGACGCGCAGATGGTAACACCTCGGCCTTAGCAGCTGGAGGACATGGTGACAAAGCCGAAGGCCAAGGTGTTGGGTCAGATACTGGTGTTGGACGGGTAGGATTTAGCTCTGGGGGAACTGGTGACAGCAGTGGAGCTGAAACGGGTGCAGAAGGGGATATCCTTAGCTCACCAGGTGTTCCAGGTGCGTCTGAAACTGGAATAAGAAAAGGAAACGGTGTAGAAACAGAAGTTAGGGTTGCTGGAAATGACACTGGGTTTAGTTCCATGGGAATGGGGGGAAACAGTGCAGTTGGTGGTACAAGCGGAAAAGGGGGTACAGCAGAGGGAAAGGGTGCTGGGGCTTGCATTGGAAAAGGTAAAGACGGAAGCACAGGCCGAGGACGGAGTCCTTCGGATATGCGGAGAGGAATCCAGGGCACTGCTGGAACTGTAGGGAAGGTTGGAGATGATGTAGGTGTCGCTTTGTCAGGCGGGGTTGGGGTTGGTAGGATCGGTGCAGGGAAGGGGGACATAAGTGGTGTTAAGATTGGATATGGATTGGACGGACATGACAGCAACACCGAGTCCTATGTGGAGCAGGCCGTGGAGCTGACAGAGAGAAGAACAGTACTTATTAGGTAAAGGTACCACCAGGTATCTTGGAACAAAGCCTCTTTATATAGCCTGTCTAAAACTAAGAAGCTGTAAAACAACTGAAAAGGTTTCACTGATGGCTTATATAAATAGAACTACAATTGAGCCAGTAATCAGTGTACCCCTCTGGTGTTTGAGTTCATTCCAAGTCTCGTCTTTTCTCCTCCCCTATAGGACGGTTAAAAAGGACGACGATGTGCTGGAGATGGACCACCAAGAGCAGACCTACACCATCAGTGGTGCTGCAGATGACTGCGATGTCGAATGAGGAGCACAAACTCTGTATTGACTTCCTCCCGCCCTTAAACCTCCACTCCCCTCTGAGCTTTGCACTGACCCAAAACCCCTGTTTGGTTGCTGACCTTTGCCCTTTAGCCTGGACAAGAAAACCGCAAATGACCTTTTCACTTGATACGCTCACCATGCCCTCTAGACGCCCACCCCTTGTTTTCTACCTGCTATAAATAAAGTTACAAGCATTCAATTACCTTGTCCGCCGTGTATTTGATGTCTTTATAAAGCATATGATTCATGCCTCAGAGTGTCATTTTATACAGCTGTTTCTGGTTTTGGTTTGGTGGTAAACATAAAACTTTACAAAACTATTTACACCACTTAAAATGTTCCAAGGACAAATTTTACAACTGTAACAATTTTTTTCGAATTGTTTCCAACTATTTTCCTATTAATAAAAAAAATAAAAATAACCCTCTGAATTCAAAATTTTGTCAGAAAGTGCACACACATAATAAATACTCATTCAGGCAGTATTTGAAACTGCTCTCCATATGTACCAGAGTACAGATTTAATATCATGAGGCCGCAGATATGTCACATGCTTCTTCTTTGCTGTCTTGCTTTTTATGTCCCTGCAGATTGTCTCCTACTCCCATGTTTCTGTGCGCTAAAGTCAACTTTTGTTTCTTTAGGGTGGAACCAAACTGGGAAAGTAAACTGTCTATAATTGGCTACTTTTTAATGGAATCCAGCCTCTAGGAGGCCACCTGTTTCCTTCTAGTTACGCTATCGATGTAGCAATAAATAAATATTCAGGATAATAGTTGTCTACAACAGTGGAATTCTGACTTCATATCAAACAGCCATCTTTGTCATTAACTGACAATTTCATAAGCACAATACTGGACACAAAAAAAAAAAAGCAAAACAGTAGCTACCTCTTTGTTCAACTATAACAAGAGCTAATTCAAGCTTTGTTTCTCAATCTAGCATTAGCTACGGTATACAAAATTACACATTTAAAATTAGTAATTTTATACCATATTGCTTCTGCTGTCAAAACACAACAGTGTTAAACTAGGTTATTTAATGATGACTTCACTTAACTAAGTTTGAACTCTTTAAAGTCATAGGGAATCATATTTTAAATGTCGTAAGTCATTCTGGCTTAAACATGTATGTAAATTTATTCTTTATCAGACGATATTGTCCCAAAAGCTAGAAAATTATAAAAAAAAAAAAAAAATCCTGTCTTTAAAATTAGTTTTTTCATACTTATCTTATGCAGGCCAGTTAGTTATATACGCCAGCCTGAACACCTAAATTCCGCCAATCATATATCAATGGACACATCTGTCAATCAATTTTTTCGCCATAGCATCTTTGATTCATATGTTGCAGCTACGCCAACGGTTGAAATAAGAATCATTTCCTTCCCACTGAGTTCCGCCCCAATGTTCACCGGGATGGACGCTCTGTGTCTTCAGCAGGCGTGAGCTACCAGAACTGGCAGCGCTTATGCAGGCAAGGGCTCAAAACACTGTACGGGCTGTAAGCCTTCTACACCAAACCAAGCTTCTGCCGCCTGGCGTCCTCTTACACAACATCTTCATTCTCGCTTTTCTCCCCTAAATAAGAAAATGTATGACGGAGGAGAAACATCCACGACCTCCTCCGACACAAAAACTTTTCTCCTCTTGCATGTTTCCGCTGTCCATAGCGCTCCTTGACAGTGTCGTTTTCTAAGTCACCTGTTACTTGTCCTTAATGGAATTTCCCATTGGGAACCTACATTAGCAATAAGTTGCTAACTGGTTAGCAAGATGCTTCTGAGACACCGGCTACAATCAAACTTGCTTGTGAATCTCTCGCCACAACAGCCCCGCCCCTGTTGATAAACAACCAATCACATTCACTTTATTCACTCGTGTAAAGTCGGGCTACGGTTGGAACAGCCAGGTCCCTACGACTTTAAGGGAACAGTAATTAGCCAAAAGATTGCTAACATTACTAGCCGCCACTAGGAAGAAAACTGTAATTATTAAACAATAATTTTGTTATTTTCTAATTGCCGTAATTTTAGGGGGTATTATTGTTGTCATGATTTTGGCGCTGATTGCTGGCTTGATTGCTCATTTCTTTCACCTGTCCAGTTCTAACCTGTTCCTCATCAGATCCACCTGTTCCGCATTCCTATTTAAGCTTCCTGGTTCCCAGTGAACAGCACCAGATTATTCTTGAGCCTTTGGTAGAGAGAGTCGTCTATCGTACTTAGTGTTCTGATCATATGATCCTGAACCTGTTCTTGCCTTTGGACCTTTGAACCTGCCTGCCCCTTGTCTTGTTAGTTTTGCCTGCCTGTCTCCGGTCTACTGTCAACTCTGCAGCCTTCCACATCTTGAAGTCTCTGGCAGCACTCGCTGCTTCTGTTCAGTCGACTGGCTGGAACCATCCCTGTTCTTTGGACACTAGCCGCCGTAACCGCAGTTCCACAGCCCGCTTCTGTTGTTTTTAATAAACGGCTTTAAGTATTCTACTGCCTGTCTCGCTTGAATTCTGGTTCCTATGTTCTAAGCTTATTACAATTTTGTGGGTTAAGCTGCCCACCTATTTATCTATTTGATCAGTTGTTTCCACGAAAGGATTCCCCACACCAAAGTAGATGCACCCCTAAATAAGACACAATGTGATCTGAAGGTACTCTCATTGCCTGGCCTGTCAGTTAAAGTAGATAGAAAAACCAATATATTAAGTTTAGAATCTATAATCTTAAAATGACTTTTCTCACTGTTTTACCTCTGACCTGCATCATCAGTTTAAATAGACAAATAATAAATGCAGCAGGTCTGCTGCAATTATTATTTGTCTATTTGGTATGCACAATGAGCAAAAATCAACAAATGGCAATTTCTCCAGAATTAGCCAAAAGGCTTTCATCTGTTGTCCCTGTCTTGCTAGAAACTAACAAAGGTTATACATTCAAGGGAAAAATGACTAAAATGCAAAAATATTGTCCCTTAAATGATATGATGCAACACAATTTCTTCCTATAGCCCTTTTACTATTGGATTTATGCAGAAATAAAATTATATTTAGTTAGCACCTGAGTTTAATGAAGAGTAGACCTAACACTATGGCACCCAACACGTTTTGTAGACTTTTATTGTAATTTTTTATTTATTTTTAAATGTTCCATAGAGCTAACATATACGTAAAATGTTAATAAATCAGATTATGTTTGTGGTCTTAATTTGAAAAACTGATCATCCTTAGGTGATGTGAGTAGATCTATACTGAATGTCACTATGGAATGATAAAGAGTGAAAAAGGAGAAGGAAGTTGTATGTAAGCAGCTAAGCAGAAATGCAGGACTAGAGACACCTGAGGGTTATGGGGCAGGGGGGAGGTCCTGACACTTATCACGGTCTTCAGAAGCAGTCAGTCAAATCCTATCCTACAAGAAGTGACGCCTCACAGCCGTTTTCTGTCCTCATTCAATCCACATCCACACGTTCTTCTCCCGCTGCTGATCGGGAGAGATTGGATCTGGGCATCATATGCCAAACATGCTTAGCGTTCGGCTCTGGGGCCGAGAATGGAAAAAATGCAACAAACCCCAACAGCAAGACGATCAATGTCACTGCAGGGAGACACTTCTGTGGCTGACGTTTATTTGCACATTTAATAAATGTTTTGTTATTCTTTTGGTTCTTTGATATCAGCAGAGACAAAAAAAAAACAAAAAACAATGCTAAATTGCTGCCATTTTTTAAAATAACGGTTTTAATGCAAGACAAAGGATTACATATTTGCTTCAGAAGTTAGTAACCCTAACGCAAACCTCTAAATGACAATAAATGAAAGTAGGAACACTTGAAAAGTAGTTATTTTACTGCTTTTATTTATCATGACAGTTATTTGCAACATCCCGCTTTTTAACATTGAGTAAACAGAATAGGAGAGAAGAGGTTCACTCAGTGGTTCTTACAGTGTCTAGAGCTTAAATAGAGGTTAGATTTTAAGGCTAAAGGAGACGCACCCACGGGGATGCATAGGAAGTAAACAAACAGCAGCACTAAACACTGAGCTGCTCCTTTACTATTCGAAAAGATTTAACAGAGAAGTTGCGTGATTTTTTTTAAAACATCCATTAGGTTTTCAATACAGCAGGGGTCCTCAATGTTTTCCAGACCAAGGACCCCAAAACTGATGGCAAGATGGAGCGGGGACCCCTTAATTATATAAATTGTATGAAATTGTGTTATATCAGTCCTATAGTCACTCTATTACATATGAAGTAATTTAACGAAAGTAATTTGGCCCTGGGATTATTAAAGTATTTCTGATTCTGATTCGTGGTTGATGGGACAGGTGTTGTGAATGAAACGGTGTCCAGCTTGAAAGAGCTCCTGTGTAGTCTCTGAATGTGTGCATTGATGACTGAAAGACATCTTCTGCCTCCATTTATCTGTTTTACTACAGTGTGGTGAATTCATGTAAATGTGGATTTAAATACATTTCTCATTAGTTCGAAAAAAATTGCAGGGGGGAATATAAAAAAACTAATCAACCAAAACCCCCACGCAGTACCTCCGTGGACACCCTAGGAGTCGCAGGACCCCCTGCCTAAGGGGGTTAAACAACATCTATTTGACCTTTAGCATATTCTTTGGCTTGAGTCTTCACCATGTTGTAGATCAAAATAAATCAAATTAGTAACTGATTAATATAAAGGCTAAAGGCAAGACTATAGCTCCCAAATATTTGAAAGTTACTGTTTGTGACTCAAATGGTTGTAATTTGAAGCCCTGCAAAAATCAATACATTTCTGAAGCTGAAGTAAGATATTAAGGTGCTCTTGAATTGTAAATATAGAGGTAAAAAAAAAAA
>JAGKQL010000063.1:7587524-7616829 GCA_018398635.1 Cyprinodon brontotheroides
GGGGGGGGTGAACCCAACAGAATTATTTTCCTGCATCTACTAGAGCTTGTGGTAATTACAATAATGATGTCACCAAGTAAAGGCAGAGCCAGCGCCACGGTCACAAAGAAGCTGATCAGAAAATGCACATTTCAGAGGGGATATACGATCCCCTCATTAATACGTGCTAATAGGACAAACAATGATGCTGTCTGGCATTCTGTAAATTTATGAGGAAGAGAAGGGTGATTATTTCAATTGTTTAATGCGATAGCTCAATTTTGATGATAAATTAAAACACATGGATTTTTTGAATGAGTTTAAAAAGAGTGGTTTTTCTATATCCCTTTTCTTATGAAAGTGTGAATGCATATAAATGTGGATGTAGCATTAGCAGCATTAGCAGTTTTCTATGGTTTGTATGGCATCAATCCTGTCTTTTACAATATAGATGCCTTGCAGCTGCTGTCAGACATTCAAATCTAGCTAAGTACCTGCTTTGGTCCCCTGTACATCCAAGATGCCATCCGTATGTTGTGCCGTCAGGTGCGACTATAAAAAAGGTGATCCAAATAATACATTATATCACTTCCCAAAAGACAATGAACGCCATCAGAGATGGCTGTCAGCGATCAGAATGGCTGACTGAATGCGGACTGTAGTAGCCATCTGTGTGCATTTTGTATCAGGTGAGTTTCAAACAAATCAAAAAATTAAGCCACAGAAAATTAAGCGATTATATCACATTGTTTAAATACCTTGTGAAAGAAGTGCATATGATATTAAGATCTGAAGATTTTTGCTACAGACATTATAGCTGTGTTTAGCTGGTTACATAAAGTAAGCATGAAGATCAGCAGAACTTGACTTACCTTCGCTTTACTTACAAATATCTTCTTGTTTTTCATAGTCTGAACTCCAATAATATCTTTTCTAAATTACATTTTTGTAGCAGAAATTGAATTTTAGAAAGTAAAAAAACTAAATTGTACTAGTAAGAATTAAGTTTTATAGATCTAGAAATGTTTACATATTTTAAGCAGCCGTTTTGACATTTAGCAGCTTGACTGAATATGTATTTATGACATCTGTAATACATTTTTTCATAGTTGAAAGAATGCAACTCATGACCAGTAATATTAGAAGTATGGAGATCAGAAATTAATTTATAGACATGCAGAATGTTTGTTCTAGATCTGGAGAATATAATTTTGTTTCTAAATGGTCATTTAGACAAAAAAAAAATGTTGTTTCAGATATCAGGAATACATGTTCAGTAAAACTAATACATATCAAATCGGCTTGCCATAGACTGTTGTGACCGGGATAATACTATGGGATTATTTCGTTAGCAGGAGATCAATGTATCTATTTAGGTGAAATCATCTGGCAGCAGTGTTCATTTGTTTTTCCATATATATATGTGTGTGTGTGTGTGTGTGTGTGTGTGTGTGTGTGTGTGTGTGTGTGTGTGTGTGTGCGTGTGTGTGTGTGTGTGTGTGTTAAAACAGTCACTTAAAATAAGTAGATTTAAAATTTTATAGATATCTGAAAAGCATTTTTAGACATCCAGAATCTTTCGGATATCTAAAAGGATGGCCCGTTACACATGAATGGGGAAAAATTTTTCCTAGTAAGAATTAAGTGTCAGATATTTGAAATGTTCATTTCATATAGGACAAATACTATTAAAGATATCTGAAATCCAAACAAAAACATGTTAAAACGGTCACTTAAAATAAGTAAAGATTTGTAGATATCTGAAATGTAGTTCTTTCTTGTTCAAATTTGATTCCATTTATTTTCTACTGGTAGAAATTCAATTAGTGATATCTAAAATACAATTCTGACTAGGAGTATTGTGATTGTGACTAGGCAGAATGCTTTAGTGCTATCTATGATAGAAATGTGACTATTCAGCCTGCTTATTTTATGTTAAAAGTGAGCCTCATTGTTCTTTTAAAAGCATCTAAAACTAAATTTTAGATAGGCATTATTAAAATTGAGATATCTCGAATTCTAAATAAACTAGTCATAAAATAAGTAGTTGATATCTGAAATGAAATTCCAACTAGCAGAAATTCTAGATGTCAAGAATTAAATTTTTGGATATCTGTAATGTTATATTCATTTTTGATATCTGAAATAGCAATTATGACCAATTATGACTATTATGGAGATCTGAAATTAGAATTCATCCTCATCAAAATTCCTGTTTAGATAGGAAGACTGTTATTTTAGATATCTGGAAATAAAAGCCCAATGGACACGAATGGGAAACGTGACGTCATTTGTACTAGTAAGAATAAAATTTCAGATATCTGAAATGTTTATTATAGATAGGAAGAATGTTATTTTAGATATCTGAAATGTTCATTCTGACTAGGAAGAAATGCATTTGAGACATCTGGATTACATTTTTAGTCAAGCTAATAAATGACAAAATGGCCTGCCATACGCACCACTCAGACGAACTCTGCCTGTTTCATTATAACAAAATCTTCTCTGAAGTCTTTGTTTATCATTACCCATTCTTGCTTTTGTTTCACATTTCCTTTTGGCAACTTAAATATGCTAAAATTAGAAAACAATTGTTCTAAATCATAAAGTCCAGTACTGTATAACAGACTGAGCTGAACGATTTAACAAGGTGTTTTTGTTAATTTTATCAATTTTTATAAAGATTTAAAAACGGGGGAGGAAAAATGGAGCAGGTAGGAGACTATAAATCTGTTACATATTTGAGCTGACAAACATTTATTAGTTCACAGTAGTTTCAGTGCTTACTTTTGACTTTTCCATATTCTGTTTAGCTTTTTCTGATTTTTTTTTTTTTTCTTTACTGACGCACAACATAAATGTAAGATATGTTCTCCCTGCTGGGATTGCTGTTGCTCTGCTCTTCTTACTTCTTTCCCACTATGGCAGCCTTAATGATCTACTCACTGGCATGGTATAAGTATTTCAGTATCCATTATGGCTCCTCTGGGTTTGTGTAATTCCAACTTTGTGGTCAAATTGAACCCTAACCCAGGCCTATATGTTGCTGATAGTTATTGTTTTCACCTTTACACCAGATTGCTAGTAATGAAATTTGACCAGATTTGTTTGCATGCAGATAGCAACTGAATTGCACTGTGCATGATTAGTTTTATAACAATATAAGAAAAGGGATTTTTCTATCAGAGGCTCTTGTGCCATAACGTCATGTCTAATCGCTATTCATCATTTATTTAACTTGAAGACATTGTGGGAAATCTTTACTGCAGGTAATAAATATCCTGCTCAGAATTTATATATATAAAAAAACTGTTAATACTTTTTAACTTGTGAATAAATAATGGGGGGACCTTTTAGCTTAAAATAAAGAGTAAGAATGAATAATTGTTTAATTTTTCAAATATTGTCTGTAAATTCAAATTTTTCAAAAGTTAAAAAGAACATGTGGGTCATGGTTTCCGTGCCTTTTTAAAATGTTACCTATGATACTCTAAATTAGAGAACATTTTAAGCATTGTACTTGTCTAAATACCTAATGGGTATTCAGGTAACATGATGAGAAAAAAAAAAAGTAAATCAGCATCATTAAAAGAAATTGACAAAAAAGGGTATATTTCAGAGCTTTTATATTTTAAAACATACTGCGTTTTTCATCAGTCAGCCTCTCGTTGTGTGGCAGAGACAGAGGTTATCCATTTCCAAAGCTTTAATCAGCACCCAAAGAAAATCACTAATTACGACAAGCTTTATCATTCCACTTGAGGTCATGAGCTCTCATCACAACAGTCCCATCAAGAACTAAAAGAAAATCACAGAAAAGAAAAGCAAATTTCATTGACACTGGAGCAGGTGATTTATTTCAACAGCCAGCCTTTCTTTTTAAAACTGTGCCAGTTAATTATCAAACTATTTCTGGTCAATAGGGCATATGGAATATTATTTCAAATTATTTTACAAAGATTCCTTTAAAAAACAACTCAGAACAGAAGTTTTAGAGAAGAGAGGCTCTGTTTACTGCTTATAAATGGTACAAATCCTACCTTTGGTGCTTTACTCTCTTGAAGATTAACCAGTTAATCCAGATACTGTTTTGCTGTTTATATGGTGTTTTACAAACCTTTAAACCATTACCACATTTTTGTTGGGCTTCTAGCTGAAAGAAGCTACCGTATTTTCTAGAACACAGAGCGCACCTCACTATAAGCAGTGGCCACAATTATTTTTGAAAAAACTCAAAAAGTACATATTACATATTTATTTCAGCTATGCAGGAGTTGAGCCCTGTCTCTTCATTAGTTGTGCACTTTAATGCCACAAATAAAAGTCAAAATGTGTTAATTCTTGACATTTGTTCTCCATCGTGCCAGCAGCTTACATGTTTTGTGCTAACTGAAAATGAGCCCCTAATTCTTTTATTTACAACTTTGACTTCCCCCTCTGGCGGTTAGGTAAAAATCTACAGAAAAGCCGCACCTTCTTATAAGCCACATGATTCAAAGCGTCGGAAAAAGTAGCAGATTATAGTCCGCAAAAACTGTATTTATTATATACATTAAGATAAACACTAATAGAAAACCTAACATACAAGAATAACTGAAAAAAAAAAGAGTGCTCATTGAACTTCATAAAAAAAAAACTCAACATAATTTAAAACTTTGTTACACGGGATTCCCCAAGGATATGTGCTTGGTACACTGCTATTGATTGCCCTTTGCGTTTGTTTAATGTCACCTTCCATTGCTACGCTGCCGCCTTGCAGTTACACATTACTATAGACTTGCTGAAATTAGAGGCCTGTCTTTTAGCTGTTAGAAAGTCTTAACAGTAAGCAGTCCTCAGAAATGGAATCTTTAAACCGTACCATAAAGCTTGATGACATGTGATAAAATGTAGGGATACAATTGATAACCTGGGAGGGTGGTTTGATCCAGCGCTAAATTTCGAGCCTCATTTACACGTGGCGCCTCAGACTCAAAATTTAAAATTAGGCATATTTTATCCTTCTAAAATGTATTCTTGTCCTCATATATTGATCACACTAAAGCCCCTTTCTCTGTGCTACCAAAGAACAGTTCCAGAGATGCTTCTGAATGCAGCTGCTCCTGTTTTAATGAAGACTGAGAAACATTCATATTACTCCAATGCAATGGGTGGGCCCCATATGAAGTACAACACCCCATCCTATACAACCCGGCCACCCCACCCCACACCCACCAAACAACAACAAGTTTTTTCCATTCTTCCAGCAGCTATTCTTTATGTTTTCTTTTCTGGAATCTGCTTAAATACCTCTTTTTGGTATCCATCGTCACTAAAACATTGTACGTAAAGGTTACCATTTTAATCTACGCTCTGGATTACCCATAATTCCAAGTCGTAGTGTAAATAATAAAATACTCAAATACATCGTTCTTTTAAGATCTTTATTGTGGGTTGAGTGTATTTTTTTTTTACCAACCATCTAATGAACTATATACAGTTATTAACAGTAATTAAAAGTACCATTGTCTGCTTTGCTATTGGTGTCGTGTTTAAACGGCTCACCATCATGTTAAAATCTGGCATGTGTTGCGGTATAAATAGGGTCCGGTCAGTCATTCTAGTATCAGGTAAGTTTAAGAGGAATCTTTCGCACCATTACATTTGCAAAGCGACGTGCCAGTCCACAATTGTGTAGGGAGCCTACCAGGTGTCAGTGACGGGGCCCCTAAGAGGTCAGGGGCCCCTAAGTAAATGCAGTCTCTGCTTACCAATATTTACGCCATTGCTCCAATGCATTTATCTCTTCATTAGATGCTTTGTCAAGTTTGAGCCTGACTTTAAGGTCAACTGTATGGTTTTAAATTGCCTCATATCTTCTTGTACTGTTGCATGAAAGCTCTTTATAAATAAGGTTATGATTATTAGATCACATTTTACAGCAGCCATCAAGGATGATGCACCACCTCCAATCTCCATTTCATGCTGATTCATAATCGGATTCGTCTTTAAAACATCTAAAATAGTAGAAGTCCTCATTTGTATTGGCCCCTTGTTGGAAAAACCGTTATGTTCATAACGTTTGGAGATTGGATATTTTCTCTAGCAGGACCTTATTCAGAAAGACCTAAGGGTTTTGCAGAGAGGATCTCCTTCTGAAAGAGAAGATAGAGCTTCATGAACACAAGCTATTTCTGTGCGACTCTCTCCACTGTCCAGAGAAAACATGGTGGACATTACAGGGTGTGTGGGCGGCTGATGTGCACAGATGTTCCCCCTCACATCCACAAGCGTGACACCACAGTCACTGGTTCACCCTCGCCGGGCGCCCGCTAACACATCTTTCCGTTTGCCCCCCCCCACCACCCCCACATTACACAGAGCTCTGTTTGAGTCTGATGGGTCCTGAAAGCCAGGAGACATACGCAGCTGTAACAACATCAATGCGCTTCGCCAGGTTTTCAAGTCAGGGCCACGTCTCATTATAATTACTACCTACGCATTATTTATTTTGCTCCGGAGTGGGGCAAATTTGTCATGGTGCTTCGTGGGGCGGTTTTGTGTTTTCCTCTCCTCCCTCCCACCTTACTGTCCTCCTTTTTATTGTCCCAGGAGCAGGAGAGAGAAAGAGAGAGAACAACAGTTTGGGAAGGAAAGACAGGGTGAGGGCAGGGAGGGAGGATGGTGGGGGCAGCAGTGATCTGCAAATCATTTATTTACGTTTGGCATCTGCATAATGAGGCAGGGAGCCAATGGCTGCCCCGGCTGGCTGAAGACAGGGTGGCATGCCTTCAGTTTTAATGGGCACACAGAGGAAACTTGCAATCCTTCTTGACATTTCTCATAGCAAAATAAATGTGCTCTGGGTCAGAGTGTCTATTAGGAAGATAGGAGACGAACAAGTCAATTATACTTCAATGACTGCATAGCCAGGGGACCTCATTAACATGATCAGGAGGTCCATGCTGCTGCAGCCCTTCCCTGTGTGTAGCCCCTGATTAAGTTATAGAAGAATGACATGGCCTTTTTCTGCTGCATCTTAGAAAAGGAGGCATGGATATATTCACATGTACATAAGCAAGTAAAAACCTCCACATACACACAGTGTCACACGAATGCAACAGAGCAGGCATAGCCAGGATGTGGTGTCTGGCCAGCCAGCCAGAAATTGTTGACACATCCAAAAGGGGGGAAAAAAAAGGGAGAAAGTGAGAGGCATCCTGTGTGGAGGCTAAATCTGCTGATAGGCTCACAGAAGGGGATGCGCCGGGAAAACATCCATGGCAGGGGATGTTGAGCGGGCTGTCATACACAGCCTGGATGCATGGCCTTGGGTTGCAAGTGGAGAGGGGTGGTGGTGGATGTGGGGGTGGGTGAGTTTTCGAGCAGGCGAAGCGGGCGGGGCACAGGCTGAAGCGGAGGCGCGGGTTAAAAAAAGCAGAGCCTGGGGTTTGGTGGGCGGAGTGGTGCATGTTTTCTTTTTTTCCCTTGTTTTCTCAGAGAAGACGCTTCGATCTGTTGACGTTGATGGGATGAGTGCAGACAGGGTACAGGGAGCACGGCTTGTCTTTTCTAGTGCTTGCATAGTGTGCATCATATCCAGCCGCCGCTTTGCTTAGGCTCTAATTATTTAATTTAAGTGCTTCTATGTGGATCAGTGGAAATTGATCAGCAGTCGTCGTATCAGCGGGGAAAATGTGCGATCTGTGACTTCTGACATTTTTTCCACACTTGTGTTTTCACCCACTACAGCGCCGACATATAGAGCACAATCGGAATAATTTTTGTAGATGGGTGGTTTAAATTTTTGGAGATGTAGAATCGGATGCTACAATGGTAGATATTTTAGAGAGGCTAAAGTTGAAGAACTTAAACTAAACAGGAGCAAGAAGATAAGGAATGAAAACACCTTTTGGTATGCTTTTTTAAAGGCTGGGGTTTGTTTGCATAAAATGCATCTGATTTCCATAAAAGTGGAAAGAAAAAAAGGAATTTATGAGCAACTATGAAGAGCAGGCCTTTGTTCAAAGGAACGCCAAGCACACAAAAGCATCCCACAAGAAAAGGTCCGGCACGTATCTGCTCACGTACCTCCGTCATTGCTCCCTGAAACATAAATAATTTGATTATTTGATGACAGCTTATTTCTTAAATCTGTTTCGGCACCATATGTGTCTAATATGCGACTCGCCTGCCATGTGAAGGCCGTGCCCTGGGGTCCGCGGGAAGCCCGAGCGGTTTACAAACCTGGAGGGAGGAATGGCTTGTGAACTCAGACAGGCATACTCGTTGTGCAAATGCGCATCGGACTGGATGTAAGCGCATGTTCAAGGAAACGTCTTCCTGCTGCCGTGCATTTCTCTTGCTCTCCCACTTTCTGTCTTTTTAGTACAAATTAATATCGTTGCTTAAGGCTATAAGTGCTGTTTGTGAATATCTTGGCCTGGACTGCACGAGCAAATCAAGCAGAACGGAGCTACAGAAAACCGCCGTCATTATTTCCATCCCCTCCTGAGAAACATTCTTGTTATCATAATTGATTCGGTTTCCTTTTGTTCTTTTTTCCCCCTCCAAGTTGTTTAAAACAAGACAATACAAGCCTCACATGTCAGAAACGTACATTAACCTGCACTGCAACCAGTGTTTCTTTGATATTACTGGCTTTTTAGATAATGCTAGATTATTGCTACATGCGAAACGGTTCTTCCACTCGCTAAGTAAAATTATTTAGTTAGCTGTCCAACATTGGATAAAAAATAAACTGTATGTATATTAATACGAAATGCTGCATTATTATACTTTTTATAAGCCTCTCTATCTTATTTGATTTGATTACATTTAGGGGAACTGAATTTCATCTATTTATATGCCAATATAGAATCAGAACCACTTTAATTGGCCAAATTTGTATTTAAAAACAAGGAAGTTTTCAATCACTGACAACATAATCAAGACAATGAATATAGTTTATAGAGAAACCACTCGAAAGAAATCAAGGAGTCATGCTACAAGCAGCAGAGCCAGCAGAAGCAGCTAGTTTACATGCAAAGTCAATGATTGACGCGCATGTTGGCGTAGCAAAATGTCCCTTAGTGCGTTTTAAGCAGCGGAAACTGTGAAAGCAACAGCTGCTGGAGTTGGAAAGATTGAACTTTTGCTGCTCGACGCGCCACCAGATCTGGGAGCTGGCAGGGAGACAGACACAGCACTGCTTATGCAGATCGCCATAATCAATCATCTGAAACAGTTTATTTAAGCCTAAATTAACTTAAAATGTCGAAAAACCTGCTGAAAAAAATCTGTTTGATTTCATTTTTCTGTGCCTGCAGTTTGGATAATGTAAAACCACCTTCCAGCTGCCGCGAACAGTAGCGGAAAACCACAAAGTGGTGCCCAGGCCAGAGGCTGCTGTTGAACAGTGACAGGGCAACGCCGGTGTACAGGGGTCTGAGCAGCTCCGACAGCGAAATAATATTCAGGCAGGATCTTAATCTTGATGAACTGATTGCACAGAAGAATTTTTCAAGTGGACTTTCTCACTTAAAAACATATTTAACTACTCTTTCCCCTCTGATCACAGCAAATATAGCTGCCATTGTTACAGGAAAAGAAAGGATAGGGTAGCTCCGCCCAACCAGTATCAGACCCACATTTCAACTGTGCAGCCTGAGCAGCAGATGCTTCAGCTGTGCGTCAGAGCTAAACTTGTGCAGGCATCAAAAATGAAGCAGCACACACGTTTTTCTGCTCTTGCTGCTTGCAGTGTGAACATAGCTTTAGAGAGTCAAACCACTTAGTGATTGATGTGCACAAAACAGCCTGAATGATGGCGCTCTAGAGGATGGTTAGCAGCTCCTGTGGAAGGTTGGATTTGAAGAACAGTCTCCTTTGGGCCTTCATCCAAGCTGAGTTCATGGCTGATTCCATATTGGGATAATTGTAGATTCTAGCTCTAGCTTTCTCCCTCTACCTCTTATGGGGTAAATACTAAAAACACTTTCCAGTCTAGGAAAGGAACTCCACACTGCTGTTCTGAATTCAGACACCCTTAGGGCTCAGATATGTTTGGTGGGTGTAAGTTCCGTGTGGAAACGAGAAGCACAATCACAACAGCTTTTATATAGCGTATGGCTTTTCTCAGTGTACCTAGGGCTGGACAATAATGCTATATCAATATACATTGCAATAAAATTTAACTATATCATAATATCTATCTGTGAGTAGAGTGTTTGCCACTGAGCGATGTTCCAGGAAAAGGCGATTGGAGCCAAACAGAAAGAGCAGCAGCAGATTGCTATGTGAGTGAGGCAGACAGACAGAGGGCCTGAGCTCTGCAGCAGTAGGCTGCTCTGCTCAGCCGCTAAGCAATGCAAAGTTTCAGCTACAAAATTATTGCCCTTGATAATGTGACCAAACACATCGACCTGTGCACGGTGCAAGCTTGTCATCGCTGACAGGGAACCGTATAGTGACATTATGAAGCTTTAAATTTAATATTTTAGCTGAGCTGATCCTTGATAAGATAAAGGTTTTGGTAGGAGACATTACTACTCTTGACAACACTTTCTGTTCCAATCTAAGAAAAACGGGCAGGGATCTGTTTTGTATTTACTAAAGATGAGAAAAACAAAATGCAAAACAAATTTAAAAAAAAAAAAAAAAGAGCACCATAAGTCAAGACCGGATAAGGGAGATATTACTGAAAGAGAGGGGTTAGAAATCTTAGCAAGATGATAAAAAACAAAACAAAAAAAGTTATTGGAAGGTTGCTGCATTGTTAAAAGGGTTTTCTCAACTCAATTCGAGTGAAATTTATATAGCGGTACTTCACAACAGGATGGTCATCTCAAGGCTAACCTTTAGGCCAGTTCAAAAGATTATTGAGTCAAATTAATTCAAAGTTTTCTATATAAGGAAAACCAGTTGATTGCATTATCACTAATGCAATGCCTCACACCTAAGAAGGGCTTGAAGCGACAATGAAGAGGGAAAAATTCCCTTTAAACAGGAAGAAACTCCTCCAGCAGAACCAGGCTCAGTGTGAGATACCCATCTGCTGCTGAGGCCGACTCGGGTTCATGGAGACAGAAGCAGAGATAAAAACCCTAACTGTAAAAGGCGGCCCCGTCCAGGAAACACACAGCCAGGCAGAGGAGCTCCGAGCCAGCTCCCAGAGGATTGATAGAGAGTACATCCAGTTAGTCACGGTCAGAGAAACAGGAGAATCAGAGCAATGTTTGTGTTTTGTGAATTCATTTGGGAGCATTCTTTTGCATTTATAGAGCTATCTATGTCTTAAGAGTGTTTTCCTCCTTGAACATATCAAAGTTAAACATGAAAAAATAAAGCAGGCTAAGACAAAGAAATTGCAAGAGGACTGTCAAGACCCAGAGCTGCACTGTCCAGACCCTGGCTTCAGAGCTGCACTGTGATCTCCTGCGCTATTAGAACTGGAAGTTTATTCCAAGACTTTCTAATTAAAAGCAAAATTGATTCAAAGCCTTCTAAAGTGAAAACTAGCATTGATAAACTCACCTGAAGATAGCTTCCTTTCACAAACAAGTGTTGTTATGCTAGATACCAATGTACTCACACAATTTTACACCCAACCAAACTCCTATCTGGAATAATAGATATGTTCCACATAGAAACAAGTCTTTGTATTTGGATCGCTGGATGGAAAAGGGAATTTGGTCTATAAGATATTTTGTAAACGACAATGGAGGTTGGCTGTCCTATGAGGTTTTTTGCTTACTGTATAATTGAAACATCTCCTATGCTCAATTTATCACAAACTTCGGGTCCTGACAGTGCAGGAGACCCCATTTTGCAGCTCTGCAACGAATGGTCCTGGAAGTGCAGGGCTGGATCCTGACAGTGCAGGTCTGCAGCCAGAAGATCTTTGCCCTTCTGGAGATCATTTAAGCTGTGCATACTCTGTACAATGTTTCCAATCGTTGTACTCAGCTACAGCTTAAACTGTGCGACGAAACCGCAGGGTATAAAAATTCCCAGATCACGATGTTCACTGATCTAAATTGCTCACACTGCACATCCAAAAGCCACACATCAGAAAAAGCACTGAGAGATGGCGCTGGTTGGATTCGATAATCTGGAAGAAGAGCTCCCTTGTTTGCACATGTGCA
Source organism: Cyprinodon brontotheroides (assembly GCA_018398635.1). Taxonomy (NCBI): domain Eukaryota; kingdom Metazoa; phylum Chordata; class Actinopteri; order Cyprinodontiformes; family Cyprinodontidae; genus Cyprinodon; species Cyprinodon brontotheroides. Next base: position 7,599,629 of record JAGKQL010000063.1, read on the forward strand.
GTGCTTGAGGTTCTGGTAAATGGGTTCGTAGACGCTCTTAGCTGCTCGTAGCTCTGCTTCAACAGCAGGATTTGTCCACGAACACCTTACGATGGGAGACTGATTTTTAAAAAATGTTTTGATTATCTCCCGACCTCACAATTCCTGATAGGGAGGTGATCGTGAGAGGCTGACCGCCCCTCGTTACCCTCTGTACACTACACAACACAGTACGTTTGATGAGGCTGAAACTCAGGCCTGATCCCAAAAATTCTCACGACTAAAATCTGCCCAAAAAGGGCAAAAAGTCATACAGTGTATGCCTGCTTTACACGACAGGAAGTTACATAAATTTTGAATGTATCACATGGCTTACACATGAAAAAATAATGTTTTTTATAAATTTACATAAGGTGTACTGTGCCTATACTATATACTCTCATGAAAAGGATTGTGGACAAATGCGTAGCTCTTATGCGGTTGATAGAAACATTGGAAAATCTCTAACCTAAATCATCTTTCCTCCTCTTTTCAACCTCCTTCATCACTTACAGCCCTTTTAGGACAGCCCTTATCATGGCGACTGCTAACCGAAATGTCCTTACTGATTTGCCCAATTCAGAATGAGCTCAGATGTGAGGTCCACCTCCAGTATTTATGTAGATTTGTCATTGTCCTGATTCAGAAAAATACAGCTTTGTTTCACATACAGGTCTGCTCAGGTGCCGTCGTTTGTGTACAGAAAGAAGATGAGTGGGGAGAAAACACAACCTTGGTGGACTCCAGTTTTGGAGATGCTGTTGAAGTTTACAAAGTGGATTGTTGCATATGTTCCTGGGTGGTGTGGAATGAAGGCCCAAGTTAACTGCATCCAATAATGATAATATTCTATTATCATTATTTGTTATTATTTTAAAAGTTAACAACTGATATACAATAAGTAAGCTGAGGTTTGCTTGTTGCATTTTTTTTCATGTAACATATTCGTGGTCTGTTCAAAGTGCAGGTATGGTTGATCAAATTCTATATGTGTGGATCTCTGGTACAGTAGATTGATGGAAAAGGCTTTTTCTTAGCATCACTCTTTGGTTTGGTTAACCTTTATTCAGAGTCTAATTTATGTTTTTTTTTTTTTTTTCAAGATTGAACTCCTCCTTCTCCAATGTGATCTTTTTTTTTTATTATTATTTTACCTTGTTCTATCATGCTGCTCATCCTGTTGCTTTAAATCAAACTTTATTGTTCCTCTTGTTATACATCGGAGTAAGTTTGGCTGGGTTGGTACAACTGAGTAAAAAATAAATGACATAAAATAATATCTCACTTTAGTAAATTTAGAAAATACTACATAAACATTCTGAAAGTAATTTATACTCTATATAAAAGATATTTGTACAGCCAGTGATATATTAAAATATGTTATGTTTGCAGATGACACTCATTAATTTTGTTCTGGAGGGAAGATAAAGAGGTTTCTGTGTTGTTTTGTGGTAAAAGGACTAATACTGAGGTAAAACTGAGTTTAAACAATTTTGAAATTGAAAGAGTACATGAAATTAATTCTTTGGGAGTAGTAATAGATGATAAAGTTTGGTGGAAGTCTCACATAAAATATGTAAAACAGAAATTATCCAAGTCTATTTCTATTCTTCACAAAACTAGAGATCTACTGAATAAGAACTGTCTTAATTTGCTGTACTTTTCACTTGTGACGTGTTATATGACATACGGTGCTAAAATTTCGGGAAATTTATATAAAAAGAATTTAGATCCAATAATTAAACTGCAGAAAAGATCTTTTAGAATAATCAATGGAGTTGGACACTATGATTCTGAAAGTCATATATATATATAAGCACATATATATCACAAACATTAAAATTTCCAGACATTGTATATTTAAAAACATTAGAAATTATGTTACAAGTGGTAAATAACACAATTCCTGTCTGTATTAAAAAAATGTTTAAGCAAAGGCAGAGTATTTATAACTTAAGGGGGTTACTACTCTTTGAAACTTACTAAGACAGAACTAATCTCAAGTAGAGATGTGTGTCAGTTTTGGGAGCAAAATCATGGAATGGATTAAATGATAAAATAGAGATGTATAACTCTATATTAGTTTTCAAGAAGACCTTAAAATCTAAAATTCAAATAGGTTACAATGAAATTTGACTGAGTTAGATTTTTCAGTTTATGTGTGTTTTGTTTTGTGCAGGGCCCCGATCCAGCACTAAAATGGTGGTATCGGTATTGGCAAGTACCAACAAATAGGCACCGATACCATTTTTAAAGGACAAAAGTTTATTGAACTATTGTCACCATTCCAGGTAGGTAATAAAAAAAGTTCTACAGGATTCACTTTGCATTACTCTTTTTCCTGCTTCACAAAGGTAGGCAGCAGCTTGACAAAGCCATGATGGCAATTATTTTACATCCAAGTAGTATGCAGTTCTTCACATATACACACACATCAATCTGGAACAGATGGTATCGGTAAGTACTGCAAAGCCAGGTATCGGGTATCCGTGCCAAAAATGGCTTCTGTGCAACACTAATTAGTACCAATGTTGTATTGTGAATTATTCTGATGATGGTACAGCATACTCAAAAATAAGCCTTGGGGCTTCAGTCTATTCCTTTTTTCTTTCTTTTGTAAAAATATTATTTTATATTTAGTTTTTAAATTGAAATAAAGTAATCATTCATTCATTCATTCCAATGTACAGTTGGATGATTCAGCGTTAAATATGGAAGGAGCTACTGGTATAAAACAGATAATTACAACTGAATACATTATTTAAGGTTGTGTTTCTATTATAACTGATTTGAATTTGATCAAAAGTCATTTAAAAAATGTGTCTGTTTATCTGAAAGGGCTGCTGTGATAAATCCTCCAAGTCCTTGCTTTTATTCCACATTCCCTGCACAAAGGAAGGAAGTAACCAAAAGTAGGTTATATTCAAGAATCAAAAGACTTGCAGAAAGAAATAGGAACATCTACCAAACAGATGGTCCCCAAGTAACACAAATGATCTCAGCAACACTAAAACCTATTCTACATCAAAGTGTCAGATAAAGAAGAGAGAGATGTTCTATAGATAGTTTGTCCAAGAAATTAAGAAACCATAATGAACATTGGTTTCTTTGATTATTTCCCTTCCTTCTCAAATAACTTTTTTTTCTTCTAACAATTGGAATATACTGGCCTTGGTAATTCTCCCCTTGAATAAAATCTATTCATGAGCTCTGAAAGAGGTCACACTGTGGTCTTGGCATACAAGTCTGCTTTTATCCAACTAGAAATAAAGCGTACCACCGCTTCAAGGTTTGTGCTGAAACAACATTTCCTGTGGAAGAAACTACAGCAAGGGCTCATTCAGATACTTTTGTCCAAATCCTTTTTGTTTACGATGAAACAAATCAGAAGTCGCTTTCCAATCGCCACCAAAGTTCCAATGCAATACAAGCATTGGCGTGAAATGTTGGCAACAGGTAAATGGGAGCCTTGCCCAGGTGAAATGTTGGATGTTGTGGAAAAAGATATACCACTGAAGGGAGGGTGTTGTTTTAACTACAGCAATTCCAATAACTCTGCTAACAGCGTCGTTAGCATGTCAGCGCACCATTCCAGCAGAAATATTACAGCTCATGGGACAGAGAGCCCTCTTTAGCAGTCCATTAGTTTTAAAGAGATGGGAGCTGGTAAAGTGATTCTGAATCAGAGGCAAAATGATTAAATTCTCTGCTGCATGTTTTCTTCCATGAGGAGTCACCAGTTTGAAGCAAGGGGTGTGTGGAAATGTGACCCGATTTTAGCATGTGATAATTATCTCTTTCTCTAGACGGGGGTCTTTGACAGGGGGTCGTGACTAGGGGTTCTGCAGGAGGTGCCACTGCCATGGGGGTCATAAAAGTTTTTGTGCAACACCGAGAGAAGTAGTTGAAATGTTTTTACTAAAAAACTTACATTAACTGTAGAAGATTCAACACACTTTGTAGTATTAGAAGCAGATAAATGTGGAGGCAGAAGATGTCTCTTTTTCAGTGATCAATGCACACATTCAGCTTTACACAGGAGCTCTTTCAAGCTGGGCACCGTTTATCCACAACACCTGTCCCATCAACTAGGAATTAGAAAAACTTTTAATAATCCCAGGGAAAAAATTACTGGATTTACGTTACATTACTTCATCTGTAATACAGTGACTATAGCACCAGTTTGATATAAGACAATTTAATTAAATGTGTAATTAGGGGGTACCTGCTCCATCTCATCATCAGTTTGGGGGTCTTTGGCCTGGAAAACACTGAAGACCTGTTTATTACAGGGAGGAAATTAGGCATAATATTCTGCTACTGCGATAGCTTATGAGCCTTTAAGGCAGAGCTCTACAGGTTCTTTTACTCTGCCTTAATGGAAATAAACAATGCTTTATTGTATTTGAACAACAAAGCGAGAAATCTTTTTGGAATTTAATGTAATCAGACATTTAGACATTAGCAGTTTGGTGTTAACAGTTTGCCTTTTTTGTAGAGCTTTAATAAATTTTGCATAAATTGGTCAAACAAAAGTCTGTGACAATGATTAACTTTGCTTCAAATGTTACATTTTAAATTACAAAATACTGGCTCTGAGATCTACTTTGCAAATGTCGAGATCACAGTAAATATTTACACAAACGACAATGAAAACTCCTCTGCTGGAGGAGACAATAGGTTAGTGACCATATCTATTTGGTGGAGGACGATAATGAACATGTGAGATGATGCATGACGTGGCACCCAAAGAGTCACTGGCACTGATGACTGGTCTGAAGGCTGGTTAAATAGAGGCTGAAGCAGATGGATCAGAGTTAATCAGACCAGACATCTGTGCGAAAATCATGACTTCTGCACTTAGTGCCAGAGTTTTGAAAGCCTTCAAGTGAGCTGTTGTCCAGCTTTCTCTGTCTGCCTTTCATGACATTTACCAAGTTCCCATTTCCTGGATTTCCCCTCTCTCATCCTGACCTAACTTGACACCTTATTAACTTGGACTTTGTTAATCTGTCCTCATTCACAAATAGACTCGATCTTCATATCTAACAGATGAAGAAGGGGAGCTGTTGGTTATGCAGCAGTGCAACAGAGCCAGTAGGAATTACCGCATTGACTATAGAAGCTTCTATTTAAAACAGATTGGAGGACGTGGCAATGAAGGAATATGTGTCATTAAGAGGTTAACCAGTCCTACGGATCTATCTGGTCTTTCATCCCCTAATATGAGCTGCCTGGACTGATCCCATTCAATTTATTTCTGTATAGGTTTCCAGGATTATCAGGTTTTTTGGCCCCATTTACACTACCCCTCTGAAACCGATCCATGCTGAGTTCAGACGGAGCTCTGATCAGTTACCTGTGCCGAGCTTATTACTGACGACCGTTTACACATCACGCTAGCACGGTTCCTCACCTCCTTGTGACCATCTATGGTACTACTGCTCTCTAGAGGGAATCAAGCAAATCAACATGGCGGTGCCTTTAACATTCAGGAAGTTTGCTGTTTATCGTTTTTTCGTCATATCAGCTGAAAACTCTCATAAGGCTGATAATATATCTGGTCCAACACACAGATAACAGCAAGCACATCTTCCACAATCTCAATTTTTAAAGCATTCAGGAGTTCAGCAAAAAGCTCTGTAGTGACATTTGTAGTCAAAAGAAATGCTTTATCAATGTTCACTTTGATTTTGTCAATTTTTTGAAAAACAGGCATTTCCACATTGGAAAAGAGGGTGGCGTGTACTTCGAACAAAAAATGTGGTTATGCCGTTTGCAGCTGTTATGTTAGGACATGGCTTAAACTAAACAGCAAACAGTGAACTCTCCAATCTAACAACGTAAATATGTCACAAGTTGCACCAGCAGTATTTTACTGCTGTTTACTCCTAATATAACATTCACACTATTTCATTAACAGTACACCTAAGATTTTAACACTTGTATTTTTGCTATTTATGTGTTGTGAACGACTTATAGATGCAGAGTCAACAATGGGAAACACGGCGGTATCATCATGCCGCTGGATACTTTACGAAACTTTATTTGGTATTTAACAGAGATGTAGAGTCTTGTAGAAGGAATACACCATCATACATATATGATAAACTGTAAAAGTTCCCACATGACATTAAGTGCAAACTAAAAAACAACCTCCTCTCACCCTGAAAAGAATATTATTTAATGGTAAATGGTAAATGGTGATGTACTTATGATAGCGCCTTTATTCAAGCTAGAGACTTGACCAAAGCACTTTACACTACATTCATTCACCCATTCACATACTTCATTCACACACACTGATGGTGGCAAAGCTACATTGCCCTTGCCACAGCTGCCCTGGGGCTCACTTACAGACACAGAGGCAGGGCTGCCGCCGACACCTAGCTTCAATCGTGACCCTCCTCATGACCATATCATTTTTTGTCATCAATGGCAGCTTGTAGGATAAGAAAAATGTTGCTCCATGAAGTTTATACATTAAATAAGTTATATGCTTAATATATATAGTCTATATATATATATATATATATATATATATATATATATATATATATATATATATATATATATATATATATAAACAGGAGGGAAGGATCTCCAGAAGAAAGAGAGACCATGAATTATCCCAAACTACAGTAGCCCAGGACATCGGTGAAGTTAAACCATCTAAATAATAGTTATATTTGTACAAGTTTGAACAAATTGGTCAGAAAAACTCCCAGTGACATCTTAATCTCATCGAATTTGAGAAACTAAAGAATATCCCTGAGCCAGCGGAGACAGAATTTTTTTTTTTGTGCAATTCAGGTAGTAGCCTAATACCCTCCTAGCAATAACAGGCATAAAAGCTAGTGTATTGTCCTGAGATGTAGGGGAGGAAAAAACAGGATAAGGAACTCAGTGGGCAATTTTCCTCCCAACCACTTTCAGTAGCAGCAAACACTTTAACCCAACAAGCCACAGTGCGAGGGCACAGCCAGAACATGTGATTGTGGGGAACTGTTGGTATCTGTCACAGGCTGGAGAGGCAGCACTTTAGGTCAGAAAGCAGAGCTAAAAGCGTTGGTGAAGTACACAGGGTGTAGACGTTTGCAGTAAATGAATGCATGGCATGTCTGGGGACTTACTGTATGTACTCATGTTAACTCAGTATCACAGCTAAGTTACAGTAGAGAAACAAATCTGTATTTGTTTTTAAAATGTGTCAAAAATGACTTCTTAAAGATTTGTTTCCTATGGCACACCAAGCAGTAAAGAGTCTGTCCATGAGAGAGGAAAGATATATATGCTTTGCTGCAAAAGGAGCATGAGGAGATAAGAGCTGCAGACTAAAGTAAAGCCCCATTTGGATTCCAATTTCAAGAGAAGTCCTATTTTTGTTTAAGGTAACAGTGGAATCTGAATTAGTGAATACACAAGCACTATTAGAGAGAGTTCAATGAGTCAGAAACAAAAGGAAAATGGAAGCATTGATCTATAAATAATTTCTATGTTAGAATAGATAATAGTAAACCAGCTCCACAGGTCACTCTGTATAGAAAAAAAAGACTCGTTAAAGGTATTGTGGGGGATTTTCAAAATAATTTTAAAAGACCCACCCTCTCCACTTTGACACAAAATGCACATGCACAACCGTGCACTCCCTCCCGAGAGGGAAGGCCTATTAAATCCGTGCAAGAGCGTGCACAAGCCTATTTCTTCTCGTGCACACTCTTTTTAAAAAGCTGCTGTTCTCATAGCTAGGGTTCGGAATTGAAAAAGATTTTCACGATTCCTCGATTCCCTTTTCATTCTATGAAACGATTTGATTCTTCATCATATACTTTTTTAGATTCCAATTTGGGGAAAAAAAAGGAGAACAGTTTGATTATCAGCATCAACTTTGTTTTACTTAACTATTGCACAATCTTAAAAACTCAACAAAAGATCAAGATGTCAACAGGAAATGTGAAACTGGAGTAACATCTGTGTTTAAATGAAAATGAATACAAGAACAAACTTAATAACCAACAATGTCTAATAACAAATGATGGGATAATAACCTATTTTAAATAACAAAAAATGCTAATTATAAAACAGTAGTAGGGAAAATTAACAGTTCTTTTATTGAAAGATGAGCATATCTGCTTTTTCTTGAAAGGATACAGGATCAATTTCAGCGCTTAAGGTGTCTCCAGCCGTGGAAAAACAATCCTCTCAGATGGGTGGAGGAAGCCTGCACACAGAGGTAGTTTTCAGCCAGTCCAGATAGCAAGATATCTTGCTTGTTCCACCACCACAGTGTGGCGCTATCCCCTGCAGGGGATGGAGGGCAAGCTTTTATAGAGCTGGATTTCCTCTATCCCCTGGGCTAAGGAAAGACGGGCTTTGATTCACAAAGTGACCGCAGCTCGCTGTCTTCATCCTCCATCCATTTTTGCTTTCCTTTTTGCCTAGTCACGCCGCGAGACTTGCTTACTAAATGCCGTGGTGCGAACTTGCGGTAAAAAAGGTGATGTAAGTCGTGCTCCCCAGAGCCGGGCCGCAGGCTCTGGTGCCGCTGGAATCAAAAATGCGTAACTTGGCGCAGTAAAAAGGTGACGAAGTCGATAGCCCCAGAGCCGGCGCTTTAGACTCTGGTGCTGCGGAATCGAAAAAGAATCGCTCAGCGAGCTGCCAAAACGATGCAATGGAATCGGAAATCACGGAACCGGTTCTGAACAGGAACCGGTTTTCGATTCCCATCCCTACTCATAGCTCATACAAGCTTACTGTGTCCAGAATCGTCTAACCCCTAAATCCCTCAATCACTATAGTGAGTGGGGACTGTAGTGGACTTTATAGTAAACTCAGTTAACTTACCATTCAGAAGATCACTGCTTTTTGCACCCTGTTGATCACGTTGATCACGTAACTACTCCTACACTCCTAGACGCCACTGTCCAGTAGTGGCAACCTATGGCGACAGTGGGTCGCTGTGATAGCAAATCCCATGATGCTTTGCGAGGAAAGCTCTCTGCGCAAACCATTACAGGATATATCTGCCTCTTCTGAAGCCTTTTTTCTTCTCATACACTTCGTAGATACTGTTAAAAGAAAACTCTTTGTTTACAGCTTGAAGCTTTCCCTCTCTGGTTCTTTTTCCTGAAAAGAGGTGACTCGGGACAAGCTCTTTAAATAACACATCATAATGTATATGTATTAAATAACCATGAGACATGACAACAGATTTTGATAGAAATTGTAATCTTACTCAGATCAGAGAAGTTGCTTTTAGTTACAGAAGGCAGCTGCTTACCCACCGGGCTCACTTCTCGTGAAGTGGCCCCGATAAACAATTAGAGAAGCATTTTATACATCTTCAGTCTGCCACATCATTACAACATACACGTTTGCCGATGAGGAGACATCCATGGCTCAAGCCTTATAAAAATATTACACTTTGTTCTCAGTTGGAGGACACCGCTCTCATTCCATTCCCAAATCTTTGCAACGTACAGAATGAAGATTATAACCGTTTATCCGGACAGAGGAACTGTCCTAATTAGATAAACTACTGGGGAAAACATCAGTTCTGACATGCAACAGGCAGGTAATATTAGAGTGTAATAGTCAAACATAATTTAATAATTTTTCTCTTATAACCCTCGGGCCATTTAAAAGAACCGTGGTGAGAAAGGTGAGCTTCAATGACTGTCTGAAACCGTAGCTCACCACAGATATATGGCTTAAAATTTGCAGAAAAAGATAGCTAATGGGACAGGCACGTAAGATTGCCTAGAGTAAACATATCATCAGAATGATTGGCAGTTTGGAGGACCACTTACAGGTATTTAGATGATCCACATGTAAACAAAAGATCATCCTCAATACCTGTAAGCCGATGGGCTCTGAGATGGTTTACATGTGAAATGAATGAAAGAGAGCACGTACAATTATCCTCAATAAAAGCTAAGCCCATGGCTATTTAAAGGATAGAAACAGTTGTAAACACTGAAAACAGGCCAAATTCTATCATCTATAATCGAAAATGTTGATGGAAGCAACCAGAGGAGACCAAATGAAGCTACTATGATGAGAACGACACCAAGTGTTTGCATCTTATTGAATTTATGATTTTTATTTTTGTTGATAATTTAGAGGCTAAAAGCTCTAATACCTCAGACCCAGTAGTTGTAGTATTTTAAATCCATCCCCCAATGACTTAGGTCTTAAACAACTTAGAAACATTCCCCTCCCAAATCTGACATAAAAGCATTTACTAGCTTGAATAAGTGGCTAGTTTTTCAATAGCAAATTGAACAACTGTTGGAGCTTATGGCTGTAACTTGGAAAAATATGAAAAGGTTTAAGAGAATGAAAACTTTTCAGAACCGTATCCTTATCTCCTAAAGAATGTGGTGATTATTTCCTTCACTGCGAAGTACATTTACTGAACATTTGAGGACATTTGTGTAACCAGTAATTTAATTTCACCCATGGCTTAGGTGATATTATACACATGGCCATGGCACCAGGTTTTACAAGCCAGTGTCGTTCTACATTATTTTTTACTATGAAACACTTCTGACATTCATTACATCCCTCTTACCGCTGCTCTAGAGATCACATTGTTTAGATTCTATAGATCTTCACTTTAATGTGTAAGTATTGTGTGGAGAAAAGTGGGATCATGGGAAACATTGCTCCTGCATTCAGACTTTCCCTGAATGCTAAAAGGGGTCAGTGTCAAAATACTCGTGTAAATTTTCACACTTCTACACGTGGTACCAAATTGACTGGTCAGTAATTTGAATTTAATTATTCCCTTGCTGCCAACCCACCACCCCCGCTGCACCCCCCTCACTAGCCTAAATATTGTTAGATACAAAGACAAGGCCTGTTTTGAGTGTCATATTCAATGAAGACGGTAGGGGTGGGGGCAATTAATACCTTACAACATTGGAACGAGAAAAAAAAAGAGGAAACCATAACACAGACATTTCCCGAGGACATCATTGAGTCTGATTACATCAGCTCCCATTTGAGCAGTTGTGCCTGCAGGGAATAGGTTTGTCCTTGAGGTTGCAACAAGACAGTAGATGAATTATCAAACATAATCTGATTCTGAGGCTTGAACTTGTCCCCTTAAAAATGAGACAAATAACAGCGGAAGACATTCTTTTCAAAGTAGTAAGACAACTTTTATCCCATCCACTCTGCTTTTACGGTGTTTAGCCATGGTTGTCTTAAGTCTTAAGAATGTTCTGCACACTGTAGAAGGGTTGGCTGAATTTATTAAAAGAAACATTTAAATTCATTACCTCAAAAAAGCAAACCAACAACTAGTGTTGCGGCGATGCCATTTTTTGGCGCCAATACCGATACCCGATACCTGGCCGTGCAGTATTTGTCGATACTGATACATACCGATACCATCTGTTTGAAATTGATGTGTGCCTGTATATATGAAGAACTGCATACTACTTGGATGTAAAATAATGGCTTTGTCAAGTTGTGCTGCCTACCTTTGTGAAGCAGGAAAAAGACTAATACAAAGTGAATCCAGTAGAACTTTTTATTGCCTACCTGGAATGAGTGACAATAGTTGAATAAACTTTTGGCTCTCAAAATGGTATCAGTGCGCTATTTGTTGGTACTCGCCGATACCGATACCACAATTGTAGTTCTGGATCGGGGCTCCGCATGATACTGGTATCGGTATTGGTGCAACACTAACAACAACAATTCTAGTTTAAACCTAAAGTTAAGTTTGCAAAACCTAATTATCTAAATTAATTTAATGAGACATAATGTACTGGTAACAGCTCTTTTTGCAGAAACCAGCCTTTAGAACTTACTTGTGTTGGATAGGTCATAAATGTGCTCAAATAACCAAAACGCTGGAACATACTCACATACTCATACTCACATAGATTAGATTATATTATATTAGATTAGATGAACTTTATTGATCTCACAGCGGAGAAATTCACTGGTCACATATTGGCATAGTAATTTAAGAAGGTGCAAACAAGGAGGAAAAAGGTGCATTAAGAATAAACAATATATATACAGTATATCCAGGTATATACAGTATATCAAGATAAATAAGGATTAAGGTGCAAGTGTACATGTATCGCACACAATGAAAAACAAAATAAAAATAAGAAATTAAAAATAATAAAAAAAAACATAACATTAGCTGATTGGTTACTTTGTCAGAGCAAGCCGATTGTGACTACTTCAAACTAACAGCTAAAGTGCCTAGAATATCTTTTATAAAACCTGTGTTTCCCATTCTTAAAATGTGAGTGGCTGAGCTGCCTTAAAACACTGCTATTAAATACAACCATTATACAGTGTAACCGACACTTAGATCCTATAAGACTGCAGCACAAACATTTCCTGCACTAGTGTCATTGGGCATAGTGCCACCAAGATCATCTCCAGTAATCATAGAAGGGCAACACAGCACAAAACTTCCCAATACTGATCTGGTGATCACAAAAATCTGAGTCTTATGATCGCTGATTCAAGCATCACACCCATGAACACTGACAATGAATTATAAAATTTGGAGATGAGAAAGTATCATGATCAAAATGGAAGATAGAGAAAATAATGTTGATGAAGAATGAAATAAGGAATGCTCTTAAGAGGTGTGTGAGTGACTTTAAAAAAATTAAATTAAATTTAGACCTAGAAGGAATGATTTCTTGTCCTACATCCTGCCTGGTTGGCTTCTCTGATCCTATGCTGTCCTTCCACCTCCAGCATTCAGCCTCTAGAAGCTAACCTCAGTAAGCCTCTTTGTCCTCTATCTACCTGACTGGCTCCTCCAATGTGCAGCCATTCTCGGTACGGTAAGCCACAGGTCCTCTTCTATCAGGCTGGCTTCGGCTATAGTTAGCTGAAGCCAGCCTGATAGAAGGAAGCACACACATGGTCTAGTTGCGTCGTGCCCCGCCATTGTAAAATCCCTGTATCCCCCTGCTTCTCTGGGTAATTGCTTTAAAAGCATATGGTTGAAGCAAGCCTCGAATAGTCCAGTGGTGGGAGATGTGGAGTCATCAAGTCATTACTATGCCATGTATTTGTTCTGCCCAGCCAACCTAGAATACCTTAAAGCTAACAGCTACAACTGTCATAAAACCAGACAGATGGACCCAGAATTCAGGCGAGTCAGACAGTGGCAAGTTTCAAAACATTTAATTACAGAAATTAAAACAAAACTGAACAGAACAGAAACGTGGGCTGGTGTGGATAAGCGGACCACAGCAGCTGCAGGGGGGCAATGCACAGCCTAATCACTGACACTCTGGTTAACAGTTCAGTCCATCCTCTCTGAGGAAGGCAGAATCCAGTCGATGGGCTTCCAAACGTGCTGCGGCACAAGAGCAGTCAGGGATACAGATAAGACAGGAACAGTTCTGGATATCAGGAGTCCATAGCCCAACCGAGGTTTCAAGCAGAAAAAGACAGATCCAGGGTTCCAGGAATCAACAGAGGGTGAAGGCAGGTTCAGAGTTCCATGAGTCCACCAGCGAGCTCAGAGAGACATGCTCAGATGGAGACAGGCAGGCTCAGTGGTTGAGGGACAGAGACAAGACATGGTACCAGGATAATTGCTGGAACTTTAAACTGGTCTGGTTTAAACTGGAGCCAGGTTTACCGTGTCTAAAACTGACCTCCCCTGCATTCCAAGCCCAAACCCTTCGGGCTCAGCAGAGAATAGCCGGGACACAATCAGAAGACAGGAGAAAAACACTAAAACCCTATTAATCCACTGGCCTCTAAGAGTCAGGACATAAATCAGGGACTTTACTAAACTCAAAAAACAAACATGAATAACAAACACCCTGATAACTGGGCTGAACCATATATATAGCAGAGAGAGCATGTGAATAAGATCAATGATAATTGGAGAGTGGGGAGGGAATGGTAGGTGAATGAAGTGAGTGATTAGATCAGCTACTGTAATCATGACAAAAGCTAGCCTAAAATACCTGCAAGCTAGTGGCAAAAGCTGGCTAAAGGTAACAGAACCTACTAAAAGCAGAGCAATGCTGCTGAGGAGTGGTTCACCAAATATTAATTTCATGAAATATTGCTGATTCACCTTCTTTGGTACTGATTGAATCAGTGGTGATTGCTGCTGTGATAGCAATGCTTTAGTCCCAAACTCGCTGTACAAATCAGACTGTAACACCATCCTTCTGAGGGTCAGGAGTGATCCGTACTGCTGATTCCCTCACTCACCCAGTCTACAAATTACATGGTGATTCATTTCCACTGTCAGACTGTGTTGTGTCTTGAATAAGGCATGCCCTCGCTCTTGCAGTACGTCTACCATGCAGAGTGGCACTGTTGCACCTGCTCACATACTATATCACTAAACTGAGATAGGATGGAGTTCATTTGTTATAGATAATACATAGATTTATGTGAAAGTTTATCTTCTTCAGATTTAAACTTGGACTTGAACTTGGTCTTTTTCATAAGTTACTGTATATTTTGTAAATCTGAAAGTCACAATAAAATCAGACCTGTCTGGGGTGTACCCCACCTCTCGCCCGTAGATTGTAGGAGATAGACACATAATACATAATAATACATAATACATACATATTATCATGAGCCACGACCCTGACAAGAACTAAGGGGAAGCAAATGGATGGATTGATGGACAATAGAGTCATATTTTTTCATCTGAGTTGACTTTATTCTTGTCACCAGAACTTTAAAGCAGGGTAATATGAGGGCCTGAACAGTTCATGTGATATTTAATACCTGTTTTAGCTTTTGAGAAATATAAAAGCATGTTCCAAATTTCTATGATTAGGCCCTGAACAGTTCATGTGATATTTAATACCTGTTTTAGCTTTTGAGAAATATAAAAGCATGTTCCAAATTTCTATGATTAGGCCTCTCAATGTCACTAAAGTCATTACTGATTATTGCCTATAATAAATGTAAAGGGACAGAAAACACAGTTGAAGCTCTGTAAATTGCACAATATTTGTGTAAAGCAGCTCAATTAACTGCAAAACTAAACCAGTGGATACATCCTTTAGAATAGATTATCTTAATGTACTGATTCTAGTCATTCAATTCACCTAAAGGAGCCACTCTTCCAGTCTATACAACATTATTGAATAATAATAATAACAGGACCGTATCAATCATTAACTTTTTCATGGTCTTGTCTGGTCATACCCATTGCCAAAAAAATCAGTAAATGAGGTTAGTGTGATCTGCATAAGTTTCCACCCTGTTCAAATGGTTTGTTTTTATGCAAAGCCTAAAATATTTCAAGTTATCAAGCATTCTCTTGCTAGGACATCACTTTACCAATTGAAAAAAAAAAATAGACAACAATGTGAGTGTAGAGTTCTGCTCACTCCAGTTACAGGATAGAATCTCTAGCTGTTCACTTTAGTCGAGTTTTAGTCCAAGCAGACTCCAGGCCCGCTTTCTTGTATTCCTTCCTCTGCTGTCACTTTGATACCATAATGGCTCTTTACTCTCTGGTAGTTTAACTGATATCTCTGTGCTTCGGCTCACACTGTCCAGGGCTAGTCCAGACTTTCAGAATTGTAACCTTATGATCCTCCAGGCCAAACTTAATGGGACACCAGAGTCCCAACCCGCCTCAACCAGTCCACTGGATTAGTGCTACTCCTATCCCATCACATCCAGCACATCACTGAGGGCCTTCAGACCGCAGAACTGCAAATATGAAGCGGCACCTCTGAGCCCAAGACCTGCCTGAGTTTACCCATAGCCTCGGGTCATGAGGCTGTGTGGACCTGCTTTCACTGCCTGGGGAAACAGAAACAGCATCAGCTGAACGAGGCTGACTGACCCAAAAAAGACCAGCAAGCTAGAATACATGATAGTTGGCCACAACTGTTTCCCTTGACAGAATAATATAAAATGAGGAACATGTGTAAGATATCCCTGCAATTAATGGTCCAGTTTTGGGGTCAACATTGGATTAGGAAGACCATTGAAGGAGACAGGTAGAGACGAGACAAAGGGATCTAGGTCTGATTATATGACTTCTTATCTATGTACATGGAATACGTACGGTTCAAAAACCATATCAACTTGTTTAAGACCTGCTGTCACTTACTAAGTCCTGTGCAAAAGATACCACCAGTGACTAAGACCAGATATACAGAGGAATGTTTACTGTGTTTCTTCTATGTTGTCCCTGTTGAATCTCTGATATGTGCCGGTAGCTCAACAGTTATTGCCAAAGATAAAAACAAGTGTTTTCATTCCAGAACTGATACAGAAAACTGTTTGACTGATGTCTTCCTATGTGACTTTTCTTATTCTTCCAAAACAAAAAAAAGAATGAGCGATGATGACTGATCTTTTCCTTGTGAATTAGTAAAAAGACTTTGGGTCTGAAGAGATTCTAAATAAGGAATATTAAACTGCTTCTCATGGAGCCAGAAAAGGAACACTGAGAGAGAATAAATCCCTCTTTCAATAAGTTAATGTTAAGTCTTTGTTTACTTATAGACATGCCACTATATTTACAATGAAAAATATTTTTAGTGACTTTATTGACGAGTTTTAGTGAAGTTTTAGAGTCTATAATTGCACCGATACAGCAACTTACACAATGCTTAGTGTATCAGTGGGTAGCACTGCTGCCTTACAGCAAGTAGGTTCCGGGTTTGATTCCTGGCCTGGGGTCTTTCTACATGGAGTTTGCATGTTCTCCCCAGGTACTCCGGCTTCGTCCCACAATCCAAAAACATGACTTTTAAGTTAATTGGCTTCTCTAAATCCTCCTTATGTGTGAGTGAATGGTTGTTTGTGCTGTTTGTCTCTGTGCTGCCCTGCGATAGACTGGCGACCTGTCAAAGGTGTATCCCGCCTCTCGCGCATTGACAGCTGGAGATAGGTACTAGCAACCCCTCACGACCCCAGCAGGGATAAAGCGTGATGGAAAATGGATGGATGAATCTAGAATGAAAGTTGTAGACAGCAGCAGCCCTGCTAATGCCTTCCATCTGTCTGAAAAGCCAGTCAGCAATGGGAAGGTGTTACTCCAAGACACCATGTAAACCCAGATAAGCATTTGAATAGGCATGCAGGGACAGATCCCTTGTGAGTATAAATTAATTTCTTGCCAATTTGAAACACAAAATTAAGGTTTCGGCCATCATAAGCACCATTTCATTTGGAGAAAAAAAAAA
>JAGKQL010000063.1:7624972-7638660 GCA_018398635.1 Cyprinodon brontotheroides
ACTATACAAACACTTTGTGGTGCAGGTAGAAGGATCCACCACACAGACTTACAAAAGGAACAAAGAAGAAATAAACGGAATTGAATAGTTTATGTGCTCGGAAACAGACCAATAGAGATGCTTCTCAGTGTGTGTCTAAGCTGACTGACAAAAACATTTGCAGCTCACAGACCAATTGAAATATTATAGCTAATATAATGCTGACCATTAGGATGCATCTCTACTGTGTCTTCACTAAAATAACGATTTTTTAATTGTAAGAAATAAACTTCAATAAAGATTAGGGAAATAAACTTTGAATAAATAAAAAAGTAAAACTGAAAAGAATAAAATATTAAAAAATAAATTAATTAATTAATAAAGAAAACAGAAAAGTTATTCTAAAAAAACAAACATTTTATAGAGTTTTATTTGTAGATAGCATTTTTTCCCTCATTTTTATTTACAAAATATGTGTCATGATTATGCCTTTTATGGACTTTTTGGTTCTGTTTTAGTTTTCACTTTGACTAATGTATTTTTATGCTTTCTAAGTCATTTGTTTAATTTCCATTCATTGTCATCCAGGTTATTTTCTAGTTATATTTAAGCACTGAATCATTTTGTGCCAGTCTCCTTTCCCCTAGCTCCCTTCTAGATCCTTCTGTCCACACCTGCTCCCAATCAGTTGATTCCTCCATTCACTTTTTTTTTTTTTTTTTTTTTTACATTTATACTCCTCCTCTGCTGTTACTAGGTGTGTTCGTTTTTAAAGGCTGCATCCTCCAGAGACCCATTCTATCTGAACTGGGTCCTTTGCGGTTTGTGAAAATGAGGAGACCGGAAGAGTTTTGGCTGTGGATTCAAACAGGTCCAGCCTTCCGCGGCTTTTACCGCTGCATGCTCTGTCGCCTAACAACCGTGACAGTTGACACAAAGCAGGAAAAGAAAGAATACCAAACTTCTCACTGCTGTTCTTGGTGTTAACATTTTCGAGGAGCTTTAAATGCTGCATCGTATTAGATTTATAGTCCCCAAAATTGCAGATATACAGTATTAGAATCTGTCCCTAAACATTAGCTAAACCCATTTACACAGTAACAGATAAAAAAATCTAGATAAATCAAACATTACCCGCCACATGTCTGACTCATTAGCCATTAAAACAACAATTTTCATAAATTTTAGACCAAACTATTCACATACTTGTATTATATTAAACTGAACCATTCACCACTGTTCGGCACCAAGTACCCTTTTTCTCTGAGCACGAAGCAGCCGGCTTGCTTGGACTCGCAATGAATCATGGGATATCCAAGGCTACATAGGATACACCGGACCCGTCCTTTAAAACAGGCAAAAAGAAGGATTAATTGATTGGCCGCATAGAGAGGAGTCTTGAAATCCGAACAGGCCTTGGCGCCACGGTATGACGTAATCGGCCTACGAATCTAGCCTTCGGAGGATGCAGCTCCTGAATTCAAATTCAGCCATAGTTTGCTGAATTCTCTTCATTCTATCATTCCTTAGGTTTATCCCTCCCTAATGTCTCCTAGTTTTTATTTTCGGAGTTTATTTCCGATCAGTTCTGGATTATAGCTTCTGTAATTTTACTTCATCATAAATTTAGCAAGAAATTATCTCTGCCTTTCCCACCCTTGCATTTGGGTCCTCAAGAAATATCCCCTAATCCTGACAATGTGTGTTTCTTATATTTTCATGTAGAAAAACATGTTCTTCGCTTGCTTCCATAATGTAACAAAGTTAACTCCATATTCTTGCAGTAATATTGGAGCAAATTCCTCCCCATAAGATTCTTTTTTTTTAATTTTTTTTTTGCAGGGGGGGGGCTCTTTAACTGATCCATCAGGTAGATGGACTCAGGTGGACACTTTAGCAGATAAGGAGATAACATAGCAGGCAGATTTACATGCCACAACTGATGCTGACCACATCAAAGAGAACCTGGTCATTAATAGGCAAGAGGATATACTGTATTATCATCACATGCAGCTCAACATCTCTGTCCACTGCTACCACACAAGCTAAGAGGGACAAACTACTTTTTAGACCCATAACAACCAGGAGCTGTTGCTGCCTCTCACAATTAATTAGGCAACTTATTGAGCTCAAGATGCAATATGCATGTTAATTTAATGGGCTGTGTCTGGTTTCAGAGAGAAGGGGAAAGTGCTTTGATGTTTACAAAACTTGGCAGAAAATCACTGGCGGCAAACAATTACAGAATTAATGAAGATCAAAAGAACAATTGCAAAGGCTATTCCTGCAAATACATGCATGCTAATATCTAAAAACGCATGAATGTTGAATGTGATGTCAGCCAATCATGAGCTACGGAGCGCATTCAGGCTTAACATCAATGCTCTCCTACCGGTCATGAGAGCATGGAGTGTGTTGGTGGGCTTACCTTTCTTTGTTAATGAGTGCTGTTTATTTTGGAGCAGGTTCATACTCACTGATTATATCACAGCGAAAAACAAAAAAACGCCAACACAAACCAAATAAGGAGGCAAAGATGTTGGTGTTTAGGTTAAGGTATCACCTTGAGTTTAATGAGGTGCTTAATAGTACTTATAGATCTTATTATCACACCAATCTAAACAGGTAGTTCTTTTTTTAGCATGTAGGTTCTTCTTTGATGGAGCGGCGACCTGCCCTTATGTGTATTCATACATTCATATGCAAGCTGTTAGTACGTGGTGGGAGGAGGCCCAAAATGAACTCAAAGGAGACTGTTTTGCATTTGCAGCAACAAAAATGTGTTCTTCATGGTTTGCTCCATGTTTAACTACCTCCTTCTTTCCATAAAATTCGACCAGATTCTATGGAAGCCCTGAAAGCCAAGTGAGAAAAAAAAAACTGCATAAGAAACGTTATGCATTTTTTCTTCTGTCTTAAAAGGTAAGTTAAAAAATATATAAATTAAGGTTTATTTAATCTAGAGATATTAACCCAGATAGTACATGCAATTATTAAGATTTTATTGCCATCAATTTTATAGATTCTTTGGCGCTAACTCTGGCAGAAGATGGATTCTGCAAACTGACATGTGCTTGGATGACTTAGGAAGACAGTGGTGGTGGAAAAAGCCAGAGGATGATTTAGCACATCAACAGGTGGTCTGGGTGAAACAGATAAAAGACTTCCAGATTAATTTTTTTCTTTGTTTTTCTAATTCTTTGTTTTGCACCAAGAGGCTCTGAAGTAAAAACAACAGCAACATAAAAATTAAGTTTTTTCTTCTGTTGCTTGCCTCTTAGGCTTCCGTAACCTCCCCTGATGCAGCTGATAAAAAGTCCTCCTCCCGCAGTATAAGGCTGCCACCACTGTGTTTCACTATTGTGAAGCTGCAGTTTTAGTTTTCCATTACATGGTGCATTTTCAAGTAGATCTGAAAAAGTTGACCCGTGCCTTATAGAGAGTCCTTCTACATTTTGGCAGTGTCTTTTACATAACCTGTAGATGTTGTTACCCAGGATTCTTTAAAGGTGTGTGTTTTGTCTTGCTTCAGGTAAAGACCTAAAAGTTTGAAAGTGTTTTTTTTTTCACTTATGCGTTGGGCAAACCAGAAAGGCCCAACGCTAACATCAGTCCGCCTTTTCATCCCTCCATCTGTTCCACCAAAGGAGATGATTCCACCAATCAGAAACTCAGCTGAAGGCAGTCAATAAGCGCTGCTGCTTGTGCAACTTTTTACCTATTATGTAAGAGACAATCAAATGATGGTAAACCATCATAAACTGCTAAAGCTAGATCCACATGAACACACACACAAGTCAAATTCACATCCATACCCTTACGAGGGAAAAAAAAGATAAGTGGTACTACATGATATGATCATGCTGATGAAGTTGATGCAAACATCTCAGGTTTGCTTACAGCAATTGCATAATCTTAAGCATATTTTGTGTCATTATCTTGGCACTGATGACTGGCTTAGTGTTTCATTCCATTCACCTGCCTTGCTCCGCCCAGTTTATCATTACTGTTCATCTTATTCACCTCTCCTGCCTCTATTTAAGCTGTTTGCTCATTAGTGCCAGATTATTCGAGCCTTCGCTGAGAGTTTTCGAGCGTACCTGCTGTTTTTCTGATTGCCTGATCGTGACCTTTTCTGCCCTTGGACCTTTTAGCCTGCCTATTCTTGTTTCGGATGTGTTTGCCTGCTCTGTCTTCAGACTCCAACTGTTTTCTGTCTGTGGACTGAACCTGGATCTGTCTTCTGACTTTGACTTGGATTTCCCCTCGGTACCCCTTCGGATCTTTAAACTTCTGGCCTGGATTCCTGTTAACCTCTTCGACACCAGCTTGGGCTTCATCTTCTGGAAACTCCTGCCTTCCTTCGTCTGCTTGGATCTGCTCGTCAACCAGTTCAGCAGCCATCAGGCTCTGGCTCCTGGAACTCTCTGGACGGCATTCGCCGTTTTTTTTTGTTTGGTAGCCATCCAGCTAGATTTTATCCATTCTTATGGGCCCAGACTGAACTCTAAACCCAGGTTACTGACTGACACGCTGGTTATTGCGCTCCGTCAGATTTATGTGGTCACTAACCTAAGTTTTTCCTCTAAAGAGATTCCGACCTTTGACGCCCTTCTTGCTGAGTTGCAGATCCATACATATTTAATATAGGCTTTTGTGAATCACACTGATCTGTCTGCTTCAAAATCTGGGTCCTCAGTTCTGTGCCTAGACAGTTTTTGTTTCTGTGTTTTTCTGTTTTTGCTCTGTGATGGCAATGTCTGTAAAAGGTGCAATAAAAATAAAATGCGACCTATTAATTTCATTATTGTTCATCCACATCACCACAAATATATTTCTTAAAGTTCCATGTGTCTAATATTATAATTATGATTTGGATAAAACATAATGAGATCTCAAGACTTTTGGATGTTACACCAAAGTAATTTAATCAGGGATGGTCTCTTCCAAAGAAAGGAAAGTGTGAACATAATTTATCCTAAAAGTTTTCCATCTGATTTTCAAACTTACAAAAGCAGAACAAAATAAATCTGTATTATTTACTATTTTTCACTTATGGTGCTTCCCTTTGCACGGCGCACCCAGTCAGTAGAATGGATGTTGCACATCGAGTGCCATACCTCCTAAATAAGAAAAAACAAAAGAATATAATATTGCTTTTAGCTATAGAAAATAGAAGAACACAATTAGATCCCAACATTGTATTCAATGGGCTGTTCAGAAGGCTATAAAATATTTTATCTAAGACTGTTTCCTGTGTTTGTTTGATCGCTCCCTACAGATCAATCAAATAAGTTAAACGTCATTTTCTTAATATTCAAACAATATTGACATACCTGAAGTAATCAAGCTTGCAAAACACTTGTTTATCTTTCACATAACAGCTCACATGTCGACCCTTAAATTTTTAAGTTATTGAATTTAAGTTATTGAATGTTTGATAATTACTACGTTTTTACGCACATTTATTTTGCATTCATTACCAACATGCCTGCATAGCAAGTACTTTAGATCATATTAATAATAATTTTTTAGGATAAATATTTGGACGCCCGATTCACGTGAAAATAAAACATACTTATTTGTCGCACAAAGGCTATCCCTTTAAGATATATAATAAATAAATGAAATCATTTCACACAATTGACACTAAATACAATTTCCCAGTTATATAAATTCCCTCCATAATTGTCCCATGTACCTACCAGCCTGGCAGAGACAGCCGTCACACAGCCGGTGTTCTCCAGACCTTGACAGAAGTTTATCTGCCCAAAATGATGGTTGTTAAAGTATTGCCACCAGATTCCCACCTCTAAAAGCTTCCACCTACGTTTCAGCAAGAGCAAAGCTTTGTTTTGCCTTTGCATTAAATTCCCCCAGTGCACCTCCCACTGTGGGGGCCAGGGCCCTCCCTGGACCATCAGTTACACACTAACATTCTGCGTGGCTAAAGGTGATGGTTAGGTCCATCATCCTAATAGAAATCTAGGTTTTCTATAAATAGATATTCTATTCTTTTTTATTATTTTATTTTTTTTGCAATAGTAGTTTAAATGTTACTTAAAATAGAAAACTAAGCAGAATTTTAATAAGGGGTCGGTTTCCTAGATTTAGGAATGGGTTCAAGGACCTGAGAGCCTAATGGAAAAAAACAAACAAAAAACATTTATGTATGTATGTATGTTTTTATTTATCCATGATTTTATCTTTTGCATTAACCAGCCAATATCAGTTTGTGTTTGTGCCATAGCCTCCAATCTAACCTCCAAACACACTGAATGCACTAAGTTTGAACTTTAAGTAGTTTTTTAAACAGAATGTGTTGAAACACCTCATGCTTTAGTTACAGTAATGTTTGGGTTTGGGTTTACGTCAGGTGTAGATTGAGAGATGTTTAAGTTTATGGGGGATTTTCCAGAAAAAAACAAATGCAAAGTATGCTGTGTAAAACCCCTTTTACTCTCTAAATGAGAAATGGAACAACTCAGATTAATTTGTACCTAATTTGCATTTACAAACTATTATAGAGTGATTAGTATTTTTGGTTTGCCGTTAAACCCCACTTATTTCCTGCTGTCTACTGAAGCATTATTTACATTGATCACATGTTTTATTTTTCAGGAAGCATAGTTACTTCCCATTTTCTTATAAAAAAATAGCAGAAAAAACAGTTGGGGGATTAAGTTTATGTATTTCTGTGATACTTAAAGATATTCTTCAGTTATTCAAATTATATCTTTATGTAATAAACATTTAAACCTTATGACGGTCCCAGAATGGCAGTTTGGTGCCCACTAGTCAGCTCTGAAAGAGAATTTTTTATTTCAATAATTGAGGAAATGTTAAATGCACATAATGTTTTTAGCTGCTTCTTTGTTTCCTTTTAAGTAAAATACTCCCAGCGCCTCAAAACACACTAAAATGTAGTTAATCTTTAAAATCTTCTCCTATGAGGGACGTATAACTTCATGTGCTCAGTTTAACTTTTATCAGCATGTTTCATCTTTTCCTCTGCAGCCATCAGGGACCTCATAAAACTGCACAGGTCTCATTTTTGCAGCTCGATTCTATTTATTTAGACATCCACACCATCTGAATCTCATCAGAAAACAACCGTGAACATTTATACTTAGTTATTGTGTGATTTAAAGCGCAGATAAATCCGACATATCCTTTTAAACTTTAACATTCCTTATATAAAACTCTTAAATAAATTGAGAGGAATTATGTCATGTTGCTTTCAGGGATCAAACCCACATGCAGAACACTCAGAGGCTGGGAAAAAGTTCACAAAGTTTATTGAAGATGAATCACAATCAAGAACAATGATTTCTGGGATTACTGGGTCCGGGTCTGGTCACGACTGGTTTTCACTGCAGAGAGGGACAGATTGGTTAGTCTTTTAGTGAACTTGCAGGTTGGGTGTTTGCAGGTCTATACCTGATCAGAGATGAGCAGAGCGGTAGAAGGGGGGAACCAGGAGGGTCCAGAGGCTGAAGGCAGGCAGAGGGCTAGGCAGAGGCAGGGCAGAGCAGATAATCTTACCGAGCAGGTTCTGAGCTTCTCCCCCAGCTCTTGCTGAGAGCGGGCAGGCAGGTTTCAGACTGAGTTGGATTTCCAGGGTTCTTCTGAGAACAGACAGCTTGGTTTCACGCTTGAGAAACCCTTCCAGGTCTTCAGGATTCCAGGCAGGTTCTTCCTGAGAAGCAGAGAGGACAAAGAGCAGATTAGGTTCAGGCTTCAGGGGAGTCAGAGATTCAGACAGGCAGGTTTGCTCAGGTTCGCTAACCATAACTGGCAAACACTCTGGCGTCGGATTGTAGCTCTGCCCCTCCTTAAATGCTGGTCTCCTGATGAGCTCATGAGCCGCAGGTGTGGTAGTCAGCTCCAGGAGACCTAGAACGCCCTCTGCTGGAGAAAGGTGGACAGACCTCCAGATCCCAACAAATTATAGTCTTTAAATTAATTAGGCTAAAGAAATAAATAAGCAAGAAACTTTGTATAGAACAGAAGGGTTTTGAAAATAATCAGATTTACCTTTAGTGACCTGCATTGCTGCATTTCCCAAAGCTTAAGAAAACTTTAAATAATTGCATGACAACTTTTTCCTCTTTCATTGATGACTACTTTTTTTTTTTTAAGAGGCAAAGATGATTACCAACTAAGGAAACCGGTTTAAAAAAATAAGAAATAAAACATTCTTTAAGATCATCTCATGCATGGACTGGCAAGAGGCAAGGTCGAGAATCCATTGGATCTTATCTGTGCTTTTATGAAACCCAACACCTCAGCGCCTTTAAAACTTGCCCTTTGATATGTAGGAGCTTGGCTGAGGAGCACAGTGTGTGTTTGATCTCCAACAGAAAAAGCATAACAAATACCTTCAAAATTAAGCTGAACATATTAGCACATCAAAACTTATCAAGTCCAGTGTCCAATGTAGACCATCTGTATGTTGTTACAAACTACAATATTCTACAAGAATTTAAAAAATATAATATTTTGCATAAAAAAAATTCTAGAGCTGACAACGAATGAAATGGATTTGGTATGTAAAATTATATTATAGAAAAATTAAATATGTTTTTAGAATGCCCTGACGTTAGGGACAGTTAACAGAAACTGCATTCATGTAGCAAACCAGTTATTATTTTTTACATACACATCCTGCTGTGATAAATATTCAGCATTGGTTTAAATTTTAGAGCGGTTGATAGCCTTTAATGTTTGTTCACAAATGTAAAATGTTTCAATGTTTTTGACATTGCAAACCACACATATCATTGTAATTTACTGGCATACATTGCTGTGGTCAATCATAAACGTGATTGGCTTTAATTATTTATCACAGATGAAAATCTGAAAAGTGTGGTGTGCATTTGAATTCACCCACCAGGTTAATATTTAAGAAAAAATCCAAACATATCTTTTTAGATACAGAAAATAATCTTCTTTTTTTTTTTCCAATCTCTGGATTTGTTAAGGCATGTCTGTAGTATAAGAGTTTTTTGTTTTTTTAAAACATTCTATTAGTTTTACTGTGATTTATGTTCAGGTTCACTGTGCTGCTACAAATGAAACTGTTGTCCTAATCCTGAACATGTTGCAATCTCGCACAGCATTTCTGCCAGGATTTCCTTTTTAAATCTATCAATCAAGTCTGACCAGCCTTCATACTCTTGCTGATTGAATGATGATGCCGCCTCCATATTTCACCTTATGAGTTTAGAGACAAAAATACAGTATATAATATCAAATATTAGAATAAACATAGCTTCTTTCTTTCTTTTATCTGAAACCTACAAGTTAAAAAGTATATAACTTAAAAGTATTATAGCATTATATTTCAAAAGGTATTGTGTCTTTAGTTAGAAACCTTTACTGTAGTTTTCCCACAGTACTATTTCTGGATAATATTCAATAAATGTAAGTGCTGTTAGAAACATCAATTTTCTGATCTCTTTAAGAAAAGCATTATACAATTGTTTTGAGTCTTCCCCTTACCAAAGGTGGATTCTTTGATTTGTTTATGGAACTTTACATGGAATTATGGTGTTTAGGTGGAAATCATAATCTCTATTATTAATCTATATGTAAAGCTTGTTCTTTTAGACAGCTACAACATGGACACCAGCTTCTTCTTTAGAGAAGAAGAGAGATTTGATGTTTAATCTAAGCAATAGCCATCGATAGGAAGGTATTTCCCTAAACTCCCCTTCCTAAGAAAGGGGAGTTTTGTTATTGTTTTTCACCATAGATACACAGAGTAATTCAAGGTTCACTTCTGAGAGCAGAGAGTGAGCTGTTCTCTTATGACTGGATGGGTCTTCATGGTCAACTCTATGATAAATACCTGATTAATTCTAATAAAGATTAGTCAAGGCTATAATCGTAATCTAGCCTATTAGAAAAAGAACCATAATAGCAAAGCTTTTATTCTGGAAATGTTTAAAGGTAATAGTAGTGAGATTTGGTGACAGATTTATAGGCTTGTTAAAATTCATGTGTCATCAACAATGCATGATGACATGGATAATTGCAGACAACCTGGTGAAGACTGACACAAAATCCATTCAAAAACTTCACAAGGAGTTAACAAGGCTGGAGTCAGTGCATCATGAGCCACTACAATATACAAATTTATGTAAAATGAAAACTGAACCAGGGATTTGGTTAAAGGAGTGGAGATGCTGAATTCATCTTCTGGCAGGACTTGAAACCTTTAGGGATGCACCATATTGGGGATTTTGGCCGATATCCGATATGCCGATATTTTAAAACTCATGTAGCTTTACATCAACCGATATCGATACCGATGTTAAAGCTAAGTAGTCATTGAAAATAGCAGTTTTATTATCCATTTCTGACACTTTGAAAAAAATAAATTACTCAAATATATTTTCAGACACACGCTTCGATATCAAATAGATTTTAAAATTGCTGTATCAATCTATTTTACTTTCAAAATCTTGTGAAATTTCATCGCTCTGTTACAAACTCTCGTGGATATTTTGCAAATTTTTGTGAGATTTTTGTTAGTAAAATAGATCGATACCGCGTCAATATATCAACATATAAAAAATATGGCAAAATTTCATGAATTTTCGGGGATTTCGTAGCATAACGATGACATATAGCAATATTTCATTAGTAAAAGAGATTGATATGGTGTTTTTAAATGGCAATATATCAGCATATGAAGATATTGTGATATTTTAATGTATCAATATTTTTCCCTCGTTTTCTTTAGAAGTTTTTAAGTCTGTAAAAAGAAGTTTTGAGGAAGAAGAAGAAGTAGTTTTTTTTAGACTTTAGAAACTCAGAAGCTGATCAAATATCGGGTTAAATATCGGTGGGGTGGCCGATATTCAGTTTTTAAGGCCGAGCACCGAGAGGGGGCCGATTATATTGTGTATCCCTAATATATATATATATATATATATATATATATATATATATATATATATATATTTTTTTTAAATGTAGGTATGATACCGAATGCCGTATGACTTGTGCCATGACCTTTGCTCTGAACAGCTTATCATCATGATGTTGAGGTTCGTGACCAGTGGCGGTGTTTGTTTCTGGGTTTGGTTTCCCTCCTTGGCCAAAAACATCCCAGCATCCTACAAACAAACTTTTGTTTTTGGTTTAAAGAAGCAGTTGCTTTTAGTTTAGCCCCTTACACCCTAAGGGGGTATAAATAAATTTCTGCCTGACAAAACACACAAAAGTAAATAACTTATAGCCTCAAAGCTATTAGATTTAAGAAGAAACTTTTGGTACGCCTGTAAAGGTAAGATGTCATAGAATGGTTTTCTGGTGTCAGCACCATTGTAGCTTTGACCCTGCCTGAAATATTAGGGACAAAATACAAAATATTTTGCATTTTTTGAACCTCGCCAAAATTTTCTTTGAAATAAACATTGCAAAACACTACCAAAATATTATTTATAGCACAAAAAAAGTAGTACAGACTTTTAAATCTAAATGTTGTGTAAAAAATATACCAAATTTGGACTCAATCAGATGAATCATATTTATTTTAGAATGGTATTAGTGAGAAATTTCTTAGGCGGGGAGGGGCCAGTTTGGCACATTTATCCATAAATGTCACCAAACTGTGCCAAATAGGTTTTTACATCAATACTGGGGGTTTGGTAAAATTACATTACGAGGTCATGTAGCAGCTGGACCCGCCGGTGGGTCCGTAGGGTTCAAGGGGTTAGTCATGACATGCAGTGGCTTATCTCACTCTTTGAAAGTGTGACAGTACGGGTGTGGCGGCATCTATGTATGTTTGCGTGTGTTTGCTTGTATTTAAGGGGAAGTGCATCTTAGATAACTAAGCCTGATGATAGGGACAGTTACTGCTGAACGATTGGACCACGGTGTGGATGCTTTCTCCATGTGGGTCTCTGATGGATTAGAGAAACCCAACACCAAGACAATTACAGAAAACAGCAATGACTTTTGGGGCCTTAATATAAACTACAGTGGAGCCTATTTGAGAGAGAAGCTATATCACATCTAGACTACATCAGCTGCAGTTGACCTTTTTCTGTTTAGTGACACAGGCAAGAAACAACGAGTTATTTAACATTGAAGGAACTTTAGTTAGCAAATAATTTTATTGAAAAAAAAAAGAAGTTTTTCTCCCAAAGTCACCATAATCTTTCCAAAGGGTTTTTTTTTTTTGCTAAATTGGTTAATGCTTCCCTGCTTTAATACCTAATGTAAAGACTGGTGTGCAAATGGTGTCTGTTGCCATGCAGATTTGTGCTTGTGCGATATTTTGGCTGTTTACTAATTTCAGTCTTAAACATCTTATGAAGAATAATTAATGCATCAATGGAGTTTTAAATAGTGAAACTGCAATAAATAAACAGGATTTATTTTCTGAGGTGTTTCGAGGTTTTAATGTTTGACTTTTCGTCTTTGAACATTTGATTACCTTATCTAGATTTTTTAATAATGTTCCAAATTATTTCTACAAATTGGTGGAGTAATCTATACTTTAATGGTTTCTGACCAATGGTTACTGACCAATGCAGTACATTAACCAGGGAAAGTCTTAACTTTTTTGGAGGTATTATGATGTAACACACAACAATATTTATGTTTTGTATTTGAGGGATTTTTATTAGCATGGTTCTTTGTCACCCAAAACAATCTCAAAAAAGCCACTGGATATTCACTGTTCATTTTATTACCAACATGCAGTTTATTGGAAAACATTCACTTTTAAACATGTATCTTTGGATACAGTACCTTTGTGTTGACTCCATTGGTTTGCCATGCAAATTCCACCTCAAACATGATTACAACTGTATACCTATCCCTAAACCTAACCTAAAACTCAATTCACACCTTAGTCCTAAAACCTAACCCCCACCCCAAGAAGAGAAACTCTTCCTTATGGGGACTAGTTGTTGGTCCCCACAAGTACCTATGAGTCCCCAAATGTACACACACAGCTTTGTTTTCATGACATATGGGGACATTTCATTCACTTGCATTAATTTAATATGGCCAAAGCCAGTCCCTTTTCCTAACTATTACCAGCATATACCTTACCCTAACCCTTACCTGAACTGAATTTACACCTCAGTTTTAAACCTAAGCCCAACTTAAAGAACAGGTATGTACCTGTAATTCCCCACATGTATGATTTTTTTCAAAAAACTCCCCCCATGATTTAGGTAAAACAAAACCACACACACCACGCACACAGACATGAATCCTCTTTATATATATATATATATATAGTATATATATATATATATATATAAGGACTTATATATATATATATATATATATATATATATATATACTCTCTCTCTATATACAGTATATGTGTGTGTGTGTATGTGTTACAGGCTGTGATGATGTGTATTCCCCCTGTGTTTATTGGTGTGTGTGTGTGTGTGATAAGAAGATATATGTTTGCTGCTTCAGAATAAAAATGCACTGGAAAAACAATCTAGAAATAAGTAAAAAGGGCTTAAATTAAGTGCATTTACCCCTAATTTGAGTCAGTTAATAAAGTAGTTTGCCAATGGAATGAGTATTTTTACTCTTAAAATAAGGTAATTAGATAACATGCACTTGAAATAACACAATGCAGTTGTGTTTTCTTATTTTAAGTGTAAATTGTCTTGTTCCATTGGCAAAATGTCTGTTTTACCTCCTTAATCCAAGAGCAAATG
>JAGKQL010000063.1:7648539-7828472 GCA_018398635.1 Cyprinodon brontotheroides
AACAAAGTCTTGTTTCTTTATAGAGTAGCCCAAACAAAGTCTTGTTTCTTTATAGAGTAGCCCAAACAAAGTCTTGTTTGGGCTACTCTATAAAGCTGCAGATTGAACTGGACAAAATGGTCTGCCCCTTTTGATGGGGTTGAATAGAAAAGGTTTCCTGGATGGGAGGCGAAAAGTCTTCAAACTTGGCAAACAAAGTCCAGTAGACAGTTTTTTCTTTTTTTTTAACCAAGATTTTTCTGTTGCTCTCAGAGAAATGACTACAGTATGACTCAAGATAATGATAGGAATCTTCCCAGTCTATAGTTCTAGCAGCACAGTGCTACTCTCTCTTATATATGCCAGAAGGGTATGAAACACTCTTCAGACCCTCTCTGGCCTTTTGAGTGAAGAATTTTTACATCATCACTGTGACTAAATAATATTTTGTAGAAACAAGTAAATTGGCTTACTTGTTTATCAAAGCCTCTGATACCTACGGTGTAAAGATTATTTCTGTATTTAATATTGTTTTCGATTTATTAAACAGTTCAACACAAACTACAATCCATTTTTCAAATTTCCCTCATATTTCACAGGGGGCTGTGTCTTTTCAAAAACATTTTGTACAAAACAGCCCTGAAACTTCGTTTCCCTATTCTTCATGAATTAAATGGTGCACCAATTGTATCGGTACGACTTACTATGCCAGAGCTATAGCCATTTGTGCGGCACAAGATCGTACATGAAATAAAGCCAGGAATAGTGAGGGGAGATTGTGGCCGAAAAACACGTTTGAAATGGATGCCTCTCCCAAGATATTTAATGTACAAACATGAAATTTAGTATGGAACATCCTCAGACCCTTCTAGCACTTATATTAAAGGAATTTTGCCATGCAGCTGGGTTTTATATAATATATTATAGTATTATTCTTATTATTTTCTGTCCTTTCCTCTCAGACTGTAGATACACATTAGCTCATAGAGCACTGTGGCATGTGTTGCATTTCTAAACTTAAGAGTTTTTTTTTTTTTTTTCTAATTTATAATTAGCCGTAGCTTCTGTCATTTGGCCTGCTAATAGGGGCTCGGGATAAAAGCGTTGCATTGTGGGGCGTGGCTGACCAGTGTTGGGAGAGAAGTTCTCTTTCTCATTGAACTATTGGATTCAAAAGTTCGGATTCACACATTTTAAAAATGAACTAGTTCAGTTCATGGTTCACAATTCAAAAAACAAACTAGTTCATAGTTCTTTTTTTTTTTTCTTTTTCATATATTGCTCATTTACACCATAGCCTACTGTAGAACCACAGACAGCAATTATTTTATCGGGTTGCTTAACACGCACTGACACCAGCAAAACTATGCGTCAGATTTCATCTTCATATCAGTTTTGAATCCTTATCCAACCAGGGTTTTACATTAGCATTGAGGGACAGCATTTCCCCATTGTTGCTTTTAGCAGCTTTTGTTTGCTGTCCAATTCACTTCACACTAGTACGAGTAGCAGCTGCGGCTCACCCCTACAGTATATTCTCAAAAACATCCGGGAAAATGTGCTGCATGAATGGTCTATTTTTTAGTAATTGTTAAATGCAAGAAAAATACGGAAAAGTAGTCTTTAAGGTGCAAGTGTTTTTTTTATTTTAATAATTTTTTTTTTCCATTTGAAATTCCATTTCAATACATGCCTAAAAGGAATACTGGAATCCTGGAAAGGGTATACCAGGCAGGTTTTGTAACAAACAAGGGTTACATGGATAGTAAAAACCCTCAAGAACAGGGGTCTTCTATTTTTTCCAGACCAAGGGACCCAAACTGATATATGGCCAGAGATGGAGCGGGGACCCCTAACTATATATATTGTATGAAATTTGTGTCATATAGTCACTCCCTATTACAGATATGGAGTAATGTAACAAAAGTAATTTCTCCCTGGGATTAATAAAGTTTTTTTTCTGATTCTGATTCCTGGTTGATGGGACGGGTGTTGTGTGAATAGAAACTGATTGCCCAGCTTGAAAAGAGCTCCTGTGTGATAATCTCTGAATGTGAGCATTGATGACTGAAAGACATCTTCTGCCTCCACATTTATCTGTTCACTACAGTGTGTTGTTGTTGAGATTTCATGTTAATGAGGTATTTAAAAGAACTTTTATTTCAATTAGTGGGGAAAAAATGCAGGGGAATATAAAAATATCATCTAACCATGCAGACCCTCATACGGCGAGTACCTCCGTGGGCCCCTAGGAATTGGCGGATCCCCCTGTTGAAGACACTCAGCTCAAGAAGATTTTACTAACACAAACTGAGGGACCAGGCTGAGGTAGGAATTTAAAAGGTTACTGAAGTCGCGGATTTTTTACTGTAAGAGAAGAAACCCGGCCGAGGGCAAGGCTTGTTGCCATGCGTCCTCACCCGACCACCTGGTCATAAACCTGCTGCTGTGGCTTCTGCGCTGCATTTTGTTTTGATGGCGCTTGTGGCTGTGAGCTCTGGCAGCTGAGCGCTGGTAGCTGGTGTTGCCAGATGCGGGTTTTTTCCTGCTACATATTAAGGCCATGTTCTGCATGTGTGATTTAGCGATGGTTTTAGCCTGGAGCCTTATAGTAAATCCTGGCAACCTATTGAGAGCAGGTTGAACTGAAGGCGTGCGTTCACAGACACCAGAATGAGCGAGGTACACAATAGCGTTCATCCCAGAGCAATGGCCCAAAAACACGAATGCGTGTCAGTTCACGTTTAAGCAAAAATATGAAACTGAGTTCATGAACTTTGGATTCAATGACAGCGTTCAGAGCGCGCCTGCAGCTAATTGGCGGCCATATTGTGCGGCCCCGTGCCTTAAGCGTAACAGCTCTGGTAATGAGACCACATTGTTGTTGAAAGGAAGATGGGCGTAGAAGTAGAGAGAAAAAAATGTTAAAATCGAAAAAGATCTGGAATTTACCAGGACACATTAAATAGAGAAGCCAGGGACCGGTATGTTGACAAAATCAGCATTATTAATAATTTGGATCCATATAAAGTTCCAAACAATGAGTGGAGCACCGATGAGTTGAGCGCCTATACTTCAAAACAGTTCGAAGCTACAAGTCCTTGGAGTCTCATATGCAGTTCATGAATGGATGGGGTTCAGGAGCTGCAGATCATAAAGCCTTGCAGCAAGCAGTGGGAACACAGTAATCCCGTGCGAAGGTAAGCTGTGATCAGGCCGGGCTCTGGAACCTGCTAGTTTAGCAACTGCTAAGCGCTAATGCTAACAACCACTCCCGCATGTAATGTACTTTTAGCCCAACTAGCTGCTATGTGTTTCAAGGTGTAGTTAGTAGCGTTAACTGCCAACCCTCCGGGTTTCTCTCCACGTATTTGAGCATTTTTTCAGCCGCTGTTTTATTTTATTTTCCGTAAAAGATCCCAACTTTGTAGGAAATAAACAAAGTAGGCTATAAAAATAAAACCGTGCATCTTTAACTTACCAGAATGAAAATGCAGAGAACACACTCTCAATGACATTGGAATACTGTGGAAAGTTATGTTCGGTCGTCTTACAGCCGCGATCCAAGCTAGCCGACGACTCTTTGTTACCTCTGACACCTGGTCTCCGTGGTTGCGCCTCCAAGCAGGAAAGCGGTGGAAAGTTAACCCATTTTCTATGTTTTTCCCATGGCGATCATGTGTTGAGCTGTTACTGCCCACAATACAGCAACGGTTTACCATGGTTAAAATCAAGTTAAGGTGAAATTAATCAAATTAAAACACGGCTGAGAGGGAGTACAGTATGCGGTAGTCAAAGGCAGTAGTCTGAGCCGCGGTAAAAGAGGCCATCAAGATGGTGGCGACGCAAAGTGCTTACGTCATGACGACCAAGCCCTATTTCTAACACTTTACCCAAGTTACTGTGTTACCATGGCGGCGCTCCAAGGCCAAGCCTAGAGCTGCTCCTCTTGACAATTCCGCAAAATATGCCGCTTAAAATAACACAAACTAGACATCAAACCCGCATCTATGATCGCCAACGCCTGCTGGAGCTACAGTCAAGAAATGTTTTAAATACTGACATTTTTGACCGTTTAAAAAGCTGGGGAGTGCTACGGATGGATGTAAACAGATAACAGTGGAATAATGGATGTAGGAAGAAATGTGCGAGATAGAGAAAGCGGGAGTGCAGAGGGGAAGCCACCGCTTCCATCAATCCTGTTCTCCAACGTCCGCTCGTTGGAAAGCAAAATGGATAATTTCTGACTCGAACTCTCTTTTAAAAAAGGAGATATTTAACTGCTGCGCCATCATTCTGAAGGGGTCTTGGCTGCGTCCAGAAGTACTGGACGGTGCTGTTGGCCTGGGGGGGCTGATGCTGTACTGCACCGACAGAAACAAAGAGCTCTGCGTGAATGGAGGCTCCTCTGAGACTGTTGCCAGGCAATCTTCGGCATCTAGAGGGAAAGCACAGCCCTCTGTAGGGGAAAATGAGGAGAGGACTCTAGATTCGTCCCTGCCAAATGCTGAAACATCCCCAGCCGGCTCCTCCCGGCCCCCTCCGGCTTCCACAGCTTCTCCAGCATCATCTGTCGCTGCTAAACCTGCTTCAGGAGCTGGAAGCAGTAGTAGCAGCTCAACTGCTGCTTACCTTATCAAGGCTGCACTTAAAAAAATGAAATTCCTAGAGAGCTGTTCTAAACAAAATTTTGTTTTTTTTACACTTGCGTATACAAAATGACAAAATAAATCCGTCTAAGTTTTTGCTTCCAAGACTTTCTGTCCATGTTTTACATTACTTCAACTTTTAAACACTTTAATCAAGCTTCTTATGTAGCACTAAGCTGCTCATTCAATACCACATTCTTACATTTTACATTTTCTAATATTTTACTCTCTATCCTTAAACTAAACCTTTATTTCTTCAACCAGATAAGATTCAAGTGTTTCTTGCTAATTTCTGTTCTGATTCTGCTAATTTAATACATTTCAGCATACTTTTTCAACATTGGCTTTATTCTGCTCTATTTCTGGACAGGCATTAAGCTTTTCTGTTTGTTGCTAATTCAGATGTCTGCCATGTTTCAGCTGTTTGCTTCAGCTTGCTTCTGCTAGCTTTTAATGAGGAAATTAAGCATTATTCCTTTCTTCTGTTTCATATCATTTCACCTGATTCTGCCATTTTCAGCTTACAACCATAAAGATTTGTTGCCCTATCGGTCATTAATTAAACGATGCAAGGATGACATACCGTAAATCCTCTAATATAGGACGGGGGCCTTTATTTCACTCAGGTACACATCTTGGTCCAGGCCATTAGTGGAGGGAGGCCAGAATTAGAGGCAGGCCTCTATTTCTATTTGATCAAAACAGACTACCAGTGGAATTA
The DNA here is from genome assembly GCA_018398635.1 of Cyprinodon brontotheroides. NCBI lineage: Eukaryota > Metazoa > Chordata > Actinopteri > Cyprinodontiformes > Cyprinodontidae > Cyprinodon > Cyprinodon brontotheroides. The sequence goes on from JAGKQL010000063.1 coordinate 7,653,889, forward strand.
ATAAAAACGAGATTTTGTGTCTCTTTGAACAAAAAAAAAGACACAGAATGGAATCTTGGCCAAACTGACTTGCGAAACAGTTTAAAAAAATATATATGGAAACTGTTCTGCCATCAGAACGAAATTTTATTTGAGGCAGGCGAAGTGGAATCCCGTAGGCTACCTGTATCATATATTTCAAGGGAAATTCAGAACAATGAAGGCCAACAAAATTCTGTCATTTTAACGCTGCCTGGTTGCCACCAGACCTACCGGTAATCACATGTGTCTTTCAGATCAGAACGATTGTGTAAGGCCACTACTGTATAATGGGTACCTTAAATGTTTTTTTTTCCACCTAGGTGCTGTAATACCCAAAAGTAAAAAAACATATATTATTTTTAGTTGTAAAACTTCAAGTACCACTAGAATACTCTGTGGTCTTTCTTTTGAAGCTTTGCTCTGATAATGAGAGTGTTGGGATCCGGAGGCTTGCCCACCAGAGGGCGCCAAGGATCCCTTCCTGGGGGTTTGTTTTTCTGTTGGTTTCTGGGTTCTGTCTGCCTTTCTCCTCCAGAGGGCGTTCTGGGTCTCCTGAAGCTGGAACTGACTTCACCAGCTGTTCCTCATCTGCTCATCAGGAGACCAGCATATAAGCAGTGGCAGCGCAACACTCCAGTGCCAGAGTGTTAAGCCAGTTTCGGTTAGCAAGCCTGAGCCAACCAACCTGTTTGATTACCAGTCCCCCTTGATTCCTGAACCTAACCAATTTTGTCCTCTCTGCTTCTTAGGAATAACTTGACTGAATCCTGGATCTCTGGAAGAGTTGTTTCATCTGCTACAACCTGTTTGCTCTCAGGAGAGCATTGGATGATCAACTGGTCTGAACCTGCCTGCCAGCTCTCAAGAAGAGAATTGGAGAAACCTCTGATCTGAACACTTGAAAGTCTGAAGTCAAGCCCTGCCACTGTCAAGCCCTCTGCTCACCTTCAGCCTCTGGACCCTCCTGGTTCCCTCCCTCTGCCGCTCAGCCTGAACCACAGAACAGGTACAGATCCTGCATTATTCCACAAACAACTGAACCTGGATCTCAGCTAACCGAACTGTCCCTTTCTGCAGAGAACCCTGTTGTGACCAGTCCTGGACCTGTCTTTCAGAATCAGTCTTTATTATTCATTGTGTTAACAATAAACTGTTGAACTTTTCATCCGTGTCTGAGTGTGTTCTGCATGTGGGTTAGGTCCCTTAATCCCACCATGACAGAGAGTGTAACTTAGCTCCAGAACCATTTTCACATTTAAATGGTTCTTAATTGATAAAAATGTAAACATGTGCAAATTTTAAGTTTAAAGCACTAAAAGTTTGCAGGTTACTTTATACATAAACAAAGTGTAACTCGTGAAAGTTCAGCCAGATTATTAGACACAATCATCACATTAACCTGAAAGATTTAACACAATAGTTTTTGACATCTTTTCTGGGTTTGTTGTGTTTTTAAATATAGCTGCTACTGAAGAAACTATACTTTTCTAAACTCTAGTCAAATGCCATTTCTTGGTGAGCTTAAGATCAAGTCATACAATCTGTATTAATGGTAGGAAACAATGTGTGTAATATTTGCACTGCTGGTGCTCTGTCTATGTGGGTTTTGGTTGAAATCCTTATACAAAATAGCTGCCAATCGGTCTGTATCTGCTGTATCACTTATAAGATCCATTATACAAAGTTAAACTTTCATTAGAAAACTGATATAATGCTATGACTGCCTCAACTGATGAATCTAAGGTGTGACAGTGGTGGGTTGATTTTAGTCCCCTTGCTGGTCAGTTCACAAAAACAGAAACAATGGTAACGCAGCCTTGTTTGCATCTAAGAGCAAAAAAGAGCAATTAAGGCAACATGCAAATATCCTGCCTCTCACATTTTCACCATGTGTTGATCCATCTGGAGCACGCAGCAGACACAAGCCTGTCTACCATGTACTTTTACTGCAAAGGCACAAAGACATGTTCAGTAGTTAAAGGCTCTAATGGCAAGATGCTTAGTATTTTTCCCTCTTATATATTTGCATTTCTAATTAAGTTTCAATGTGTCCTTATACTAAAAAGCCTAGACCTACATTACCACTTGTTGAATTTCATATAAAACACACAATCTACCAATAAACTAACATCTAAAATGCAAGGAAGTGTCCTGTTTCACTTTGAATATGTTCTTTATTCTTGTATTCATGATAAGAGCTTCAGGGACTGATGTCGGCACGCCATGTGCTGCAACACAAATTAATTAAACACGACTCTGGGTCGTGATCACACATGTCACGTTGGATTTCAGCGCCAGAGTCTCCACGCTGGGTGCAGGGCCTCGTCTAATTATGGAAAAAGTTGTCAAGGCGTTGGCGTTCTTGCTTGATATCTACGCGTGGTACCCGCCTGAGAAACAACAGGCTGTCGGAAACCTGCGCCCACCAAAGCCTTTCAGGCTAAAACCTGTGCGACGTGCAGGCCTCTTGTTCTGACTGTGAGACAGGGAACGTCTATCTGAATTATCTCCAGAATAATTCACAGGGGAAGGCTGAACAGTCAGAAGCTGCTGAGCAGAGGTGGTTTCTTAATAATGGCCCTCATTCCTGTCTACCACCAGCCATGCAGAGCACTGGCTCAGGGAATAGGGTCACCCCATCTAGCGACTATCCTAGAATAAAACTAGAGCATTATATAAGGGTATTTCATGAGCAGCACACACTGTGAAACATTAGTGTTCTACCTTCCAGAGGGGTCATTCTGTCCTTGTCAGGTTTTGGGGGAGGTATATGTTCAGGCCTCTAATTAGCTGAACTAAGTAGGACGTGAAGAGACTGTAAATGCTGAGGGGAAGAATTCACTAAAAGGACAAGTGGCAGGAAATGAAAACAAAATATGGGACGGAAAGAAGCAGCTGTTGGAACGGATGTCAGACACATACAGATGTTTTATTTTCTTTTTGAACTTGAAATTTAGATTTAAAGGTGCATAGTCATGTTATATGTCTTTACAGAAATGACCAAAAATGTGTAAATCTTGATAAAATAAGGTCATATACTCCAAACATACATCACAATAATGTTTACATAGTCCTTTTTGAGCCTAAATAGAATTCCAGCACTGGCCAAACAAACAGATATAAACAGATGTGTCGCCATCTGCTGGCAGTACTGCTAAACTATCAGAAAGTCAGATGGTGACTACTAAATAGAGTCCAAACGTCCTGCATAGCTTGCAGTAAGGCGACAACGTAATGTGGTCAAAGACCAACTAATATTGATGAAATAAACTGATCAACAGCGACTCTCGGTTATAGTCAATCATCCCAAGAGCCTCCTATCAGAACATCTAGGAGAAAGAAAATTCCTGTTCCTAACAAACGGCAACAGCGACGCAGCATTTACACAAGAACCCATCCATAAATCAATCTATTGATATTATAATTTGTACCATAGAGACTAAGAACAACATCGCCATCACTAGTATCTTTATTTATAAGGGGGGTCAGTGACACCTCCATCAATTTAGCATCTGAACCCTTCTGCAGCTCTAGCATCTACTTCAGTGAACACCAACGTTCATACGTTCATCCCAGCACTTTTCTTGTATCTAAATTAGATACAAGAGGAAAATTAGTTGTATCTTGTAACTAAACTGCAATTAACGATTATTTTGCAAATCGATTAATCTGTCGATTATTTTTTCGATTAATAATCAGATAGCCAAAGTTTCCTTAAAGGAGAATTTTTACCAAATTAAACCGGGTGAAACTAAAACGATTAGCCTACACTTGAGGAGTTCTGGATAGAGCAGAGTGACATATGAAAAAGCCTTTTTTATCTTAAATTTAAAATATATATATTTAATTTTTTTACAATGTTGATATAATTGTAGCTAAAGGGTTGGTGGATCTGTCACCTAAAGGCATAATTTACAGCCTCTAAACTCCAGTTAACGATTAATCAATTACAAAATTAATTGATGAATATTTCAATAATCGGTTAATCATGATTAATTTGATTAATTGTTTCAGCCCTAATCTAATTAGTTTTTGCATTTGTTTTTCCAGACTGGATCTCGGACTTTTCTTCATTTTTTCCAAACTTTGCTGGGGCTAATTGGCTTAACCGCAATAGGCTGCTTCTTTGTTTACGTTTTGCACACATGTGCTTTACCGTACCTCCTTTGTTAATGTAAATATACACAAAGTCAGCTTGTGTTTGACACTAATATATATCTTCTTTATCACTTAAAACTGAAAAGTAATTATTTTAAGCCAATTTTCATGTCTTTCCAGATATCCCCAATTACATTACATCTGTGCTTTGTTGAGGCGGTTTGGTTAGTTTTCACGCTGGAAGTTGAGCCTCAAGTCTCAGTTCTTCTCTAGCCTTTAAGGAATTTTATTTTGGGGATGTCTGAATTTTCCTCAAGGTCCCTGCTGAAGAAAACAGCCCAAAGCATAACTCTGCCATCACCATGTTACATTAATCAGATTTTCAAACGTGAGCCTCAAAATATTAGTTTATGAACTTAATTTTAATTTGACTACAGTGTTATTCTTGACCTGCCATTTTGTTGATAATTATGTTGGAGGCCTTTGCGGAAAAGCAGGATATATATTAAGAATGAATTATACATCCTACAGACATGTAATGATCTCACCAGCTTGTAAGGGAAACTGGTTTTGCTGGGCTTTATTCAATAATAATAATTATTGAACTTTATTGATCTCACATTGGGAAAATTTAACCCATCCCCTCGGAGAGCAGTGGCCTGTCATTGTGCGGCACCCGGGGAGCAGTGTGGGGTTATGGGTCTTGCTCAGGGACCCAGAGTGGGAGTCTGTGGGAGTGGGGCTCGAACTCAGAACCTCAGGATTCGAAGCTCTATGCCTTAAGGCTGTTTTTTTTTAAATAATAATAATACTATCATAATAATAGTAATGCATTCTAAATAAAGGATGGGTGTTAATTTGAAAAAGGCTTCTCAGTAATTCCCTTTCTATAAAATTTCTATAAAATTATATAAAACCTTTTGTTACCTTATAGAATTCCAGCAAAAACTTACTGATGTTAACAGCTGAATTAAGACAGAAAATGACAAAGTTTAGTGCTTCGGATAATTTTTTTAAAGGTTCTTTATACACTAGTTTTCGAAGGTATGAAGCAGAGATCAATTATATCATGATTCTTCTTTCAACTCTGCAACATTCTGCTTTTTGTAAAGGAAGTAATTCTTTGTACAGAGCCGAGAGCTGCCAACTTAGTAAATGGAGATTTTATAGATTTTGGAGGCAAGCAAACACCAGTTTATGTCTTAATTGAGTTCTTTATTTTTTCTCATTGTAAATGTGTTTAGTAGAAGAAGAGCACCGGAGAGTTGCATGCTGGCTGCATTCCCTTCATGTTTACTGGTTGCACTTAACAATATGTTTCAACTTTTCAGGCAGCCACCATCAGCTCCTGTAAATGTTGCTCTTTGTGGCTGAGAGGAAAGCAAAGAGAGCGGCGCACAAGTGCTCAGAAAATCCTTGAAGTCTTAAGCTTGCTGCAGTGTCCAGTGGACACAATTTTAACAACTGTTTGTAGTTGCCTGGTATTAGTGTTTACAGACTCTTCTTTTTTTAACTTCTCAAGGTTTGCAGTTCTATGTATTTGTGCACTCAGTATAACGTTGTTATACTCAACTTTACCCCTTACTAATGCATGTTGGACCATCTTTATGACTTGATTCTTCATGGCATACATTCCTCAAGGTGCCAGAAACATTTCTCATTTATTTTCGTCCATGTTGACATGATGCCATGAAACGATTGCTGCAGATTTACTGGCTGAACATCCATAATATGAATATGCTGTTTCACCAAAACCCAAAGTTGCTCCATTGTTTTAATGCAGACATGCCCAAAGTCAGGCTGCTGTCCTACAGGCTTACAATATTTCTCGGATTCAGCAAAAACCGGTTAATAAGATATAAATGGAAATCAGCTGTGCTTAACCCTGGGAAACCCTTCAAAGCTGCATGACTGTGCTGTTTTAATGTCTCGTTGAAGGAAACTGATACATTGGCAGTCGATAGGTTTGGCCTATATTAGCATTTTTTCTTGTATTGATGCATTCACCGATTCAACAGTGGATCCAGTAGCCATGCATTTAGATCAGGCATATGCTTTGCCACTCCCTCCATTTACTGTCCATTGTTAATTTGTTCTTTCATTGGTTTATATTTATAATTAAACTTTATTAATATTACACTGGTGAAATTCACATCTGTATTTGACCCATCACCTTGGGGAGCAGTGGGCTGCCATTGTGTGGCGCCCAGGGAGAAGTGCAGGGTTAAGAGTTTTGCTCAGGAACCCAGAGTGGAGGCTATGGGGATTGAACTGGGTTCATGCAACCTTCTCAGAGCACAAGTGCACTGCTCTAATCCACATGGCCAACACTCCCCCAAATGCATCTATCTTCTCCCACTTATTCTATCTGTGCCCATCTCCAGCTTTCTAAAAATCATGTTTTTGGACTGTGGGAGGAGGAGCATACAAACTCCATGCAGAAGACAAACTGCCCTTCCTTGTAGCCATTGGTAATAAATATTTCTTCTTATTTAAATCAAGACCTTGGCAACATATGCTGCCATTGAGTCCCTTTTACTATGTAAATGGAGGGAAGATAAAGTTTCATGCCCCCCCCTCCCTCAAAAAATCACAGCACAAATGGGGGATCTGTGCACCGATGTCAACATAATCTGTAATGGCGTCCTCCTTTTAAAAAAACTAACAGTTGATCTCTAATATCTAGTGACTTGAGGATGAAAGTTGCCAAACACCATTCAGTTAGTCTTTGGTTTAACTCTGGGTTCTGGCATCTGCTGTTACATCCCAGGTATTTTTTGAGAAGACTTTCATGTGGCTAAAGAGCAGAGCAGCAGCTGGTAACATTTCTGTACGCCGCCATGTGTAACCTTCGACATCAGGTTTCTGCACAGATACAAAACCAGCGATGCTCAAACAGCTGCTGGTTAGCTCCTTTATAAGATGTTTAGGTATCACACCGGCTGGAAATGGTTCCTTTGTTAAACAGTGTTGATGCAACACTGATAGCCTTCATATTTTGTACTCATGAAATCAGTGATTTGAAGACTTGTTCAGCTTTTTACTGAAATTAGCCAGACATGGCACCAAGGAGGATGCACCTTTGAAATACCCAACAATGCCGCTCCCTTCACCTCTGCCCTGTTTGTATAAAACTGTATTCTATGTAGAATATTAATAGAATATATTTTTTCACATAATTTTTAAGTTAGAGCAGTAATTATTTTATGTATTGCTTTTTAAAAGAATTCGCAAAATGGCCCCAATTTTGTCTTGTTATTTTGTTTAGTTTTTATTTATTTTTTTTTCCAATATTTCAATAATTTGAGTTACTCATATATATATATATATATATATATATATATATATATATATATATATATATATATATATATATATATATATATATATATATATATATATCCTGTTTTTTTTTTCTTATATATATTCATCTTTCATCTTAACCTGATCTACATTGCAAAGCAAGCCTCATTGTTTAGGCCTTATGCATCTTCCAAAGTGTTAGTGTTTGATAGAAACATTGTTGTAAAAGGTTGAAATGAATATATTTATTGAAAACTTGATTTTTATATGAAGGTATCTGTAATTATTACATTTTGGCATTGCTCTAATATCAGATGCTACGGATGCAAGAAGAGAAACAGGCAGCAGCAGGCTTTATCTTTACTCGAATAACGTGCTAGAGCGCCCTCTGCTGGTCGTTTATACTTAGTGCGCACTTTTACTTGAGATCTGTATTACCATTATTAAGGTAAAAGTCTAAGCTTGAGCAATAAAAATGAAGGAGGTTAACGCTAGGTGCTGTTAAGAGTAACATTTTTTATCCGGTTTTGCTTTGAGGACACAGAAATGGGAGCGACAAATGTCAAATGGAAGGGGATGGGGAGGATGGTCAGACAGTGACACAGGCAAATATCCCCTGAGGGGTTGGTGGGGCCAGTTACTGATTAGCACAAATCAAAATGTCCAAGTAAGGTGGCATTTAATGTAACTGTAAAACAAGGTCAAAAGGCTGTAAGGTTACAGATGCCAGTCATGCAGACTGACTGTGACCTCCAAGGTGCCAAAAGCCTGCAGGAAAGGACCAAAATGTGTCTGGAAGAAAGTTTACAGTTAGTTCAAATGAAAAGAAAGCAGTGCCAGTGTTCAATCTGTTAACACAAAGTTTTAAATGCATATTGTATTGAAAACATTTTTACAGGGAATTAATTAGACAGAAAAAAACATCCTGACATCTACAGCTACAGCGAGGAAAATCAGTATTTGAACACCCTGCTATTTTGCCACGTTCTCCCACTTAGAAATCATGGAGGGGTCTGGTGCATGTCCACTGTGAGACATAATCTAACTAAAATCCAGAAATCAAAATGGATGATCTATTTGTATGATACACCTGCAGATAAGTATTTGAACACCTGATTATATTGTTAAGTTTATTCTTTATACATCATGTGCATTGTTACTTTATTAGCCAGATTAAGAGAGAGTAGATGGCCTTCCGTCACATTGTGGATGTCACTGTATTATGCGAGGAGGTCATCTATCGGCACATCTTGGAGCCCGACTGATAAAGGAGAGCTATCTGTAATCCTGAGGCATAGAGGCAAGACGCGCGCATATAGGTCCGGGGCATTGATGGCGTGTCAGTTTCTGATACGGACAGCTAAGCATCCACCCAATGCAACACATAGACACATAAGGTACAAGAAGCAGGAGCTTACCTTGTTGAGGGGCTCAATCTTTGCCAGGCGCTCGCAGACTTGATTTTTGAGCCGTCAGCTATCGCGAGCTCCAAGCATTTTTCTCTGTCCTATAATAACGACCTGATCTGGAATAAACCCTGTTACTTTTTACTCCTGTTTTTTATAGTCCTATTTTATATGGTTTTACCCAGTTTGAGTTAAGAGTAGTAAATAACTTGCTCCCAGGGAAAAGAACCGGGTGGGGAAGTCCCAAGGCGCAACTGCCTTCAATGGGACATAACTTCCTCATTTAACAATATCAATGTTAATATTTGGTGCAGTAGCCTTTGTTTGCAATTACTGTCACTGAAAAACAAAGACTTTGACCTCCCTCCAAATATTTTCTATTGGATTTAGGTCTACAGACTGGCTAGGCCCCAACAGAACCTTGATATGTTTCTTCCAGAGCTACTCCTTGGTTATCTTGGCTGTGTGCTTCAGGTCATTGTCATGTTGGAAGACCCAACCTCGACCCATCTTTAATGCTCTAAATGAGGGAAGGAGGTTCTCCCTTAAAAATGCACAATACATGGTCTTCCTCTCCTTAATACAGTGCAGTCGCTCTGTCCCATGTGCAGAAAAACACCCCAAAGCATGATGCTACCACCCTAATGCTTCACAGTAGGGATGGTGTTCTTGGGATGGTACTCATTATTCTTCTTCACTCCAAACACGGTTTGGTGGAATTATGACCAAAAAGTTCTATTTTGGTCTCAATCTGACCACATGACTTTCTTTCATGACTCCTCTGGATCATCCAAATGGTCATTGGCAAACCTAAGATTAGCCTTGACATGTGCTGGTATAAGCAGGGGAACCTTCAAAGTTCCATGCATGATTTCAAACCATGACTTCTTAGTGTATTACCAACAGTAGATTTGGAAACGGTGGTCTCAGCTCTTTTTAGGTCATTGAGCAGCTCCTGTGTAGTTCTTGGCTGATTTCTCACCTTTCTTAGGATCATTGAGAACCCATGAGGTGAGATCTTGCATGGAGCCCCAGTTCAAGGGAGATAGACATTCATGTTTAGCTTCTTCAATTTTCTAAAGATTTCTCCAACAGTGGACCTTTTTTCACCAAGCTGCTAAGCAGTTTCCCCGTAGCCCTTTCCGGCCTTGTCTCTAGTGTCTGTAGACGGCTCTTTGGTCTTGGCCATGTTAGTTGGATTCTTACTGATTGTATGGGTTGGACAGGTGTCTTTATGCAGCTAACGACCTCCAACAGGTGCATCTAATTTAGGATAATGAATGGAGTGCAGGTGGACATTTTAAAGGCAGACTAACACGTCTTTGAGGGTCAGAATTGTAGCTGATAGACAGGTATACTTATTTGCAGCTGTATCATAGAAGTAAATAGTTTTTAAAAATCATATATTGTGATTTCTGGATTTTTCTTTTTAAGATTTTGGGTCCCACGGTGGATATGCCCCTACCATGACAATTTCAGACGCCTCCATGAATTCTAAGTGGGAGAACTTGCAACATAGCAGGGTGTTTAGTACTTATTTCCCTCACTGTATAGCAAACATGATGGAGATATGAGACTTAATCATCTGGGCATTAGGAAGTAAATCAATGGCAATATTTAGCAACATGGTATTTGCTTATAGTATTTTTTATATACTTTAAAACCTTCATGGCTTTTTAAAATAATAAAATGCCATTTTGAAATTTCCAGATTGCATCTTGTTACTGGCATTAATGTAGCAACTTTTGATTTACTGGTGTAGATTTACTGGTGTAGATTGAAGATTTTGCATAAATTCATACCCTATTTAGGACATACGACCTTTTCAATCTTTTGAAACTGCAAAAAAATATTTTTTACTTTTTTTTCTGTTTGAAAAACTTTTTTTCCTTGCAACCGAGGCAATCCACCCCTTGGCCATACTTGGGGTGGGTGATACAGTAGGTTGGCTACCTGCTCGTGTGTCTGTGGGGTTGCGTGTGCGGTTCATGGGGGGTACCGTGAAGGGGCTGTGTGACAGTCCAGGTTTAGGTGCTATGGCCTCTGGACCTCCATTCACTGGCAATGACCGCTTTAGGGTTAGATAAGCTGGACAGCAAGTTCGGCATTTAATTTAGCGCCATTGCTAATCTACCGAGAGTTCCTATTAGTTGCTATTTTCTTTTATTAAACATACTTCTTCTCATGATAAATCTTAACTTCTACCAAGTTAGGTACCAACATTAAAATCATTTTATGTCTAATGAATGGGAACTTATGTGTGTACCCCTTTAAGATTTCACTTCCTGATTCTCTCCTGAGAAGAGATCCCTCAAAGCAAACTTTTTAAATAACACTTCATAATGTTTTTATATTAAATAACTATAAGACATGACTTACAGATTTGAAAACAAATTGGGAGTGATGGCTTAGTGGTTAGAGCAGTGAGCTTGTGCTCTGAGAAGGATGCAAGTACCCAGTTCGATCCCTGGGAAGGCTTTGTGTTATGCAGAATGTCTCCAGTAAATCAAATCAACATATTTGTCTGGCCACATTCACTTTTATATGTGGAAAAATGCATTTGGCACAATTTGGCCACTTTTGGCACAACAAAATCTACAAAGTCTGAGGGTTCATACAGATTTTCAAATAGGGTTTTATGGTGTTTTGCAGTATTTATTTTTGAAAAATTGTTGGCAAGGCTAAATTTTTTCAAATTTTTCTTTGTTTAATCACCTATAAATCAGACATGGTGACATTTAAAACAGTGGTTCCACCTGAGAAATATTCCTCAATGCCTTTCTGTCATACAAGTACAAAAAAAATTGTATTTCCAATTTATAGTTTGGGAGCTGTACTTGCTTTAAGTCATATATGTAATTTCAGGTGGAATTTGATCCTAAGACCCTCAGGGGTTAAATGCAGAGAATTCATTTTGTTGCTCTGTACTTGTGAAAGTGTAATAAAATGAAATTGAAAGTAACAATTAAATGCTGGAAAAGGGTTAAGATGCAGAGTGAATTTCCCCATTGTTGGACAATAAAGAGATTTACATTTACTACAGAAATGGCTCAGGTTACAGATGGCAGCGCTTACCACTGGGGTCGCTTCTTTAGAAAGTCGGCCCAGTTAAAGAATCATTTCTACACAGCCTGCCACATCATTAGTGTACATCATTATATGTTTGTACAGGAAGAGACTTCACACTGAAAAAACTATCTATAAATAAGTAAAAGTGTCTTAAATTAAGCATGTTTACCCTTAATTTGAGCAGATAAATATGATTATCTGCCAATAGAATGAGTATTTTTATTCTTGAATAAGATAATTAGATAATATTCACTTGAAATAAGACAACGCAATTGTTTTTTTTCTTACTTTAAATGTAAATTGTCTTGTTCAATTGGCAAAAGGTCTCACTTACCTCTTCAATTCAAGAAAAAATGAACTTATTTTATGAAAAAATAACTTATTTAGATTGAAATTTTTTTGCAGTGCAGAGCTTCAGCTGTATCAAAATATTACAAAGCTCTTAGATCAAGGACACTGCAAATGCACAATTAGAGAGTTAGCTTATAAGAATTAGTCACCCTGTCTTTGCTCCCATTTCATTTCCAAATCATCCCCTCATTAAATAAACTTCTTGGGAAAAGATTTGCTTTAACATGTAACAGGCTGGTATTACAGTATTAGGGTTTAACAGGCAAATACAAGAATCATACAAAATAATCCTAACTCCCTTAAAGATTCATTGTGTGCTAATTACAGCTCAAACAGCTAGCATTATAGCTACTAGAAAAACAGTTTAAATGGGTCAGATAAAAACAACTAACAAAATGTAACCATTTTTTTAAGATTTCTGCACAAATTTATATGCTTACAGCAGTTGTCCAATTTTCCAGACGACCTAAAGCGTCCTGTAGCCTGCACACTTAAACTGGCCCCTGGATGGTGCTGACATTGAGACATATTGATCATGGTGACAAACTAGTCAGGGCCCCGGGCTGATTGGGGGGATTTAATGGCTCAGTGAATGAAAGAAATTGGGAGAAACAAACAGCTCTCTGAGAGCATCGCCTCAGGTGGGACGCTAAGCACTGGATCCTGACTGGTCCGTTGGGTTATGGATGCATTGGTTTCAGACCGGCCTGGATGCTGCAGTGGGACAAACAAAAGTCTCTGGTAGCCGGCAGACTGTTTGACTAGTCATTGATTGTTTAAATAATGTTACTTCCCCCACAATTTAATCCACATTGCACCATATATGAGAGGATCACAACACAGTTCAATTTACCTTATTTTTCCATGTCTCTTTCACACATCTTATTAAATGTGCTTTTTATACTGTTAGTTTTACTTTATATATTTAATAGAGCCTTAAAAAAACAGGATATTTGTCTCTGAAAAATACCTTAAAAACCCCACTAAGTTATATCAGCATAAAGAGTCAGTGGTGAAGTCATCCTCTTATTTCAGTGACGTTAACCAACCTCTGGATGGAGCCAGAGCATCATCCTAAGTTTGAGAGCAACAGGAAATGTAAGACTTTACACATTATTAAATATAAATTTAAATTTACAGAAAGATCAAACCACTCAGAAAATATTTAATCAAAAGCTTTTTATTTATTTATTTGGCAAATTATCTTTGGATTTTAATCAACACAGTCAAAGTAACTGCCTATTACAGTACAATAAATGGTAAACCATACAAGACCTTCCTGTGTACTCTACCATTAACTGGTGCAGTACAACCAGTAATGCCCAACTTGTTAAAGTACAATGATAGACACCAGTTTTACATCCCAACTCCTTGTCTCCTGATAACATTGCACATCAGTAGAAACGCTCCATTTTTGTTTTTTTTTTATTATTGAGCAGAACATCACAGTTTACATGTCTGCACAGCCGTGCAGTCCTCTGGCCACTGGTAGGAGTCAACAGTGAAGTCATCATATTCAGTGCTATAGGAGATAGAGCGGAGATGTGCTTCCTTGTCGGAAGGCTCTGGACGAAGCGTGGCCATTTTGTGGTTGTAGGCATAATCCATGATCTGTAAAGCAAGAATGTTTGGAAATTACAACACTCCCAATTTCCTGACCCAACGATTCCATTATTTTACATACTAAAGAATACACCACGATTCGATAATTTTTTTTTTACCTTACAATGTTTCAAATTAATCAATGAAAACTGTAATATCGTTATGCATTTTATATGAGTTGTACTCCACCTAGGCCTATAAAATCCTAATTCACTGAAAAATAATAATGCCTCTGTGTTTACGCGAGTGTGTGTGTGCAAGCGGAAAGAGGGTAGTGGAAAGGAAGCGAGGTAGGAGGGCAAAATAGAATTAGCGCCACCGCAGCACGGGAGTCAGAATTACGTCCAGGAGGACTTGTAGATGCATCGGATCTTCGGCTGTTGCATCGATGCAACGATACAAAACGGTTATTATTATTTACACCCCTAGTCAGCAGGGTGATTATTGGATCTTTTTTTGCGCTGAGGATCTCACCTTAGCTGCCAGTTTAAGAGAAACCTCCCTGATGGAGCTGAGAGGAGGATACAGTCTACCCTCGGCGAGGTCCTTCTCAGTCACCAGGTTGGCAAGAGCCTGTGAAAAAAAAACACTTTTGTCAGTATAGAGAAGAAAATAAGAAAACTTTTGTCTATTATCATGTAATGAGGGATTTAGTGTAACAATTGTAAGTGACACCACCTGTCTAAGCAGGTTCAGTTGCTCACATAATATAAATAACTATTGATTTCAAACAGGAGATAAAAGATGACACATTTATTGGAAAGAAAAAAAATCACCTCTGCAGCTGTTAAGAAGATATCCTCGGTAATATGTCGCAAGGCACAAGCGGTGACGCCAAGGCCCACACCGGGGAAGATGTAAGCGTTGTTACCCTGACCGGGATAGAAGGTCCTCCCATCGGGCAGGGTGACGGCGTCAAACGGGCTGCCGCTGGCAAAGATGCCTCTCCCCTGTAGAAGATAAATGGAAGAACACAAATGCATTCAGAAATCAGTTTTGGGAAGTAGACTTCTTCGGAGTGATGGCAAGCCCTCATTAACGTAGATAATCATCATGGCAACAGCAGGATGCAATTAATAACGTGGTTCCTAATATAAAAATGAGCAGGTAGCTGAAATAGATTTATTTTTGTCTCTAATGCTTTGTGATCGATTAATCTGTAAATTATTTTTTGATAAATTGATTAATAACCAGGTAGCCAAAGGTTCCTTAAAAGAAGATATTTTTTTTAAATTAAATTAAACCAGGTAAAACTAAAACTTTTCCTCTTGAGTTCTGAATACAGCATATTGACCTTTTACAATTTTGATACACTTGATCTAATCGGTTGTTCTGTCAGCTAATGGCATATTTTAAAGTCTCCAGTTAACGAGGAATCGATTACTAAATTAGTTGATGATTATTACATTATTCGATTAATCACGATTAATCCAATTAATTGTTTCAGCCCTAATTGGCACATTGTAATGCTATTTTTAACAGTTTAAGTGTTTAATCCTTGACGATTTGCATTAAGATATGAAATGATGATATCTGAAATTCAGCCGTGCAGCACCGAGTACCTCTGTGAATGTGTAGCACTGCTCAGCAGTACATTCAGCCTTGCTGGTTGGGTTACTGAGGGCGAAGATAATTGGTCGTTGATTGAAGGAAGCCATGTCCCTGATGATCTGCTCAGAGAAAGCTCCAGCTACAGCTGCAACACCTGAGATCCAACAACATTTCAGTTCATTCTGATCAATGTGTTTTATAGAACATTTGTGAATTGATCTCTGTTGTCAACATTTCCTAAAAGTGCTGTTTACCAATGATTGCTGTGGGTTTCAGATCCCGGACTACATCCTCCAGGTTTCTCATCGGAGGATGCTCATGGGCGAATCTCTCCTTCTCGTGGGTCAGGTGGTCTCGACCCTATGGATGCAGAATGAGGGGATCAAAATTAAAAATATCCCAAAATCTGATTAAACAGTTATAATGGGAGAAATATAGATGTATAGTTCATCTACAAAAACTGTTCTCTTTGTCATCCTGTAAAACGAGTGGTCATAAGGCGACCCATTGATTTAAAACGTACAAGGTAGCCCGAACATTCCTTAAAAACCTTTGAACATAAACTCCCAGGTTGCCAAATATATCTTTATACTTATATGACCCATAATGCCACCATGGTTTTTTATTATGTCTACAAATGACTTAATTATTGAAGTGTTACTAAAGAAAGTGGTACAGAAGAAGACTTTCGAAAAAAAAAAAAGTCCTTATTAACCATCGTCAATGAACCCGCAGCCACGTTGAGTCACTTAAATCCAACATGTTCCTCCAGACAGCTAATTCTCCTCCTGCCTTTCATTTTCCCATCTGCATCAAGGTAAACTCAAATCGTAATTCTGGGATCAAAGTCCAATTTTAAGATTACATTTACCAGCTGGAATTCTCAGACAAATTCTAAGATTACAGAATTGTGAGAAAAAATGTCAGAATTCTCAGGATTAATTCTAGTATTAAATTTTTAGATTTAATTTAAGAATTTTGCCACAATTCTGAGATCAAAGTCATTACTCCAAGACTAAATTTAGAATGCTTAGAATTTAGGCATATTTTAAAAGTCTGCATGGTAAATGGTATGAATAAAAAATTCTGAGAACATTTTAGAATTTTAAAATAAAGCCAGAAATCTAACATTAAAGTTCGAATTCTGAGATTATAGTCAGAAAATTCTGAGATTAAATTCCGAATTCTGAGATTAAAGACGTTTAGTTGCAACATAGACAGTACCTCAGTTAATGTTGTACGAGATAACACTGCACTTTACAATATTTCCCTTTATGTTAAAAATCTGAGGTGGAACAGATCCTTATATCATTCACATCAATATGTGAAGAATTTCGATGATTAATATGTTGGTTTAAACCAATCTGGCTCTTGCTACAAAAAAGGAACTTAAGGCAAATCCTAAAAAATATGATCCTATCTGCATCTTGATTTGTTTTCTTCATATGACTGTCTGTGAAAGTGTGTGTTTGCAGGCCAAGAAAGACACCTTGACGATGAGTCCCTTTGAATCAACCATCCAGATTTTTTTCAAGCTTTCCTCCTTATTGAGTCCCTCCTTCTCCATTGCCATGGTGATGAGATCAGCAATCCCCATCGCTGCCTGGGAGCAACAGTGAGGGGAGGGAGAGAAAAGCAGAAGAGAAAAACTGAACACTCTGGGTGAACTGTAAAGGTGTTAACAGTTCATCTCATCAGGATCACATCTGTACAGATTGTTCTTCTTTTTATGCTAATGCTAAAAGCTCATATTTCTGCTCAAATGCTTGGACAATAGCTTTTTTTTTAAAAATATAATCTTAACCAAGATTCTTTTTTAAGTAGAAAAAGTGATGCCCTTACCTCTCCCGCTCCTTGGAAGACGACGGTGTGGTCGCTCATTTTGCTTTTGGTGATACGGAGGGCGGCGATCAGTCCTGCTACGGCTACTGCTGCTGTGCCTGTGTACAGAGAGCTGCATCAATCAGATGTTCCTAGAAATCTAAACATAGTTTATAAAACTAATCTTTTCTTGGCTTTCAACAAAAAAGAAGGAATCCAGTCAGAAATAAAAACAAGTGCAGTGTTTATGCCGTACCTAAAAGGGCAAGGAATGTTATCTGCTGAGGGGAAAATCTTGGAAGAAATAACTGTAATTTAGCAGTGAAGAATCAGCTGCTCATTAAGTACTTTAATTACATCCGGACAGTTTGCTGTAATCTGTTACTGTTGATGGGTGGGGGACTGATGGGGTTAGAGTTCTACAAAGTTTGCATCTTAGTCTTCATGTACTGATGTCAAATTTTATTACTATCAAACAATATTCCAACAGGTGCAGTGTTACTTATGATAATCCACAAAACTCACTTGCAACGATGCCATGTAGAGGTACTAGTCATAAAATTAGAATATCATGAAAAAGTTGATTTATTTCAGTGTAAATTTTTTTTAATTATTTTGACCATTTTAACTGTTGCAAAAGCCACATTCAACATCTCAGAAAATGAGAATATTACTTGACACAATACAAAAAAGGGCCAACTAAAGAGTGTGAACATGAAAAATATGAGTGTCAGGAGCTCTTAGTGCTTAGTTTGGGTTCCTTTTTCCTGGATAACTACAGCGATGCAGCGTGGCATGGAAGGCACTGCTCAGACCTGAGTGAAGTTGCCCCCCACCTTCTTCAAATCAGGACAAAATTAGTGTCAAGCGATTTGTGCTGGTTTGTGCAGCAAAAAGTTTCGTTTGTGCCGCTATCCTTTTAAAGATATAAAGAAATGTTTCTAGAGGTCATCAAGGTCAACCAGCCCCCCCACCTTCTTCAAATCAGATGAAATGGGTGTCAATTAACTTCGGCACTGTTGGTGATGGTTTGTGCAACAAAATGGTCTTTTATTGCTGCTTTGGCTTTGAAGATGTTAATGAAAGATGTAAAGGTCAAAAGGTCAACCAGCCCCCACCTTCTTCAAATCAGACAAAATTGGGGTCAAACGTTTGTGCTGGTTTGTGCAGCCAAAAATCTTCGTTTGTGCCGCTATCATTTTAAAGATATAAAGAAATGTTTCTAGAGGTCATCAAAGGTCAACCAGCCCCCCCCAGGTACTGCTCAGGCCACTTTTACAGCAAGCTGGGCTCCGATAGTGGCCTTCATGTCTTGTGCATTGTCAGGTCACATCGTGCTCTTTCTAATACCTCAGGTTTACCTGTAGATTCAGCTCAGGTTAGTGTGCCGGGCCGATTAAGAACCGTGATTCCATGGTTCTTAAACCAGGTACTGGTAGGTTTGGCGCTGTGGGCCAAGTGCTGTTGGAAAATAAAATCTGCATCTCTATAAAGCTGGTCAGCAGGAAGCATGAAGTGGTCCATAACCTCCTGGTAGCAACTGTGTTGACCTTGGACCTCAGAAAGCACAGTGGACCAACATCAGCAGATGAGATGGTGCCTCAAACCATCACTGACTGTGGAAAGGTTACAGTGGACCTCAAGCATTGTTGATTCTGTAAGCCTCCGCTCTTCCTCCAGACTCTGGAACCTTAGAGTAAATGTAAAATTCACTTTGATCAGAGAACATAACTATGGACCACCCAGCTGCAGTCCATGTCTTCCATTCATCGGTGCCTGATTGACCTTGAAGCAGTGGCGGCCGGCTGTAGGGGCTTGCTGGGGCTGCGCCCTCCCTGATCAGAAAGAGAAAGCGTCAAATATATTTTTAGGGAGTAACTCATAAATGTCAGTTTTACTTCTCTAGAGTGTTTATATAAGCAAAACAAATTATATAAACTACATTTCCTATCTACTGTCATTAATTTGTGGATTTCCACAGACAGACTCCTACGTCTCTGTCTTGGGGCTGTGATCAGACAGCCCCACATTTGCAGAAAATCTGTCAATCATGTACTATTGCTAGGTGAATTTATGGCCAATCAGCTCTAGGAACTTTATGGTCTTGGGGCGCTGTCTCTTGCAGAAACTGGGGGTGTGTGTGTGTGTGTGGTGTGTGTGTGTGTGTGTGTGTGTGTGTGTGTGTGTGTGTGTGTGTGTGTGCGTAATGGGTTAATTATGCGCTATGGGACTTGTCATCTCAGTCTGGCTATGCCTTGCTGTCTGCAAAACCATTTGAAGTCTGGAATGCTTTTTTCAATGAATCTGTGTAAAATAATACCTTGCTTAAAATTATTTGTTTTCTTGTACATCAATTGTTTGTGGAGGTAATATATGGACAAAAACAAATAATGAGAAGAAATGAGAAATAAGAGAGCCTCTGAGATGAGGGGCTTTAAAGTTACCAAAGACTGTAATAGAAAGCCGTACTCTTTTGTTTCTGTTTCCTTTGTTACATTGTTGGTAATGGAGGGAGGCGGAGGCCCAGAGTATCTTGTATAGGCTGTTTAGTTTCTTTTGCACTCTGTTTTGAGTTTTTGAGCTCACTGGAATCAATACCAACACCGGGTGAATCCTCACTGGAGAGGGATTCTTGGAGGCTGGGCCAGGCTAGAACCCCTCACACACAGTGACCAAAATCATCACTGTTACTATATAGTAAATTAAATCATTACTGTTAAATTGTATGTATTGTCCAATTGCTTATTTGAATTCTTATTCCGAATTATAATCAAAGGCTATATCAGCCCCACCAAAAATATTTTTCACAAGCCGCCACTGCCTTGAAGCACTGACTTCAGCTGCAGTCTACTCTCCACTTCCCCACATTTTGAATGGGTTAGCTTCCCAATCCTCTCCCTGTTGTGTTATCTCCATTAATTTTATGCTTTTTTTTCCTACCACATCTTTTCCTTCCCTCTCTCTTACTGTGCTTTGACCCAGAGCTCTGAACAGCCAGCCTCTTTAGGGATAATCGTTTGTGTCCTGACCTCCTTTGCTTGCCGTCAGTGGCCGTCATTAGGACAACTGTCAGCTCAGCAGTCAGGCCCCTTCATGGAAAATGGAAACCATTTAAAGGACTTTCATGGTGTTTGGAGTTAATCAGCTCAGAGTGAGACATCAGGCATCTTTAATATTGAACTTTTTCACAGCATTTCAGTTTTCTGAGATGCTAAAATTTGGGGTTTTCATTGGTTGGCAGTTATAATCATCTAACTTAAAAGACATGAAATATATATCAGTCCATGAGTTACAAATAAATATAATATACCACATTCACTTCTGGAATGGGATTACTGAACTTGATCAAGTTTTTCATGATATTCTAATTTTATGACCAGCGCCTGCATTTTTTGAAATGTTCCACCAACAACAAAACACTACATGAAGTTGAACCTGTAGTTCATCCAAATCTAATAATGCTATGATTGAGCATTTATTGCCTTACTTTAATCAAACATGTCGCTTCAATGCAGGATTGAACTTCTTCCTCTCAGCTCAAGTTGGCTTATAAAAGGTTTTACTGCAGAAAATCAGACTTTCTGATAGCTGTTTCTAAAGTGTAACCCCTGATTGTGGTGATAAAACAAAACTGTTAGCATTGGGGCTTGGGATTGAATTTTCAGTTACCTTGGATGTCATCGTTGAACGTGCAGTATTTGTTGCGGTACTTGCTCAGCAGGCGGAAAGCATTAATGTTTGCAAAGTCCTCAAACTGAATCAGGCAGTCCATTCCATACCTGCGAGGAGAGGATATGGGTTAACTTTAATCCACGCTCCTGTCAGCACACAGGGAGAGAGAAACAGATGCTTTTACAAATCACTGAGTCCACAGGATGGTGCTCTCACTCAACACCGGACAGCAACATGGGTGAAGGGAGCAGATGTTGAACTTTACCTTTTCATTGAACATAGATTTATGGAAATGCGACATGGATAAATGCAACACAGACTTGTCATTTGAAAAATCGGCGCCTAGTTCCCCCTTTTATGACAGCAACCAGCAGGAGTTTCAATGGAGGAGGTCAAACACCCAATAAAAACCCAGAAAACAAACATCTAATTTAAAGGAAAAGAGCCAAAGCAGTAAACCAGCAGCCTTCTTTTTTTTTTACAACTTTGCCTTTAGACCACCATCCACACCTAACCGAGTCAAGCAGAGAAGTAAATACCTGTAAGCTTTTCATAAACATCACAAAATCAAGCCTAACATTACAAGTCTGTAACTTCGATTTATTGACAACGTGAAGGGGTCCCAGGTTTTCAAGCCTTTCAACAGATGTAGCGTTAGCTGAGGAATTTGCTGGATGTTTGTGATGCACAAGCAGCTCCTTAATCTGTAAAGATTTTCAAATTAAATAGAGAAAAACAAAAGGATTCTCTTCTATCCTTTGTTTGATTTTTTTTTATTGTCATTACACTGTCCCAAGTAAAGAGTAATGAAATGAACTCTCTGCTTTTAACCCATCCCCTTGGGGAGCAGTGGGCTGCCACTGTGCGGCGCCCGGGGAGCAGTGTGGGTTTGACGGTCTTGCTCAGGGACCCAGAGTGTTAGTCCATGGGAGTGGGGCTTCAACTCAGAACTGCAATGCGCAATGCCCTAATCACCATCACTCCCCTACAATTATATCATACAAGCTTCTGCATTTCTGTGATATGAAATATGCAAAATCACCTTTTAAAGTCGTAGGGAAGCGGCTGTTCCAACTGTTGCATTTTCAACTTGGTGGTGCCCGACTTTACATGAGGGAATAAAGTCAATGTGATTGGTCGATTATCAAGGGGGGCAGGGATTGTTGTGGAAGCATCTTGCTAACCAGTTAGCAACTTAGTGCTAGTAGGTTCCAATGGGAAATTCCATTGGGACCGGAGTAGCACCAAATTAAGTACTTCAGGAACGACACTGCTCGGAAGGAACGCCATGGACAGAGGAAACATGCAAGAGGAGGAGAGAGTTTTGTGTCGGAGGTCGCGGATGAGTCTCCTCCGGCCATCCATCTTTGGCCTTAGAGGAGGGAAGCGGGACCTCAACATGTTGTGGAAGAGGACGCTGTGGCGGCGAAGCTTGGCCTGGTGTAGAACATGGGTCTCCCGGGTTTTCCGTGACAAGGAACCCCAAACTGATGGCGCGAGATGGAGCAGTGACCCCTAATTATATATATTGAATGAAATTGTGTTCTATCAAACTGGTCCTATAGTCACCCATTACAGATGGAGTCATGTAAGGAAAGTAATTTCTTCCTCCCCCTGGGACACATTGCTAGTATTTCTGATTTGATTCCTGGTTAATGGGACAGGTGAGCGTGAATGAAACGGTGCCCCAGCTTGAAAGAGCTCTTGTGTAAGTCGCTGAATGTGTGCATTGATGACTGAAAGACATCTTCTGCCTCCATTTATCTGTTTTCACTACAGTGTGGCTGCGAATTCATGTTTATGTGTATTTAAACAACATTTCAATTAGTGGAAAAAATTGCAGGGGGGAATATAAAAAAAAAAAAAGTCCAATCAACCAAAACTTTCGCTGACCTACATGTGCAGTACCTCCGTGGACTCCCTAGGGGTCACGGGACCCCTCGTTGTAAAGATCTACGGTGTAGAAGGCTTTACAGCCGCATATGTTTGGAGCCCTTTCCTCACAACGCTGCCAGTTCTGTTAGCTCTACGCCTGCTGAAGACACAGACGCCCATCCCTGTGAACACTGGGACGAACTCAATGGGAAAGGAAATTATTATTATTTCTTATTTAAACTGTTGCATATATTAGCTGCAACATATGTATCAAGATGCTATGACCAAAAAATGTATTAACAGATGACCGTTGATGTATGATTTAGGTGTACAAGCTGACATATAACTAACTGGCCTGCATAACATAACGATAAAAAAAGCACAGACTTTAAGACAGGATTTATTTTTTAATAGAAATTTTCAAAATTTTGGGACAATATAGTCCGATAAAGAGTACATTTATATACATGTTTTAAGCCAGAATGATTTGACATTTAAATATGACTTCCCTGTGACTTTAACCAGGTACTGTAATTAGCTCCTCAGGTCATTGGTCTGTATTGTGGAGCTGGAAATTCAAATGGTTGGAACTGATCTCTACACAGACTTTGGATTATCCAACCCTGGAAACAATTTATACGTCTTCACAGACAACTGTTGAAGTAATAATCTAGAAATGATTGGCTGGACTGACCAATAGCTCAGATGGAAGAGTTTGGAAGGATGTTAACTATAAACACATGCATTTTAAGGACAAAGAAAGACATACATCTGATTTAAAGTAAACCACAAGCTGTGCAGGGGAAACAGCAAGCTACAGGAAGATGCTGCTCTGCTCAGATGCAACAAAAAAAAAAAAAAAAGTTTTGGCTGTATGCAAACGTTAAAATGTCATATTTAATAAATCATAACATTACTAGGAAGTTAATTTATTTCAGTAAGTGAAACACAAATATGTTTAATTACACAGAGTCTGATGTTTTCAGGACCTCATATGTCCGTTTAGAGCTAACCCACACCCCATTTACGATCACTTAAGGCATTTCTAATGCACAGAATGTGTTATATGTCTGCTTAAAGGTTATTTATAATGTATGTTTAATCTACCAAATGCGCCTAATCACAATAAATATTCTGATTTAATCAAAAGTAAATATTATAAGAGTCAGATTTGAAACCCCACAGCCATTGCTTCGGTGACAGAGTGATGGAGGAAATTGTGGAAAGGCTGAACAAACAGTAGCTGAAGCCTCTCGAGCCTCCCAGCTCTCAGAATCACAGTCAGGACCCTGGTTATCACACATCCCTCCTCTTTCCATATATTCTGTTCTCCCAGCTTTACTGGATATAACCTCCTGACTAGTACTTTCTTCCTCTTTCGTTTTATAGAAACAAACTTCTTCCCCCTTTGTCATAATGACAGGAGGAGGATGGAACAGGATGGAAATCTGCAAAAATAAAAGACTACTTCAGATGCAATAAAAACTTTACGCCCTGATGAGAGATGCCGTCTCTGGGTCATGTCAGCGTTTATTCTGTGACCTGCAGTGTGACACGATTTGACCAATAAAGATGTCCACAGCAGAGCGAACTTTCTGCCAACAACGAAGCCGTGCCGAGCAGAGAAATGTGTTTTCTATCAGAGAGCGGGCAGACGAGGGAGACAGCAACAAAGACACGGATTTATTAGGCTAAATACTGGAGCTGTAAACATTTTATTGTGTTTTGGGAGGAAAGATGCTCTATGCAGTCTGTGACACAAGAGGTCAAACAAGGTCACACATTGGCTCAAGATTCAAATACAGTCTCGAAACGTGGACTTTGGAGGGCGGCAGCCTGCAGGAGGAACAGTATTTGTTTCTGTTGCTGCGCTCATGTGGCGAATCTCTGTTCACTGGAAAAGGCTGAACTTTTTTTCTTTTAACTTAATAAGCTCAAAATAGACAGTTTGGCAGAAAACTTTACTTGCAACTGGAAATAAAGGCACAATGAACTCATGCATACTTTTAGAGCTTTCAGTGACCACAAACAGAACATCGCAGCGTCTGTGATGGCGCTGCTAAAACAAAGGAGCATCCTCCTGTCTCCTCTGCGCTGAAGGTCTTGGCTCTGACGCACGCATCAGTAAAGATAGGGTTCAGCTTTTTAACAAGGTGTGTGGCTTTACCAAGAACCACGCATTCTGCTTTGCATTTGCCGTCTTTATTTTGTGTCGAAGACATTTCACTGAAGACCCTGGAACATCACAAAACGTCACTTTATATTCCCGTGACGACTAATTTAGGAAAATGGCAAAGAGCAAAGGCAGGATTTGCTTTTGTGTCTTCACTGAAGCATTAAGGGCAGGAACCTAAGCAGGCCAGGGCACACCCAGAAGATTTTAAAGCCTTAGCATTACCCCTGACCACGCTCCAACAAAAAAAAAAACAATCGCTGAGCAGCAGTGGAGGAGGGAGCAGAGACTGCAGCAACTAAAAAAGGTAGTTTTGAGTGAAGGAAACCTCTAAAAAATACAACAAAACACATATTATGGGATCAAAGCCCCCGCGTTAAAAGGAAAGCTGTTGTTTCAGGGAGACGTAGATTTTTTTCTGGATTAACATGAGTGTTTTTACATTTTTAGCTCATATCAAGTCGTAGTTATCCATTTAGAAAATGTTTCAGGAAGTCAGAAAACCCTGCAAAACAAGTGCTTTCTTCTTTTTTAGGTAACATCATTATGTTAGTGACGGTCCTAAAAGGAGGCACCCAGAACCTACCCCAGATAAATAGACAGATGTTAATGTGCAAAAGCTGTTCTGAGCTCGACCAAAAGAAGAAACAAGGCAGCCATCTCTAAAGCCAAGACTCATCTGCTTTTACCCAAAGTCTTACTCTTCCTGCCACCGTCTGTATGTCATGGCTGTAGTTTATGGCTGGAAACAAAGGAGGAGCTTTGATTCTGTGCTCCATAAACAGGTCGAAGCGGACTCTAGATTACAGCAGGCATGGCCCCCAATCTGTCCATTTCTTAGGCTATCATCTAATACTTCATGAACAAAACAGCAAAGTAACGGGATTCCTTCACTAGAAGGAAAAGACTGAACCAACTCCTGATGAACTCTTTTCTAGGTGAGAACCGTTGAAGTTGATCCAGATTCGACTTGCTACTACTGAGTAGCTGAATCTCACTCCTCACCTCCTATTTTTAAATGAATTATTTATCTAATATTGGAGGAAAAAAAAATATAGACACACTGCCTCTTTCCCCTTTCCCAGGGTTGTTGGGTCTCTAGCCCTTTAACAGTCCATCAGGGGTTCACACACAGGAAAGAACTAAATCCTCCCAATGCTACAATTGCACTGCAAAACTGATTTAGAAATAAGTAAAAAATATCTGAATAAAGTGTATTTAGCCTTAATTTGGAGTAGGTAAATAAGATGATTTTCCAATGGAATGAATATTTTTACACATAAAATTTGATATTTAGACTATATGCACTTAGAAACAAGACAATTGCAGTTATGTTTTTGTGTATAATTTTTTTATATGTAGATCTGTCCTGTTTCCATTGATAAAGCGTCTCACTTTCACTCCCAGCAATTCAAGAAAAAATGCACTTATTTTAGAGTGAAAATGACTTATTTATATTTCTAATTTTGTTATAATTAAACACAACTGGACAACCGCTGACAGGAAGGTTTTATTAATCAAAGTCTTCATATTAATCTATAATGAAGAACTATAGAACAAACATTCCAACACTTTACAATCATTACTTTCCCTTAATATTCAAATCCTCATAAAACACTAAATGCTCCAAAACAATTTCATTTCACAAATATTTAAACCATCAGGATAGTTTTTAAAAAAATGACTGCAGTCTGTCAAACCAATCCGAGTCCTTTCACCAAATCGAGTTTGACCGTACGCTGATTTATGATTCACCAGAATAATATTTTTTACAGGAGTACGGAGAGAATCCAGGACTTGTTAGAGCTTGTTGTAAAGGCAGCAGAGGGATCTAACTGAAGAGCTGCTGGACATAATGGTTGATATGAAGGTGGAAACATTCCTCGTTTCCATGTTTGTTTAGTCTGAAGCACTGAGGACTTAACAAGTGGGTCTTTCAAGAAACGTAATCGGGTTTTATTAAATCAGAAACGAGCGACTGAGGCGACATAAAGGGATGTACAGAGAAATGGATTGGTTGAGCTGGAGCTCCTTCATGACGGCCACAGGAGGACAAAAACAAAGGTCGCAGACAAGGGCGCTCTGTCCAAACACAGCTGTTTAATCTGTGTGTATATTGCAAAGTTTTTGCACTCACACACTCAGGGATTGTGTGTTACTTTAGTCCCTATGGGGGCTTTTGCTTAATAAATCCCTGGCCCACTCCTTTTCTCTAGAGAGCCACCATCTCTCAACACACATTATTTCTCAAATCCCTGAGCAGTCATTAAAAAAAAGAGACACATTCTGCATTCTTTCTCCTCTCCTTCCTTCCATCAACCTGTCTCCATGGTCCTCACTTTTTATCAGTGCCAAGACTTTTAAAATAGCCGATAACATTCCTGTAGAGTCTTAACATGCCAACCGGATTTGTAGGGGAAATGTTCCGATCCCCAATCCATCAAAAATGTCTTCCACTGGATGAAGACCAATGTTTATCTGGATAAACTAAAGTTCAAAGTAAAGATCCTTTCTGAATTAAGTGTATTTAGCCTTAATTTGAGTAGGTAAATGACATGATTTGCCAATGCCAATTCATATTTTTACTCTTAAAATAAGATAATGAGAAAAAATCCACTTGAAATAAGACAATGCAATTGCATTTTCTTATTTTAAATGTAAATTGTTCCATTGGCCAAATTTCTGTTTTACTTTCTCAATGCATGAAGAAATGCCCTTTTTTAAAGAAAAAATTGTTTATCTAGATTTTGTTTTTTTCCAGTGTATAAACAATTAATATACTTTGTGATATTATCAGACTCGGGTAACTGAAAGAGATTTGTGCAATTAATCTCTAACTGGACAGGTTCAATGTATCAGTAATCGGATGCTGATTATTCTGGCAGCTAAAAAAAATAGAAATCCAGAGCTCCTGTTCATTTATTTATAGTTTCAATGCGTACAGAACCTGCAATGTAACTAAATCAACTTAAAGGATTGGGAACACGAAACGCGACAGGAGACATTTAAAACAGGAAAGTATCTCACTAATATCTTTAAAAGCTGTATAATCTTTCTTTCCTTTTTACTTTTCATAACTTATTGCCAAACACAAGAACACAACAGTCAAAGTTTTGGTTAAAGGAGACCTTGTTTCCCAAATCCGCCTTGGTTCCTTAAGCAACAGAGCTTTAATCTAAGCCTGACTGTCCAGTGTAATATTGTGTAGAACTGGAGTAGCGGCAGACTTTAAGGTTTTCTTTTTTCCAGCTAGACCCAGAAAGAGTCATATTTAGCCCTAAAGGAGCTCTGCACCTAAAACCATTTTTGCCTGTTACTCTATCTTTCACTTATACATCTAACAAGCATATTCTGCTGGCTTTTGCCTTAAGGGGTCAGCCTACTTTAAAGGAGTCAGAATCTAGTGTTTTACTTAAATGATCCCTCTGAAATTGCTTTAAAATTAATTTTTGAAAATCATTTTAACGAGAATGAAAAGAAATTAATCCTATTTTATCCTCACAAGTTGACACTCAAGAATTTTGACATCTGTATATCCACAGTATCCTACACAAAAAGAGTAAAAAGTGACATAAAGTAGCAACACTTATACACTGGAAAAAAATCTAAATCAAGTCATTTTTTTCTGCAAATAAAGTGCAATTTTTCTTGAATTGTGGAGATAAAAAATAAAATTTTGCCAATAGAGCAAGACAATTTACATTTAAGATAAAAAGACATAATTGCAATTGCATTGTTTTTATTTCAAGTGAAGTTTCTATAAATATCTTAATTTGGAATTACCTCATTCCATTGGAAAATCATCTAATTAACCTATTGAAATTAAGGGTAAATAGTGGTGTTGCACCAATCCCATTTTTGTGGCCCCAATGAAGCGATACAGCATACCTGGCCGATGCAGTATGGGCCGATACCGATACCATCTGTTTTAAATTGACGTGTGTGTGTATATGAAGAACTGCATACTACTTGGATGTAAAATAATTGCCATCAATGGCTTTGTAAATCAGCTGCCTACCTTTGTGAAGCAGGAAAAGACTAAAACAAAGTGAATCCAGTACGCCTACTTTTTATGGCTGACAATAGTTGAATAAACTTTTGGCTCTCAAAATTGGTATCGGTGCCCTACTTGCTGGTACTCGCCGATACCGATACCACCATTTAAGAGTGCTGGATCGGGGCCCAGGTCTGATACAGGTGCTCGGTATCGTTCCAAAACTAGTAAAATACTGCTTAATTTAAGAATTTTTTAACTTATTTCTAGATCGTTTTTCCAGTGTAGCAACCGCCTGCAGGTGAGTCCCTGATTGGTGGAATCGCCCACCGATTGGCTCAAAAGATGGGGGAGAGGTGATAGCAAGAGCATACTAATGTTAGCAGTCTTCTATGTATGACATAAATCAAACAGGGGGACCAAAATCTCATAAGGACTTTGGTTTGAACAAAGAAGCCAATGTAAAACAAACCAGAAAACACTTTACACATTGTTTTGTAGGTTTTAACTGAAGCTCGACACCAACAGACTGCTTTTAATATAAAACAGCAAAAAGACAGGTTTCTAGGTGATGATGACTTTATATACAGTTGTGGAATCTGGCATAGCTAAATAAATGCTAAATAAACTAAAAACTAATAACAGATCAGCTAATCTGCATAGAAAAATAAATAAATGAAGAAAAGAATATATAAATGATCTAGAAAAGCTTCACATCCTTCACCAAATTAGGGAGGTAACATCTGGAATGTATAGATCTCATTTAATATTCTGTGAAGGTGGTCAAGTTATCATTTATATTTACTGTTTTAGACAGAACATCTGTCAAAGTAAATGTTGCCTAGAAGGACTCCCCTGACTGAAAAAATGTTCTACAGCAGTGAACCATAAGCCTCCTTACAGTAACAAATAAAACAAATCTACAGTTTGAGGAATGTTTAATTGTGTTAATGTTGACGGGTTCATTTTTAAAAATAATTTCCCTGTGGTCGTTTAGGTAAAGTTTAGTCTTAGTCTACTAAGACTAAACCCTTACTATACCTCGCTAAGTGCTTTGTTGTCTCTATAAAATGTTTAATCTGTTGTTGATTAGATCTAACTCAGCTTTTCACAGTTTAGTTCATGATAATTTGTGCAGTGCAGGTTGAAAACCATCACTGTCCCTGCTCGCTCCCACTGCACTGAAGGACTGTTTCACACACCTGCACTCTATTACTCATCAGTGCAGTGAAAACACTCCCAAGGCTTAAACCCTATATGCTTCCCTCTATGGCCATTGAACCAATCAGAAGGAGAATGGAAAGAAGCAGAAATGAGTGAGAAAATTTTGATTTTTTTTTTCTTCTTTAGCTTGTCCAAGCAGTAATAAGGCATCATTAAGCCAAAACACAAGCAGTGAGCAGGTGAACACCTCAATGATCGTGTCAGGAATGTCTTTAGACAACACAATGTGTCAGATAACAGTAGAAAATAAATAATGTGGTGAGTAGTTTAGATTCAAATGATCTGCAGTTATATGGGGCCTGTATAGTTTTAACAACGGAAAAAGAAAATCACCTTGTCCCCAAAAATGAAACTAAGTTTATCTATTGTATAATTCTATGATTATGATCACATGTGATGCACAAGGCACCATCATAAGACTCCCACTTTAATGCCTCATTCTAACTCTTCCAAACAGTCAGTTTCAATTCTAGAAACGTGATAAAAAAAACTTGGTATCTGATTTGCCATCGACACACATCAACTTCCCTCCTGCTGGATGTTAAAAATATTTCAATTCTGTTCTATTCAGGTTGGAAAAAAGCAGCATTTAGAGAGAAATTGTTTCCCCAATAAAAATGTAATTTCCATATCCTAATAAAGAGGGATGAAGATCCTAACAACCCAACAGTGGAAAGATTACGGATTCAATCCCCTATTAAAAATAATCCCACTAATTTCATGTGTTCTCATATGATCCCCTTCTTCCGCATGAAAATCTCTTGAATTGCATGTTAAATATGACTTACCTAAGACTTTAATGAATTTCATGTGATTCTCATCTTCCACATGTGGGTCCCATGTCACATGTATGATGAGGTATTTTTTGCTTAGGTATTCCATGTTTCTTTCGACTTTTGATCATATAGTACGACGGATTATTAGGGCAAGGCTAGAGATTGTTTTCTTCTATTTCGAGAATAAAGTTGTAACATTACCAGAATAAAATTGTAAAATTATGAGAATAGTTGTAATATTACCAGAAAAAAAAGTCACAATGAGAATAGTCATAAGATTATGAGAATAAAGTCATAATATTAAGAGAATGAAGTCCTAAAATTACGAGAAACAAGTTGTATTTTATGACAACTCTTACAAAAGAGCATCATGTGAAGTTATACTTTGGCTCTGGTTGTACAAATAAGGAAATCTTTTAGCACCAGCAATAAATTGGGCAGAATGTCAAAGTGGACTCAGGTTGCTCTTTTGGTGATGTTGGCCGGAGCTCAAAGCTTTCTTTCTTAAATGGTTTGGTGTATTATGACTTCATTCTTGTAATATTACAACTATATTCTCGTAATGTTACGACTTTATTCCCAAAATAAAAAATAATATTAATACTCCGTCATAATATAGAGAGAGAACTTGTGATCACAATTTGTTTCCAAATGTGCACCACAGATTTTCTTTCACATATGAATATCATTAGTATGGGCTCTATGTAGTACCTTTATTCCATTACTCAAAAATACAAAAATCCCATGAATTTAACATCTGAAAAACACATGTGAAACTCAGGTACCCCATTTGAAATCAACATGACTTAAGACTTAGAGAAACTTTACTGTCATTTTGTACACACAGGGTGTATGCAGCGTGAAATTTCTCAAGACATTTCCATTTCTTAAAGTGCAGCAGTGATAAAATGTAAACATAGTGATCAAATATAAACATAACACTGAGATATGATTTAGTTTTTACAACATTCAGTTTTTTTTCCTGTTTTATTTAACACTCAGCAGTCTAATGGCAGTGGGTACATGTGGTAGCACATGGTATTACATGTGTTCATGTGGCTTTGGAAGTTTAATGAATCGCAGTTTAATGAATCGCATTAATCGCATGTGAAAACATGAATCACATGTGACGCACATGGTTCCGTGTGCTTCACATTTGAAGCAGATATGATTTACCTGTGATTTACATGTGATATACATGGTTTCACATTTTTTTCACATGTGAATCACATGCTTTTAACACAAAACATTCCAAATCCACACGTATACATGTGCTTCATATGTAGTACCAGATGTTAATTTGACATTTGACACCATTTGTTAATTTCACATGTGGAACATGTGTTATGCATGATTTTTTTAATACATGGGATATTTGTTTATGGGATGGATCATAAACATAAATGGGAAGGAACAGTAGGAGAAACGTTTCAGAACTTCAGAGAGGCTAAGTTTTCTCTATACTGGGAGTCTGTGTAGTCATCTTACTGGAAGGCCTTAAATGAAATAAGAAACTGCATCAGAAACCATTCATCCTGAAAAGGGGGATGTTTTGACTGAAGGACTCCAACAAATTTTATTCCAGACTTCAGGTTATTGATGATGACTCAGTGTGGAGTATTTTAGCTCATTTAGTTCTTAGAAAACCAAACATGAATATTACTTTGGAGCTGTAATCATTCATTGAAACCCTGAGCCCATAATTATTCATTTTCCGCCAATCTGGCTCCGGTGGGGAGAAAAAAAAAAGGAGGCATCTCTGTTCGCTGCATTTGGGAAGCTACCCGGTTATTAAAGTCGTGGCTTCCTGTTGCCAGCTGGAGGAGACCCAGACCCAGACTTCTTCTCTGCACTACAGTCTCTTGGTTGGGATGAGGCTTAACAGGGCTAATGTGTATCACTGTTTGTGCGTGCGGGTATGCGTGGTTCCCTGACAAACAGGCACAGACATGATGGCACGCATGGTAAGCAAGAGTATACAGAAGTTCTAATCAAAAACATGACTGCAAGAAACGCAGAGAAGAGAGCAAAAATCTGATCAGGAGACATTATGTCTTAAATACATTTAGCTCAAAAAGAAAAGATACAGATGGGAGTAAAAACAAATAAGCATCTAGCCAGGCCTGCTCAGTCGGCCCTCGAGGGCCGCTGTCCTGATGGTTTTAGAGATTTCACTGCTTCGGCACAGCTGATTCTGATGATTGCACTTCAGCAAAAGCCTTTTAATCAGCTATCAATGGAAATCAGCTGTGCTGAAGCAGGGAAACCTCTAAGACCTGCAGAACAGTCACTTTTGAGGACTGACTTTGGGCAAGCCTGATCTAGACCTAATCCTAACATTTGTTAATAGAGGTTGGTGCTGTTTTACTAAAGAAAAATAGTCACTAATATAGCAATAAGTTTGATGCATTGGTATGGAATGATAAAATAGATCTTCTTTGCCTGGGAGTAACATTTTTCCAGCAGAAACCTTCTTAAGCTATCCAGAGTTTCTAAAGCATTTCATGCTGATGGGAACCCATCCCTGACTGTGAAACGGACCAGAGCTCACAGCCTGGCACAATAATAGGTTCTGGTCAGGGTACTGTTTAAACCCAGGAGTGGTTTGCTTTCTTTGTCAATGTTTTTCAGGCTGGCAGTTATAACATTTGTCTTACATGCCAGACAGAAGGACCAGTGCTGTAAAGTCTTTACAATCCAGGAATCCAGGAATCCATTTTTGCCTTTAGAGTTGTTTTTCATCAGCTATGATGATGAAAACATTTAATTGATGAAGCTGGTTGACATGAAGATAATGAGATGACAAAATAAACATGGCTCTTAGATGACAAAAAAAATTGAGGAGAGGCAGGAGTTTTCGTTATCAAGGCGAAGATGAAACGAAAATGTTAATTATGATTTGTTGGACAAACAAAACCAATGGCATTTCTGCCTATTGTTAATCTAATCTGTTATTCCAAAGTTGAAGAATAAACAAAGCTTCACTACATCATGTGTTTATTTGGCCCATCAACATGTTAAAGACAGGGTTGGAGGTCAGATGCCACGGAAAATGAGGCATTTTTGCCAAAAGACTAATCCTAAAACTAAAACTAACCAGGCAGCAAAAAACATCTCTTGCCCTTAGTCTAGGTAAATAAACTTCTATAGAGCAGCACATGTGATTTACATTTCTAGAAGATGACAGCTATTTTATGAATAGCTACAAAAATATAATATATACATATTATTTTTTTTTCTACATAATTCTTTTTGTTTTTCCATTTTCAAAGAACCAATATGTTAATCAAAAAAGGTAAAACTTTCTTTTTCTTTTGCAAAAAATAGGATGAAAAAAAATAATTTTGCGTAAAATCTAATGGAAAGAAAATTGGATCTTAAAAAAACAGTACTGCTACCTTGGAGATAAATCCTTTATGCAAAGTTAAAGCAGTCATCTCATAAACATAATGTAAACAATAGCGGTATTTGTTATGTAATCTAAATTCTAAGGTACTTATTGCTTTCTGTGGAAGTTATAAGGTTAATTGTCAAAGGGCTGCTTTCAGCTCAAGTCTATAGAGTGAATTTTGTTTCTTTATTGTTGCAACCAAAAACCATATTTTCTAACTTTGTTGTTATTAAAAAACTTTTTTCCCCACACTTCTTTTCAGATTTAATTTTTTACGTTTAATTTTTCAGATTTTCTTAAAGTTATAATCAAAATAAAAATTTTCCATTTTCTCTTTTGAGTTTTAAAATATATATTTTTTTCAAATTGTGTTTTACAGATTGCATTCTCTTCACTTAAGCCTCAATCTGAGAAGAGAAATGAGAAAAAACGTAAAATTTTATAATATAAAATCTGTAAAAAAAATTAAGTTCAGAAAGGGGAATTTGAAAAAAAAAATAATATATGAAAATAAAAGGATAAATAAAATAATAGAAAGTTTCATTGAAAACTTTTATTCTAGATTTTCATCTAGAAACATGTTCTTTCCTAACAACAATAATGGAAGAAAACTCACTCCATACACACACTCCATAGCTTGCAGAGCCCTGCTCTAAAGGATATACCCAGGTAGGAATGCAAGCCAGGCAAACTGCACTGATTTGATCCGTACATACAGCGGATCACTCTAAAAAGCAAACAGCGTGGATCACAAAGCCAGGACACAAGAGAAACTAAACGGACAAAAACATTTATTTATTTTTAGAGAAAAAGTGTCAAAAAATCACTGTTGCATTATGGGTAACTTGCACTACAGGCAAATTTCCACCTCCTGCATGGCAATTGGTCTGTTAAGTTTTAGACTGAGTCTGAACGAACTAGTCTGAAAACAAAGGGTGTAAGTCGGTCTTTTAGGAATGGCTAAGGAATGCTAGCTGCACCACCCATTGTTTTATTAAAAACAACCAATGCTGTAGTAATGTTAATGTTAAACAGAATAAATTAAATCTGAGCTGCAAAGAGCAATAAAATCTCACGGCAACCAAAATGTCAAACTTCTTGAAAAGGAGGTAAAACAGAGTTAGTGTTGAGGTAAACTCCAGACCCCTGAATCCCACAGCATCTGGACAGTTTGCATGATTAGTGTGTGCTAAACTGCTTAACATTTTTCTTTTAAGGCCCCACTGTGATTACCGCCCTGAAATGATGATAGCAGACAGGAGAAGGAAATGGGCAAATGATGAGTCGGTGTGATCGTCCTACCGCTCTGAAACGGCTTTCATGAATTCATCTATCAGGTCGTCGTAGGCCTGGCCTCGGATTCTTTTATGCCTCAAGCCGATGTAAAGGGGGTCCTTCAGCAGTGCCTGAATAAAAAAAAAAAACAACACATAAGAGGAGTGTGCTCAGTTTAATCCCTTTTGACATTTTAACATCACGCCGAACTCAACAAATGCAGTTCACAGCGGATCATCTGCCTCAAATAATCAGTGATTCCTTTAATGATTTATTTCAATTTTCCTACTATAAAGATGGAAGGAAAGAGCAGGAAAAAAAAAACATCCCAACATGAACCCTGACTAGCGTTTCTGCAGTTCTTGGACCTCTGTGATAATGTGAGCCATGTGTTACGGTGCTGAAAGGCTCCTCCTGGGACAGTTTCGCACCAATCTGCACACACTTCTCAGATTCAAGCAAATCCTTGGGTCCAACAATATGTTCATGATTTATAGAGTGTGGCTATTACTAAAAAAGCTGTTCGATCCTTCATATTTGATTATTCTGAAAAGGCCACGCATCACTTTAACCATGTGTCTAGATTTTAGCTGTAGGAAACAAAGTTTAGTTTGGGGGGAAACTGAGCCAAGTGGGTAAAGAAAAGCTGTGGGTGGGGAGATTAATGAGATCTTTTGACCAGAAGATCACAATATTACATGGAATGACAAAGCAAAACCATGAGTGGGAGTTTATAGAAAATGGACACCACTGTGAACCATCTGGAAAGAAAAAACAACAGTTTTGACTTTGGTGGAACAAAAGGTCATTTAGACCATTTTTTTGACTGAGCCTCTCAAGACTATGGTTATGCTATGATTTAAACCATTCCATTGGGGTGCTGGCTGTATGTTTAGGGCTATTATCCTCTCAGAAAATGGATCCTCTGTTCAATTTCAAATCTTTGGCAGCCTCCAACACATTCTTCTTCCAGCATGGCCCTGTGTGTATCTCCATCCATAGTCCAATATAGTGTTCCCTCTAAGCATCTCTGCAGCACAATGTTGCCAACACTGCACATAAAGATTCTAGGAAATTTGAGCTCCATCACTGGATATTGAAGGGGCGTAGCCAGCTGGGTGACTGCGGGCGTGAGTGATTTGTTGGTCCCGTGTCAACGTAATCATCACCTCCGAAAAAGGCAGCTCCACTCCAAGACATAGGGGGGCAGCAGTGATACTCTTAAGTAAAAAGACCCGCCAAGATAGTTTTAATTGTTAGGTATAAAACTATAAAATAACAGCATGTTTAGTTTTTTTTCCACATCAACAACAAACATACTAAAAGACAAATAAATAACTCCCCTTTTAACAGGAAGAAAACCTCCAGCAGAACCAGGCTCAGTGTGAGCTGCCATCTGCTGAGGCCGCACTGGGGTTCAAGGAGACAGAAGCAGAGAAACAGCTGTAAAAGGCGGCCCTGGCCCAGGAAAACACACAGCCAGGCAGACGAAGCCCAAGGCAGCCCCATGCTCAGAGTGACCTAAGAGAGCACATCCACTCCAGTCACCAAGTCAGAGAAACAGGACCACACTGTGGAAAACAGGCCGATCTCCAACATCTATAAACAAGGGTGTTGATAGAAGCAGCACAGCTGATGTTTCTTTCCAGGATGACGCCACAGCCAAACAGGAACAGACGCGAGGCAAAGCTACTCTGAGGAAAAGCAGAGAGAGCAGAAGGTTAGAGATTGAACTAACAGATTCTGCAGAATAGGAGAACAGAGAGAATGAAGCTGGTGAATGATGAAATGGGGTCCCTATGTCCTCTAAAAAAGTCCAAGCCTATAGCAGCATAACTATAGAGATAGCTCAGGATAACCTGAGCCACCCTAACTATAAGCTTTTATCAAAAGGAAAGTTTTAAGCCTAGCCTTAAAAGTAGACAGGGTGTCTGCCTCACGGACTAAAAACTGGTAGTTGGTTCCACAGGAGAGGAGCCTGATAACTGGGAAAAAAGATCTGCCTCCCATTCTACTTTGTAGAAATTCTAGGAACCACTAGTAAACCTGCAGATTGAGACAGCGAAGTGCTCTTGTTAGGAACATAAGGAACAATCAGATCTCTGATATAAGATGGAGCTTGGCCATTTAAGGCTTTATATGTGAGAAGGAGGATTTTAAATTCTATTCTTGATTTAACAGGAAGCCAATGAAGAGAAGCTGCGATAGGCAGAGATATGATCTTCTTTTAATTTTCATTAGAACTCTGGCTGCAGCATTTTGGATCAGTAGCGGAAGGCTTTTAACTACAGTTTGTGGACTTCCTGATAGTAAGAATTACAATAGTCCAGCCTTGAAGTAACAAATGCATGGACCAGTTTCTCAGCAATCTTCCCCTGACAGGAGAGATTTCTAATTTTTGCAATGTTCCTCAGATGAAAGAAGGAAAAATTTAGAAACCTCTTTTGATATGGGATTTAAAATGACAGGGTCCTGATCAAAAATAATACCAAGATTTTTTACTTTATTATCTGAAATCAGTTTAATCCCATCCAAATGTAATTGACTGGCTAATCAGCTTCTTTTTCAGAGACTCTGGTCCAAAGACTATAACTTGTGTTTTGTCTGCATTCAGCGCAGAAAGTTATGAGTCATCCAGGTTCTTTATGTCTTCAAGACATGCCTGTAATCTATATGTAATGGGTTAGCTTTCATCTGTGGACTTTAGAGTAGATATAGCTGGGTATCATCAAAGCATGCACAAAGTGGAAATTAATCCTTATGCCGGCTCCTAATAACTCTACCAATTGGGAGCATGGTATAAAAAGTGAAGAGAATTGGTCCTAGCACTGATCCCTTGTGGTACCTACAGGTAACCTTTGAGCATGTGAAGATCTATCATTAACATGAACAAACTGAATTCACCGATCAGATAGATAAGATTTAAAACCAGTCTAGTGCTTGTTCCTTTAATTCCCAAACAAAATATTCAAGTCTTTCTAAAAGCTATTAGTATTCTGAGGAAGCTCCACATCCGTCTGTATCAAATGCAGCACCAAGATCCAACAGGACGAGTACACATACAAGTCCATAATATTCGAGTGAGGCCATGAGAATATCATTAGTGACTTTCACCAGAGCTACTAGAAAAGTAAGTGATGAGCCTCCAAAAGCCAGACTGGAACCTTCTCAAAAGTCTATTTATGGTGTGGGTGACTTAAACTGTTTAAGCAAACTTACTTTCTCAAGAATTTTGGATAAGAAAGGAAGATTGATATAGGTCTATAATTGACCAAGTCAACTGGGTCAAGAGACGGTTTCTTAAGCAGATGTTTAATTACAGCAACCTTAAAGTTTTCAGTACATATCCCTGTAACAGCATAGATTAATCACATCTATAAAATGGAGGAGGAGATCAAAGGGAATACCTCCTTAAATAAACTGGGTTTGAACTGGATCTAACATACAAGTTGGAAGGCTTAGATTTAGCTTACAAACAATTTTGGGTATAATCCTGCAAAAGTCTTTACAACTGGATCAAAGCAGTCTAAACCCTGGTTCAGATTCCATAACTACCTCAGGTACAATCATGAGTTAGAGGAGTGCTTATGATCGTATTTTAATAAGATCAATCTTATTGATCTATAAGCGGCACCATGCTATAAGCCGGTGACATCTACTGAACTGTCTGCCAGTTAATCTGTAGGGGGGGGGGGCTGTATATATAGCCCCTAGAGTAGGGATGCAGAAGAAAGGCAGCTCCCATTAGCTTGTTGACTCACTGCGGGAAAACACGTCCCGTCCCTCCTGCGCATTGCGCCATCAGTTCATTTGCACATGTGCATCCAGATATACATTTTATTTTGTTAAAAATACCTAAATGACATTTTTACCTCGCCAAAAATAGTAAGCGTACTAAAGTATATAGTGTTAAAGGTTAATAATGCATTTCCTGTCAAAATAAATGCCTTAAAATCCTTTCTGTTTGATCACTCGTCTGTTCCCGATCTGCATTGGAAATGAGATCCTTTTCTACTTCTGGGAGCTAACTTTTTCTGCTTAAACACAAATCTAGTCTTTTTGAGTTTTATGTTTTCCTTTCATGGTATAGAGTGAATAATCTAAAGAAAGAAACAACTAATGTACTGATTTGTGAAACTTTCTTAAGAACTGAAGCGAAGCGATAACAAAAAATTATCTTTATTACGAAACTCAGTGTTTACAAAAAAACAAGAAAAAGATTTGCCGTCTAATCGACTAAATCCGTAGTGAAAGTTAAACTTACAAATAACCTAAATGCCAAAAAACTGTTGCTCCTCCTCCTGCTCTATTAAAACATCTAAAGCGCTGCCATGCCCCTAAAGCAAAACTGTGCGCGTGACCTTAACTATACACAGGACATTAAAAGGAGCCTAATTAAGTGATATAACATAACCACAAAATATAACCAAATGCTTAATAAAATATAAAGTATATTTCAATAACTCAATTCTAATTAGATATAATGTAGAGATAAACATAATTTCTATATGGATCTAACAACTAAATGCAGATTAACATGGTTTAATCATATTTCGCCGGACTGCTCTGAGCATGTCCCATGATGACGTCAGAGAAGCAGTTTAACGAAGAAAATGTAAAAAGCATAATTGTCTCACAAAAGTCATAAAACTTTTCTTAAAGATTTGTATTAGCATTCCTTAGAAAGTTAAGGATATAAAAAAGTAATTTTAGTACCATAATTACATTATTTTTGGAAACCCGGATGTATATCTGTTCGCGCTTGCACAGGATGGATTGTGCTTCTGGGATCTGGATCGGGTTGTGACAAGAGCTTCTACTAAAAGATGGGGCTTCATCAGCTCTTATTTCCAGCTCTGCAGGAGTTAAGCCCAATCTATTCACTGCTAGCATGTTATTGTGCTAAATGAAAATTAGCCCGTTATTCTTTTATTTTTCAACTGTGACTTCCCCCTCATAAGGTCAGGAAAAATCCACAGAAAAGCTGCACCTTCTTATAAGCCGCACTGTTCAAAGTGTTAGGAAAAAAGTAGCATCTTATAGCGTCTTTTGAAAATACTGTAATTATATAAGTAATAACTAAACTCATTTATTGTACGTGGTAATGTATGTATCATACATATAGTACTATAAAAAGTTATTGAAGAAACTCCCAAACTACTTTTTGAGTAACCGCACATGTGTAAGACCATCCTACCAACTCTTCCACCTTTGTGTGAAAGAATTTCCCAAATACTCTTTGGACTTATTTCTTTGTTTTACCTTCCTCTTCTTCTCTTTAAAAAAAAAAGCTTAAAACCAACTTTTTTAATTTAGCATTTAATTCTGACTAGGCTAACACTGTCTCTTAGATGTCCTCTTTCTGTGTGCTTCTTTCTATACACTTCTGGAAGGCTTTAAATGTCCTGCAGCACTGCACCACTACAGCACTTTTAATTGTATCTGTATGTTTTGTATGTGTTATGTATTGTTTTATGGCTTTGTTGTAAAGCACTTTGCGTACCAATTGGCAATTGTAAAGGGCTATACAAATAAACTTGATTGATTGATTGATTCTCATGCAATTACAATAAAGCTTGCTTCTTGTGACTCTATGCCATTATTAAATGAAAGCTAACTGGATAAATAAACACTAGAAGTGTGCAGGCACATGTGTTAGTATTAGGCAATCATCCTATGATAATCCCCCTGGGACTCGAAGCCAATAGTACTATCCACTATTAATATTCTAGTCTTTCTTCAGTGATTTATTTGGAAAATATGATTATTTTACTCTTTAATTTTTTTTCTTTTTTCTGTTGGTATAGTGTGATTACTGTAGATTGACCGTAAACTGGTCCAGACGCCTATATGTTTGCAATCTTTGTGCTTTGTGCCCTGCTTGGCCATACCTAAGAACATTTTCTGGCTATGCCACAGGAAAGTCTGCTCAGTGCAATGTGCTTCGACAGTTTCTTTTACCACGCCTATCCTTGGCATGTCAGCCATGTTTACCGTCTCCACCACATGGCCTTTAACCAACTGCTTCTTCCTCAGCAACAGCTTTCTTCATGCCAGTCTTCTATAAAGCTCTGATTTGTGGAGCCAATGGCTGATAGTCAACAGACTCTTCCTCCAGTTACTCCTGAGTAACCAAGGGTCACTGCGCTGCTACTTAAATAGCCTACTGAAGGGAACAGCAATATCTTGGTCGGTTTGCAGCTGCGCCATTCTTTTATTTCAGTATTGAATACAGAATAACAAGAGCCAAATCCAAAGCTTAAGATGGTATTTGAAATCCTAACCCTGCTTTAGATGCCTCTACAACTTAATCCCTGACCTGTCTTCTCATGATGCTGTTAGCTCTTCACATAACACCTTCATTTACACTGAAATTACTAATGAGGTGACTTCTGCGGCCAGGAGGTTTTTACATGATTTTATTTAGAGGTATCAGAGTAGAGTAATTATAAATGCAAGTCACAATTTTTTAGATTCAATCAAAATACAGTCATTGCTTTGATTTAATTGCACATCCAAGAAGTAGCTTGTGTCAGTTTTAAGTTGCATATAGAGTTTGATAAAAAAAGAACAGTTCTTACACCTGTGAGACACACAAAAAAAGGAGTTTCTCACAACCTGTAATATTTGTTTAAGGGATTACAGAATCCTACATTTGGTAAACCGTTTCCAAGGTTTATCTCACATTAACATTTTGTTCCAGAGGTCTGTGAACTGCTCCGCAGCTCGTTATGCCCTACTGGCCTGGACAGATTACATTTCTAGAGATGTCAAATTAAAGGCTTCCATGAAGATAGACAAACAGCGACCTTTCCATGGCATGGTCAACCGTCAGCACATCCAAGAACAGCTCAAAGGGCTTATTCTGGTCAACATTTATTTAAAGATGACAACTCATTTCCTGGAAAGTCCTGAACGGATAGTTAAAGGGACAATTCATCCGAGGTCATTGGTAAGCAAAGCAAGGAAATCCTTTTTTTTCCTTGTATCTCACAAGGAAACTTGTGTTTCCTTGTGAGATTATGATAAAAATTAGACAGAAAAGATGCAGAGGAAAGACTAGAAACAGCCCAAAGAAAGGCTGTGGGTTCTATGGGTTCATTTGGAAACAGTGACCAAACCTGTTTAATGGCTGAAAGAGAAGACGCCCTGAGTGGTTTTAAAGCGGCCTGATCTTATTGACTCTGTGATGAGCTGTTGACATGAGTTGTCCTTCTGTCCTAGATTATCTTCTGTTAATTGACTGAGCTGTCTCTTGCATTCTGCAGGCCTCTTTCTCTCAGAGGCCATTACATCTCTCATGAGAGGTGAAGCTCTACACAACTTTTCTCAAAACGTCAGATTTAGGGATATTGATACGATGCATCATTAACATTGAATCTACTTTCTTTGTGCTGTTGGACAAAGCTTTAGTAGTGAAGCGGTCTTTGTTAAACATGCTGCAGCAGGCATTATTCAAATAAATGTAATCTCAGGAAGGAGTTACAGAAGGCCAGAAATCCGTAACAGCCGAGAACTGTAGCAGTGCTGACCAACCAGAGATGCACGCTGCAGTAGGATGTTTTCTAAGTTAAAAAAAGGTAACCAGTCATTATTTCTAGTTTCCTCTAAAAAGGTAACCAAGTTAAAATTCAGTTACTCCATAATAAAAGCAACTAGTCTGAACTTTAAATACAACTGGAGGCTCAATTATGAAACATAACATCTTTTTTTAATTAATGATAAAGTAATTAATTAAAAGGACTACATATTAAAAAAATGCATATCAATTTTGTTGCATTCCATTGGCGTGAGCTGCAATATAATTTTGTACATGTGATTATATATTTTGTTTGTAATGAAAGAACAATAAAGCAAATTAGATATTTTAAAACATTATGCAGTTATATAGAACAAGCTAGAAAAAAAGGAAAAAAGCTGATAAGTAGTGCTTTCAAACAGATGAATTAAATATACTTTGCAATTGTAATATACGGAAGCCCGTTTCTGCCATGTGAAAGTAAAAAAAATGCCAAATAGAAGGTCATAATTATGTGAAACAAAGTCATAATTTCAACTTTCAAAGCCATAATTATGAGATTCAAAGTCATTATTATGACTTCCAGTCATAACTATGAGTCAAACTTTGTATCTCATAATTGTGACTTTGTAACTCATTAAGACTTTGTATCTCATAATTATGACTTTGTTTCACATAAATATGACTTTTTAACTCATAATTACGATTTTAACTCATTATGACTTTGAAACTCGAAATGATGACTTTAAATCTTTGAACAATTATGACTTTTTATTTTGCATTTTTTTATTTTCATGTGGCGGAAACTGGCTTCCCTCGTAATAATCCAGAAATAAAACAAAAAACAAAAACAGCAGGACTGTGTTATCTCAGTATTTCTGTGTGAACAAAATGCAAACAATGTAATTCAGTGTAACAATGAGAAGCAGCCAGCTGTCAGTCAGCTTCTGTAGATTAGAGCTGTTTCTAACAGACGTATATTAAGTCATTCTAATGGCGTCACTAAAGTGACTTACAGCCGTACGTTTGAGTACCTTGCCTTATAGCGCGCTGCCAGTTCTGTTAGCTCTATGCCTGCAGAAGACCACAGGTGTTCAGTCCCGGAATTACAAATGCTTTGTTACTGTGCCAAATTAGACTTTTTAGGTATCTATACTTTACTCCATTACTTAATTTTCTTCCTACTTCTGAATTCTACTCATTACATTTTTCACACAAGTATCAGTACCTTCCATTCCTTACATTTTTAAAACAAACGTTACTAGTTACTGGCCTAAGTTTAATGTTTATAAATATTTATGTCACGACATTTGCACCATCCAATACAGGTCATTGGCTCCATCCACATCTAGTGAAAACTAGTGTAATTGATGAGTCATATAACGTAAACACTCATCGGTTAGCTAAAGGAAATCAACAGAAACAAGAAGGTGTTCTTCAAACGCCAAATGCAAATTGTCTATGCCGGGGTGCTCAAGTCCATTCCTTGATAGCTACTATCCTGCAACTTTTTGATGCAACCATTTTTAACACACCTGAATCGAAAATGAGTGGTTCGTTACCACGCCTCTGCTGAGCTAAATGAGGGAATTGAGGTGTTAGATTCAGGTGTGCTAGAGAAGAGATGCATCTAA
Source organism: Cyprinodon brontotheroides (assembly GCA_018398635.1). Classification (NCBI taxonomy): domain Eukaryota; kingdom Metazoa; phylum Chordata; class Actinopteri; order Cyprinodontiformes; family Cyprinodontidae; genus Cyprinodon; species Cyprinodon brontotheroides. The sequence continues at coordinate 7,698,644 of JAGKQL010000063.1, forward strand.
AAAGCTACAGGGATGGTAGCTCTTGAGGACTGGACTTGAGCACCCCTGATCTATGCCATGCTGCAATTGGATTCAGAAAAAGAGGTTGAAATGTCTGAAAGGTCGGATACAGGCGAGAGCGTAGAGAGAGTGTGGGAGATGGAGACGGAGACCAACAAGACCTCCCTCATCCTCTGCCCTATATCAGAAATTTTTCGAAATAGTTGAAATATTGAGCTTTCAATTCATATAGTGGCATCTGGCTTTTTTTTTGTAAAGGTTACTTTATACTTTTATACTTTAAGTAGTTTTTAGAGCACATACATTTTCACTGTTACTTGAGTAAAAGAGGTCAAGTTGATACTTCAACTTTTACTAGAGGGTTTTTAAACTGCAGTATCTATACTTCTACATAAGTAAAAAAATGTGTGTACTTTTGACACCACTATGAAGATACAGACGTCCATCCCGTGAACACTGGGACGTAAACTCAATGGTAAAGTAAATTATTCTTATTTCAACCGTTGCGTATATTAGCTGCGACTTAAAAAAAATTGATTGACAGATGACCATTGATATATGATTGGCTGAATTTTGGTGTTCAGGCTGACGTATGACTAATAGATATAAGATAAGGGGGAAAAACTCCCCACAGGATTTTTTTTGAGTAGAAATTTGCCTAAATTATGGTACAATACCGTCTGATTAAATACATTTTTAAGCCAGAATGATTTGACGTTTAAATATGACTTCCCTACGACTGTAAGGCAATTTTAAAATTGTGCCGTGTGAGTCTTAACGTGTCCTTCAAGGTTAGCTTTAAGTAACTGTATAACTGTTCGGATGTCCTGCCTCTGCCTAAAAGCACGGCGTGCAACCTTATCAGCTCAACTGCCCCCCTATAGACGGAAATGTAGCTTTTCCTCCATGACAAGTAGATTTTTTTATCCTCTATTAGATTTTTTGAATCAGCAATAAAAAAAGGCCACTGCCAGCTTGTGTGCCTTTTTTTTGTTTTTTAAGCTACAGAAGCTAACCAGCTGCTGACTTTACAATTGCTGCTATGATAAAATGTAAAACCAAAACGTAAATAAGTCCCAAGACCATAAATTATTGGTTTGAAGAAAATAACATTCAATGTTGTGGGATTTGTCTGCTTAAATTCTTGGATTTCTTGGTCTCTCCATTTAACCCTCCAATAACTCAAGGACAAATATAATCCTGTAATAACAGTCATTTTAATAATTAGCTAAAGCCATCAAGACCTAATATCCTCCCTCCTGCTCTTCTCCTATTATTCCTGCAGAGTCGGCTCTGCTGAGAGGAGTAGGTTACCAGGAGGCCACAGCCAAGCCTGTTTTCTATAAAGTCCACTAGAGCTACACTTATACACGCTCGCAAAGCTGCTCCATTTTTTTAATTACATCCCGTTTAGCTTGTCATCTCTTTAGAACGGCAGAAATGAAGAAACATCCTACAGCTTGGCAGAAAACTGTGAACCTCAGTCATAAGCAATTAAAGATAACCAGACATATGTATGTGTGCATTATGTCTTTTTAAAGTATTTATTAACTTTTAAAAGACACCATGAACTTTTTCATTTTTTTCTAAATTACAACCAGAAAGCTGGAAGTCTTTGAATGGGTAGTGTGGAACTACTTTGGCTGTTTATTAGCAAAAATCAAATATACTTCTCATAAATCCATAGTCTGCCAACGTCTAATGTTAAATACATAGGCAGGGTTTCCATCATTAATTATGGTAGCTGAGATGGGACAAAATTGTTAGCCTTACGTTTTTTTACCTTAATATGAAATCTGTGGAGGAGGATTAAAATAAGCAAAGATGACTGTAGATCAGGGGTGTCAAACTGGTTCCAGAAAGGGCCATGTGGCTGCAGGTTTTCTTTCCAACCAATCAATAGCACACCAGAATCATTCTATTCCCATGATGTCATCATGGATGAGATTGGACTCTGGTGATGAGATGTGCTGCTTGCTATGGTTGGAAAGAAAACCTACATACACACGGCCCTTACTGAAACCAGTTTGACACCCCTGCTGTAGATCATTCAACTTGCTGTTTTCGCTTTAAAGAAAGGACTAGCCTCTCTCTATTCAACAGTAGGGAAGAGAAAATGACCAAGAAAAGAAAAGGAAGTGATAATCGAGAGACATTGAGAGTCTACATTGGCGTAGCTTAATGGGTGGAGACAATTCATAAGGGGGCGGGGCTTTAAAACGGACAGAGAGGTTTCAGGCTTTCTGCTAAACATGAAGGTTACTGTATTTCAATACAACAGTGAAGGTCACTTGGTCGCTATGTTAGAAACTGGGCAGTGTAGTCCACCAACGTCTGTCCTCCTGGCAAACTTGTTTTTTTTCAGGGTACACTGGATGATCTCCATCACAACAGTTTTCAGTTGCTGTTCTTCTTTACACAAATCAAACCAGCAGGCGACTATCCAACCCGTTGTAATTTTCGAATTCTACAGTGGTGAAAGACTTTGACGCATGGTGAATCTAAGTGAATACCATTGGTTCTTTGTTTATCTAGATCACTAGATCTTGTTATAGGCGGAATGTTAAAAATATAGTATTGATTTGACTGAATGTGTTTTTTTTCCTCATTGTCATGACGGGTTACTGCAACTTAGTGAATGTTGACATTCCCAATGTTTAAAGTCCATTGGGACCAAGTAGCACTTCCAACTGTGGCAGTTTCCGACACTGTCCAAAGTGGTGCCCGACTTTAAACGAGTGAGGAAAGTGAATGTGATTGGTCATTTATCTATAGTCATACGGGGTTGTTATGGTGGAGGGTTCGCAAGTAGCAGAAGTTTGATTGTGGCCGGTGTCGCCGGAAGCCTGGGCTGCCAACCAGTTAGTAGAAGGCTTACAGCGCGTTCATGTTTGAGCCCTTGCCTGCGCAGCGCTGCCAGTTCTGTTAGCTCTACACCTGCTGAAGACACAGGCGTCCACCATCCCATGAACACTGGGAACGGAATGGTAAAGTAAGCGATTTATGTCTTACTTCAAACGTTGCGTATATTAGCTGCGACATATGAATCAATATGAATATTATTGACAGATGACCGTTGATATATGATTGGCCGAATTTAGGTGTACAAGCTGACGTATAACTAACTGGCCTGCATAAGATACTGAAAAAAAACAAAACATTATTTCATTTAAAAACAGAAATGTTCTAAATTTTGGGACAATATAATCTGATATAGAAAACATTTATATTCATGTTTAAGCCAGAATATTTTGACATTTAAATATGATTTCCCTACGACTTATTTCGTGCTTAACAGAGCGACACCCGAGTGTTTTGCAGTTGTTTGTGATTCTTTCAGCCCACCACTAGATGGGAGTAAATCTTACACAGTGTGGCTTTAATTTTAGATTTTCTATATGAAGGAAAAATTTTAAACGTGAAGCTGAGTCAGATTTGATGGCAGGTGTCTGAAAAAAATGTTTTTTCAAGTTTTACCACATGTTCTGGATTTCATATACGGTATATTTGGATATTTACTCTGGTCAGTTGTACATTCAGACGCTTTGATCTACACCTCCGACTGTCTGTTTAAAGTTTTTGGCCTTGAGTACACTGTTAACTTTCACATGAACTCTGATCAGTATCCCCAGAGCATCCATGCCTCACTCTGGGGATGTTGTGTCAAAGGTAATATATAGTGTTAGTTTTCATCCACATATGGCATTTGTGCCTTTATTTCAAGATTATGGGTCTAATCAAAGTTCGGAGTTTGGAATAATCGCATGCTAATCATCCGTCTCCTTTAGAGTCTAAAACAAGTTTGAATTGCTAGAAAAGGTGCATTTTTATGAGTTTGGTTCAACTCCATCTGAGCAACAAAAAGGGAAGAACTTAGATTAATGATCATTGCTTCTACCTTAAATCTATTCTGGGTTAGACACCACTTAAACATTTGAGGACAAAACCGATGATCTGCAATTAAAAATAAGGGTTTTATTCTTACAAAAGTTTATATTTTGTTTTCAAAAACGGACTTAAAAGCTTATTTCATCATAGGTCACAGTCATATTGTGTCTATGGACCCATGGAAGTGAGATAAAAGCAAAAAATGAAGGTGATCAAAAACAGTAGCAGAGGAACAATAAATGTTGTAAGCCTGTAAATATTAAAATCTGAACAGGAGGATTTAGCTGAATTTTTCTGAGTTTGAGAATATGGTGGCATTTCTATTGCTAAAGTGAAAGAATAAACTAAAAGTCAAACAGATAATGGATGTTGGATAGGGTCAGAATTTGCACTATTTTCAGCCAAGATTTCCTTATAAGTCCATCTATAAGGTATCATGGTTCGCTTATGCTGGGCTCTGCCTAAACGCTGTGAGCTGCGGCTCCAACTGTGGAAACGGCGCTCAGGTGAACAGAGGTAAATAAGGGTTCACCCTCTTTTCAAAAGTGGTTGAGATTAGCCTAGTGAACTAGCCCCACCCACCAGCGGCCAAAATCATTTTTGCCTGCGAGTTTGGTCTAGCCTCGATCAGAGCCCTAGGCCCTAAAATCTGGTGGGCCAATAACAACACAGAGATGTGTTTTGAATTTTTGGATGCAAAAGGGTTTTGAAGGCGCGGAGACAAAGCTGCGTGACGCTGGAGAAAGCTAACAAGGAAGATGGCAACAACTATTGAACAGTAGCATGCACTGCGGCAGCAGCAGCTTTTCAATGGAGAGCTCCACTGAAAGTTAAAAGTTCTCTTTGCTGTTGCTATTGTTCAATAAAAGTACGTTTTAAGATCATTTGAGGCGAGAATATTATACTTTAAAGCGTCCTATATAGTGCATTTACAGATTTAATGCGTAATTAAAAAACTATTTCCGAAGTTGAGAGGACTGCAGCAACCAGTGGACCTTGGTAGGCAAAGGCAGCCAGGGCTAACGGCAGCCGCCTGCAGCGGCCCGCCTCCCTCGGCGTAGTTGTGTTGTGAAGGACCGCTGGCCTGATGGCGATTTTTGACTCAGGGACTATGACTTGGGGTTTTTCATTAAAACGTGAGCAGGAAGAGGCTCTAGGCTCATTCATTGTTGAGAAGGACGTATGCTCGCCGTTTTATCGAGCAGGAAGTTTGTTTACACTCCCCACCAGCTTTCTATCGCGCTTACTACATCACAGTCAGTTGCGCCATTGGTCGTGAGTGTTCAATAGTGCACAGACATGGTTTGAAAGACAACGGGTGTTGTTCTCATCAACAATCTTCCAATGGGGCCAGACTAAATAACACTTTTCATCTCCCATTTAGTCTGGTTTATCAGGCTAAGTCGGGATAACTTCTTATCTGTATGCATTAATCCACTTTTAATCCTCCAAAAGCCCCTCTGCTTCCTATTCTTTTGATTTTTGTTTTGCCTTTTGTTTTTGATGGTCCGTTAGCGTAGGTTGTGAGTTGATTTTTATTCTGAAATTCACCAGGCCTTTTTTTTTCTGGTGCCTGACCTTTCTTATTTGTCTTGTGAAATTCGTGAACTTGCTGAGGAGACCACTGCAGCGTCTGGCCAAACTTCTCCTTGAGCACCGCACCGACGCTGATGTGAATGTTCACAAACATCGCAGCTGCACCGTGTTGAGAGTGAGCCTGGCGTTTGGAATGTAAAGCCACCCGACTGCTGCTTTATCTCAGACTAAAATGATGAAGACATCTCTCTTGGAGTGAAAGCAGATTCATGGAATCATCTCAAAGTTGCATAATAGAGTACAACTAATTTCTATTGATTCTGTTATAAAAGCAGTTTGTGGCTGCAGATGCGCATCATTTCCTACCAAAAGTTTGGCTCCTCCTCCAAACAGGGTGCCATAAAAATGGAGAATATCAGCAGACACAACTGCAGTTCTCTTAGCATCACAGACTGGCAGAGAAGAAAGGTGCTTTCCCAGCTGGCATGTTTAGAGCTGTTGACCTCACTACAGTACAGGGTGTTTCCTCTCTCAGTCTGTAAAATGTGTTTGACTTACCTCTGAGGCAAGTCCTGCACTGTGGAATAACAAATCTACTCTACTCTTTATAAGTCACACTTAACCCCTTTTTTGTTTATTAGACTAAAAACACCGCAGAAAATAAAAAGGATTCGAATTGATTATTTTATTTATTAAAAGAAAAAGGCTATCAAAAAAAATCTAATTCATTTATTAATTTAACCAACCAGGTAACTTCTAATTAAAATTATTTTATTAAAGGTATCCTGTTAAAAGGGGTTGAATGAAAATACAAACAACACTTGAAAAAGTTTGTGGTTTCGATGGAGGTTCAAAAGGTGTGAATCATTTTACTAATGCTCTGTAGGACCTTGGTGCTTACCTCGTTGTCTGTGCCAACATCCAGCATGACAGGCAGGCACTGCTGGGGAGGCATTCCTCCACAGGCTGTGTAGAGGGCCAGCTTGCCAACCGGGATCCCCATTCCATGGCAGCCCAGATCTCCCAGTCCCAGAATCCTCTCTCCATCCGTCACACAGACAGCCTGTCAATCACAATGAAAAGCTGACTTTTTATTTTACTAGGAAGCTGGAAATATGTGCTTGTTAGAATAAAACAAGAAAAAAAACTCTGCAATACCAAATCTTAAATATAAAAGTGAAAAAGTTGCCCTTATTTGCCTTAACTAAGCCATTTTTCCATTCCATCATTTCTGGTACCAATAAAGATGCGTGAGCTGGGGACCCAATAAAACTTTCCTCCACTGGGTTAAAAATATCAGTCATTATGTAACACCTGACATGAGGAGAAGAGTTAAAGGAGAAGTGCTGCTAAAGGCACAGACTTTTCGCAGTTTTTTTTCTTCCAACAATCTCACAGGTTCAGAGTGTTTGATTAGTTTTCCATGATGTTTCTTTTTTTTCATCTCCATCTTGTTAATGTGTTCTAGCTGCTCAGGCTTATCGGGGAACCACAACCTTGGCTCCTTTATGAAATGTTGAAAGTAGGACATTACTGACTAAGGTTAACAAGACCACCTTGAGAAAAGCTGGAGCTCAGGCGCAGTAAATGCCTTGCTGTTGACAGCTGTGAACAGGTGGCTGCGGCCGCAGGTATAGCTGACATGCGAGGAATGCCTGGTGGTGTCTTGGTCCTGCTGAGAGTATGAATCCTTTATATTCATGAACAGCAGAAAAGAGGAGGGGATTGATTAGCTTTAGTCTGAGAAGAATAATCCGATGTAGGTTTGACCCGTCTCAATTTTAGGTTAAGAAAAACAGATTCAAATTTATGGTTTATGGAGTAAACAGGTAATATTAGTTTCTCTGGTAGTTGTAGAAGAATCCAGTGTATAACCAGATCAAAGATAATGCAAAATTAGAGTCCAATAATCACACCTTTAGTATTTTTTTTGTTTGTTTTTTGAGGCTTCATAGCCTGGACGTGATGAACTTTAGCTGAAAAGTCCTTCTTGGCTGAACTGGCAGGGCTTTTGTTTGTTTCAGCTTTTTTCTGTTTAAGCTCTTTTACTGCACCATGACAGATCTCCTGGGCTGAGAACTGGTATCAAGAAAAATACTTAATTTCCATATGAGGCAAATTTTGGGTTAAGGCTAGTGACTGATTTCATGTCTCACTGCAAATCTCTATTATTGAATTTTTTTCTTAACGAGAGCATAAACCCCAGTACTCATTCATCCCCCTTCTTAAATGACCATCCCCCCACACCATCCCCTGAGACATTTTATTTCTGAATTTGTAAAATTTCTACTATATATTAACATTAATGGCAATAATATTGCCCTTTCAACATTTGGTGGGGTGTGGGCATACGAGTAGACTGAGCCAAAATAAATCAAATCAAAGAAGTGTCCTACCATGAGTATTAAGCTGATCCCAGTGGGGAAAGTAGTCCCCAACTATGTAGGGGCAGTGATAGCCGCCAGTCCAGGGACTGACTGCAGTTCTACTGTAAGGTGCCTTGGTCAAGGTCAATGACCGGAGTACCTAACATGTAACAACCATACTATGCATATTGCTTTAGGTTAATAAACTATATTCATCAGGCTATGTATACTTCCTTGTACAACTAGACAACTGATTAACCCGAAATTAGAACTGGTCATTGATGAGGTCAAGAAAGAGACCAGTCAGACTGATTTTTTTTATTTTTTTAATCTAATGAATAGAACCCCCCCGAGAAAACGGTAAAAATATGTATCTGTCTCTCGGTTTGAGTTCAGTTAAAGAAAGCAGTGGTCAGATGTTTACCTTAATGTCCTTTTCAGGCCAGTTTTGGAGGATTGAAGCAATGTGGCCACGGTCATGAATGGTGATGAAAAGCCCCCTGGAAATCACACAAGAACACACAAAACTTTAGCTGGAAAGCCTTTTAGCTCTTTTACAGTTTCTAAATTTTGTCTTATAGAAAAAAAAATAAAAATTAATTATATATAAATATATATTTCCCCTTTCCCTTGGAGAAAACACTAAACTGACACATCCCCCTATTGAGGATGTGTGAGTTATGCATAAAAACAGCTTTAACCTCAGAGACCTGTGTTAAGCTGGTATTTTTCTCAGTTTTTCTTTCTTTGACCAAACCTTATTGATGTCTGATGGCACCTGGGTGGGGCTTAAATATTGATCCTAGAGCTCAAGACCTGTAAGAAGTATGCTTAGGACCCCAGACGTGCCCAAATATTAATTTAGCTTAGTATCAGGACCCTTCAAAGATTCTTAAAAGTTATTTTCAAGGCTGGGGAAAAAAAGTGCAGCTTCATTCATATCTACTGCTTGCATCACATTAGACAGAAGATACAGAAGGATAAGAAACAAGCTATTAAAGTGTCACATAAAAAAAGCTGTGGTGAGGCAATAGTCATAGGTTTCCACTTCAAAACCTGAAGACACAGAGAAGCTCTAAAATCTGAATTTAAGTAAAACTGGGGAGTTAAAGACTTTGAAGATAGAAACTCAGGTTCAGACGTTTAAAGCCTGTGTTTGTAAGCCGATCTTTTCATGGCGTAATCATGTGACTCCTGTTAAACTTAGAGGTCACAGAATGTAAAGAACCACCAAGGTCTGCAGGCCTGGTATGTTTGCTTTGCAAGGGAAAACCCATTTCTCCTCTAATTGATTACACAGGGCAAACACACAAGGCCAATCGGGAACTTTACTTTGGACGATACACCTTTTTGTTTTAAAGATACTAACCTGAGGGCTTCAGGTTGCAACACTTTTAAATCCATTTCCACTCTGATACACACTATAAAACTAAATCTAGAAACAGATGAATCTCCTCTGACTAATCGATGTGTTAATTTACACGTAATCCATTAAAAAGTGATGATCTGGGATGTTTAGATGCTGTTCAGGTGTTTGTTTAACTTTGCTTTGCAAATGAAGCATGAAGCATTTAAAGAGAACTGCTTCTTTAAATGCAAATATGTCCTACCCAAACATTTCTCTTGGCCATAATTAAGTCAATTTGTGACAAACAAAATTAAAACATTTAGTAACTTTTTCCTGCAAATATTTGCAGTTTTTAACAAGCAAATATATAAAAACTTTATTTGTAAACTAAGGGTGTGAAATGAATCCAAAATAGCTGTTGTCATATAACTTGGTTTGAATATTCTTCTAATTTATTCTACAGTAAGAGACATATATTAAATTGTATTAATTTGTTTTTGTATATAATAAGGTTGTTAGTAGAGAACTGAGAGAAGATTTGGTTTGATTTTGGTTGTTACTAAAGTGGGGGTGGGGGGGTCATGTATGGAGTAAGATAACTGTCAATAAAATTAATGTGCAAGTGTTTGAATTTTAGATGCAAGTCAATGAAAGGGAATACATTTGTGTTTGGTGGCTGTACCTCAACTCATACATACGTGAGATCAAATGTTTCCTTTGTGAAAATACAAGTTTAGAAGTAACAAAGCTATAACTTTGCAAAACCACAACAAATACTGCAAATATAAATCACTAAAAATACTATAAATCATATTTTTGCAGGCACACAAGTCCTAATAAAGTCATTGCACTTCTTATTAGCAGGTGGTGGTAAAGCAGAAGGTTTCCACAATGTTTTTGCAAGTTAGAGGTCAACTTTTTTCTGTTTAACTCTTGAAAAAAAAGCTGGTCAGGAGTGGTGCTGACTTTGTTCTAAACAAAAAGGGAGGAAGTTAAGGAACAACTTATATAGACTAAGGATGGATAGCTGGAACCAATACAGGAAGAAGAATGGAAACGGGTCAATATGGTTCATTTTTTAATATAAAACCCATCCATCCATTTTCAGACACGCTTTATCCCAAGCAGGGTCACGAGGAATGCTGGTGCCTATCTCCAGCTGCCAAAGGGCGAGAGGTGGGGTAAACCCTGGACAGGTCGCCAGTCCATTGCAGGGCAACACAATATTAAACCCTTGATGCCTATTTACAAAAAAATAAATTACTTTGGTGTTGTTTTAATGACGGATAATCCAGTATACACTTTGGACATCTTTTCCCTGCCTAGGCCTGACTTCCTCATCAAAGTCTGACATTGGGGTAAAATACAGCCTTAGAAAGTACTTTGGACCATAAAGGAGGCAAAGTAAAGAGGAACCCAGGTTTGGTCACCAAACACTGACTGCTGTAATTTATCCCTTCAGGGAAAGTTCAGAGAAGGGTCATTAAGCCCAACACCTCTGACATCTTACTTCTTTACTTTATTCCGGAAGCTCCAGGAAGCTTTCTCAATTCAAATGTGTACAAATTTGAATTGAGAAAGCTTCCTTGAGAGGTGGCGAAACGTCTTCAAATCTTGGAAACCAAGTCCAGTGGATTTTTTGAACTTTTACGGAATGACTATGACCTGGATGACTGAGAATCTTCATCAGCATATTCTTTACTTTATAAACTTCTTATCTATGCAACGATTCATGTTTATATATTTCTTTACAGCGGTGGAAATCTATACAAAGTTAACAATACTTAAAACTGTTCTGTTGACGGTATTCATGAAAGCTAAAAAAAAAAAAAATCTAAACTGATGGATCAAATCAGACAGGCAGACTGACAGTAATTCCTAATCCAGATCATTTTAAGAGTCACCAAAAATATTTTGGGTTCACCTTGCAGATATTTGCTCCTCCTTTTTTTCTTATATTCTGCCACTCTCTCTGTTTGGGGCTGCTTTAGACCTCCTGACCTTTGACCCAAGAGGAGCTCTCAGCACTTTGGAAAAAGTGCTTTATGGCCACTTAGAATCTACAGACACCTTATAAAGTCAGGAATCAAGCTGTTTTATATTTCAATTACTACATTCTATTAGGATACCAGACTTTCTGAACAAGAATTGTGCATCTAGGAAACAATACCTGGGTATGTTAAAGATAAAGAAATCCATGGCAACAATTTGCATTACAAAAGTATTTTTACTATATATTACTATTAATCTTCTCAGTGTTCAATGCATCTCTCAGTGTTTTATGATTTTATTGTGCATTGATTGAGTTAGATTTTTGTGTAAATGCTCTGCATCTGATTTTTGCAAATGGAATGGCAACAATCAACAGGAGACGGCCGATTATCTTGATGTGAGCAAAGCTCCTTTACAGGGATTGTATTGAGAGAACGGAGTACTTAAAGAAAACAACGCTGCGACCTGAAAGCGACCTCCCATCTTTGACCTCTGCCCACACAAAACACCACCAGCCGCCATTCTTCACGCCAATTCATAACCTTAATCCTCAGTGCGCTGGGTGCCGTCAGAGCTACATGAGGTCGATCTGACAAAATGAGTGCAAATTACTGAGACGAGTGTGAAACCAGTGGGAAAGGTCACAGTCATGAATATAAGGTGTCTCAAACTAATTAGGTTTCAAATCCATAATGACAGGCAGTGTCTTAAGGGAAGCAAAGAGAGAAGACAGCTTGGTTGGCAATTTCATAACATTTTTTGAAAAAAAGGTTTTAAAAATTGTGTCAAATCTTTTAACATCAGAGATAGTTGGATGCTAATAAGGTATTTTTCTACCTCAAGCCTCTGAAGCCTGAAATTAACATTTTCTCATTTGATGCATTCACAGTATTTTGCTAAAAAGCTGCCTTTCTTTAGGTCCTTAATTCAGATCATGCAGAGTTTAATTTTGATGCCTTATTAGAAATTTAATTTTTGTTTAAAACTTAAATTCAAATTGTATATATCTATATACAATTATAATTACAAATACCGGTATATACTTCAGTATAAATAATAATCTCTGTTTAAAAATATATATAAAGGACCAGTCAATGTGGATTTCTAGAACAAGTCCAGAATGAAATGCTTTTATTTTGAAGGACAACCAGTGCCTTTGTAATGCTAACTTTTAATAATACTAATGTTTTAAGAGTGGGTTTGCAAGTTTATCATGTTTATCCCAGTCTGCTTAAGAGAGAATTTTATTTATCAACATTTTAAACATTCAATCCCAGGTACAGTAGGTTTCAACATGGACTATATATATATTAAGAAAATTTTGAGACAGTAAATGTCATTAAAAACTTGCTGAAAGAACAGAGTAAACAGTGGTTTTCATTAAAAAGAAACACCAACAATGTTTTGTTGGTTCAATAATGACTCCAGCTTAGCAAGCAAATAAGATGCCAGAAATACAATGTAGTCTGAAGTCTTAAAAGGGCGAGTCTAAATAAAATATGAAGTCTGCTTTTTTTAGTTGAATTTGACAAAAGACCAAGATTGAGTCACCATTTCTGTTTGAAAGTGTGAACAGCAAAGTGATTGTATTCCTAGCCAAGGTAACTATTTAAAAATAATCTTGCTTTGCCCATCACTTTAAAGCAATACCGCCTATTTTCTTAGCAGGACTCTCCTCTAAAGCCAATTCTGTCCAAAACCTCCTTTAAAGAGCAGAAATACATCAAAGTTCTTTTTACTCCCAGCCTGCTGTCTGTGTCCATGTCTTTGGCAATTGGATTAACTGAAGGAAAACAAATTTTGTTTGGATGATCAGAATAATCTAGACCTGATTAAACTGGGTGGCTGTTGCTTTTAAGCAGATTTTTTGCCACGATATGCATTCCTGGCTCAATTAACAAAATATTACATGGTCTCTCAATATTTGTCATTCCATTTTATTAGGTATTTTGCCTTCTCTTTTGTCGAATTCACAACGTCCATTACAGGGTCATGCTCCAGGTCAAACAGCTCAGTAAAGAGGACAGCCTATAGTTTCTCATCATCTTGGTTTCATCTGTACTATCTCTTTGGTCTTTCTGTCTAAGCACGATTGAAAGTAGAGAGATATCAAAAGTATTGTTCTTTTTAATTGTTTGTATCCAAGGTATATCAGCAAAGACATTATTTGCAGATAAGAATAGAATAGAAAATCCCTTTATTGTCCCACAATGGAGATTGTCTGGTGTTTACAGCAGCAAAACACTAATAGAAAAAAAAATTGTCACACAAATTTGGACCTTAGCAAAGTTCTTTGCAAAAATAAAATTTGCTTTATTTGCTTTTCCACTTTCTGTCCTTTCATGTACCTGGTTGCATAGCACTACTAAATAGTCAGACTACTTATAAAGATAATAACTAGCTATAAATTTGGCCCTAGTTGAAATGTTTTCTTAGTCTGTTTCGTTCCTTCCTCTTTCCATGAACCAAATTCTCTAGGGATTACTGAAATGTAATCTGTGTATCATTCAATTTTGTATTTTTTGGTTTTTGATTTGCCATTGAAAATAGAACAAATGATACACGGATTAAATGTAACTCTACTTCCATGGAAATCCCTTTAAAAAAAATATACCTTCCCCTTTTGTGATTCTGTCAACAATGCAAATTTGAAATCTGCACTGTCTGGATTTTTTAATGAACCCTAGAAAAGGAAAAGGGATTGACTGATTAATTGCAAGGATTTGAATAAGTCCTACACATAAACAGAGCTATTATAGAGACTCTCCGAGGTTTGCTGCACATTGGCTTTCCATTAAAGGCTGGTGCAAATCTCAGTAAAAGGCCCCTGGTAGATAAAAGCTGATATATATCCAAAATACGCAAGCTTCTGAGAGTAAGAGAAACAATCTTATTCTGTTGGGGGGGAACCCCCATGTTGAGATGTCTGGTTTTTAAAAAGCAATTCAAACAAGATCATCCCTCCAAAATTAACACTGGATCCTGCTTCCTGACCAGCTGTTTGGATATTTGAGGTATTATCTTATTAAGTCAGGGAAGTTCAACGGGCTCTAGCGAGGACATGGTTTTCATTAGCATGAGATTGTTATTTTGAATTTCATTACAGGGAATTATTTAACTCGGTTATAGTTTAAACGATTATTAGAAATAAACAAAGGCTTTGAAAGCAAAATATCAAATGACAGACCTGTTTTAGCCAAAATCTGAATCGAGAAATAAGCTTAGAAAGCTTTTGTGCATCCTGATTTGCCAGTATTGCTCTCTCAGGACTAGATGACAGCCTTCAGAAGTAGACAATCATGACAGTTGCCATAAGGTTTTCCTTGGTACATGTATATGAAACTTTATTCAAAATTATTTAGGGAGTAAAATCCTATACAACGGAAATGGAGGGGAGAGAAAAAGATAAGGAGACAGGAAACAGTGCATGAAAAGAGAGAACATAGAACAAAACAGATAAAACATACAAGACAGAAGATATACAGTACCTCCTAAAAGTTTGTTTTCACACCTTTATGAAACGAGACAGAAAATGTGGAACATAACAGCAAAAAGAAGAAAACAGGCATAAACAGGCATAAACATAAAAAGCTTCAAGAGCAGCGGGTATCAATTTGTAGAAGGCAAATCCTGTGGTGATCACACAGTATTGTAGCTGCAGTTTAGTATTTAGGATTAAATTGTATCCGTGAACACCTGGAACCAAACTCCTGTGGTATGTATGCATGGGCATGCTCACGTATAAAGGATTTCCAAAGCTTCTCCCGAAGGAAAATACATTCAATAGCAGGTGTGGGTTGGCCCAAGACTCGCCATACAGGACCCAGAGTTAGAAGCAACACATGTCCCAGATATCCAGAGGCAACCCAGATAAAGGGAAAACAAGGACGGCAGACATAGGGATGGCTGCACCCACCAGAAAAGGGTAGACAAGAGAACCTGGAGCCCGATCCCTGAGGGGTTGAACCCAAAGAGGCCCAGTCACCTAGGGGCCCGACCCTAGAGGAAATTTGAATCCATATCAGCCCTTATTCTTGACCTAGCCAAGGATAGGTCAAGCATAAGTCTAAATCAGGGTTATTTTTTATTCCCCAGCTTACCCAGTGTCTAGGCATAATGTAAAGGGCTAGACACAATGGGTGACAGAAACATTTGAAGCTGCAAAGCTTTCTTACCTAGCCTGATAAACCAGACAAAATGTGAGATTAAATGTGTAAGTTAGTCTGGCCCCGATGAATGAGACATCGGAAGATTGTTGATGTCCTGTTAGTTTTCAAACCACTGTCTGTGCCTATTGGCCTGGCTCTGACCAATGAGCGCAACTGACTGTGACAGTAAGGCGACAGAAAGTTGGTGGGGGAGTGTAAACAAACAGCCTGTTGATAAAAGTGCGAATATGTCCTTCTTAAAAATGAATGGCGTGAGAGCCTCTTCCCTGCTCATGTTTCAACGAAAACTCCAAGTCTAATCCTTCCAAAACTGATTCCAAAGCTGAAGTCAAACTAGAACTGTTCAGTAGTTGTTGTGCCATCTTCCTCATTGTGCTTTCTCCGTCGTCGCACAGCTTTGTCGTCACGCCCTCAAAACCCCACCCGCTTTGCATCCAAAAAAATTGAAAACACATCTCTGCGTTGTGATTGGCGCCAGTTCTAGGCCCTCGGGGCATTGATCAAGGCTAGACAAACTCACAGGCAAAAATTATTTTGGCTGCTGGCGGTTTGGGCTAGTTTTACTAGGCTATTTCTTTCCTACAAGGAAGAAAAAAGTTATCAACTTCTAAAAACAAGCCATAGACAGTCTAGTTTGCACCTTGCTAAAAGTGATACAATAACATGGGGAATAACATGTGCTGGTAAAATGAAAATATCTTTCATCTAGGGCTGCATGATGCTTGGCGCTGCATTGGTTTAAAAATATAATATCTAGACCTGTCAGGAAGACAGACTTTGCTGATCGATAAATTGTCCCAGAAATTACAAGAATAAACAATTATATCGTCTTTTGGTTTGTATCAGAGTGTTGCCACACTGCAGCGGTGGCGCTCAGCTTTGAAACCATTGTATCTCTGTTTTTCAAAATCACAACTAGCAAATCTTGGGCTAGCTACTCCTTATTCCAGAAGTTCTTACTAGGCTAACGAAACAATAAGGGGAGTGGTTAGTGGAGAAAAAGCAAGCACCTAACTTATGGAGCTCATTTGATTAGTTAATTTACTGAGATAAGCCTAATAGTATCCTCATATATATAAGTTGTCATAGTGGTGATATACGTGTAATAATGGAGGGTTTAGGCTTAATACCAATAGAAATAAACTAAAAATAAACAACTGTAAACTTTACACAGCCAGAGCCACAATGGACAAATTTTAAAATTGGTGTTATGGCCACAGTTATGCACTGCTTCTCATTCATCCATAACACTATGGTTTTAATGAAAATGCCTTTTTAAAGCTTCCATTTCAATGACCAACCAGTAGGGAAGGATGATAGACCTCCATGCCACTACAGCTTCAGCTGAAGCCAACTCTGCTGACATTTAAAAGGAAACTTGCCATAAAACTCTTGAAAGAGACAAAATCTTTATATAAACAGACAAGTAAAAAAAAAACCCTAAAACAATCATGAGATTCAGACAGTTGGGGAAAAGTGTTATCAGCTCAACATGCTGAATGTAGCCCATAATCCAACACTCCATCTGTCTGTAAGCACACCTAATCCCCCTCTATTATTGTTCAATGAGGATAGAAAACCTAAAGGAAAAAAAGGCTAAGCAGTGCTGGGTGTGGGTATTTTTTTAACTACCTAGTCATTTAAATGAATGCCACTTTGAAATTAAACATGACTTGCAGAACATTTCTCATCCTCCTCTACTGTTTTGCTTTACACTCTCCTTTCTTTCTGCAGTCTGTCTTCCTAAAGTGACAATCCTATCTTCAACCAGATTCCGTTGCATAATGAGGTTTCAACATGTTGCTTGGATATCCTCCTCTTTACACCAGCGAGGGCCACTTCCAGTCATTGGCCTCAGAAAACCATAAACCAGCCCCCACCTCATTCCACTGCAGCCCACTGAAGACATCCACACACACAAACTGAACTTTCCCTATGAAGCGTTTCCAATCTTTGGGAAGCGGATAACTGTAGAGAATTCAAGACGACTGGCTGGTCTTCATTTTGGTCAACATGCTGAGACAAAGTACATGAAAACATGAAATCTATGACCCTGGTCAACCTGCAGGTGGCAAAACTAAGCAATTGGGGGAAGTGAGACAATGGGCTTTTTTAATCTGTCTTTCATAGTGGCAGTGAGTTGAAAGAGAGACACTCCAATGGCTGTCCAGGTTTCCCTGAGTGAACTTGGGGTGAGATCCTACAGGAAAAGGTCTGTTCCAGTCCAAATGCCCTTCAAAAGGAATAAGAAAAGCAGACCTGATGAACCCAGCGGGTTTCACAGATGAGATTCAGACTTCTGCAGCCAGCCTTTCCACTCATCCGCCCTCTCCCTCACATGCATGCCGACATTTGAGGCACGCCAGTGACGTTTGGTGTGGGATGCAATGTGACATTCAGAGGAAACCGGTCATTCCTGCAGTGAAAACTGAGCAAAGACTGTTTGAATGCTTCTTTGTGTCTGCAGTAGTGGTTTGACACTGCATCTAAGGAACGACGGCGTCAGCCAGACCCTAGTAACTATTGTGATTTTAAAAGAAAACACTGCCTGATGGTGACTATGACAGACAAAGGGAATCTTTTGTTTATTTTTCAGCACTAAATCTTTGGCGAGGATATAAAGCCTACGACATTCTCTGTGACAGTCAGACAGAAATATGGATTTCCTTTACAGATTGTCTGAGGTGGCAGTAAGTTAGCTTCTACTGTTTGCTATGAAGCATATGGAAAAGTGCTTGTAGAGTATCAAATTATTCACCGTCTACAAGCTTAGAAGATAACTCATATACTATATGACACCACGCAAAATGGTAAATAAAAAACCCCAACATTTTACAATACACCAAAGGTAAACGTGAATGACCCCATATGTTTATATTCTAAAAGGCATCTAAGTAGGTTACAAGATGTCCTTTAAATTTACAGTGGTCTTAAAGAACTATGTGGAAGGCTGAGACGGTTTAAAAACCTGAACCATACTAATGGAGAAGGTCTACATCTAAAACCAGTAAACCAAAAATCTACTATATTATTTAATTTATCCTTTAGTTTGTTTCTAACCTGATTCAATCATTCGCTTTAGATCCTTCATTTTATTCAGTCTTTATATTTTGCAGAGAGATTAGATTCCCCCCCAAACAGATGGCCAATAACGATTCTTTAGCCCATTTGACAACTTTGTAAAAGTGTTAGTTCTTGTCAGTGTTCTGCCCTTTGTTTCTGTTTCTTTTTAGTTTCAGTGGATATTTGTGTCTTTATATTTGTTTTCTGGCAGTGTTGTGTTTTCTTTGCAAGTTTCCTTTCCCCCTTGGCTCCTCTCTAGCTGCTTCTGTCCACACCTGCTCCCAATTATCTCATTACTTTGACAGACTTTATTCTCATTTTGTACATACAGAGTGTATAGAAAAAGAAATTTCGTTCAGTACAGCTCTCAAGACATTTTCATTTTTAAAGTGCAGTAGTGATAAAATGTAAATTCTAGGGGTGTAAATTATAATTGTTTTGTATCGATGCATCGATCCAACAGCCGACGATCAGATGCATCGGTGGCGTCAGCTGTAAGACAGTGACTTCCACTCCTGAGGTTGGTTTGAAATCCACCTTAGACTTTTGAAAGTTAGATTAGATTAGATTAGATGAGCTTTATTGATCTCACAGCGGAGAAATTCACAAGTTGTGATAATACTTAACATGTTTTTTGGCTAATATAACTAATGTATTGGTTTCTCCTAGTACAAATATAGATTGGGTAAACATGCTAAAATTAATTCGGTTGGTTTAACCAGAAGATTGGTTGAACACATAACTTCCAACCCGATTAAACCCAAAAACTGTGGAAAAATCTATTAAGTTAAAATAAAAATGACTACCACCTTTCATTTTGCTCATCTTTGCCCAATTTGCACAAGCACTGTCACTGTCTCCTTAAGCTTATTTCACTAAAATGGCAGAAAACAATAAATAAAGTTGAAGATTATTACAATCAAACTTGCTTGTGAACCTTCCGCCACACCACCCTGCCCCCTTGATAATCAACCAATCACATTCACTTTATTCTCTTGTGTAAAGTCGTGCACTACTCGGGAAAATTCGGAAATGCCATGGTTGGAACAGCCCCTTCCCTACAACTTCAAGTATAGTTAGTGTATGTTTTTATAATATTTTATCCCACTTTTTATCACACAATATGCAATCCTCGTCTCAGCGATTCTCTGATAAAGTTGAAACATGCAGTATAACAGATTATAGGCACTGGCTTAGGTTTTATGTCAAACAGGAATTTAAGCGAAATCCTTACTCTGGCCTTTGAACTGAAAACCGCTCTGAGGTCCACCATATTTTTTCCGCTCCACTCCACCGCTGCCTCACTCTAAAGCCACGATTGTTGCTCCCATTAGTCAGAAATGACACATATTACTTTGCTGATATTACTGTTGCAATAACATTGATAACTGAACGGGTCATTCAATATATATTTCTTTTTTTGAGTTTTTAATGGCACTAGTGGCACTAGTTTTTCTAACAGTAGGCTGACAGGAATGGGGGTATGAGAGAGGGGAGAGACATGAGACAAAGGACCACAGGCCGGATTCGAACCCGGATCGGCCACGTCGAGGACTAAGGCCTCCGTACATGGGTTGTGCACACTGACCACTGCGCCACCTGCATGCCCCTTCAATATATACTGCTTAACTTTTTATTTTTGCAACTACAAGCTGAGGGAGAATCATCCCTAGCAGTGTTGCAAAGCAACAGCAGAACAGGTATGATTTTGATCTATGTTTACTTCTAGGGTGGTTTGCAGAGGCAAAACAAACATCTGAAATTGTTTTGGTTGAACCAAAGGACAGTTTGTATTTAGACCTGAAGTGAATCGCACCAGAGTCCATTGGGAATTGGACAGCCCCCCTTTATAAGGTCCAAATTAGAGTTTGCTTGTTTTATTTACACCTGCAGTGTTTTGTCAGGATTGAATTGGCAGTTTTTCTTAATCAGAGGCTTACTTTTATTTCAGGAGAAGAACAGGCTGGACAATATATCCACAAACTAAGAATTTAAAGCTGTTTTAAAAGGACTGTGTTAACCTGCTAAAACAGAGTGAGATTTACAGCCATTTACTTGTATTTTAGATCATTACTTTGTTTGGAAATGTCTTACTGTACTTGTTTTATTATAATTTGCAGCTAAAGTTGAAAGGTCAATGGTAACTGATCACCTACCTCCACTTGTATAAAAAGAAAAAAAAAAACAGATTTTCTATTACCTAATGCAAAAGTGTTAGCATTTTAAATGTTGATAAAATTAAGTCCATGCAACACGATGGTGAATTTTAGATTGGAGTCATCTTAGGATGTTACACATTTCCCTGCTATTGCATCACGTAGCTTTAGCCTCATTGAACATTTAGATTAATATTAAGTAAAGACACCATATCCCTTTATTCCTTTGCCAAAATATTGATCTTTACAACCTCTTAAGGAAAAAATTTTAACCAAAAAATACAATCTCAGTAAGACTGTTTCATTGTCAGAGATGTGTAGGAGGTGTGGACAGTAACAGTGTTTTTGGGATGGAACACAGACCCTCCTTAAAAGATTTGTTTCCACGTTTGTTCCCATCACCAATCCATCAGATTTTCCATGTGTTTAACAAAGAAACAGAATCTTTAACTAGAAATAGAAAAAGCCTGAAATCACAGTAAATGTCCAGCTCTTCTGGAGAGGGAGACAGGACGGACCGTCAGGTCTCACGTCATAAAAATGCTTCAAAGAGAGTCAAAGGAAAGTCATCCAGGGCCTTACTAGTCAGCACTAATGCGGTGCTTCATTTGCCTTGGAAGACCTCAGATATTATAATGACGTCACATCCAAATTAAGAGGGTTCCTGTTTCAAGTTGGAAAACTTGGGGATTTGCTAACTGTTGTGGTCAGAAACCAAGCAAACCACCATCAGCAATGCAAACCCCAGAACTGATTGTTCTCCATTATATCCATTCAGACTTTAACAGCACATCTTCACCAATACACACTAAATAAAACCCTTTTTTTTCTATAACCCTGTTCTCAGGGTGTGGAAACTATATTGAATTTAAACATGGAGCAAATAATTCATTATCAACCCCTCAGCGACAGCTCTGACTACCAACTGGATCCATCAAACTTTTTATTTCTTCACAGACAATATAAAGGAACAAAGTTTTTTCAGCTGATAAACACAGAAAGCTGATTGCTCCTTGATCTCAGGATTCTTGCCAGGATGTTTTAAGAAAGGAGAGAAATAAAAGCAGTGATTAATGAACACTATATTGACTTTGTTCTTATCAGTATTAAGGAGTGTCGTATTTCAACCTGAGGGTGACCCAGTGTTGAACTCCACTACTTCATTTAAAAAAAGAATACATATGCAAGTCTATCTGAAATAAGATATATTTTTCAAAGTTGGAAAAACAAACTACCTTTTAAAATTGCTATAAAATAAAAAAAACAAATAAATAAAAAACTGTAATTTTATTAAGATACATACCAGACACAATATTTCAAAAAACTAAAATCCATAGGTAAAAAAAAAAAACTTTTTCCATGAACTGTCCCCTTTACTTTGGTTTCATGCTTTGTATTTTTGAAAATAGTCTTGATAAAAATGTATTTAAAAATGAATGAGGTTGCCAGGGACAGACACCTTAAAGTCGTAGAGAAGCAGCTGTTCCAACCGTTTATTTCCAAATTCTCCCCGAAAGTGGTGTCCAACTTTATACAAGTGAAAAAAGTGAATATGATTGACTGCTTTATCAAGAGGGCGGGATTGTTGTGGCGGAAGGTTTGGCAAGCAAGTTTGATTGTGGCCGGTTTGTCAAGAAGCATGTTGCTAACCAGTTAGCAACTTAGTGCTAGTAGGTTCCCAATGGGAAATTCCATTGGGATCAAGTAGCACTAAATTGGTGACTTAGAAACTAACGCTGTCAAGTAAAACGCTATGGACAGAGGAAACATGCAAGAGGAGGGAGAGTTTAGTGTCGGAGGTAGGTAGGATGAGTCTCATCCTCATATATTTTTATTTAGAGGAGGAAAGCGGGACGAAGATGGTGTGGAAGAGCGACGCCAGGGCGGCAGAAGCTTGGTTTGGTGTAGAAGGCTTTACAGCCGTGCATGTTTGAGCCCTTGCCTCACAACGCTGCCAGTTCTGTTAGCTCTCATGCCGCTGAAGACACAGGCGATCCATCCCGTGAACACTGGACGGAACTCAATGGGAAAAGGAAATGATTCTTATTTCTTATTTCAACCGTTATGTATATTAGCTGCAACATATGAATCAAGATGCTATGACTGAAAAAATTGATTGACAGATGACCGTTGATATATGATTGGCCGAATTTAGGTGTTCAAGCTGACATATAACTAACTGGCCTGCATAAGATAATGAAAAAAAACAAACACAGCTTTTAAAACCGAATTTTTTCAAAAATAGAAATTTTCTAAATTTTGGGAAATATCGTCTGATAAAGAGTACATTTATAGCCTATACATGTTTACGCCAGAATGATTTGACATTAAAATATGATTTTCCTATGACTTTAAGATCACTGCATTTAAAATGGCCCTAATTTGGCCCCTCAGGAGTATTTCATCTAACCCAGTGGGGACACTCAGACTGTGCTTTTGGGATGATCTTTGCATAACATGAAGGACTAAATATTTTAAATTGAACAAAAAGAACATCATTATAATTTAACTATTTATTAGTGTTATAGTTTAGACTCCACCAACCGAGAACATGATAAGACGAAGACGTATATTTTGTACATAAAAGGAAATATCTTGTAATTGGAACAGGACTGAGTCCTCCGAAGGCCAGATTCGTTGGACGATTATGTCATAGCACGGCTCAGTGGCCAATTCAGATTTGAAGACTCCTCCTTAAGCATCTGAAAAATGCAGCCTTCTTTTTACTCATTTGAGGTTAGGGACAGGTCCACTGTATCCTCCGTGGCCTCGAGTATCCCATGATTCCAAGCAAGCCAGCTGCTCCATGCTCAGACCTCAGTGGTCAGATAAGACCAGTAATGCACTATGTCCAAAACGCTACAGTATGTGTGGTCAAAAATATGATGCGGTATACTGTATACTTGGAATCAAAGTGGAGGCAGCTTCATGCTGTGGGGATGCTTTTGTTTTTGCTGGAACAGGTAAGTGTTGAGGTGTAGATAGACTGAGGTAAATGCAGGACCATCCACTTCTATTAGAGGCTCCCAAAAAGCTGACACCTGCAATTCAGCAGCAGTTCGCTTTTTAAAAAGTTCAACTGAAGCACCTCCGGGACATAAAAATGGCAGTTTATAGAATTTGTTCCATTCATTCAAGTTTCAACCTTTAAAAAAAAAGGAGGAACTGGGAAAAATAAGTTGGTCTCCAGATGTCTAAAGCTGGTAAAGATGTACCTTGATGTCCTCTATAAACCTGCTAAACTTTCTTTGTCAGTAATCTGACTGCTGTTTGTTTGACACTTGAAGAAGATAACTACAGCTCCACCATTGATGGTTGGAATGAGAGCTGGCAAGCATCAATGCACAAACTAGAGGCCAGGAGGAGCTGTAGTTATTCTTCTTCACTGATGTCAAACCTAAACAGCAGTCAAAAAAAAAAGCAATTATAGTAAAAATGGCAAACATTTTTAAACTCACACCATGACACTCTGCACAGTTTTTTAGTTTCTTTTTCACCTTGCTTTAGCTTTGTTTGTGTCAACTTCACCCACACTTTACTTCTCATTCTAGAATAAAAAAAAAAAATGTTTTTAGACCACCTGACAGTGGTTAGCGCTGCCTTGAGTTTCTGCTCACTAACAAACCTCTGAGGCCTTCACAGAACAGCTGTATTTACATTGAGGTATATTTACACACAGATGAAACTCATTTATGAACTAGGTGACCTCTACATTTTTCTTTCTTTTGCCAAATGTGGAAAGAATCAAAGGGAGTGAATATTTAGCACATCTTATCCTGTACTCTCCTTCCTCCTACACTAACTGCAGGTTTTCATTTTTTATGTCATAAACCAGTATTTTGCTCTGTGTTTATATTGTAAGTTTTGAGGAAATGTTGGAGCATATTTTTTTTTGAGTGGCTACTCTGATCTAAAAAATAAAAAATATAAAATGTCTAAATTTTTCGGCACACCAAGGTATTGATAGACGTGATTTGGATTAGGCAGGGGCGGATTAAGGAAATTTGGGGCCCTAGGCAAAGACAGACAGGGGGCCTCTGAATTGAGAAGAAAACACATTTAACACTTTATACAGATACAGAAATTTTAATAGAATAGACATAAATTATTTGTTCTATGTTTTGTCCCTCTCTTCTTGTCCCTTTTTCTTGTTGTTTTTCCTCTCTATGTTTTGTATTCAGCTGACTTTTTATGCTGTCTCAAAAGGACTGAAAGATGTTTTCCCATCAGTAAGCTCACTTAGCTGATTGCTCCTTCCTGTGTTTCCAAAAAGGCGACAGCAAAAATAACACAGTCACTGTAAAAATGCCATGATCTGCATATCTGTTTTCCATTTTTCATTTGATGAAATAATAGCTGCATGAATCATGACAGCAGAGCAAGAGGCGGGGTTACCAATCTACTTGCTCTGGAGATCAGAGTTTGGTGCTTTTATATGTTGTTGCCAAAGTCTCAAGTAGCATAAAAAAGTCGCTAGATTTGGCACTAGGCGCTTTTTTTGAAATAAAAGTGCTAGAGGGTCTGAAAAGGTGCAAAATATAGCAACAAAAGTGCTAAGTTGGCAACACTGCACTATGTGCCTTCTGTTTCCAACTGGTTTGCTGCTGACTGTTTGGATCTTTCTAAACATGTGCAGGAAATGGACTGATCCCATGTGGTGGACAAATAATTTTTATCAAAAACATAATTAATGTGCACAAATAATCAAAACAAGGATCAAAACAGAGAGAAAATTGTCTGAGTTGAGGCAGATAAGAAACGCGGACAGATGTTGCAAGGCGGCCTTTTAGGCCGGGCGCAAGCCTCACCATGATCCGATACGGAAACTCCTGCAGTAAATGCATTGTTGCTTCATCTTAAATCAGTGGAACAAAAATTAAACTTTCTTCCATTTTGCAAAATCTAACCACCTGGCTTTCCTGGCAGAATACGACACACGCACGGAAACATGTGGCAGTGTGAATTTATAACAGCCCATGAGACTTCAGGTTACACACGATCCAGCCAGGCAGTCTTAAATGGGAAGACTGCTAATGAGAGTTCAGCTTGAACACTTTCCATGTTTACATAGTAGACTGTAGCACTGCACTGGATTTTAGCTAAGCATAATATGCTTCATTATTTATAGTAGTACAGAAAAAGAGGAATATGGTTCTACTGTGCTCCAATATGTTGTAGCTGTTATTGGTTGAAGAACTGTATATCTTTATGCATGTAATCAAAGTACAGATGGGAAAAGCATCAAAATATCTGATCAGGTATTCGGATGCAAACGAGAACGATGCTTTCCATGTCTCCGTCACGCCACTGACACCCAAAATATTTGGTAAACAGATTGACCATGGGAATTTTTCTCCCACAATGTTTACATTTGATCACTGCTGCACTTAAAGAAAATGGAAATGTCGTGAGAGCTGTACAAAACAAATATAATTTTTGTTTTGCATGCACTCTGTGTATACAAAATTACAATAAATGTTGTCTAAGTCTAATTTTTATGCAATCAGATAGAATAAAATCATTAACCTAATATTTACAAATTTTAGGTAACATTTTGGAAAACATTTATCAACCCGAAATACCTTCTAAACACTTCTGGTATTATTCTGCGTGTGGCCTTGCAACATTTAGGATTACGTCCTAAAAAGAGAAACTAATCTGTAAAGTTGGAAGACTTCATCATCGTCTAGCACATGTCCTTTCAGTGGCGGCCAAGTCACATTATAGGCTTAAAACCTCCTGCAGCTCAGCCTCTGATTAAATCAAAAAACACCTCTTAAGACTTCCCTTCTTCATCACATTATTAACTTCAACATTACTTTATTTGGTTTGGGTTTTTCAGTCTCACAGCGCTCTGCGAATAAGGTTTCCATATTTCTCATTTCAAAACAAAAAGCCTCACAACCATCGGAACGAAAACATGAAGTACCTGTGAACAATAAATAGTAAAAACATTTCCTTTCAGAACTTTTTTTCATAAACTAGAAGTGACCTGTTTAGTTGATGAAAACCGTTGCTCTGAAAAAGGTTTTGCCATATATTCTGATCAAAATCTATGAGCCAAATTTAAAGTGTTATGAATCCACTGTTATTATCTTCGAATCCTATGGTGTTCATTAAAATAACAATAAAATATGTGAAACAGAAGATCTTTAGAAACATGAAGAGGTTAGAACTCCAAATTCAGATTTCAGTAATCTCATTAAAATTGGGCTTATAAAAACTATATATATAGTAATAACACATAATGTTATATTTAAAATGTGGAAAGTGTGTAATTAAATATGAGCAAAGCAAAAATATTTGCTGCAGAAAAACATGGACCTCTCTCCAGGCCCCCCCATTAGCCCAGTATGTAATTAAGTGGTGAAAAAAGTTACGCTAAAGGTGATAATTTAGTACAGTCATAAATTGATGAATCCAAAGTTAAAAAGAAATAAAAATTGAACAATGTATTTGGGCTTAGCACCACTAATCTAACAATTCATTTCAAAATATGTCAGATATTTTTTACAGCATCAGGGTGCTTCTTGACTGTGCTGATTGTGGCTAAGCGTCTGACCTCACTGTCGTAGGACTCCTGTGTTTGTGTTTCTGTGTTTGTCTCTCTTCATCCACCAGTGAGTGGCGCCTGATTCTGGTCCGCCTCCTCACACACCTGCTGATGGTTTCCTCTGTTAAACGGAGTGTTCTTAAGCTGCTGACTGCCACTACTTCGACGCCAGAAAGTGCTTTTGCCAGTTTAGGGTACTCTAGCCAGAAGCTGAGCTTTTGCTGAGTCAAGCTGAGCGCTTGTCAACCTGAGTTTAACTTTGTTTTTTGTCTTTGCCTCTCAGCAGAAAGTCATCCTGCAAACTGGATTTCTCGACCTTCACTCCCCTGGAAGGATGAACTGAGCCTCAAACTGAGCTGGGGTTCAAACAGGAGGTTTGGATCCACTTTCCCCCAAGAGATTGTTTGAGCTCACACTGAGAAAGGGATTTATCTCCACTACGACCCATGTTCAAGTACCGCAGGAAATCTGAGTGGCAGTCAGTTTTCTTCGTTCACCAACAATCAACCGCATTCTAGGTAAAACCTGTTCCTCCCTCCACGAATGAGACAAACACTGGAACAGGCGGCACACAGACAGGAGTCAAGTGGATTCAACAACTTCTCAGAAAACGTGAGTTGGCAACCAAATCCTCTTCAAGTTCACGAGTCAATTTCCCCACTGTGCCTGAACTAACCACTGTGTCTTCCCCTCACTTTACAGTTCCAGTTGAGCAGTGTTCAGAGCAACACTTCTCCCCCTGTTTTCACTTCTTCAATAAAACCTGTTAAACCTTTTCCCTGGTCTCTCTGAATTGGCTTCTCTGCATGTGGGTCTGAGCTTTAGATAAGATCATGACACTCACTTTCCTTTTGTAGTGAAGGACTGTTCAGAGTTCTGCTATTATCATTCAATTCTTCAGTTTGAGTCCTGCTGGTGGCAGGTATCACTTCCTCCGCTTTTCCTTACTCATCAGAAATACCTAAAGCTACATGAATGTAGGGCAAGAGTGTTGCACTAAAGAGATGGGTTTCTTTTGATGCAGTTTTTCAATCATCAAATAAGCTAAAAGCTGTAAACTGTGGAGTTTTTGTGGGGATGGAGGAAAGGGGGTGGGCTCTACTTCATATACTAGTTTATTGTCCCACGTAAAGCATTGAGAGTAATAAGATTCAAGTTCCATTGCCATTTCCATCTTATTAGACAGAAGCCGATACATCGTCCATTCAAAAATTTTGGCTAACATTAGTTATTTCTTTCCTGTATCAGCATTGGCCCATTCATAAGCGCATTTAGCAGCCACGCATTGAGATCTCGTGAAGTGCATGGACTATCGCTCCCTTTGTTTGCAATTCCTGTTTTTGTTTGATTTATTAATAAATGTTAATAAATTCTTTTTGTTTAAATTTACACTTGTGTAACATTTGTCATCATTAGGTGCATTTTGTTCAGTTTTTTCAGCAGAAAAGATCAGAAAAGCTTGATGGAAACATCCGCACTGGAAAAAAGATCTAGAAATAAGTAAAACATTTCTTAAATTAACTGTATTTACCCTTAATTTGAGTAGGTAAATTAGATAGCTTGCCAATGGATTGAGTATTTTTCCTTTTAAAATAACATAATTAGATAATATGCACTTTAAATAAGACAATGCAATTTTGTTTTCTTATTTTAAATGTAAATTGTCTTGTTCCATTGGCAAAATATCTCCGTTGCCTCCCCAAGAAAAATTCACTTATTTTAAGAAAAAATTACTTATGTAGATTTTGATTTTTCCCTGTGCGTGTTTGAAAAAATGACCCAAAACTCACAAAAAAGGTTTCTATGCTCGCTTAAGTTGGTTTTTGGCTTTTGCAAAAAAGGGCTAATGCACAGAAACGGAGATGGAGAAACTTTTTTCCAATCAGTTTCGACATAGCAAACTTTTACCTTACGTGACTGGTCACCTGGTTCTGCTGTCGGTGTCTACTCAGATGTTCCCATTGTCCACATAGACATGGCTGGAATTATCATTGCTACTACTAACCGACATATTAAAGTAAGAACTCATTCGATAGCAAGACACTCATAGCCCCACCTTGGACTGCTCTCCCTGCTACCCTCTGGGAAGACGCTTTGCTGCATTCAATGCAGGACCAGCAGGTTCTGTAACAGCTTTTTCCCCCGTTGCCATTAAACTGTTGAAAACTCTAATCAAGATACAAATCGAGACTCTGCCTCCCATTGTAAACATTATACTTGCACTACATGGTGACACTTCAAAATAGAACCCAACTCAGTGTTTCTACTGCATTTTGACCTACCGGTATATCTTTATTTTTGCACTGCTCAGAACCTTCCACATCATTGCCTTTTGCACCATGTCTGTCCTAAACTTTTTACACCTTGATCAATGCTGCATTTTATAAATGGAAATGTTCATTTTACTGCTAAGCTGTCGGAAAGATGTTTGTATCGAAAAAATTTTTTATATACACTCTGCGTATACAAAATGACAAAGTTTGTCTGAGTCTAAAGTGTAAGTCTTCTTCAAAACATCCTTCAGTACTGAAATGTGGTCAGCGCTAAATTTCACCCTCTACTTTCTGTTTACTACAGCCATGTGTGACAACGCAACATGGATGACGAGGTATGAGGGCTTTGCCATGCTGGGTTAATTAGCTTCAAACCAAATTGAAACACCACAGCTTTGCATTTCCTTTTTTTTTTTCAAACTTTGAAAAATTTGCTTAAAATTTGCATTTAAGGTGAATCAAAACACGGCTACTGTGTCACGTTCATGTTGCAAAGAAAAACAGCAGCAAATATTGTAGATCAGTTA
Source organism: Cyprinodon brontotheroides (assembly GCA_018398635.1). Taxonomy (NCBI): domain Eukaryota; kingdom Metazoa; phylum Chordata; class Actinopteri; order Cyprinodontiformes; family Cyprinodontidae; genus Cyprinodon; species Cyprinodon brontotheroides. The sequence goes on from JAGKQL010000063.1 coordinate 7,728,515, forward strand.
GTGTGATGTCAAAATTTATCAGTATTGGTTGATCTTACCCCTTACTTCTATAAATCCAGAAGAAAACGAAGACTCACCCTAGCCTTCTGGATTACTGAATGCCAACATAAGTTTTATTTTCTAGATCCTGACGGCAGCATTTCGCCAAGTCTTCAAACTTAGACAATGAATGCACTAATGGGACACCACCATAAATCTCCATCAGCAAGATGGATTGGTTACTGTCATTTAAGCCGAGGAGCCCCTTTAATAGGGAGTCTTACATGGAAAGGAGCAGTATTAGTTGATTTAGATGGGCTATATTTAGCAGTGTTGTGTAAACATAAACCCTGACCAAACAAAAGTGCTTTCATGCTAAACTTTATCCTTTCTTTGGCAGCAAAACATAATGATTAATCACTGGTGAAAACATTCACCTGTCAAAGGAGACACAGAAGCTTTACTTATGGTGAAAACAGACTTGAGCTGTGAAGAAAACACACCAGGTCCTTAAAGGCCAGGTGGGTTAAAAGATAAACAAATTAACCAAAATTAGAATATCCGCTCATCTTCCTGTGATGCGAATGTTTTGGCACTTAATGGCGCTTGGCCTTTAGCCTCCTGCAGTCAGCCTGTGGCTGGAGTGTTTGGTCCCAGTGCAGCAGATTAACTGATGAAGTCAGTCAAGACAAGGAAAGACTGGTTCTTCCAAACAGAAAAGTCTTTATACAGGAGAGGCTGTGATTAGAGGGCTAATCTGCTACAACGGTGGTCTGGAGACATGGATACACTTATTTGCTCATAAGGTGACATCAGTAATCCAATAAGAGGATTTCTACACATATGCAAGGGAGAAAAAAGTCTCATCATGAGGAGGATATTTTAGTTTTTTTCTGGGGTTTTTTCTCTCACAGAAACAACAAATAGAGACAAAAGGTGACCTCTAAAGACCATATAAGACTCAAATTGGTTTGGAGGATCTCAGACTGACACATTTGATCAGGTTAATGTCAGAAATGCAGTTTATTTTGCTTAGATCTACTTTTCTTGCTTTATAATTCATTCAGGAGTCAGCATCAACTTTAGCTACGAATTTAATTTCATGTAAAGGCTTTGTTGACCTTTAGATGGCTTAGTCTGTTAATGTAACCTGAGAGTCAGAGTTGGATTATATTGCTTTAACCCTATAATGCCAAATGTATCATATTTGATACATACGGTTTCTGAAATGTTTTTTGCGTCTGACACCTTTTGCATATTTTAATGGTAAAAACTTTGCTCAAAATCCTATTTTACACAATCAGATATACCTGATAACAGCCAGTAGAAGACTACACAAAACATAATCTTGACTTATCGCATAGTAATAAATTATTAATATCAAAAATGTATTTCTGTTTTTCTTTTTACATATTTTGTTAAAAGGCCAAATAAGGACTTCAAACCAAAAAAAGTAATTTTTCTGTTTTGTTTTATTCTTGGATCGGGCTTTAAAGGGTTAAGCATAAATCTTGGATTGTCAGAAAGTTCAATTAAATAATTTTTCCCCATCTTGTTTCATTAAAACGAATCACAATTAACAGAAGTTACTTTTACATTTCAATCTAAACCCAAAGTGCAACTAAATCAAAGCTGTAAAACATGCTTGTTAAACAAATGAACAGCTCTACCACTGAAAATATAACAAAATGAGCTAAAGTATTAGTTAGGAGGGCATCTATAGTTACAAGAAAAATGTATCTGTTGTCATTTTGAACAACAAAGCAGTATGGGGTGCAAAACTAGTTCAAAAGTAAATGCATCAGAAACAGCAAATTATATAAATTTATAAAAAATTTATTCTATTTTATTCTATTTATTGCACACTGCATCTGATTTGATACAAGATTAAAAAAGAACTTTAATTGTGTGAATGCTGCAATTCCAGATATGATTTTACACTTTAATACTTCTTCAATACCATATTCTTGAACATTTTACTTCCTATCTTTCAGCTACTCCTTTTTGTCTTCAATAAGATAATTTTTACTATTTATTTTGCTGTTTCTGCTATTTTATTAAATTTCAACTTATTTCTTTCAATTCTGGCTTGGTTCTGCTCTCTTTCTAGACAGGCATTAAGCTTTTCTGTTTGCTGTTACTTCATAACATGTCTGCTATGTTTCTGCGTTTGGCTTCAGCTATTTTTAGGAAACTAATTAGACATTGTTGTTTTTTGCCATTCATACCATTTCAACAGCTTTTGCTTTAAATTTCTGCCATTTTCTCCTTATAGCCTACAGCTTACAGCATTCACACTGCATTTTCGCATGAAACGCGACTTTTTCTAGTTTAAATAGTTTTACTAAAAAATAAGACAGAAATTTGATTAAAGTTTTTAAAAGATTAGAAGAAATATTTGAAAAAATAAAAATATGTAATTATTGTGAATAAACTAGGAATGCAACAATCAGACTTTTGCGTTTATTTACCTTTCAGAGCTAAAAATGGACAATGTAAGAAGCCCAAACTGTTTTAGTCTTCTAGCTTAGACCAGTTAATTAAAAAAGCTCTTGTTAAAAAAAAAAAAAAAAGGATTTTTCCAATTTTAAAGCAAAGACTAGACCATAACAGATTCCAGTTTTTAAGCATCATTTGAACCATTAAAGACTGTAGAAAACACTGGTTCATTTTCTACAGCTCATTACTCCTCTGGTCTTCCTCTGTTTTCATTCATTATTGACTTAGTGAATGATTGTCTAATCACCAGCAATCTCCCCACAGTCTGCTTGCAGTATGAGATCTATACTAATCAGAAATGGATCATAGAGGGGTGGAATGCAGCCGTCTTGACTATGCCTGCATTACTTTACTTTTATCATGTATTCACTTTAGGTTTTAATGAGCTCCTGGAAACTTTAACCTCCCACTGTTGTTGATTTGTGACTTCCAGAGGTACCGCTCTGAGATTTGGGATCAGGCCATTCGACTTTGAAATGATCATTGAGATGCATCATAAGTCGAATTTACATAATGCCCCCTCAAAAATAATAAACATTTCCTAAAGAAGCTGTGAACTCTGCCACAATCCACAGCTTTTACCTCCACACACACATAACTGCTGAGGTGGAGTGTAAAAAAAACAGACTTGCAGGCAACTGAGTGTGAGAAGATTAGAGAAAGCTGCAGATATTTTCCAGTAAGTCCTTCAGGGATGGAGAAATTAGGAGCTGTTGAGTAACAAAAGTTACATATTATGTGCAAAGGACGACTTGGTTTGCCAAACATCTAACCAAAGGCATTTCTAAAAAAAACTGTTTGGGGATCATTAGGAAAACTGTGATTTAACAGCTGATAATCAGCACCAAATTAGAACGCATGTGAAACCACTAAATAAAGTAAAGAAAGCTAAATGCATAATTGGAGAATGTCCTCCAACATTTATGGCTCCTTAGAACCTCACTAAGGATTTTTTTGAAGGATTTTTCAAGATTTTAAATTTTATTAAACAGGTTTATTGATTATAAGAAGAAGTGGAATAAATTCATCATCCTCTTATTTCTATGAAACAGCAGTAAGTGAGTACAGGATGCTTCGAAGGACAATTAACTGGGGTGGTCTTTCTCCTTTGAGCCCTATTAGAGTAAAAGCACTTGAAACCACATGAAGCTGGTTAGGGCAGATCCAAATAAAACACTGTGGACCTGGATGGGGAAACAATCAGCTTTTGGTAGCTGCAAGGGGGGAGGGAGACTTCTGTCATGGAGCAGATGAGGTTCTGTGTGGGTTAACACACTTCTAGGGAAGGTTTTTGCACGTTTGTGCGTAGGAGTGTAAAAAATGTGTGTGAAAGTGTGGGGAAGAAATCTGATTGTTTATTGACATAATTTTTCCAAATCAGAGCAGGGTTCCCTGATTTTTCTCAGATATTTCTGTCTTTTCCAACTGAATTCTGTTTAAGGGTGAAACCCAACAAGAAAGGACATGGTGAGAAATGGTTATATCAGGATACAAACGGTTGACAGAAGACTTCAAGTCACTTTTAAAAATAGGCTTCTATGTTAAAGTACCGAGGAAAAGCAAGACTTTTTTTTTTCCTTACAAGCTGCGTCCATAAAGTTTATATACAACTAAATCTGACCTTTCCAGTGAAGTCAGAACTCTGTCAAAGCTGCTAATAAATACTATTATGAGCAATTTTAATTAAAAACATCCAGGTAAATACTCTCCGGATGCATTTTGAATGTTTTATAAATGTAGATTCAACACAGTGAGATGGGTTAAAGCTCCATGGCTTGCTTTCCACTCACAGGTAGTCTCTCCCCCCTCTTGTGGAACCATTTCTGCAATCATGTCAACTTTTGTTACTTTGTGGGAGGAATCAACCAGAGAAAAAAATCTGATGTGTTTGGCTACTTTTCAGGAAATCCCACCTCTCAAAACAGTACCGTTTTCTTCCTGTTTGGAGCAGCTGATCTCTACTTATTACTGGATTGCTGCTAGACCGAAAAAAACTGAAGCCATCTTGGTATTCCCCACTCTCATGGAATCGCGCCATAAAAATAATCAATACATGTATAATACATGCACATCATCAATTAAGCACATTTGGCACATCATCAGGTAGTGTTTGTGTGCATGTGTAATATTCTTGATATCCGACTACAGTATTATTACGGTCCATTAATACACTAATCTTGTTGTGATGGATTTGTATAATATGTTATATTACATGATTTATAGACTTCATGGAATTCATTCTGAATATGCAATGTAATGTTTCTATTTCTTTACCAAACATGACAGTAATCTACAGATTCTATAAAAGGGCAAGTGTGTCAAAGTGATTAATTCAAGTCTTAAGTCCCCCTGAAAATGAGAAAATCATTGTCGTTTGTTGCTGTAGCGCACATTTTGTTTACATTCTGACCTGTCTAACTAGGGAGTATTTCCGTAAAAATTCAAAAAATATCAACTGGACTTGGTTTCCAAGATTTGAGCAGGTTTCAGCCACCCTCCAGGAAGCTTTTCTCAATATATTAAATAAATAGACATCAATGGTTGGAGCTAGTAACCTTAGCAAAGTATGTACTAACTTAGAAACTGCCTAGCCTACCACTAGTTGATTTTCTAGCCTCTCCAGTGGTAGTTTTAATCCTCATGGTTAATGTTTGCCTAGCCTGTGAGACCATCCTGATCACCGCAAAGCTTTCAAGGTTTCACTCGGAGATCAGTCTGGGGACTCTCCGTTAAAGAAATTTGGAGCCGTTCACCAAGCGATCAATCAGCGCGCGTTGGCTTTGAGGGTTGAGGGTGCTGACGCTCGGCCCAGCGACAGCCAGTTCAGTCCTAAAGAGGCACATGGCAGCTTCAGCCCGATGAAGGAAACTGGCGTTCCAAGCGTGTGGCTGTCCGAGCAAGTTTTGCTCCGGAATTACAGGTATTTCTTCACTGAAGAAAAACACTGCTCACCGGAAGCGTCGCAGAGGAAGATGTTTTTTTGCTCTTCTATGACAGTTTAGGCAAAAGAGTAGCCAACCTGCAAGCATGTAGTTGTGTTTTCGCCCATTAGCTCTGTTATTTAGTACACACCTCCTTATGTAGGATTGATCCTGAGGATGAGGGTTTTATTTGGCCCGTCTATCACCAACATAAGGCCAATCAGCTAACTTTTCACACCTTCAAAAATTACTTCAACTGAGGAAGGTTTTCCAGATGGATTATGCTTGAAGCACATCTGTTTGCCACCATCCGTCATTTTTGTTAACCTAAAAACTGATTCTCACCTCAACAAAGAACAACATCTATCAGCAGAGCATGATAAGTCATTTCCTTTCAGTGGGCTGCACTTGCTACAAAGCTGGTAGCAGCAGTGGAATAATGTTCCTGAACAAGAAGCAACAAAAATGATGACAAAACTAACAGAGCAATGAAGGACTGCTGCATGGAACTTACTAACAACCATGTATGTGGGGCAGAAAAAAGTCAAACAACAAGGGAAAACAGCATCATCTCCTTTCTTTTAAGATGTTTTTAAGGCCATGAGGGAGAAATAGTCACAGTTTCAATTATTACGTTCAAACCATAGACCATTTGAAGAGGTAGTTAAAGACAGGGTTAATTTAACCAGAACAAAAACTGAAAGTACAAAACAGAACGGTCCATGGTGGGGTCAAAATTATCATATCATAATATTTAGCAAGACTAATTCAAAAAACAATCACAGCAAATTAAAATGTCAGAGCTGCTCATTATTACACAGTGTCCAGGCCCATCCAACTCCTGAAGGGATGGTATACAGTACTTGGTTCACAAAAATAATACAAGATTTTACCAATATGTATGAGAAAAATCAAGAACGAGAATTTTCCAGTTAAGATTTCATAATTCTGTCATTGAGATCTAGTGTCAGAGAAAATAATTTAAAGGTATTGTGGAGGATGTTCTTTTTCTGCGTGATCATCTAAATAAGTGGTCCCTCCTAACTGTCAATCATTCTGGTGATATGCTTAAGTGAAGGTGTCAGCGCCACGCGTCACGTCCCCATTTTCTTCCTCAACCGGTGGTGAGTCTGGACATAGTGGAAAAAAATGTAAGTCTTCCCTTTTAAAGTAAGCTTGTATGATTGAATAGCAACTTCTAAACAGAGCGTGCATGAGGAGAAATAGGCTTGTGTACGCTCTCACACATGTCTAATAGGCGTTCCCTCTCGGGAGCGGGAACAGGGTTGTGCACATGCATTCTGTTAAAAGAGGAGAAGGCGGGCCTTTTCAAAAATTTGCAAAAATCCTCCACTATACCTTTAACACTCAGTGAAATCATTGGATCATAAAAGCCAACTGTGCCAAAATTACCTCTAAGAAAATATCCCAATACAGGAACATAGTCTATAGCAATATTTAGCAGTTTTCCAGATTTAGTTAAACAGGATGTGTGATAAGAAAAAAGAAAAAACATGACATGCTTCATTGGTGGATAAAAAGCCAAGATAAACAAGGGAACATAAAACTAAACCAGCAGAAAGAAAACAAAATCCCACAAGAGTAAACCTAGAAGTATCCTAATAGACCATCAAATAGCTGAAGAGTAGAAATATGACCTACCTTGGTCTTCTGAAGATGAGGCCATACTGCTGGCAGGCCAGACCCACAGTGGGAGTGTAGATGATGGGCATAAACCTCTCTACGTCTGAATTTATAAGACGATAGAAGAGCTTCTCACTGCGGTCCATGAGCCCAATCAGGAACACATATCTGCAAAAAGTCAGAAGTAATTTATTAGTCTATTAGTAATACGGAAGAACTGTTTGTTTTGTGTTGTTTTTTTACTCTCAGACATCCATATGGATGCAATCAATAAAATACAGAAAAACACAGACTTCAATAATTGTTCTTCAGAAATCAGAATGTAAAGGCATTTTTGCTGTGGTTCCAAATTACTGAAAAAACAAGATGAAAGTGGACTTGCACAGCGCTGACACAAGCTCTTTGTTCTAAAATATGAGCGGGAAAGGAAGGCATGTGTAGGACCCAAATTAGGCACCGTAAACCAAAAAAAAAAAAAAAGCTTGATCCCTAATCAGTAATGTTTCCATAAAGCCGTGAGCACAAGGTGCCTGTTGTTGAGAGGAGAAAAACCCTGCAGGCTTTGTCTGTTTTACATTAGGCTACATCTACTGCACAATACTGCTCTATGGAAATCTATTTTTGTTATAATCATCCTAGTCAAATCATCTTATATATTTATCACAATCCCCTTAATATTTTCTAAATGTCAGTAAACTAAAGAAATGTATGTTCTTACAGAAAATTAAGAAAGAAACTCAAACTGTGGTTTAAGAAACAATAACATAAAAAATATAAAGTCCTGTAAGTATTTCACTTTAAGCGGGTCAAAAGTTATACAGTGGTAAAGTTGGGACGAAATGCATCTAAAGGAAAAGTGGAGTTCAGTACCAAGAATGAGCGGCCTTCACTTGCAGGTCATATGACGTGCTTTATGATAGCCAGATAAAGGCAACAGCGAAGAAAAGTTTTCATTCGGTTAAGGCAGTTGGCCAAAATAAATCCCATTCTCTCCAGAGATCTTCTAGAGAGCAGTAATCCATGCCTGTATCACTACCAGGCTGGATTACTGTAACGCACTTTATTAACTCCAGAGAGTGCAAAACGCTGCAGCGCGTCTTTTATCTGGCAGTTATAAATATGAGCCCATTACCCCAATTTTAGCCTCATTAAACTGGCTCCCTGTACATTTTAGGATTTATTTTTAAGTTCTTTTGTTTGGGCGTGCTTTAGTGGTGCAGTGGTTAGCGCACATGACACATATATGGAGGCCTTAGTCGTCGACGTGGCTGACCCGGGTTCCAATCCGGCCTGTGTACCTCGTGTCTCTCCCCCTCTCTCATACCCCCTTTCCTGTCAGCTTACTGTCCAAAAAATTAGCCACTAGTGCCGTGAAAATCCCTCCCCCTAAAAAAAGTTATTTTGTTTTTAAGCCTCTCCATGCTCCATGTTATCTTTCCGAGTTGCTGCACCTTCATGCACCCTCCCGTTCAATCAGGTTGGCCAATCAGCTGATTCTTGAGGTGCCAAAAACTAAACGGAAGCTCAGGGGATATCGTGTTTTCTATGTGGCAGCTGCAAAAATGTGGAACGACCTTCTATTGCAAATTAATTAGTCTACTTTGTCTGATTTTAAACCGCTCTTAAAAGCTCATCTCTTTGCAATGGCTTTCTAAAATGTGTGAGATGTTGATTTTAGTCTGTGGTACATTATTTCAAGTACTTTTATTTTAATTTTATTATAGATTTCATAGTCCTGATTTTAATTTTGTCTTTTATGCTTGTATGGTTTTTTTGAGTCTGTGTAATGGTGTTACGTTGTTTCACTTTACAACTCTTTGGTCCTTTGAAAAATTTTAAAGTGCTTTATAAATGAAGTTGGATTGGATGTTGAAACTGTTATCATCTTTATTACACACACTACAAGGTACTAGGTACAAAAAAACAAAGAAGAAAACATGAGGTCAGAAACAAACCTTTGATGAAGCAAACGTGTTTCTTTAAACAGAACTGAAGTGGGCCACTAGGCAGTAGATACAGTATGCAAATTCTACACAGATACAGTATTTAGGTACACTGTATATAGGCGACCATAAGAATGAAAACTATAACTAAAATTAATTTATTTTAAAATAATTTTTGAAGAAAAAACTTTTAAAATGAAATAAAAAGTCTTAAGAAGTATTTATGGGTGATGGTGGCTTCGGCTGAAGGAGTTTGCCCTGCTATTGGAGGGTTGTCGGTTGAAGCCCCGGCTCCGGCATTCTGTGTTGTGTCCTTGAGGAAGACACTTCACCAACATTGCCTACTGATGGTGGTCGGAGGGACTGGTGGCACCAGTGCACGGCAGTGAGCCCCAGGGCAGCTGTAGCTACAACGTAGTTTGCCTCCATCAGTGTGTGAATGAATGGATAAATGAATGCGCTTTGGTCAAGTCTCCTGTTTGAAAAGGCACTATATAACCTCGTATTTACCATTTTACCAAAACTTGAAAAATAACATAAAAATACTAAATCTGAGAAAACAGCAAAGCTACTCTCAAAACCTATTTTTTGTAGTTTCATTTCAGGATTGCAGTTTTTGTTTTTTTGCATTTCAATTTATGAAATGTGTGTTTTTGCAAAAACAGTGGAACAAAATACCCCGCAATATTTTCTCAGAAACGGATGATTATTCACACAGGATGTGAAGGTGGGAGGTAATGTGCCACAGATGATGTTTTGTGAAACACACTGAAAATGCAACCTCAGCATGTTTCCTGTTAGATCAAGTACCGAGCAGAAAACTCAGGCTATAAAGAAATTAGAAAAATCAAACCATTATTATATCTTTGGAAAATAAAGCATATTATTTATTTTATTAGAACCTTGTATAAATAGTGATCAACTTCCCCATACATCAGCTTTAATGTTTGATAGACTGAAGCGCTTTTAAGACCATCATGTAGTTTACTTTGGTCTTAGATTGAGCCCCCAATACCCACTAAGGTGGATTTTTACTACATGAGCAATCCATCCATCCATTCATCCATTTTTCGTCGTGCTTATCACTGCTGGGATTGCAAGGGGTGCTGGTGCCTATCTCCAGCTGTCTACGGGCAAGAGGCGGGGTCCACCCTGGACAGGTCGCCAGGGAAACACAGAGACAAACAGGATAAACAACCATTGACGCACACACCTAAGGAGGATTTAGAGAAGCCAAAATTGCCCGCCGTGAATTTGAGACAATTTGGCAGTCATATTTTTGGAGGACTGTGGGAGGAAGCCGGAGTACCTGGAGAGAACCCATGCATGCTCAGGGAGAACATGCAAACTCCATGCAGAAAAGGAATAGCCAGACGTGAAATCGAACCCCGGAATCTTCTTGCTGCAAGGCAGCAGTGCTAACAACTGCTTCACATGAACAATCCAAGAGAGGTAATTACCACAGGAGCTATATAAGCTGCTGCAGTTTTTTAAAACAAAGCCCCACTTTAAAAAGTCATCTGAACTATCCCTTTAAATTAGAAATGGAGGGTTTTCAACAAGTAGTGCCAACTGTAAGGGCTTTTTATAAACTGGTCTTAACCCACATGCTTTTAAAAATCTCGAAGTTGATGAGTTTCCTTAAAAAAAGAAGAAAAAAAAAAGTGTTCCAACTTCCAGGATAATTGGAACGCTGCCAAAATCCCCACATCAAGTTCTAACAAAGCGCTGCGGAGGGCTGTTGCTCAACTGTGCGCTGGGGAATGTTAAATAAATGGTTGGGAATTATAAAACGTCAGATACTAATCGTACCTTGGAAATAGGAATATACACACTGCTGTCATAAAGCAACACAATGAGGACATGTAGGTGGATTTAGGCTTATCAGCAGCTTCAGATGTTTTTTTTAGGTTTTGTGGAAAATCTTCATTTAGAGTGAACTGGTCTCTATCACAGTTTGGAGCCTACCTCTCCCGGTCACTCCTTTACCCAGATCTCCTAAATATGCTCCAAAAATCTGAGAACTCTAATAAAAAACTAAATAAACTCCTTTAGTGTTAAGTTGTAAGTAGCAGACTGTACATGTATGAGATGTAAGGAATGGGAGGCGGGGCTAGATCTGTGTTTCCTTCTTCATGGTGTGGAGTGATGAGCGCGGGAGCGCAGATTGGAAACTGTTAATGGCGACCATTAAAGTGTGGATATTAACGTCAACAGTGTGATTATTGAGCCAACATTGGTAGCAGAGGATGGCCGCTGCTGGAAATTACAAAGTTCCCCCACCGTTCGACGAGAAGACGTCTTACGAAAGTTGGAAAAATGAAATTGAAATCTGGAGACTTGTTACCGACTTGGACAAAAAGAAGCAGGCCCTGGCGGTTACCCTGTCGCTATCAGGAAGAGCGAGAGAAAGCGCGCTGGAAATCGCTGCGGAACATCTCAACGTCGATACAGGAATGAGTGTTCTTTTAGACAAGTTGGATTCAGTGTTTTTAAAAGAAGAAAAAGATCGACAGTACGAAGCTTACACGGAGTTTGACCGGATCGACAGACGCGGCGACACGTCCATGATGGATTACATTATCGAATTTGAACGACGGTACAACAAGTTACGTAAGTTCAAAATGGAACTACCGGATGCAGTGTTAGCATTCAAGCTATTAGACACCGCGGGGCTAAACGTTAAAGACAAACAGCTAGCTCTTACCGCCTGTTCCACTGTAACTTTTGACAACATGAAATCGGCTTTGAAAAGAATCTTCGGTGATAATGTCTATCCTCCACAAGAGGGCGACTCAGCCTTTTTCACCAAATACACAGGCAAGCGTGAACGGAGTTCAAACTCAGAGCAAAGCTCAAGAACAGCTGCAGGGACTAATCCACTCGACAAATACGGGAGAAGAACTAAATGTGCAATATGTCAGAGCACTTTTCACTGGGCAAAAGACTGCCCCAATAAAAGAGAACATGTGAAGCTAACAAATGTTGAGGGATCAAAAGACAACGTTGAGGAATGCAATATTACTCTGTTTTCAGACGAATCCACATCTGACACACAGATCTTCATGGTAGAAGCTTTGGGATCTGCTGTGATTGACACTGCCTGTACAAGAACTGTGTGTGGTGAAAAATGGCTTGCAGATTATGTAAGTGGATTGCCTCAGAGAGAATTAATGAAGATTAAAGATGAAAAAAGTGCAAGACCTTTCCGGTTTGGGGATGGAAAACTGGTGCAATCCACAAGAAAGGTGACTATTCCTGCAACAATAGGAAAAACTAAATGCAACATTGAGACAGAAGTAGTTCCAGCAGATATACCGATGCTTTTGAGCAAAACATCACTGAAGAGAGCGAGTGCTGTTTTAGACATTGCTCAAGACAAAGCAATGATGTTTGACCAACCTGTAAAACTTGAACTGACATCTTCTGGACATTATTGTGTAAATTTAAGAAAAGGAAAGGATCAATAATGAAAGCCAGTTTAAACAAAGTGAGACACCAAATGATGAAGATGAAATTCTCATTGTGACAGAAAACATGACAACAAAAGAAAAAAAAAAAAACAGTACTGCTAAAGCTACATAAACAATTTGGACATGCCTCAGTTGACAGACTACAAAAGCTCTTATCTTGCTCAGGCAACACCGATGATGAAAGCATTACAATCCTGAAGGAAATTGTAAAAAACTGTGAAATATGCATCCGGTACAGTAGAGCAAAACCTAAACCTGCAGTGGGTTTACCCATGGCTTCAACATATAATGAAACTGTAGCGATGGACTTACATGAGCTTGAGCCAGGTTTGTGGTATCTACATGCCATCGACCATTTTACAAGATTCAGTGCAGGGAGCATCATCACCACAAAAAAACCCAAAGAGATAGTGAAGCACTTTATTCACTGCTGGATAAGCGTTCATGGCCCACCACGCAGATTATTCACTGACAATGGAGGTGAATTTAACAACGAAGAAATAAGAGACATGGCTGAACATTTTAACATTGAGGTTAAAGCCACTGCTGGATACAGTCCATGGAGCAACGGCCTACTGGAAAGACACAATCAGATTCTCACTGAAATGCTACTCAAGGTAAAGAGAGACAACAAATGTGACTGGAAAATGGCTCTGGACTGGGCTTTGATGGCAAAAAACAGCATGCACAATGTACATGGCTACAGTCCATATCAACTTGTTTTTGGTCAAAACCCAAACCTGCCTTCAGTTCTAATTGATAAACCTCCAGCATTGGAAACTGATGTCAACACATGGATGGGTCATCACACTGCAACACTGCATGGCATGAGAAAAGCCTTTGCTGAGGCTGAATGTTCTGAGAGGATCCGAAGAGCCCTCCGAAAACAGCTGCGACCCACAGATGACAAATATGAAACAGGAGACAAAGTCTATTATAAACGTACAGACTGTCAGGAGTGGAAAGGGCCAGGTGTGGTTATTGGCCAAGATGGTGTAGTAATATTCGTCAGGCATGGTGGAACGTATGTCAGAGTACACCAGTCTAGGCTGAGAAAAATGAATGAGACACAAGAGAAACTAGGGGAAAGCGAAAGCAAAAATCCATTTAAAACGGATGACCACCTTTCAAAGACACCAGCAGCGGTACTTGATGAAGAACATGACTTTGAAAGTGAACATGAGAAGGAGATGGCACCAACAAGCAATGAATCACTTGGTGTTGCAGAAAACAGTGAATCCTCCTGTGATCCAGTACAACCTGAAGGGGATGGTCTTCCACTGACAAACACAACTGTAAGTGAAGGAATAAAACTAAAAGCTGGACAAGGAATTAAATTCACAGACAAAGAAACAGGTCAAAAATATGCTGGAAAAATAACAAGCCGTGCAGGGAAAGCCAGTGGGAAACACAAAAACTGGTACAACTTAGAATATACTGAGCCAGAGGAAATTGCTGGATCTACAGGATCCATTGATATGGGACAAGTAAGCAACCTCGAAGTGGTTGAAAATGTCAAGACCAATACTTACAACAGAGATGAAATATTAGTAGTGAACGAGGATATTTTCTCACACGCTAAACAAACTGAACTTGAGAACTGGAAAAGAAACAATGTTTATGTGGAGGAAAAAGATGAAGGTCAGAAATGCATATCAACGAGGTGGGTGTGCACACTCAAGAAAACACAAGTAGACATAGTACCCAAAGCAAGACTGGTTGCAAGAGGCTTTGAAGAAATTAACATTCAAGAACTTCCTAAGGATTCACCCACTTGTTCCTCTGAATCTCTAAAGATGGTTATAGCTGTTATATGCCAAAATAAATGGAAGCTGAACTCTATGGACATCAAAGCAGCCTTTTTGCAAGGTAAAGATTTAACACGGGATGTGTATCTCCGTCCGCCTCAAGAGGCAGAGAGCGAAGGAATCGTATGGAAATTAAATAAATGTGTCTATGGCTTGGCAGATGCTTCCTTGTTCTGGTACAACAAGGTGAAAGAAACCATGCAGAAGCTGGGAGGAACTGTGTCAAAAGTTGATCCAGCTGTCTTCTACTGGCAAGATGATTTCTGTAAGGTGACAGGAGTTCTTGCATGCCATGTAGATGACTTTGTATGGGGTGGTTCAGACATGTTTTCTTCAGCTATTATCCCCCAACTGAAAACTGCTTTTCAAGTTGGAAGAGAAGAACATAACAGCTTCAACTACATTGGAATGGAGGTTCATTCTCTGCAGAATGAAATCAGAGTACAACAGCGTGCATACATTAAAAACCTACAGCCCATTCCTATGGATCCCATCAGAGCACCACAGCGGGAGGCTCCATTAACAGACACAGAAATGGACATGTTAAAATCCAAGATTGGACAGATTCTGTGGGTAGCAAGACAGAGCAGACCTGACATCATGTGTGACATATCTATCTTGGCGTCAAACACAAAACATGGTACAATTCAAACATTACACTCTGCAAACAAACTGATCAGAAAACTTAAATCTGAGGAAGTTACCCTTAGATTCCAATGCTTGGGAGACAGCAAATACCACAAGCTAGTGGTGTTCAGCGATTCCTCAATGGGAAATCTCTCAGATGGAGGGACACAAGGAGGACATTTTATCATGCTGATGGGAGAAGATGGAAAATTTTCACCCATATGCTGGCAATCCAGACGGATTAGGAGAGTGGTACGTAGCACGTTAGCTGGAGAGACTTTAGCACTAGCAGATGGAATTGATAGTGCTGTCTTTCTTGCTACACTCTATTCAGAGCTCATGGTTGGTGATGGCACGCGCAACATCTTACCCATTACCTGTGTAACGGACAACCATTCCCTCCTTGATGCTGTCAAATCCACAAAATGTGTAACTGAAAAGAGACTCCGGCTTGAGATCAGCAGCATCAAAGAACTTATGGGTTCTGGGACAATCCAGGAAATCATATGGACACCTACCAAAGACCAACTTGCCAACTGCCTAACAAAAGTGGGGGCGTCTGCCCTTGGACTGCTGAGAGCCCTAAGTGAAGGGAAATGGCAACTTAAAGATTAAAACAAACAAAAAGACTATTGTTCCTTACATAAGTTAAGTTCAAGTAAATGGAGTTAAAATAAATAAAGTGACTATTGTTCCTTACATAAGTTAAGTTCAAGTAAGTGGAGTTAAAATAAGTAAAGTTAGAATGCTAAAATTTCTTTAGCCTGTTATTTGTTCTTTAAAGAAAGAGGGGAGATTGTTAAGTTGTAAGTAGCAGACTGTACATGTATGAGATGTAAGGAATGGGAGGCGGGGCTAGATCTGTGTTTCCTTCTTCATGGTGTGGAGTGATGAGCGCGGGAGCGCATGTTGGAAACTGTTAATGGCGACCATTAAAGTGTGGATATTAACGTCAACAGTGTGATTATTGAGCCAACATTTAGTACAGCCGTCTGTGCTAACGGAGGGTTGAGAGTTTGAAAGACATCTGTAAACAAAGCAAACCCCCTGAGACGGGGACACTGATAAGTCATGGGAAACCCTGTTTTAAGACTCTGATTGCATGTTTTTGCCATGAATTAAAACGAGAACCAATCGTTCTTTTTTTTTAGACTCAGAATAAATCCCCATCTCCCTGGGAAAATGTAGCATAATGCAGTTTGGGGCGTGCAGCTTATACCTCTGCTGATGAGGGGCTGGGTCCTGATGACTTCAGCTGCACAAGAGCCCAAACTGAAAGGTTAAGCTTTCAGAAATGTCTATTGTGCAACGCTTACAGCTACGAGAGGTTGTAAAGCATGCAAGCATTTATTTAATCACAGAGGACTTTAAAAAAACAGAAAGGGAGGAGTAAATGGAGGAGCAGTAGAAATCAAGCTGGTGGAAGAGAAGACGGATCATCTCAGAGGACTGATAGCTAATCTGCCGTCTGTGTTTTGAAAGGCTCCACATGAAGGATCTGGTTGCATAAACAGAGGATCAGATGAGATTTAGCTCTGAAGCCTGGTTTATGCTCAGGAACCAGCTCGTCTACGTGTGTGTAGCAGTTAACGCAGACATGCCCCCCTTCCACAGGCACTCTGGTGCACCTCTCCAAAATTGTAGGTGATAGCAGACAGCGATAGCATTGCAGGGAGGAGAGAAAGGAGGCCTCTGATTGGTCAATTCCACATCCGACTCGTGAAGATGGACCAGCTAGAAGTAGAAGCGAGTCTGCAAAGAAGTGAGGAAGTACCCACATCGGTACGACTCTCGTTCTCCACACCACAAGGACAGCACATATGTAAGCTATTCATGGAGGGAGATCGTGCCAATATTTCTCCTATTTCTAGATTGAGCTAACTGTTAGACATTGGTGCGGGAGTATAACCAGCCCTTTACTCAGGATAACATAGTGAGTCTCTGGTAGGTTTGTCTGCCTGAGTCGCTCACCTGTCCAGGTCGTCTCTTTTCATGTCGTAGTTTTTGAGGACTCTGAGCAGCTGGAGGTCCTGGCTGATGAAGCAGGGGGGCACCAGGCCGTGGATTCCCAGCTGGAGACGCTCCTCCAGGGAGAAAGCATTTCCCTATAGGGACAAATCAACATCATTCTGTGTTACTGACAACATCGTAACATGCAGGGATGAGTGGAGGTCATAGACAGATGCCCCTCAGTGAAAGGCAAAAATATTCATACCCATTGCACTTCTTTTTCTCTCTGTCAACGCATAAACTAAAGCCTCAGTTGGTTACATTGGGGTTTTATCTAAAAGGGCGTCACATTATAGGAAAACAATTTTTGCATTTTATTTCTTAATACAGATCTGCAATCGTAGATTGCATTCAACCCCATTCATAGAAACACCTTTGCTGCAGCTGCTAGACCTTTAGCTTGGTCTGAGGATTTAGCTCAAGCTCCTTCAGATTGGAGGTCGAGCGCCATCAAATATCAATTCTTGCCATAGATTTTTTTTCAGAAGTGACCCTCATTTAGACCAGGGGTAACCAATTAAAAATCAGGGTCCGAATAAAGAAAATCAACAACCACTAAAGGTACAGAGACATTTTTAATTATAACCTGTTACCTTAAACAGAATTTAACACTGAAATAAGATGAGATTTTTTTGAATCCATGTTATACATTGACTCTTACAGTAAAAAAAGAACCTTTTTTATTTTAAAATCTAAAGTGTTTTTTGAAGTAGAGAACGACAATTGTTCAGTTTGGTATATAGACGTTTTCCTGATTCACATATTTTATGAAACACCTGAACTCACCATTTGTTATTTTTCTTTCTTTTTTCTGGCTTAATGAGAGCAGTGGGCTTTAGGCTGCCCTGCAAGGCTTTAAACCTGGGTTTGAATGGAGATAAAGCCATTCTAAAGCACATATCAAGGTGCTCATTTTGAGCCTGGATCCATATTTATTTTTGATTCTGTTCATGTTGGAGAATCATGCTTCACAGCAGCAGGTTGAGCCAAACATACTCTAAATGTGCAGGGTCTACCTCACCCCCTATAGAGAGGGTCAATCCAGAGTGTTGCTGCCACCACCGTGCTCTGCTGTGGAGTTGGTGTGTTCACAGTGACATGAAAGTGCTAGTCTACTTCCACACACATCAGTTTAGAAGTCATCTGATAAGGGCACCTTCTTACACCTGTTAATAGCGTCCCCTTTACATTCAGGTTAACATCAAAAAGGACCTTTTTCCAGGAACAATGGTTGAATTTTTGTTCCATTATTGCTGCTAGCAAAGAACATATATTAGGAATTGCAATTTGAAAAAAATGCAATCAAGAAGGGAAACTTTTACAATTGTTTTTTTTTTTTTTCCAGAAAAGGTTTTAGGAGTAACATTGCTGTTTTCTTAGATTTTGCTTTTTCAAAAAAAAAATTGAATAAAATCTTGAATATATGTGTATATTTTAAAAAAAATTTCAAACAAAATGTAAAAAATATAACAAAGATTTAACTTTTACTTGTTTACAAAGTTCTCTCGCTTTAGATCAAGTTTATATTAGGGTTGTCACGATACTAAACTTTTCAACTCGATACCGATACTAAGGAAAATATTCGATACTCGATACCATTTTCGATACCACAAGGATAAAAACAAAGACTCCAAAAGCTTCTACAGAAATATTTTCATTAATAAATAAAATACAATAAATAAACACAATAAAGCTTGTATGCTGTACATAATATTAAGCAAGCTTGATAAAAAACATATAAAATTAAAATTAAGTGTTCCTTCTTTGGCTATGCTTTGCACACATAACAATGACACTAGCCAAACCAGTTAAGAAACAAAAATAATTCTCAGCAGCTGCACCTCTTACAAAAAAAAAAGTCTGAAAAACTGAAAAGTGCACAGAATTATTCAATCACACAGTGTTCAGAAAGTGCATTGTCCTCTATTCTGCACTTTAGATGAATGACTGCTTAGGTACCACTGGTGGTAGCACCATCGATACTTTTAAAAAACGAGTATTGTATCCGGATACAACATTTCAGTATCGATACTTTTTTGAGTTTCGATACTTTTGACAACCCTAGTTTATATATGGCGTTCTTTTCGAATTGTCTTTCTAGGATCACACCTTCTTCATCTCTGCAGGCAGGCTTTCCTCTGAAGTGTCTAAATGGATGTAACAACCTTATTATTGGTCAGTGGTTATGTCAAGAGCATTTGTATTGGTCTTAAAGTGAAGAAATTGTCTTTAAAATTAGATTAGAGAAGAATTCTATATATATAAAACTTAGCCTTAAAAATTGAAATCTGAACAAAAGTAAAATCTCAAAAATAATATGTCTGAAAAAGAAATCTTGACAAAATATAACGAACAAAAATTTGATTTGCATTTTTCTGGGAAATAAAAACATTTCAAAAATAATATGCAAAATAAGTTTGTTTTTTGGGATTAAAACAAGTGTCATTTCTTTAAAGTTTTTTTTTCAAATTTCCATTTTCAAGAATTTCTCTTTGCTTGCAACAAATCATGGCATAAAATTCACTCCATACAATCTAGCTTAAGAGGCTGATTTTTGAATTGCATGGCCATTAATTGGTTTATCATCAGGTTATTTATCTAAATTACTGATCTTTGTTGCCCCTTCAGATTTAACATGGACCATTTCATGCCTCTCAAATTAATCCCTGCTAATTGCAGCTGTGAAGCCATGCATTTATATGCAGAATATGTCTTACAGATTATGATAAAGTGCAATGCACTGAAATAACTGAAGAAAAAGCGACTACAAAGAAGATTTTTACTTTTGACAGGAATAAAGAAATATAAATCTTTATTCAATCTCAGTTCAAAATGAATTAAGGATACATGTCAAGGGTAAGAACACTTCTTTTACTCCACCTTAAAAACAAACAGGAAAAATCCCTGTGCTGACCTCTAAAAAGGTGAAGTTAACGTTTTATCAAAGCAACAGTCAAGTTTACTTAGCAGGCAGAGTAAGAAAGCACTGACTAAACAGTCTAACAAGACAGGATGTTTATTCTTTGGAAAGGACTTTAGGCTGCGAAAGATGAACAAACGAGCCTGAGTCATATTAATTCAACCTTCACAGGAAGGTAGGCTAAATAGTGGTTCAACAGATGTATTGTGTTGCATAAAAATGATGTGTTGCTTCAGTGTTTGACACCTAATACATACAGCTTTCACCAAGCTCATTGGTTTGGCATGCTTCTGATTAACCCTCAGAGAGTTTATTCCTTACTGTTGTTTCAATATATGACAATCTGTACTTAGAGAGAATAAAACTGACCTGATTTATATTTTTACCCTACAAAGAATCCAAAGATGATGGATCTTCTGCAATGCTTTAATGCTAAGAGTTGAAAAGTGGAGCCTCAGGACTCATTTTTGGACATTTGACTACCCCAAGAAATACTACTTAGTAGATGAATAACAAACAGAGGATTTATTCAAATTGCAAGACAAAAAAAAGGGGAAAAAAGAGAGAAATCAAAGCAGGTTATCGGGCTAAAAATGCCAAGGAAAAACGTAAATTACACATTAAAAAGACAATTAAGCGACCCAATAAACATTTCTCTTTATTATTCTCCCCTAAAACGTATATATATATTTTTTCTTTTTGACATAAGGCATGCCAAAAAAAAAAACTATAAGAACACTTTAAGACCTAAAGTATTTCAAGAACAGCTGTAACAGAGAAATGTCCTTCTTGGCATCCATCAGCCTGAAGAATAATTTCTAAGTTGTTTAGACCCTTCAGAGAGAGCCTTATATTAAAGATTGAGTCAAATATTAACCTCACATGACCGATCAGGTGTTTCCCCGCTGCTTGCGTCCTGAATGCAGCATAAGAATACTTTGTTGACGTCTCCAGTTGGCATGAACAGATGTTAATACTAGCAGACACGATAAAGTAAGAACAACTTGACCTATTGCATCATATTCAATAAAAACTCGATCCACCACTGATCTGCAGAATGAATGGCTAGCTCTACTTCCTTTTTACTACAGCCTGGAGTAACAACAGTGTATGACAACAATATGCTTTGCATCACCTCATTAATTCCCTTCAATGAATTAATGAAGTGATTAATGTCAAAAACCTGACATTATTAAAAATTTGCTCAAAATTCAATTCAGGTTATTTATATAGCGCCAGTTCACAACACATGTCATCTCAAGGTAACCTGACTCCGCCAGATGGATTTGCTCCGCATATCCATCTGGAAATCTTCCGTAGAAGTAATTTTGGGAAGGGGGAAAATACTGGTTAGCTGATTGGCCTATGTTGGTGATAGGACGGGCCAAATAAAACCAATCAGATCAACGAAGCATATGGACGTACTAACAGAGCGGCGGCGAAAACACAACCACAAGCCAGGCTACTCTTGCGAAACCAGTGCGGGAGAAGAGCAAAACATCTTTTCCTCTTTCAGTTATGAAATACTCTATAATTCCGATAAAACTTGCTCGATAGTCACGCTAGCGCTAGTTTCATCGGCTGAAGCCGCCATGTTCTTTTTAGACTGAACTGTCGCGCTTCTCGTTGCGTCACACCTCAACCCGCCTCAAAGCCAACGCTGATTGGACGTTCGTTTGGTGAACGGCTCCCAAATTTTTTTAACGGAGAGTCTCCAGACTGATTTATGAAAGAAACCTTGAAAGCTTGCGAGATCAAGATGGTCTCACAAGGCTAATCTCAAGGCACTTAACAGTTCACCAGATCATACAGTCAGATTGATTCAAAGTTTTCTATCTAGGGAAAAGCATTTGATTGCATCGACTCATTGACTCAAATGCAACCCCCCACACTAAGCATGCTTGTAGTGACAGTGGAGAGGAAAAACTCCCTTTTAACTGGAAAAAACCTCCAGCAGAACCAGGCTCAGTGTGAGCGGCCATCTGCTGAGGCTGACTGGGGTTCAAGGAGACAGAAGCTGAGATAGATCATTCGCATCTTATTTGGATGGAAACACTGCTTACGTCAATATTCTTGAGTGGCCTAGTCAAAGTCTGAACTTAAATCCAATGAGGATGCTGTGGTATGACCTTAAACGGGTATATACAAATTGTTGAATCAATCCCACAGTGTTCTGTGTTGATTATGTTTATTTTATATAATCACACACAATTTAATGTATATTTATGTTATATATGTACAGTATTTTCCCTATGGCCTACATGTCTTAATGTAAAATTTCTATCAACAGAGAAAAACAATTCCTTCATAAAAGCAAATCTTATCTTGGTTTTGAACTGTATTTTGTTTCCGTTATGTGATTAAAATGTGCAAACCTTTGTTTTGGTAGATTTTGATGGCATTTTTAATGCAGTGAATGATTTGAGATTTTAATGTGTGACCTGAAAAAGCAAAACAAAACAGGTGTTTTAACATAAATTTAAACCTGGGAGAAAGAAGAAAAAATTAAAAATACAAAATGTTCGACCACCTCAATAAAAAAAAAAAAGAGCTTTAATAGAAACAGAACAAGGAGAGAGCTTTCTGGAGATCAGTGTTATGCACCATTTGATTACAACCCTGATATATAAACACAATCAGCAGCGGCATGCATTCTATCCTCCTGACAAATTTCTCTCACAGTAGAGCTCCCTGCATTCTTTCAAACCAATGTTTTCTTTTTTAACACTGACTGCTTTTTTTAAGTGATAACATTTATTCTGCTCTACTCCTTGTTTGAGTATGTGATAAGTATGTTAAGGTATTTTATTCTTAACTGATTAAATAGTAAATTATTTCCTCATACGTCTAGCAGCCACTTCAAAAAAATTAGGCTGCAATATTGATCCATAGTTTAAGCTGTGAACAGAGGACTGCTCTAAAGAACAAATCTAGTCCTAGTCAGCTCAGCCATTCCAATGTGATGAGAGGGGGAGCTGCTTCATACCTTCTCTGCCCCGTCAGGTTATTGACTCTATGTTGCAGCCTGGTGCTCTCAGAGCCTGTAGCTTGATTATAACCTGCTGTGATCTTCACTTTCACACTCACAAATATTTAAACAAAGACCTGGACCAATGCCCTTAAAGACTTTTAGCTTCCTAATCTTTGACAGTTGACTATAAATACTACAAAATCTTCCACACTTGCTGTGTCAGAGTTCCATCTTAGGGACACAGGTAGCCCACCTGTGCCACTCACCAACCTATGTGAGTGAAACATTTTTTAATGACAGTTGGCCAACTACTCTTTAAGAGAGTTTTTATTAAGTAGAAACTCATCAACATTCAGAAAAATATACTCTTGACCTCAGTTGAAAGGGAGCCTGATGAGCTAAGAGAGAGAAACTATCAGATTTGGATATTACAGGTTTGATTCCCATAATTTGGTCATTGTTTAGTATGAAGAAGTATGACAAGAACCAAGATTTTATTTTCTATAGGCAGGGGTTGAGAGAAGAGGGTGAGAGGAAGGGATTTTGCTTACTACCTGTAGATAAATAGAGCTGGTGGTCATCTGCATAGCATGAGATTTTCAGAAAATCTTGCAAAGACAAAAAAGACAAATAAGGAGTAGGGTTCCCAGGATGGCGCCGTGGAGCACATCAGTCATGACTGGGGATGGATGGGGACTTAACGAGTTTTCCCAGAGTTTCACTGGATGTTGAAGCCATTATGTGTATAAGCCATTATGTGTATAAGCACAATATTTTATTATATATGCAGTCCAAAAAAATGAGATCCACAGGCTTCATATGTAGTTCTTCTGTTTAGCTTATCAATGTGTGGTTTTGAAGCTGATGGTTGGCATCTTTTCCACCTGGTTCCTTCTGCTACTTATGCTGCATGTTTGTTACCATCAGCGCCACATTATTCGAGCTGTTTGGCTAGACTATCTGTGGTGTTCTTAATATTTGTTCTAAAATTCTGATTCTGACCCGTTTCTGCATTTGGTTTTGTTTTGTCCTTTTCTGCTCTGTCAGTATTGTTAGTTCTGGACTGATTCCTGGATTCTGGTGGTTAACCAAACTTGGACTGTGCGTCTGACCTTGGCTTGGATTCTTCTTCCGTATCTCCTCGGCTCTCTGACCTTCTGATCTATAAACCCGGTTTCGTTTTGACTTCGGCTTTAGATATTCCCTCAAGGATATTCTTGCTCCTCGGCGTTGGCTGGCGTCAGCTCTGCTATCACTCTAAATCCTAGAACCGGTGGACAATCCCCCTCTCTTGGATTCATCAGCTGATGAGCAGCCGGATGCCGTATTTAATTAAATGAAGGCTCAAATAAAGGTTTGTTTGAAAACCGTCCAGATCTGCCTGCTTCGAATATTGGGTCCAACGTTCCAAGGTCCTGACACAAAGAAACTTCCTGCCTGAACGATACACTCTGCTCTTCATTGAGATGTAGTTTGTGCAGAGAGCAATGAACCATGCAGCAATGCATCTGAAGGAACCATTCTGACTAGATTTGCTGGGATCAGTTGCTAAGGCCCAAGCTTACACGGTACTTTCACTTCCAGCGAAACGGAGGTGTTACAGTGGGACTCACCCCAAACCAACTTTTCTTTTGCAGATAAGCAGTACATTGGGGGTGCTACAGTATGTTAACGTCACTGTGCACTCGTCACTGTGCACAGATGTGATATGTTCATAGTTCTGCAATATAACTCTCAAAACCTTCTCAGTGCTGCCCTCAGTTGTTGAGCGGTGGGAATTACATTGATTTGGTACATACTAGCACAGGCTTTTATCACTCAGACAGGCCGTCATCATCAAACCTCTTGTGGTGGAAGGGGGAGAAAACTCCTGCACCTCAGGAGACTCTATTTGTGGTCAAACTTCAAAAGGTTAAGGTTGATAGTCTTTAAAAGTTTGTGGCTCAACTTCCATGTCTGGTTATATTAAGTCATATTCGATTTAATGATGCCATGTATGAGAGAAACAGAAAACCATTTATCACCAAAAAAAAGGAAGAGAAACTAGGGAAAAAAAAAACTGTCCATCTTCTCAAAGACACACTGGTAAAACTTAATTACTAAAACCTACAAAGTTGTCAGTAGGGACTTAATGAAACGATTCTTGAGTAAAAGGCAGAAACAAACACACAACAGCAAGTCATTTCCCTTTGGCAGCACATGTGAAGTTACTGAATTATGTGCGTTTTACTGTCTGCAGGAGATAGTTACAGCAAAGATTGTATGTAATTAGAAAACCCAACACTGTGTAAATGTCAGCTCACTTACTCAATCTTAGTTATTTAGCTGACAGTACTGGATCTATAGTCAGCTAAAGAATAAACCAAACACCAGTAGTTTAGAAAATGAAATACACGTCTAGATCTGTGTGTTACATGAGGCACGTTGCAGTCTGTACTTAGGGGACCTCAAATAGACAGGGGCAGCTCTAAGTTACAACCCTCTTCAATTATCAAAAAACATTTCCTATTTTCCAGAGACATCTGCACAGATGTGACTCGTGCACGCAGAGCAGCAGCTGTTTCGCCGCTGCAGTAGCTGACCATGAGGGATTAAAAATACACAAGGCAAACTGAGTTTAACATAGACATCTAAAAGAGAGCCTGTCCCGGCTAGCATCAGCCTGTCATTAGTTGAGATATAATAAAATCCACCAGTACGTTTGGCTTTATAGGCTTTCAAAACCAAGTACAGCTGGTTATGGAGACAGAAATAAAGCAGAAACATGAATCTGGAACTTTTCAAATACAGAAATACACTTTACTCATGCAGACATGGGCCTCCCATGAATAAGAAGAATAAAAACCCTCTCCTTGAACACAGAATCAAGATGCTATGACCAAAAAAATTAGATTGACAGATGACTGTTGATATATGATTGGCCAAATTTAGGTGTTCAGGCTGAAGTATAACTAACTTGCCAGATTTTAAGAGAGGATTTTTTAAAAATAGAAATGTGCTAAATTGTCTGAAAAGACTACATTTATATACATGTTTAAGCCAGAATGATTTGACATTTAAATGACTTCCCTACGACTTTAAGCATTTGAGCAGCTTGGAAATCTGTTTGGTAGAGAATATGAAAAAAAAGAGCATCCTACAGAGAAATGGAAGTTGCAAAATTTTAGCTCAGTTTTATAAGTCTAGTTTATTACAAACTGTTTTTAGTTTTCCTCGGATGCTTCTGTTGACTAAGCAATAAAAAAAAATAAAAAAAAGTATTTAGCCCATTGTCACTTTTAATTAGAAGATATTACATTTGCTCTTTATTTGTATTTAACAATCTTGGAGAATTTAAGCATAGTCTTTAATTTCTACATCTTAGAAGGATGTATTTTAAAAGGCCAATTATGAAAAATTAACTTTAAGCTTTTATCTGAGTTATAATATGAGTTATGCTATCCCTTTATCAAATCAGGCTCATATTTTGCTTGTTTCATGCATCTAAGTAATGCACGTTATATCTGCAACCCCTGTCTGTATTGGCAAAATGAGTGGCCATCACATTTTTATGTAGGACATTACATGCTGCGGGGAGCACCTGCCTTGAAAGCACCACCCTAGCACAGTCAACATCATGCCTACTTTCTCTGATCAGCAAGCCATGATGCGAGGCAGAGCGCGATCAGTTGATCGCACAGCGGCTCCTTTAGCTCCTAATCTGCACAGTGACAGCAACTGTTTTTTTTTGTTGATATGTAAGGACTTGATCTTCAAAGATTGAGAATAAAAAGGTACCATATTGCACTTGCAACTTTTTTAGCAAGTGGGCGTGTTGCAGGTGATCTACAAAGATTGTTACACAACATTAAGATGTGCAAATCGATTTGGGTCCCCCTATTAAAACAAGCAGATTGCATGTTCTACCAGCAGTTAGAGAGTTATTGTTAAAAAAGATAAAGTTCTAAGCCATGGTAAAAAATTATTTTAAAAAATCATAATACTAAATATTTATACAGAATTTCACATAAGTAGCCTGTATAAGTGTTACAAAAAATATATATTTAAATATCTTATATATTTAATATTTAAATATTTTGAATATTTAAAGAAATGAAATGTAAAACATGAGAACGTTGTCTTTGTCTATTGACACTGAAAGTTTCTTAAGATCAGACCCAAATTTACAAAAATGCGTTTTAGTTTTAAAGGACTTTGACTTTGTTTAGCCTTCCTAAAGAGAAGCCTAATGACCAAAAGTCATGGGATACAGTTTTGTCATGAAATAGAAGGCAGATTAGGGTAAAGGCAAACGTGTTTCTTCAGGATTATTAGACAACTTATAGTTCATAGCAAATTAATTCTTTATGGTGACTTCAGAAGGCTTGAAAACCATGACATAGAGCCTTTATATGCAGGGCTTGATGCTACACAGAACACAGCAATGTCACACTAATTCATGGAGGGTTGGAGGCCATTAACAGCAATATATATCAATTTTTGCATAAACAAAAACGGATATGATATATATCAAATTAATAATTATTTAGGCTGACTTGCAAGATGTTGGATATATTATCATACATGCTGGTGCATTTAAGTTAAAGTGCCTTGTGAAAGTATTCACCGCCTTGAACTTTTTTGACTTTTTGACATATTTCAGGTCTCAGACATAAAGATATAAAATTTTATTGTTTTCACATCACAGGCATGAATTGGAACAAATTTTTTGGGACATTTCAGGCTTAAAATGAAACAGTCTCAGGTCTTTTGCAGACTCCAACAGATTTTCTTCCAGAATGGTCCTGTATTTGTCTCCATCTTCTCATCAGTTTTAACCATGTCTCCCTGTCCCTGCTGAAGAAAAGCAAGCCCAAACTATGATGCTGCCACCACCATGTTTGACAGTGGAGATGGTGTGTTCAGGGTGATGAGCTGTGTGGCCTTCATGCTAAACATAACATTTTGCATTGTTGCCAAAAGGTTTGATTTTGGTTTCATCTGATGAGAACTCCTTCTTCCACATGTTTTTCTTTGTCACCCAGGTGACTTATGGCTAACATAAAAGAAGACGTTTTGTGGATATCATTAAGAAATGTCTTTCTTCCATAAAAGGTCAGATATGTGCAGTATACGACTGATTGTTGACCTTTGGACAGAGTGATCATGGCTCTCTTGGCTGCATCTCTGATCAGTCTTCTCCTTGTTTGAGCTGCAAGTTTCGATGGATGGCCGGGCAGGGGTCTGATACTCCTTTCATTTCAATATTTTCTTTTGCACAATGATCATTGGGATGCTTCATGCTTGGGAAATATTTTAGGGCTTTAAACTTCCCCACAACAGTATCTGGGACCTGCCTTGTGTTTTCCTCTCTGCTCTTCAAACAGACCTCAGAGACAATCACAGAGCAGGCGCATTTATATTGAGATTTTATTACAGACTGCTTGATTCTATTCATAATCCTCACCCAACATTGGACCAATTAGAGACTCTCACTGAACTTCTGGAGAGAATTTGCTGCACTGAAAGTAAAGGGAACAATTAATTTTGCATGTCACATTTTTTTTTAATTGTTCAAAAAATTTATCCAATAAATTTCATTCCACTTCATGATTTTATCCTACATGTTTATTCTTCACACAAAAATTACAGCTATATACCTTTATGTCTGAATTCTCAACTGTGGCAAAAGTTCAAAAAGTTCAAGGGGAGACGTAAAAAATGAACAAAGAAACGTAGCAAAGCATGTCTTACTTAACAGAAACACCATTTTTGATCAGTGTTTTATGGGATGAAATATTGTCTAATGAGCAGTGTGCCATTACATTAAGAAACAATAAACAATTTTTGATCTGCGGTTACCTGTTAAATTTTTTTTCTTAATTACATTATCTTATTATATAAGATGGTGATTACATGACTATAGAGCTATCTCTATAGATATGCTGCTATAGGCTTAGACTGCTGGAGGACATAGGGACCCCTTTTCATTATTCTGCTTCATTCTATCTCTATTCTCCCACTCTGCAGAATTTATCAGTTCAGTCTGTAACGTTCTGCTCTCTCTGCTTTGTCTCATAGTAGCTTCTCCTCGTCTGTTCCTGTTTTGGCTGCGACACCATTCCAAAAAGAAATATAAGCTTTGCTGCTGCCATCAGCACCTTTGTTTTATACACTGGAAAAATGATCTAGAAGTAAGTAAAAATTTCTTAAATTAAAGCGTATTTACCCTTAATTTGAGTAGGTAAACGAGATAGTTTGCCAATGGAATGAGTATTTTTACTCTTAAAGTAAGACAATTAGATAAAATGCACTACTTGAAATAAGACAATGGAACTGTGTTTTCTTATTTTTAACTGTAAATTGTCTTGTTCCATTGGCAAAATGTCTCTTTTACCTCCTCAATCCAGAACAAA
Organism: Cyprinodon brontotheroides; assembly: GCA_018398635.1. NCBI lineage: Eukaryota > Metazoa > Chordata > Actinopteri > Cyprinodontiformes > Cyprinodontidae > Cyprinodon > Cyprinodon brontotheroides. Next base: position 7,757,705 of record JAGKQL010000063.1, read on the forward strand.
TGCACTTATTTTAAGAAAAAATAGATTGATATCTAGATTTCGATTTTTTTCCAGTGTACATGTTAGAAGATCGGTCTGTTTTCTAGTGTAGTCCTGTTTCTGTGACTGACTGGATGTGCTCTTTTCATCCTCTGACATGGGAAGTTGGCTCGGTGCTCGTCTGCCTGGCTGTGTGTTTCCTTTTACAGCTGCTTTTTGTATCTCTGCTGCTGTCTCCTTGAATCCCAGTCGGCCTCAGCAGATGGCAGCTCACACTGAGCCTGGGTCTGCTGCAGATTTCTTCCTGTTAAAAGGGAGTTTTTCCTCTCCACTGTTGCTACAAGTATGCTTAGTGTGAGGATTGCATTCAAGTCAATGAGTCGATGCAATCAACTGGTTTTCCTTAGATAGAAAACTTTGAAACAATCTGACTGTATGATTTGGTTGAACTGTAAAGTACCTTGAAATTACATGTGTTGTGAATTGGCGATATTTAAATAAACTGTATTGAATTTAATCTTATTACAAAGTGTGCGGCCAAAAATGTAAAATAAATATACTCTATTTAAAAAGTCATTATGTCACCATCCTGTACAGTGTCAGCTACTAAGACTCTTGATAAAAATAGATAAACACAACAAAAAACTAAAGTTAATATATCTGTACATTCAAAAAACACACACCCAATGAAACCAAAAGAAAGAGGAGGGGGAAAAATTAGATTTAGTTTGATGCAGTATCAGCTATAAAAGAGGTACTTCTCTTAATGAGTGCAATGTGCAAAAAATGTATTTCAAAGTTCAGGTTAAGTTGGAGCTGTTTGTTTTTTTTCCATCATTCAAAAGTTCACTAATAAACATTATAAAGTGGAGGAAAAGAATTTAGGGTTTTCAGCTTCAGTAAAACCTCAGCAAAATACAATTTGCAATAACATTTTTTCTTTAAGGAATCTGCTTCCATCTGCTTTTCTGGACAGATTAGCCTCTATAGATCAGTGCTGACCAGCTTCCCTGTCTATCTGCAAGATGCTGCCACTACATGTAGAGGGTGAGTTCAGGGTAATGTCACGATATTTTACAGACACAAAGTTTTCCTTACCTAGAAGCACCACTGTTCAGAAAGGGCTCCTGGATTTTGAACTGGCTCTAAAATGCTTAAGAACCAAGTTATTTTTTGTCTTTTATTAAACACAATAAAACATTTATTAGCACTTTTAACTGACTACATTGTAACTGAGGGAGTGAAAAACCATATATGTCTGGGCATTCAAATTCTCATTTTTTTGGTAAGATAGAAAAGTTTTTCGTTTTTTTTCCTTCTTTAGAAATAAATCCATTTTCCATCTTTTCACAAGCCAAAAAGTAACAGCAGCAGTTTTTCTCTTTGTTCCACACTATGGAGACGTTACTCCACCCTCGCACATCTTGATGCTGTTCATCATACTGCTTTAAGATTCATTACTGGAGATAGTTACTGGATAAATCCCTCTACGCTTTATCACAGAAGGGGCTTCCCTGTTTTTTCCAAGAAGAAGAGATTAGCAATTTCTTTTTTTTTTTTATCATCCACCTCTTTACTTAAAAAGTCGCTTTTCAGAACCTATGTCTGTTCCTAATAATTTGCATTCCTTGAACATTAGGAAGTATTTCACCCTTTTACAAATGTAGCACAACTTACACTTCAAAAGAAGTGTGAAGAACAGCAAAGGTAATGTATTGAACATGCTGCAATCAAAGCCTTAAGCTTTAAACTTTCTTTTTTGTAATAGATTCAGTTTTTTAACGTTCCATGATAATTCCTTATCTGAGCTGTGGATCCTAAGAGCTCCTTTAGAGATACAATTGGCCGATGCTGTAGGTCAGTTTAGGTAAAATGTAAGATCAACCAAGGGTATTTGATCCTTAATGTTTATTGCTGAGGTTTTTGGGTCGATTCTTGAAGCTGATGTATTATCGTACCAATGAAATGAAGTGTTACATAACTTAATTTTAACAAAAAGGAAAAATAAACCATTGATGGTAAATTAATGTAGCAGCAATGATCATAAAGGTACATAGTCCCCTTATATGTCTACACCAAGGAGACCAGAATCCAGTTTGTTATGATCAAATAAGGCCATCTACTCTATATATACTGGTCTGTCCTGATAGTGTTTTGATCTTCCTTTTGAGCCTAAATAGAACCTCAGCGCAATGAGCTGACATAGACATGGCGCCCTCTACCTGCAGTACCACAGAACTACCAGAAAGCCAGATGGTGACCATTGATGCAGCTACTAAATAAGTCTTGACCGCCCTGTAATGCCTCACAAAAAACCAAACTCTCAGAGGATAGAGCTTAAAAGCATTGCTAACAGCAGTACCACTATTAGCAAGGGCATGTACTCGTGTATCTATCAACTTGGCAGTGACATCAGAATGTTTCCGTGAGCTTTAATGTACTGCAAAGGTCTGACTGTTTTCTATGCACAACACCAGTTTCATCCCTCATGGAAAAAAAACATCTTCTTGCATCTTTTTACAATAATCCTGGACTTTTGAGTTTTTTTCTTTTTATTTTCCAACTTCGTTTGGTGTTCCACATTCCCTCACCTCCATTGCTTCCATTTGTTGACCAGTCTTACGCACGTACGGTGTATAATCCTGGTCACATGATGTTATGGTAAATATATACAGAAAGAAAATATTTAATCACAAAGTGGCGAAAAAAACGTAAAAAATAAATACTAAGCAGCAAACGTAAGCACGTTCAAAGCTTAGGATATTATTTGATACCTCAATCTTACTTTACTCTGCAGAATTTACTACTAGATTTTATTTTGGCTATTCCAGTAAAGAGATCTTAATACAAATTCCCACCATATTTTTTTTCTTCTAAATATTACTATTTTCTGAGAGAGAAAAAAAGTAATTAGTACACAACGGGTTTGTTCCTCAAAGAGAGACAATCTCCTAAAGTTTTTGCCCAAAATGACAAATTATTCTCTGAAAAAATGGGAGCACATTCAGGCTTTCAAACAAGGAAATGCTGGGTCTGTTTGATTAAGGATAAAATACAGGGAATGCAAGACAAGACACTTATAATGGAGGAGGGAAAGGACAAGGCTTGGGTGTTGGCTCTTCTACCTTTGGGTTAAATATTTGTCTAACTCAGAATGTGGTATCTGGGTTCATGAGGAAAAAAAGAACTTAGAAGTTAATTCTGAAGATCAAGCAGGAGGAATAATCCTGAAAACTAAATTAGGTAAATGTAATTATTTTCCCCAATGCAAGGATGAGACTGTTTAAAGAATTGCATTTTTTTTTCTATAAAAAAAAAAAAAATCAAAAATTAGGTTCAGCTTCAGTAGCTTTTAATCCAGAAAACTTTTACAAATTGAAAGAAACTAACCTCAATAAGGTGAAATAAACATCATTAATAATAAACGGGGAAGAATGAGCAGATTTTGCATTATATCTGTTTGGTTAAACAAAACCAAAGTTTGGTGACAAACCCATTTACTGCACCACACATCCAAACCCGCATGTTAGGAGAAAGGACACACGCACCCATACACAGTCATGTATAGACATAGAGATCCCAGAGTTTGTTTGCCTGAACACAGCTTTCCAACTGCACAGCAGCCTGCTCGCTCTCCCATTGGGAGTTCTAAACTGGGCTGGGTGGAAGAAACCCTAGAAAGCTTCCACATGGCCCCGACCACATCTGAAGTACCCGCACCCTCTGCCAACACTTGTGATGCCCGCAGCTCCCCGTCCTCACAGCTAAACCTGTAATCCCCCCACTGGGCAGTGCCAGTCCTTAACCTCGGGCTGCTGCCATGCCCACCCCAAAACCATTCGGCGGGGAGAGGAAACAGCCAATTAGTTTCCCAGATGGCTAAACAAGACAGATGAAAGTGCAGGCTCTCTGAAACTGATAAAGGGCCTTTCTGTCCTTCCCAGGGAGTTCAAAGGATGGCTTTTCAGTTCAGTTTTCAGTGCAAAGATTTAGAAACTCAAACATTCTGCTGCCTTAGCCTTTTAATTTCCACTAAACCACAACCACACAGAGCTCCGTCTAACAGAGAGCTTGTAAGTAGGTTGACAGAACGGCCACTCCCTTCTTTACTGAAATTCCTTAATGCCACCAGAGGAGAGAGCCTCTTATCGCTGGAAAAACACAGCTCTAAAATCTTCTCCCACACTGCTCTCCCATGATATGGTGTCTCATTTTTCACTTTGTATGAAAAGTATGATGCAAGTCTGATGGAATCTACAGAATTATGGACCCACAGATTAGCACGAGACGTGAAACTTCCACCGAAATAAGAGCTGGCATTTAGCAGGCCTGTAGTTTAGACATCCATTCAATAAACTTCTAAAAACTAGCTGGTCATGTGACTAAGATTTAGAACGATAGACTTGAATCTTTAACCAGTACCATGGCTGGGAAAGAATACAGAGCTAGTATTCATTCTGTGGAGGGATAAGTATGGACGTAACTTTGTTCCATTATTGTTGTAAGCAAAGAACATGTTTTGTAAATGGAAATTTGGGGAAAGAAATGCAATCCAGGCAAGAAACAAGGTTTAAGTGGAAAAAAAAGGTTTTTAGAGCAACTTTGCTGGTTTTCTTCTTGCATCTTTTTCATACTTTATATTGGACTTTCCTTTTTTTCCCTGGCAACTATGCTGGCAGTTCCACACTTGATCACCTCCATTTCTATGGCTTGTTGCTCAATTGTACGCAATTGTACATTATCTTACAGTAACAATACACAGAAAGGTTAACAAACTGAGAAGAAACAAAGTGTAAAAGACAGAAATAACAAATACTACACCAGCAGACTGCAACATTAATCATTTCATAAAATCCAGCACGCAACCAGAGGGAGTTACTGTTGTAAAAGTTTCAAATAACCTGACAATGATTTACTGATAAATGTTTGTTTCTGTTTAAATGGAGACGTGTGTAACATTTTTTAACACTGCGTCATTTTATCATTGACAGCCTGGAGACAGGCAGCTGATCTGCTGATCTCCTGATGACGATGTTTTTATTCTATATTGTTCAAGCAAAGTCTGTGGACTGCTCTAAAAAAAAAAAAGCATCATATAATTGCAGAAATTTCATTTTTACACCACTGAAAAACAAGAAGCTCATCAGTCAAACTGCTTTAGTAGGATGTTAAAAATTTGTTCAGCCTCTCAGATATTCTCTATAAAAAAAATGTGGTTTTGGAGCCTGGCGCTGTATGGTCCTGCCACTGAATAATCTGTACAATATTGAAAAAAGGAATCCAAAGGACTAAAATCTGCCTTCTGCAAAGGGTCCCTCTTGTCTCTGACCCTTACCTAAATCCCCTCTTACCAGTCAGCCCTCCTTCATTTCTTGTCACTGTGATCATGTCTCTATTTTCTCTGTTGTAGATTTACAGCATTTTATGTGGCAAACCCTCCATTTAACAGATCTGTGCTAAATTTGCTCCAGACTCTGCACATCGTTCATGAGATGAGTGGAGACACATCACAGGGCACGGTAAAGCAGAGAGCTCATTTCTCTGGATGGTTTTGGTTTTCTACCCTTGCAACAAAATTAACGCTTAAGTGCTTTCACTATGAGACAACAATCTGTGGCCCACATAAGTAATTCTGTCAATATGCTGAGATAGAAAAGAAAAATAAATCAAAGACTGAATGCTTCAGCTCATGCAGAGAATCAGTCGTAGCTTTGCGGAAGATTCTGCTGAAATCTGCGACAGATGTAGTTTCTAAATGCCAGATAACACAAAAGATGCAGACTTATGGTTTCTTGTCCTTAAAAACAGAACAATTATCTTTTGGCTCCCAGAGAAGCTACCAGCTCTGAAGGGAATCCTTACATGAGCAAAAGACCATTTATTCATTAGTTTTGCCTCTTAGCTGCAGTATTAGGACGGACCCTGAGCTGTCGACAGGGAGAGAGGGCTTAAGTGCTTGGCACTGAGCTGTGGCCTGGCAGAGACGTGTGTGGCCAGACAGCTCTCCTCTATTCAAAGCCGTGTGGGAGAAAAAGCAGTTGCACATCAAACGAAGGAGAACTGTTCTACAGGATATGACTTGTTGAACAGCGTGTTTTAATTGAACCAGCCATGCATAGTGATAGCTATACAGTTATACAGTATTTTATAGAAAAACAAACATATTGAGTTCCAAGAAAATTGAAAAAAATAAAATGAAAAACAAGCCACTGGACTTTGTTTCCAAGTTTGAAGATGTTTCGCTTCCCATCCAGGAAGCTTTCTCAATTTAAAATGTCAGGAATAGCGTTGAGTTCAAGGTTTTATAAGGTAGCCTATCAAGCCTGCTACCAAAAGAAGCCAAACGACGGCTAACAAAAGAAGACAAATGACCCCATGTCCGTTTCAATTTTCATGTTTTCAAAACAAAAACAAGTTTTTGTTGGGCTACTGTATAAAACCTCAAACTCCATGCTATTCCTGACAATTTGAATTGAGAAAGCCTTCTGGATGGGAAGCGAAACGTCCTCAAACTTGGAAACAAAGTCAAACAAACCTGGATGACTGAGAATCTTCACCAACAGGGCTGGTCTACACATGCCAACAAGTATGGACTGCAATTCCAAGACAGTTATTCTGATGCAGGTATCATTAAACACTTTTGATGAATCATCTGTAAAGATCTGAATGTTGGAGGCAACTAGATGCCTCATTGCCTTCAACATTCCACTCATTATGTGATTGTAGCCTCAGTTTGTTCTTGCATGGTGCCTGTAATGTTCTATGGAGCTTCACATTGGAACAAATAGGCATATCCCACAAACTGAACAAGAACTGAGTGAAGGTGGACATTGTTATTTCCAGAATTCAGGTACACTGTCTTACAATTGAAAAGGGTTCAAGACTTTTTATTTGTTTTTTTAATGATTTTTTTCATTCAATGAAAAGAACTGGAGTGTGAAAAAATTATTGTTATTAGGGGTGCACTGATAGATTAGCCTCGTGAGACCATCCTGATCTCGCGAGCTTTCAAGGTTTCACTCGCAAATCAATCTGGAGACTCTCCGTTAAAGAAAATTTGCAGCTGTTCACCAAACGAACGCCCAATCAGCGTTGGCTTTGAGGCGGGTTGAGGTGTGACGCTTAGCGAAGCGCGACAGTTCAGTCTAAAGAACATGGCAGCTTCAGCCGGATGAAACTAGCGTTAAGCGTGGCTATCGAGCAAGTTTAATCGGAATTACAGAGTATTTCTTCACTGAAAGGAGAGCAAAAACACTGCTCTGGAGGCTTTTCTCAGAGGAAAAGATGTTTTTTGCTCTTCTCCCGACTGGTTTCGCAAGAGTTAGCCTGGCTTGTGGTTCTGTTTTCGTCGTCGCTCTGTTAGTACCGTCATGTATGCTTCGTTGATCTGATTGGTTTATTTGGGGTCCGTCTATCACCAAATATAGGCCAATCAGCTAACCAGTATTTTCGCCCCTTCCCAAAATTACTTCAATGGAGGGTTTCCAGATGGATATGCGAGCTAATCCATCTGTCGGAGTCAGGTTACTGATAGATCGGCATAAATTGAATTATTTTGAGAAGATCGATGATTGGCTAATATTAAGATGTAACACTGATCTTATCCACTGTTCTTATCTCCCTTTGCGAAGGTCTAATAATCTTCCACTGTCGATGCTAACCTTTGATTTATATTGGAAGAGCAGTTCCATGGACGTGCCTGAGGACACACCTGCCGGACAGAGTGGGAACTTCAAACCCAAAGTACATTTAAGGAAAATAGCAGCAAAGCTATTGAGGTGTCTGCTCATCAAACTATGTTTTAGTCATAACAGCTAACATAAAAAGGCAAAGATATTTTTCTGCAAAAACATACACAATGTCTCTTTAAGGTTAGGATTTTTTATGTGCATTCTGTAATGGGATTTGGAAAGAAGGGATCTAATGATTGTATGGGAAAAGGGAAGTTTATAAAATGAAAGAAATTAAAAGGAATTTTCAGCTTTACTTCTTGAGTATACTTTTGAGACTAAATGTTGTTTAACTCAACAGGGTTTCCCTTGTAGAAGCAGGTACTTATCTGGTGCTGGCCCTTGTCTAGCTTGCAGGTGTGGATCCGTCTCATCTGTACACCAAGCAGGCCTACTGGTTTCGATGAAGTCTATTTTCCTTTTTTAGCCTTTCAGCTTTTTAGACTCCTCCTGTCACGCTTTAGTTTCTACAGTTGTTATTATCCTTTATTGTTACCTTAACTTTTAAGGGTTGATTGTGCCATAAACTGAACAACTTTAACAAACATACCCCATTTATTACCTTCAGAAGAAACAAACGACAAAAAAACAATGACTCTCCTAATGTTATAAGGTAACCAAACCCACTACAGGATATATAATACCTCAGTACAGGACATACAAGAAAAAATTAAAAACATGTGGAGAACTCAACCGATAAACTCAGCTAAATTCAGTTAAATGAAGCTGTTAGGATGCATTAATTTAGGTTTGGAGAATGCAACCTCACATGATAGTAATTTTTTTATATCTAAAGGGTTGAATATCTGTTAACAAACCTAAGAGGCTAGAAATCAGTTGGGCATGAAATTAAGACAGCCTGCAAAGCAAAAACCAAGAACAAACTTGCTTGTCTTGATCCTTTTCCTGAACTCTTTGGGATTTTTCCATTTTATTCTCCCTGATGTAATGTTGTTTTACTTGGCTTTGCAGGAGTGAGTGAACAAAGAGCACTGAAGCATTTTTAGTGCTATCAACGGTTGCACAGAAAATACCAGAAAAATGTTATTGCTGGCTGTAACAAAGGGATTTCCAAGCAAAAATGCTACTTAAAGGTACAGTGTGTATTAATTACAGGCATTTACTGACATGAATGCAATATATTATCTATATATGAATGCTATTTATCATCACCTATAAACTGAAAGTCTCAATTTTGCCATAGAAATTGCTATTTATAATTACATAGAAGTGGGTTTGCATTGGTGGAGGCAGACATCTTTTGCGCTATGCAGGACAGAGCTGACATACTAGTGACAACAGAGATCACTGTTATGGTCGAGTGGGACTGCAGCAAGTTAGGCCCATATACAATCGTACACCCCAAGACAAAAACTGGTTCACCCCAAAGATAAGACACCCAGAAACAAAGCTGATTGCTTGGTTTACGCCGTTCAGTGTAGGGATGAGTGCACAGACCTGTACATTGGAGAGACCAAGCAATAGCTACACAGGTCCAACACAGGAGGGCCAACTCCTCAGGACAGGACCCAGCTGTTCAACCACACCTGAAGGCTAAATGAGACTTGTTTGGGGACAATAATGTCCATATTCTGGCCAGGAAAGTAAAATGGTTTAAGAGAGGGGTTAAGGAAGCCATCTTTGTTAACCTGGAAAAACCATCTTTCAACAGAGGTTGTCTTAGACATAACATTTTATCCACTTACAAAGCACTTTAACAAAAATACCCAGAAGGTTAACCTCTCAACCGCCCTCACCTGACTCACACTTCAATGAGGAATGTGACCAAAACCACGTGGGAGTTAACGACTTGGATGTGTCTTGGATGAGAGGCGAAACATCTTCTAGAAAACTTCACGTCCAGTTCCTAAACTGAACCTTTTCAAGTTTAAGGTGAGACAGAGTTCCTGAGCTCAGGCAGGAGCGGATGCTGACAGAGCTCCAGGACAAGGACAAGCCCGCCGTCAGGAACTAAGGAACCACAGCGGAAGAGGCGCCAGCTTGCCGCCGCTAGTGGAGGAAGAGAGCTGAGGAGCACAGCGTTGGCTCAGAGAGGCCTGACAGGAAACAGCTCTGATGGCCCGGAAGGGCTAAACCTGACCCAGCCCTAAGTAGAGGCTAACCATGGAGGATCAAAGCAGAAAAGCAGAACATCAAATTAGTCCGCTTGCCAGAGAGAGATCTGAAAGCAGGGGAGAGTGGCTGCATGAGGAGGAGGCCACAGAACAGGAAGAGACGACAGCAGGCCAAGGCTAGCATGTAGAAGCAAACTGCTGGAGATGACAGAGGAGTTCTGGGGATCAGAGGAGCCTGCAGCCAGAGTGAGAGGCGGAATGGGATGAGAGAAAGCATCAGCTGGTCCTCAGACTTGAAACAGTCTTTCTAGGGCTAAATTAAAACAGATTTTTAAAAGCCACTAACAAACCTCATAGCAGCATTCCCTGCTTTATCCTTTGTCAACATTATTTTCTGTCTTCCACTTTAATTTAAAACATATCGTCTCTGCTGCCTCCTTCATCAAAACAGTGATAAATTCATGATACAGTCTCATCTCTTAATTTGCACACTTGTCAATGTACTTGAAACAACACTATTATTTAAAAAAAAAGTCAACAAGTGTCTGCGTTGGACAGTACTGCAGTGTATCTGGGTTCATTTCATCTGATGCCGTCAGCGGAACGTTCCTCCAAAACCAGGAGCCCCTCTGCAGCTGCCCAAACAAGAAACGGCAGACTGCTGTGGTTCTTCTCATAAACATCACCATCAGCGCCATTTACCCTACCCCTCCATTACAGCCACATGTTCTCTCCCCTCTACTTGGTTTCAAGATTATTACAGCTGCTCTTACGGCAAATTCTTACAGTAGTTCCTCAGTTAATCATATTAGTCCGGACAACCACTTAGACAGAATGGTAATTAAATCCAAAGAATAGATGCAAACATGTAGACAGGGATTTGGGCTTGGCTTGAAAGCAAAGAAGTTCCTGGCCTTGAGGGTTCAGACATGTCCACGCAAACCTCCCCGTTCTTTACTCCCACACCCCCTGAAAACATGATATGAGTACTAAACGTGCAAAGCAAGTCTGTTTGGAAACCACAACACACGTTCGAGACGGGTAAATACTTAAGAGTCAACAGAAACTGAATTAGAAGCTTGATATTGCAGGAAACCTCCTGATGAGTTCACTGGGTTGGCCGTCGGTGACCCACACTGGGTTAGACTCTGGCTAACAGCTGGGGGAAAGACTGAGTCACAGCCCTCTGTGCTTCTATCGCTGCCGCAGTTTATATAAATACACACACGTATACACAAATGCAATACAAATATGATGATTATGATGTCAAGATCAAAACAGACTAAAATGTGCCTATTCATGCAGACAGTGCACACACAGGTACACTCTGAGCTCCCCCAACCCCAGATATAGTGAGTGTTTTTAATCCTGCATCAGTGGAAGAACGTCACACCATGATACTCTCATTGTCCAGCAGCATACCGTGCCCACCTCTTGTTTTATCAATAGCGGCATGTGTGTCTAGACACTGTAAAAACAGCTGGTGTGGGTATGAGGGGGGATATTTCAGTGGAATGACAGATTTATCCTGCAGTTATAGCAGCTGGGATTAGAGGATAGGATCTGATCCAAACATGAGGAACAGAACGTTAAAGAAAAGAAAAGGCAAAGGTTAGGAGTTCAGAGAAGGATCTGTTGTATTTGTGTGGCAGGCAGTTCTAAAGGCTCAGTTAGCATAGGCAAAGCCAGTAGTTCGTGATAAAACATATTCAAGCAGTGGTCAGACTACTCTAAATGTTTTTGAAATTGATAAAAATCATATACAGTACAGCAAAACCATTTTTTTGTGTCTGCACAAGCAGTGAGTGACACTCTACACAACTTAATGGTTCTGCAAAGAAAACCTGAATTCCAACAAAGTTAAAAAACAAACCACTGGACTTTGTTTTCCAAGTTTGAAGACGTTTCGCTTCCGGTTCAGGAAGCTTTTTCCAATTCAAAATGTCTGAATTAGCATTTTGAATTGAAAAAGCTTCCTGGATGGGAAGCAGAACGTCTTCAAACTTGGAAACAAAGTCCATTGTTTTTTTTTTACTTTTTTGGACTGACTATGACCTGGATGACTGACAATCTTCACCAGGAAAACCTGAATGGCTACATTTCATCACATAGATATTCCTGTGGGATTTATCACTAACTTACATTGTTTAATAGCTAGTTTTATATACCCTCTAACGAGTTCAAACACTGAATTCAGTGAGTCATTGTTTATCTACTAGAATACCGATTGCGTCATTGCATAGTAGTGGAAGTATGCCTTTATTTGTTCCGGTTGCAGTTGTCAAAGCAAAATTAAAAAATCCTTTAGGATTACATAGACTAAGGATAAGCTCCTCTGTCAGGAAATACAGATTTTTGGTTTAAGATCACGTTGAATTCATTCCTCACACCTGAACATCACCTAAAATCACCTAACTATGCCATTATTACAATTATATATTATATTAGAATATTGTTGCAAATGAAAGATAAAAGTCCGGAAATAGAGTAGATTGTTCTGCTGAAGTGGAAAAGGAAGACCATGTCATCACATTTCAAGAGATGGAAAGAACACATCACTAACTCATTCCCATAAAGATATGCATGTTTGCATAACGGGACTGTCACACATACAGATACAGCAGCCACTAAAGCCTGACCTGTGGAGGAGAATTTTTACAGCTTTTCTCTGTATAAAAAAGCTAAAATTTGATTAAAAATATATATATTGTTCCCAATATGTTGCTTTTTAATGACACAACAATAAGCTACACTCTGATCAGCTTTATAATATGAAAAGAAGAACCTTCCCGTTGCAAGATCCTGTAAATCTAAGATAAGGCCAGTTGTTTAGGACCACGGTTAGTAGTTGCTGTGGTAGAAAAAGAAAGCCAAGTAAGCACCAGTTAGTCGCTGGAGAACATTTAGTGGAGAGACCCACTTAGATTAATAAAGTAGGAACTTAAAACCTGTGCTACCCCTTGGTCGCAAGCTGAACTACTCAGTTCAGTGCCATGTAACATGTTCTCATGTACTCTAATCCATTTTACACCAGAATGAGTGGTTCAGTGTGTGTTAAATGTGAGCTAAAAATAAGAAAAAGAGGACAAAATGGTAAAGAGGGGGGGGATGAATGCATTCTTTCACGCTAGTGTGTTCAAGTGAGCGTTAATACTCCCCCTCTGTTTAAACTGCTACACATAACGGCCATGAATTCAAATGGTGGAGGGAGGTGGGCTGGTTCTACTCCAACACAAATAATGACCCTCATACTGAAGCTAATGACCCGTCCCACTTTAACTCTCCAACATCCCAGCAAATACTGGTCCTCTTCATCCAAAGCTACCCTCCCTGCCCATCCATCTTCAGTTTTAGAAAGGACACATCAAAGAGTGTCTATAGATGTTTTACTGAACGATTGAATAAATCTGAGAACATGAGAGGTCTACGGCTCAAGATCAATCGCTGTCATTCAAACGTCCCATTAAAGGCACCCGTTTTTCTTTTCCAAAAAGGCTAATTGAGCGGGTTTCATGGTAGACTTGCACCAGGTACATGTTGGCTCCACACATTTTGAGGAAGCTCCACTGAACACCCTGTTCCAAGCAATCCTGCAGATATCCTACACTATAGAAATTCCTTAGGCATCATCAACCAAGTGGAAACAGCCGCAGTATGGGAAAGCTATTTGTCCTGAACAAGGGCCATCGCTTAATGTGTGCACAGCAGCTCCGTCCTTTCCTCAGAGAAACGGGATCCAAGCCGGGTCTCCACACAATGTCACGTAATGATTATATCCAGCATGTTCTCATAAAACATACATATTGGCGTGCTTTTAATGTCATATGTAGAAAATTTTATATATTTATTTCACCAGAATGGATTTCTTTGATGTTTATATTCCTTTTTTAAATGTAATTGAAAATAGTTTTATCCTCCATTTAATGGTGGAACAAATTTTACCATAAAAAGGCAATATTTTGGAATCATCACATATTTTTTCACTGGGGAGCTGTCCAGGGTGTACCCCGCCTCTCGCCCATAGATAGCTGGAGATAGGCACCAGCACCCTTTGCGTCCCTGCTTGATGGATGTGAAGTGTGACAGGATGGATGGATGGATGGATGGATGGATGGATGGATGGATGGATGGATGGATGGATGGATGGATGGATGGATGGATGGATGGATGGATGGATGCTTTTTCCACACAGCATTTTTCATTCTGTCACAAATCTGAAAAGTGTGTCTGATATTATGTGACAAAAGCAAAGGAATCCAAGCATTCTTCACCCAAATAAAAATAAAACCAGAAGCATGCTGTTGTATGAACACCCCTTTACTCTAATTCACCTTAATACAATTTCAAGCAGACTCTTGCCTTTCAAAGTAAAAACATTGGTAAATGGACTCACCTGTCTATAATTTAATCCCAGTATACAGTAAACAATACTGCAGGGCTTCCTCTATATGTAATTAAATGTGGCGAGCTGCTACATTTTAAGAATGACTAAAAAAATGTTGCAAACCTCAGAGACCAACCTAAAACATTTCACTGTAGACAGCGAGTCTCCCTTTCAAACTTGTTAAAGTGACCCTAATAATTCAGAGAAAAAGTAGGGCTCAAATCAAACTCAGTAGGAAAAAAGGAAAACATAAACCCTTTAAGGGATTTTATTTCATTTGGATCGTCAAACCACATTAAGGCCAACTAGACTATCATTTGAGGTGCACAGAACTCAGTAGCTCTAAGGACAATAACGGTATTAAGTCAGAAGTCAAAAGAATTCATACAATCATGTTTAATCAACTAAATGAGGTATCAAACCGCTGCAGTTAGGGTGTGTAACCCAGATAAACAACCACTTCCTGGAAACGAGAGGTGCTTGTGCAGTACTTGTTTCTAAAAAGAGCTCATTGTACTATGGGAGTACATTTAAAAGTTTGAACCTTAAATGTTCTCCATCAATTGAGAACTTCTATTCTTATTGGTAAGAATAGAAGTTCCTGTAACGCCTTTCCTTTTTTTTTTATGTAAATGTTTGCTACACTGGTCTAACCCTGTTCTTTACATTCACTGTTTGTTTGTCCTCCATAAAAGACATGAGAAAGCTGCAGGAATGCAAAGGCCATGGAGGTCATATGAAATGTACAGAGAGGCTATTAATCATCCATATGGCATAGAATAGAAAACATTTGTCTAGTTTCAAAGACGCTGTGATTCATATGTAGCTGAGCTTTAGTAAATATTCACCTTGGAGAACTGATACAGTGGATATGATGGTGAAACTTTCATTCTCTTTTTAAGATCTCATTCCCCAGGTTATTCACGTAGGAGCTGGTTTACTACATGGCAATATACTCATACCTGTTGTACTTTGCCAAACTCAAACAAATGCAAACTTACCATTATAACCAAGAAGAGAAGCAGTCAAAAGACCCATGGTATCATGGGATCAGAGGTCAAGACTGCTTGTCTGTATTCTGAGGTTTTGATTAGCTTTGTTAACAATAGTAAAATCAGCCTTGGGGTGTAAATTGAGGACATTCGAAATACAAAGCAGTTCAAAACCTTCCTCATCTATGTGAACAGGTTCAAAAAACAGCAATAAGTCACTTTCCAGCTGTTAGAATAGCCAGCCACAAGTGCTAATGTTCAAACTCAATAAGTGCTGCACCGGGTATTATGAGATGCAAATTTAAGACCAATCCTACCACTCCGCAGCTTTACCTGTGACCAACCCCAGAGAACCAGCTAACCTGATTTCTGTATTGAGAATGTGTCTATAGACTAGGGCAGTGACGTGGGTTATGATACAGATTAAGGCTCTCTGGCTGAAGATCCACTGGAGAGGTTCCCCAGCCATTTAAGATTTCCGTATTTATTTCCTACACTGGATTTTTCCTTTAGTTCTAGACCAAGCATACCTGCACCAGCACGGGCCTCACCAACCTCAAAGTACTGAGCCGGGCCTTGTCATTAGCCAAGGAGATCATCAACTTAGCTCTTGTCAATGCAGGACTTTGACTAAAGCCTTTTTATTTCACAAGAGTTTGATTCCATATCAGACCGAGACCTGGCTTAGAACTAGTAACTTTACTGGAAACCTCACGGCAGCCTGCAGGTTCCTTCTGCGCTGCTCAGACTTCCAGTAAATGTGTTGTAATGCTACAGTACCTATAAAGGGTTTAGAACACATAATTGTTTACATTTTATTGTAACAATTACTGAAATAATCAGATTTATTTTAATCATAAACGAGATTTTGAAAGAAACAAACATACTGTCACATTCAAGTAAATTAAACGGAAACTGCACATGCATAACAAAAATCTAGTCTTAAACATGTATTGGCAAGAGAAAATCCATTATCCAAAGAAAGCCTTTACATCTATTTGCAGTTTTTCAAAATCAATGAATGAAAGACAGCAAGGAAAGGAAATAGAAGTGCTCTGCCCAGATGAGACCAAAGCCACTTCTGATAGACAACTCAACACTATGGAAACACCATTCCCACAGTATAGTGAAAGCACTATGTTAAAGTATAGTATAATATATACTATAGTTCCTTTTCTAAAGTTTGTTTCAGGAAAACTTCCAAAGGGAAGGTGATGGAAGGACACCTATTAGGAGCTGAAAAAAATTGGGAATGGAGTATAAGTTCACTTACAGCAAGACTACAACCTGGAACCTGATTGTGAGTATTAATTCCTTCATACTGAATTAAGCATGTGTTACCTCATATTGTGCTTAATGAATTAACAAATAATAATATTATGCATGCTTTTCTGGAGCTGCAAGTAACTATGAGTGAAACTACATGGAAGGCTGTAGACGTTGCTTTGTGGAGGCGGTCTGGAATGGGAAGAACTGGAACAGGGTAGTCATAGAGGATGTAGGATTTTGAGGGAGGCCTCCGTCCACGATCAGAGCTGGCCTTCTTTATTAGCATGTTAAGCTTTTTGAAGTCATTGACCCAGATGCTTTTACCCCAGCAGATTATGGCAGATGAGAACAGACTTGTAGAAGATATGTAGCATCTTGCTACAAACGCTGAAGGACCTAAGCTTCCGATAGGTTCACAGTTGTGTTTCCATTCTAGTTTGTTGTCCAAGTGAACACCAAGGTATTTATACAACCACCTCTAATTGGGATGTCAAAGCAAAATGTCTATAGTCACTGAGGACTGTCGGTTGAGTTTTCTTTTCTTCCAGATCACTGGAACTCTCTCCAAGGTCAGTCTAAGGCCCCGTCCACACACGGTCACACCCTGGCCTAAACGCTACAAATTTTTAGGGTCTGTAAGCGATCTTTTTTATTAAGCCTTCAGAGTGGGAAGATTTTTGAAACGCCGTTTTCGCGGTTCCATCTTTAAGCTCTGACTGCATTTTCTTTTTTTCTTACACATGCGCCATAGCGCCGCCTCTAAACACTTGCATTGTCATTGGCGACACGGTATCAAAACAACAATGGTGCCGTACTGTGTGGAATGGTTGCTGCTAATGCTACTCACCCTGCTGTCGTGGGCTTACAACAGAATCTTCTTCTTCTGTAATATCTCCAGGAAGAACAGAGAGCAATATGACCACACAGTTCAGCACCTGAATTTGACTGAACCATGAAAATGGACCCGCAGGGACAACCATGTATAAATATTAGTGCGCATGCCCAACATTTCAGTCAGCCTATTTTTTGCTTTGGTACCACAGCCACTACTTACAGGCCTGGCATACATTTTGCAGCGTTTTTCATGCATTCGGTGGTCGATCACATTTATTCTACGTCTCCGCCTTTACGGACAAACGTTCTCTGGAAAATATTAGCGTTTTCGTGTTCGTTTTACTTCATGTGGACGGGGCCTAAGGTTGAAGGTGTGCTGTAGAATCCCACAGAGCTGCTCTGCACAGGCCTTCAGGACTCTGGGCTGACACCATCAGGACCTGGAGATTTATTACCATTCAGCTTGACTTTTAGAGAAAGGCAGGTCATACAAATAGGTGAGCCAATGGAAGGCATGGCAGGGCATGGCAGAGGGCAGGATGTTCATGTGAGACTGGGGAAGAGAGAATGATGCTGAGCTTGTCCCTGAACTGAATCTGTTGAGGAAGGTATTAAGTTAATTTGCTCTGTCCAGACTTCCATCCATCTGATCTTCCTGCTTGAAACCTGTGATCCTCTTCATCCCTGAGAACAAATCTCTGACATAGCTTTGCTGGAGTTTGCTTTCCAGCCTTTTCCTGTATACCTTCCTGCCTTCTCTCAAGATGAGAGAGAAGAAGGAGGCAAGGAGTTGCTTCTGTATACTTCTCATTCATTCTTAATTCCCCGTCTTCCTTCTTGGAGGCTTGTTTTTTTTAGTCAGTCACACAATCATTCTAATCCATTCTAAAACATAAATTCAAAAGGTTGCTAGCCAAATATTTAACTCATAGTAAAAAATGTCACACTTATTTCTACTTTTAACATTTTAAAGAGTCATTTGCCTTTTTTCTTTCTATAAAAAGTTCTGCTTTACTTTGTGTTGGTCTATTACACAGCATCTCAATAAAATGCACCAATATTTCTGGTTGACAAAATATGAAAAAATGGTTTAACGGAATGAATATTTCTGAAAGGTTACTATAACAAAAGAGAGTCTGTGATCCTTTATCTTCTCAGCACTGAGAAGAAAAAAAACTAAACAGTGTGAGGCAACAGCAAAGCAGCTTTCCCCATCGTGTCAAATGCCAGTAGCAAAGGTCAGATGCCCCATCCAGGCTCCGATTGGGAACGATTTTCGGCCCTGGCATTTTTCCATCTACACCGGCCCACTTATGGGACCCCCCCGAAAAAAATCCCAGAAGCACAGTCATATGCGAGGGTCTCAAATGTGAAACACAATACGAATACACATTGTGGATTAATCAATCTATCTTCAAGTATCACACAACAACCATCATCAAGACTTCTATAATGCGGTTTGACTAGCTTGTGGTTTTTTTAACACGGACGCAACAGTGACTGCTGTAACGCAACCTATTTTGGCAAAATATTTGAACATAAAATCGCCAAATATGAAGAACATCGTAGTGCATGACAAGGAAAGACTATATATACTGCATGCATCATTTAGATATTAACATTGCATTACTTCTTGAACTCCTTGAGTTATTTACTGTCCCTGGTAGGTGCGCCGGGTGGAGATTAAGTGTTAGGGCCAGTATGATTTAAGGAGGGCCAGCCCTAACATGCTGAAATTAGGACCGGCCCACTGGGCAAATGCCCGCCATCACAGATTACCAGTTCGAGCCTGCGCCCTCTCATCACTTTCCATGTAAATTGGAAGCCGTAAAGGTATTGAGGAGGTTTGCCTTCTTAATAAAGCTGTTTTAATCCATCTCTTCCTCTAAGAACCAAGAGAAAGCGAACATTTAATCTCCCATCCATAGATTATCAGGATCTTACAACCTGCCTTAGATTTTTAGCAATGAAAAAACTCCCAACAAATGCACTGTGTAAGGCCTGCATGTTCTACATAAACTCAAGGGGCCAAATATGAGTTTGTTTAGTACACATTTCAGCCCAACCAATCAAAAACTAATTGAAATAGAAGTAAAAATAACACTATTCTGTATCCAGAGATTATTTGTTTTTCTTGTTTTTTCTTGTTTTTCTTTGTTTTTTTTACACCAATTTGGTGTAATCCCTAAAAACACTACCATGTCACAGTAAATACTCTTAGAGAACAGGGCTCGATGTTAACCACTGTTCGATCGCCTGGGGCAAGTAGTTTTTATTGTCTGGAGAGTACAAATTTCATTGTATTTGCCTGCCAGGCAAGTGCAATGATCGCAAAAAAAAAGATTATTTATCCCTCAAAATTACTTTAAAATCACCGAAATTCGCTTAAAACGACCCACAAGCGTTGACTGCGCCATCTTTGTTGTTTTGTACACATTCTCGCGTGATTTGAATATGCCGCTTGATTTTTTACGTTTAGATGTCACTGATTTACCTCCTTTGTGGGAGAGAATTTACAGAGTTGCAGCAGCTGGATGATGAATCTAATCTATACCTATAATACATGCTAGATTAAAAATGATCAGTCAGAGATTAGGAAAATAATAATAATAGTTGTATGCGCACAGTGTAAATATTTCTATCATATGACAGTCTTCTGTACAGTGGTGATACATTAAAAAATGTTCATTACATTTTTTTCTCTTAGACATTGGAGTGGTGCATTTAAATGTTATAGAGCTAAACATGTTAAATTGGTGAGTAGTAGTAGTGTAAGTTTTTTAACCTGTCAAGTTTTTTTTTTAGATTTTTAACATTACAATTTATATTCTGCCGATTAAAACTAAAACTAAAACTGAGCTCATTAAGCAGTTAGGGAACTTAAATTTCTTGAGTGCTTCCTGATAGATTTAATCAACTGTGCAGCATGGACAAGGATTTAAAGTTCCCTATTACCTGTATACCAAACATTATCTCAAATAGAACAATACATAGTAAATTTTGGTCCTGATGGTTTTAACTTGAGGTACATTCATGGCAAACTCAAACTCATTTGTTAAGTAACTCATGCCAGTCACTTGACATTTCGCCTCTCTCTCGCAAATAATCGGTGCAGGCACCGCGGTGAAATTTCAACCAGCTTGCTTCAGGGTGCCATCCTATAGGACAAGCATCTAATCTTGTTGTCTGTTAAATTCACATCATCCTGGCGCTGTATGCCAGAACAAAGATACTGGGATCCCTGAATTCACCAGATCACACTTGAACTTTACCTTGCCTTTTACGCTTGATCTTTTATATCATAACTTAACTGGGAGTTTCTTGGCTCCACTGGGTGTATGCATAATACTGCACTGCCTGTTATGTAGGTTTGTGAGAGAAAATATACAAAACACTTAGGTTTACTAATAAAAAGGGCTAGGCCATATGGCCTAACAATCTATTCTATTTTTTTTCAAATCAAATTAATCATTTTTTTCCAATGGATTGGAATTCAACACAAATACGAAGTCAGAAGTAAAGTCATAAAACATAAAGAGATGGATAAAAAAGAAATTGTTAAACCCTCCTTCTCACTAACTTCACATTTTTTTTCTTAAAAAAAAAGGTAATTTGGTGACCAGGACTTCGCCTCTATTCACTTCTCACTCAAAGAGTCATGACCTCCATCTTAGCAACACGACTTCTAAAGACTGTTGAAGCTTCTTAGCGACCTCGACTCGGGGAAAAATATGCCGATGCAGAGCTCCCTAAATCAGGAGGTGTCAAGTTGTGAATGCACAGACACGCTTGTTGGTCAAACAGCCTTAAAAACCAAACTGCTGTTGACTTAGGGAGGGCAGCCTTAAAGTGGGTGGAGGAGGCAGAGTTCCCATGAGGCAGCCCTTTTCATCCCGTGCAGTTTGGGTCCCTTAGGAGCCCGAGTGCTGCTGGGAAAGGGTTCTAGGCATCAGTGATGTCTGAAGCTCAGGATTCATAAGTGCACCTTTGGCCAGCTGTGCTTCAGCTTTCAGATGACATCCTGTCACCACTCCAGGCCCTAAATAAACACCTCCTAAAGAAAACAACAAAACACTTTTACATTAAAAACGATTTGAACCTCAGCACAGCTTCTCAGTTACATCCCTCTGCATCCTAAAGTAAAAATAAAACATAATGGTAAATGGAGATGTTTTAAATTCTGAACACAAACCAGGTATAAATATTGATGCTGTTAAGATAATTATACTGATGATGTGTGAGTTTATTACAGCCTAATATTACCTGCCAGTGGCATGTTGCAATGTTTCCCCAATAGTTCATTTAATTAGGACAGTTCCTCTGTCCAGATATACATTTATAATCTTCATTTTGTACGTGGCAAAGATTTGGGAATGGAATGAGAGCGGTGTCCTTCAGCTAAAAGTGTAATATAGTGATAAGGCTGGAGCAATGGATGTGGATGGATCTCCTCATCTGCAAAAGTGTGTGACGTAATGATGTGATGATGTGGCAGACTGAAAATGTATAAAATGCCTCTTTAACTGTTTATTGGGGCCACTTTATGAGAATTGAGCTCAGTTGGTAAGCAGCTGCCTTCTATAACTCTAAGCAACTTCTCTGATCTGAGTAAGATTACAATTTTGATCAAAATCTGTTGTCGTGTCTCCTGGTTATTAAACACATATACATAATGAAGTGTTTTATAAAGAGGTTGTACCGAGTGATCTATCTGATGATAAAGAGAACCGGAGAGAGAAAGCTTCACAGAGCTTACATAAATGCAAGAATATAATACTGAAATACTATAAAATCTACTGTGTTCAATTTATCTTTTAGTTATTTAAATCGAAAACAAAATATATTGCTGTTGTTTTGGTTTGTAGTGATAGTGTTGTTCCAGAAACTGATCAGCCCAACGGTCGCAGGTAAAGTCGTATGGAAGCGGCTGTTCCAACCTCGCCGTTGCACTTTCGAATTCTCCGGAAAGTGGTGCACAACTTTACACGCAGTGAATATAGTGAATGTTGATTGGTGGTTTATCAAAGAGGTAGTGGGATTGTTGTGGTGGAAAGTCGCAAACAAGTTTGATTGTGGCTGGTTTGTCAGAAGCATCTTGCTAACCAGTTAGCAACTTAGTGCTAGTAGGTTCCCAATGGGAAATTACATTTGGGACCAAGTAGCACTAAATAGTTACTGGGACGGAACTCAATGGTAAAAGGAAATGATTCTTATTTCAACCCGTTGCGTATATTAGCTGCGACATATGAATCAAAGATGCTATGAACGAAAAAGATTTGATTGACAGATGACCGTTGATATATGATTGGCTGAATTTAGGTGTTCAGGCTGACGTATAACTAACTGGCCTGCGCATAAGATAAGGGGAAAACCACAGATTTTAAGACACAGAAATAGAAATTTTCTAAATTTTGGGTCAATATCTGTCTGATAAAGAGTACATTTATATACATGTTTAAGCCAAGAATGATTTGACATTTAAATATGATTTCTCTACGACTTTAAGAGAAGCATGTTCCTGAATTTAAGTAGTTCCAGCACCAGGGTCTGCGGAAAGCCTCCAAATAACAACTTGTTTACCGTCTAATAATATGTCTTAAACTGTAGGTTTAATGTATATTAATTATCATTCTTATTTTAGAAAGGTTAAAGGAATAGTACACCCAAAACATGATTAGCCTTCATTTTCTACTCACCCCCATGCTGAACAACACTCACGGAGTACTTTTTTGATATCTCAAATGCATCTGGAAGACCTGGGAGGCTTCTTGCTGTCTGCTGACATTCAAATAATGGAGGTCTATGGTGCCCGAGGCAGAAAAGGTCCATAAAAGTCCACAAAAACGTGTCAATATTCCTCCATACCGCTGCCGTCCAATGTATTCCAAGTGTCCTGAGTGGGTAGCATCCAGAATTTACTTTCGAAACTTAAGCTATTTAGAATGTTTTTAGAGCATAAACAGTAGTGTATAGGATTTCCTGAAAGCGTTCCGCGGCCTTCACGGAAGCCGTGGCAGACCAACAGGCGAAAGTGCGCATTCAGCTCAGCAAAGAACTCATGCTCTCTTCCTCAACACTGAAGTCCTCGTGACATTTTTCTTTCGTTGTTTCTTTCTTTGCACAGGTAAACAGCACATTTCTTCTTCTCTCAGCTTACATTATCGGCAGAGCAGGCGGCTGAATGCGCACTTTCATCTGGTTTGGTCTGCGGCTTCGTAGCAGGTCGTGATGGCCGCGTAATGCTCGCACACAGGAAATCCTGCTACACTACTGTTTATGCTCTAAAAAACATTCTAAATGACTTAGTTTCGAAAGTAAATTCCTGGATGCTACCCACTCAGGACACTTGGAATACATTGGGACGAGAACAGTAGCCGGAGGAATATTGACATGTTTTTGTGGACTTTTTATGGACCTTTCTGCCTCGAAGCCATAGACCTCCATTATTTGAATATCAGCAACAGCAAGAAGCCTCCCAGATCTCCAGATGCATTTGAGATATCAAAAAGAAACTTCAGGGTGTTGTTCAGCATGGGGGTGAGTAGAAATGAATCATGTTTTGGGTGTACTATTCCAGCGCTTTAAATATGTGCTAAGATAATTGTTCAGTTGATTTGCACATCCATTTAATCTTTTTTACTAGTATACGTATACTAGTATATGCTATAATAAAATTCTAATTCTTTTTGAGCAAAATATTTTCAGCAGTGAGATTGACCTATTCTAATTAAATAAAATCACTGTAATTTAGCTATTTTAAGCCTTTTATTTTCATTAGCTTTAACTATTAAAGTTGCATAATTTCTAATAAAGATGTATCATATGGCAGGAGCTGCCCTACTGTGAGATAGGAGACAAAAGCAGCATTGAGCTGAGCTGAAAGGGCTGAGATGCTGGAGATGAGCTTCATGGGCAGGTGATGAGACTCAGTCTCTCTCTCTCACGGTCTGGTACAAAACAATGGCTTCTCCCTTTTGCTCGCATGAAAGACCACTCTCGCAAAAAAGAAAAACAAAAAGTGAGAAGTGAGCCGAGGCGGTAGGTCTGAATAAACATGGCATTAGGAGTGTGTGTGATTGCAGTCAGCTGAGCCGGCAGCCTGATCAGATTACATCCTTATAAGCACATGCAGAACAGCAGGTTGAGGTGAGCACAGCTTGTTATCCGTCTGGGCGATCCACTCCAGACTATCGGTGGAATGTCTGGTCACCCACAGCGTGTGCAGTCAACCTGAAACACCTGGCCACACCTGGCGCAGCTCAAAAATACACGCCCTCTCACTCTCTTCGCTGACTCACCACCTTGGGGCAGATGTTTTCATGGCGCCTCAACAAAGACAGACCTGTACTGTACCGTCTTTTAGCCGGGCTGCATCTTAATGGTACTGAGCTTTAAGATACTCAGACACTTCTAAAAACAGATTGCTATTGAGGAACACACACAAGAAATGTCAGAGTAATCTACAGCAACCAGTGAGATGTGACTCTGGGAAAGAAAAATCTATTTACTGGTAATAGCCTGGTTAGATTCAGGGCGATTATTGCTCCGTTTCCCACCAGCACTAATACGCTGGGTGGTGAATGGAAGCAGCATAAAGTCTCCTTTGTCTACAGAGATCTAACCTAGTTTTACTTCAATAACATGGATCTACAAGATTAATTATATTTTTATTTGTCCTACACAGAGTAGAAGGATACATATGAAGAGTTGTTGAGAGGGAGCAGTTATTGCTCTATTTTCTAACATATTTTACACAAATTAGGGGGTGTTTTATAGTTGCCAAAGGCAAAAAGAAAGATTAATAAAGTTCTATTACAATAAATTGTGTCCCAGCTTTGCCCTCCCTTGAAAAAAAGGATTATAACTGTTTCTTTATCCTGGACCAGCCTATTTCAACCTTAAAATTGTCCCTGATACTCTGAAATTCATGCTACTATGCTCATTATTTGTGAGCCAATCTACTCTTTGCCATACATCTGGGTTCCCTACCACAGGGTTCATTTCACATTTTGCTGGTTACACTAAACTTTTAGAAATGACACTGAAATTAGGCCAATTCACTGATTTTCTATGAGCAGAAGGACAGTAAAAGCCCTCGACTGAGCTTTTAAACAAATTTAGCTTCTTATTTACATATATAAATGAGAAAGGATCTGAAAACTCTTCAGCCTCTCGTCGACTCACCCTTAAGGCTGATTTATACTAAACCAGGTCGTCTGCCTGTGTGTGGCAGTCAATGCAAATGTGACTCCACCCCTTCCACAGACATTCTGCTGCACCTCTCCAAAAGTGACCACAGACACTGTACTGCAGACGGGAGGCTTCTGATTGGTCAAATCTACATCTCTCTCTACACTATCGCGTATTTCCTGTTTGGTACCTTACAGAGCATTGTTTTGTTTGTATGACCGCCATTGTGGGAAACGCATGACTCGTAAAGATGGACCAGCTAGAAGAGAGAGGTGCGCTTGAACGCTGGGACGCTTTTCCCACCTGGATCCCCGCTCTTTTTAGCCCTCGCCTTCCCTCCCCTAAATAGGGACATGAGCCAATGAAAATACTTTAATTGGCTAGAAGCTGCTTTCGAGGTCAACACAAAGGTCGAGGTCCAGCACAAAGGTGCGAGGAGGTCGAACACACAAGGTCGGAGTCAATACAAAGGTCAACTTACATTTTGCAGTTTTTTTGCTGCTGAATTATTTACAGGCAAATTTTTACCACATATAAATTCAGTGTAAGGAATTAAATTTGTAAAAAAAATTCTGTTTTAAAAATACGGTGTTAAAAAATTAAGTGGTTAAAATTAAGTGTACAAAAAAAAGGCAGATTCCAGTGAGACAGTTTTTCTTCCATACCCCTGTACCATGCTAATAGAGCTAGCTCTTCTGCCATTTTCCAAGACTCCTTTTTAGTTAAGCTTCTTTTTTTTTTTTAGATCTCTGAACTGGGAAATTCCTGACTTTCGAATACAAATTTGATACGCAAATAGTGCAAATATTAAAAAACAGAAAATAAACCATCATCAAGATGTTTTTTTTTTATATGATTTACCTAATTTTACGATCAAATTTATGAAATTAAAAAAACAGATTTCATCACATTAATAATCCTTAAACAACTACTGTAGAAAGCGAAAAATATAAAAGTTACGAAGAAACAGTTACTCGCCAATTCCTCAAATGCAAAAAAAAAAAAAGACAGAAAAACAGAAATCCTGAATTCAACAGCTTGTTCTTTCTGAGATAAAACTTTCGGTTAGATGGCTCCTAATTAATGCATACTTCTCACTTTTAAGTGGAAAGTATTTAAATTTGGCTTAATTATTGCTGCAAGCAAAGAACGGATTGTGAAACTTCTTAATATAAAAAAAGGTTTTGAGAGTACCTTTGCTGAGGTTTCTTTATATTTTCTTTAAATAAATAAAAAAAATGTACAGTATTAAAATATTTTTCCAAATGTATTATTTTTTTTATTGAGTTTTACAAAATGTTTTACAAATCACAACCTGTTCACTTCTATGGGTGGGTTTTCTTCTGAAGTGACGACTAAAGATGCATTTCCGTTGGTCTGTATGGATGTTAGCGGAAAAACATTATCGTTTAAGAGCAAGTCCTTTCATCGGACCTGAAATGAACAGCTCTTGATCTATAAAAAGCAATTTGAAAATAATGCAATTAATGCATAAACACAAAAAACCTGATGTGAAAAAGAGAAATCTGAAATAATTGCATTTGAAATAGGAAAAAAAGAAATTTAAAAATAGAAAAATGGCAAAGTTTATCTCCCCTTTTTCTTTTTACCTTTTTTAATAAAAATAAAAAAAATCCTTTCTATATGCCATTTTTCCAAAATCTCCATAAAAAAATGTTCTTTGCTTGCAACAATAATGGAACAAAATTCACTCCATAAGGGCCTTTTTATTAAAGTAAAGTCTTACAGAGGCAGCAGAAGAGAAGTGAGTGAAAGCAGCCGCTAAATAAGAAGGAGTCCAAAATGAGATTAAGTTTGTGTTTTTTCTAAGGTTATGAGGACTGTCACAATCTGGCATCAGATCTTTACCATCCAATCAGCTAGGCAGCACTCAGCACATGCCAAAAACAAATATTCTCCAATATAGAGTTTCCTCATGCAGTGCCGTATGCAGAGCCTGTGGTTTTAATGGTAAAACTAAATCAAAAACCGTCAGCATGTGAGCTCTCCATTTAATTTGGTGATCCCAGGCCTAAATGATGCATGCGGCCTAAGTTTTATAGACTTCAATAAAAACAGCTTTGCTGTTTATTCTTTGGGATCAACACCAGTTTAATGGGATTTAGCATTAAAAGGCTGAATGACAGGCCAGCCCTTCAGCTCGTGAAATACCGTTTTCTCACGGAGGTCTTTTATTTATCGATTTGTTTTGCAGCTTTAAGAGCAGGTCAAATCAGCACAAAAGGTTGAATTCTTGTTCATCTCATGACAAACGTCATCAGGTATGAATAAGAGCATCTGTGAATTGGTGTTTGTTACAGATCAAGTACAGGTGGAAATCACCAGCTTTATCATACAACGATAAATGCATTTAGTTGGATGTAAATAGGATGTTTGCAGACAAATTATTAAGAAATGACCCCCAAGGTTTGTATGAATTTATAAATCAACTGATCAATCTTTGAATGATATGATGCTTAAAATTGTACACTTTTCTAAAAGCATGAAAAATAAGCATTCAACAGTTGATTAAATACATTAAAAAAATAAAAATAAATGTTGGAATAAAGAAAAGTGATCTACCTAATGCAAGCATTGCAAGTAGCATTCCAATTTATTTATTTTAAAATATAAATCTTTCCACTTTTAATTTATTGCATATCTGACAGTTTTGGCTTCCCATAACTGCTCCAGTCCCAGTTGATCCCATTTAGACTTCTGCTTGTGTGGCAGGTTTAGATTGGAGGATAAAATGAGGCTGTCCAGCAGGATTGTCTAGTTGTTCACCTCCACTGTTAATGACACTGTTGGTGCACCATTGACACGCCTGGTAGTCACAGCAGTCAAATTCAAAACATCCCAACCTCTAAACAATACCTGTTGTTCTGGTCTTAATCATATCATCATCTAGCGAGAAAGGCAACAAATCCTTGATGGAGATTGCTGATTTTTTGTGTGGAATCAGAGCACTGACAAGCTGTGACTCTGCACAGAGGGCAGACTTTCTGCAGGTGAGAGCTGCTGTAGTTTTTCATGTTAAAGTAATGGAGCCGCTACCCGACCCAGAATGGAGGGGAACATTTCTGCATTATCCTGTCTCTACCTGCATGGCAGTGAGCCTGATGTAGAGCAGTTTGATAAACTTTAGAGATGCAGCGTCAGAGCTATAACCAGTTGGAAGGAATGGCAGGTAGTTCCCCAATACTGGATAAATGAAAAAAAAAAAAATCTTGTCCATCAAAGTCCTTCATGATACAATATCAACTTACTCAAAAGATAATAAAAACTAGCAAGACACCCTGAGAGCGCAGACCTCTGGCAAACAGCAAATTTTGCCACAAATTGTGACTTACACCTATAGTTAAAACTCACATATGATCTGGATCATTACCAGAATTGTTCCTTGGCATGAGGCAAACCTATGGTAAAAAAAAATAAATAAATCCATAAAATCCATTCATAATTCTTCAATTTATCCTGTTAGCGAACCAACAACGTTTCCTTTTCTTGCGTTTTTGTTTTAAGTAAAACACCTCCAGACTTTTTGAGCCCGATAGCGAGGCTGTCAATACTCACTGCTGCCACCCTCTGGTTTAGTGGGGAACTGCTTGTTTTGCCAAATATCCCTTTCTTATAATGTTAGAGAATCTTTTTTAAAAATCTCTGTATTCAGATTATGATCTGGATCATCACCGAAATCTTATGGATTTTTCCTCCATAACTTTTTAAGTTATCCTGTAAATAGACAAACACACAAACTCTCCTAAAAACATAACCTGCTTGGTTTAGGTAATAAATAACCTGTTTACATTCTGTTTACAGTCTGACAGAAAGCGCCTGGAGCAGGAAATAACAGCGGCTAGAAGGACACACTGTTCCAAGTGTGTTAGTTTGTCCCAATTATGGAGGTGTTTCGCACTGACGTGTTTATTTTTTACCAGAAACAAGGACATTTGGTACCGGATAGTCATCTATTTAAGCTCACCATTGAGATCTTTCCTACAAAGAGTATGTCTATAATCCATTAATGGTTCATTCTTTAGTTTTTTTCTGATTTAAAATAAAATGAGAAGAATAAAAAAAAAAACTGTCCAATAAAGTCCGGTTTGGTTCAAAATTAAAATTAGAAAAATTTAATTAAAGACATAAGATGTTGTCATTGGTCTGGCATTATGTTTTTAATCAGAATCACCATGTAAAGCATTTCATCACTGGTGTGTTTATCCAACACACTGGATGTTTTGACCAACAGTTTGAAGAATGTATCTAGTTTATCTCTTTGCGTTAAAATAAACAAATTCACTGCTACAAAATCAGCATCCTCTCTTATTTTCAGCTGTTGTTACCATGGCAAAGTTAAACTTCAAAGTACATTTCAAAGTAAAAGCTTAGACGGAGCGTTGTAAATGTTTTAGCGGGCAGGTTCTTTGCTAATAGTGCTCAATGCTCAACTTTCAAGCTATTATTTACCCAAAAAAAATTTTATTGTTTACATTTAACACTATTTTCATGGTTTCCTTTTTTTTTTTTTATTAACAGACACAAACCTGTACCAAGCTAATCGTTTTTGACAAGTTTAACCTGCGACCGTTGCGCTAATCAATTTCTGTTACAACACCGCTATCACTACAAACCAAAACAACAGCCATGTATTTTGTTTTTGATATAAATAACTAAAAGAAAAATTAAACGCAGTAGATTTTATAGTATTTCGGGATTATATTTTTGCATTTAGGTTTTGAAAATAAAAAAAAAACTACAGAAAAAAACATTTCTTTTTGCAGTCTTTTTTGAAAATGTGTTCTTGATAACTTACACAAAATAAGATAAAACTGACAACAAAAGTATAAGAAATACAAACTGCAGAGTTGAATCAAAAGCTGTGAAATGATGAGGGCCAACTGCTCAATAAAAAGGAACAGGAACTGCAGTTCTTGGTCTCCCAATCTTGTACCATCAGCAAACCATCACGTCATTTTTCTTAAAATAAGTGCATTTGTTCTTGGATTGAGGAGGTAAAAGAGACATTTTGCTAATGGAACAAGACAATTTACATTAAAATAAGAAAAAAACAATTGCATTATCTTATTTGTATATGAAAAAGTATATGCTTTCTAAATAGCTTATTTTAAGCGTAAAAATACTCATTTTATTGGCAAACTATATCATTTACCTACTCAAATTGAGGATAAATACGCTTAATTTAAGGTATTTTTACTTATTGCTAGATGTTTTTTTCAGGTAAATGAGCATCGGTTGGGCAGATACAAACTGAAAGCTCATGATACTGCATCTCTAAGGAGGTTTTTTTTTCTGCAAAGTTGTGACAGCAGCATCAGAGCCGCACTGAGAGCCCAGATGCTCACAGATGCCTCATTAAGTCAATCAGGCATAGAGACAGAGGAGTTCTGTGGTGCACGGCAGCGCTCCAATCACCACCACAGAGGTTCCTTTCTGCACCTCATGCCCTACTTCATCTCTTTATTGCACACAAAACACACCTATAATATCCGGTTACACCTTGATGGAGGGAGGAGGGAGAAAGGTGAGGCTGTGTGAGTCCACAGAGCCAAGGTGTACACGCAGGGGCACAGAGATTAGCGGAAAACGAAGCCTGTGGACGTGAGGACAGGCTGCTTTCAGCACTGCATCCCTCAGCATCAATTAGCAGGTTGTGCTTTGACTGGCCCCTGTTGGAGGTGAAACGACCGGCTAAGAGAGGTAAACACACCTCATCCCGAGGGGTTGATGAAATTTGGAGGAGGGTAATAATGTTGCACTGCCTGAGCCACAAGGACCCGCCTGTGCCTCAATCCTAACACGCTTTAGCACTCATTTCCTACCTTCTCCTTCAATTTCCTGACTTCTGGTCCATGTAGATGCAGCTGCACAGGCTGCCATTTTTCTACTCCCACCTGTATGCATTTGGTCCACCAATAAATACTTGCATCTGCATCAACCAGCTACATATACTAATCTTTTGTCCACTCCCACACACATCCAAAGCTTTTGCTTGTTTCAGATCTTCCTCTTAAGGACAAACTGAGGAACAGCGCTGGGCTGCCTTTCCCAAGCTACAGTTTTACATTAAACAAAACCACCTTGTAAAACCAAACGTTTTTTCCAAAACAACGTATGAACACAGCAGTTGGCTAATTTATGACCAGCTTTGAAGTGAGATGAAAAACCATGGTGTAAAAGTGAAGAAGAAAAGCCTGCGGCTCATGAAGTTTACTTTTCTCATCACTCAAAAATGGGAGCGGAAAAAGGAATTTAAAAGAAAAATCCAGAAAGTAAATTATAAGCAAAACGGATCAAAATCTGAAAGTTGACTCATTTTAAGATCAGATCAGTGTTCAGAAGTAAAAATTCAGGTTAAATTAATGACAAAGCTTGATTAAATATGAGATTTTCAGATTGTTTTTCAGTGTAGTCCTGTTTCTCTGACTGTGACAGGCTGGATGTGCTCTCTTCATCCTCTGACATGGGAGCTGGCTCCGAGCTCATCTGTCTGGCTGTGCGTTTCCTGGACGGGACCGCCTTTTACAATAGCTGTTTGTATCTCTGCTTCTGTCTCCTTGAACCCCAGTTGGCCTCAGCAGATGGCCGCTCACACTGAGCCTGGTTCTGCTGGAGGTTTCTTTCTGTTAAAATGGAGTTTTCCTCTCCACTGTCGAAACAAGCATGCTTAGTGTGAGGGATTGCATTTGGATCAAAGAGTCGACATAATCAACTGGTTTTCCTTAGATAGAAAACTTTGAATCAATTTGACTGGATGATCTGGTTGAACTGTAAAGTGCCTTGAGATGACATGTGTTGTGAATTGGCGCTATAGAAATAAACTGAATTTGATGGATGAATGGATCTGGATGGATGGATGGATGGATGGATGGATGGATGGATGGATGGATGGATGGATGGATGGATGGATGGATGGATGGATGGATGGATGGATGGATGGATGGATGGATGGATGGATGGATGGATGGATGGATGGATGGATGGATGGATGGATGGATGGATGGACAAAAATCAACCAATTTGAATTAGAATACATTTCTCCCTTGACCAACAGAAACAGGACGTGTTTTTAGCCCCAATGGCAGCATCAAACCAGCTAATCTAAGGCCATTCATGTTGTATCTCCTTTGCCAAATTGCAACATGTATTTTTTCTGCAGTTTCATAAGTGACATTTATCCAAACAGCAGTGGGGGTGCATGTATGGACTTAGACTAACTTTATTGTCATTATTAAAGTTGGTCTTAGTTCATATGTGCACTGTTGACTCTACTGCATTTGCGCTGTATAATCATTCCTACCCTAAAAAAATACAAAAAACTGTCCCAAGTGTGTAAAAAAAACAAAAAAAAAATACATTAAACCACCATCAAACATATGTAACCTTATCACTGTTACTGTATTTGAACGTCATAAGTGGCTGGTCAGTCTTACCTATTCAGCCGTCAGTGCCCTGAGGTGTAAACCTGAGATGGAAAAATTGCTCCTCAAGTCTCTAAATGCTGAGGAGACAAACTTTTAGGTTACCCTCTGTAAGAAGTTATGAAAGAATCTAATGAAGCTTTATTGTCAATCTGCTCTGCACACAATCTTAGTGCAGCAGAATTAAACAGCATTTCTTGAGGATCACCTAAGAAATTTTAAAAAATCATTCAATAAAATAAAACTAAAAAATGTTTAACTCCCCCTTTCAAATAAAAACATACATTCCATTTATATCACTACAATAAATAATCCCAAACCAGTTTGTGTGTTGATAGATGGTATAAACTAGAACTAAAATCAAAGCCATACATCTGGGTGTAAAGCTTTAGCTGAGCCTGAAGGGTTCTGCCTTTTCTACTGCGACCCGTTTAAAGGATGTTGGCATTAAAAGAATGGGTCCATAATTATGTTTACAATGCACGAACTGATCTAATACAAAGAAAAAAATCTTACGAGTATTTGGCCTCAACTTGAGTAGGTAAATAAGTATTTTTGACCTTAAAGATTACATGAAATTGAAATAGGATGGATTTTTTTTTTTTTGTTATTTAACCCTTCAAAGCCAAGTTTATCATCATGATACATGAGCTTTTGAGACCTCTGCATTATCAGTGGGATAATTTAGTTCTTGAAAAGCCCGACCTACATAATCAGACATGAAGTGAACAGAAAACATATTAAAAGGTTAGAGAGAAATGCCTTATATATTACAATTGATGCAAATAAATTATCTAATTTCCCATTGGGAACCTACTAGCACTAAGTTGCTAACTGGTTAGCAGGATGCTTCCGAGACACGGCTACAATGAAACTTGCTTATAAACCTTCCGCCACACCAATCCCACCCCCTTTATAATCGACCACTCGGGAGAACTCGGAAATGCAACAGTTGGAACAGCCGTTTCCCTACAACTTTAAAGGGTTCCATTGATAAAGTCTTACTTAGCTGATCAAATAAAGCGAAAATACATTTTTTGTTTTTCAAAAAAAGTTGGCTTAGTTATATTTCTGTTTTTACAATGTGTCTTCTCTTTGGCCTTTTAGGAACAGGTTGTCCTCACTGCACCAACCCTCACCGAG
Organism: Cyprinodon brontotheroides; assembly: GCA_018398635.1. Lineage (NCBI taxonomy): Eukaryota > Metazoa > Chordata > Actinopteri > Cyprinodontiformes > Cyprinodontidae > Cyprinodon > Cyprinodon brontotheroides. The sequence goes on from JAGKQL010000063.1 coordinate 7,791,743, forward strand.
TTCAACTCCTTTCATTTTCCCTGAGTCATTGTTTCTATTTATCAGTCTGACTGCTGCAGTGTCATCATAGACCCATGTGATAAGGTTCCCCTCTTATCTGGATAAACAGCCACGTGTTAACAGAGGAAAGAACAGGGGGCTAAGAACAAAACCTTGAGGAGACCCGCCCCTGAGTACAATGAGATATGACCCGATATTTCTTTACCAAACCTTTAACTGATAACTAATCCACAAAAATGAAAGTTATAAAAATATATATATATAAATATATATAATATGTGCCACAGTTTCACTAAAGTGGATGAGAAAAAGTGGAAACATTTTAGTCTAGGAACGTTCAAACTTAGAGAGGCGACTTTCTTTTTTCCTGAGCTGCATTCAGAACTATTGAATTTTAGAAAAAATAATTACATATTTTTTATTCTGTAAAGGACATTGATAAAAAGGGATCCTATTTTTCTCCCCACAATAAAATCCTATTTGTTCTGATATAATTTGGAAGATGTATGAGTTAAAACTTTGATGACTGAAAAAAAAAAAAAGATAAAAATACATTTGAAGCTAAAAGACAGTCAACTCTGCTATTCTTAAGGTGAACTTGTAAAGAAAACAACAAACCAACTGAATGAAGACGACAACAACTGGATAAACAAAGAATAAAATCCGGATTTCAGTAAATCATGTCTCATGACTCGGTATAACATTGTGTTCAAATCACATTGAAGCAAGAACAACAAATAATTTTGGTTTCGGTTCTTTTTGGTTCGTTCGTTTAAGGAAGCTTAAAAAAAAGCAAAGTCGGGGAAAAAATAAACTGTAGCCACAGAGAGACTGTTTCTACATTTCTGCCTAAAAAAAAACGTCTTGTCATGTCTGCCAAAACCTTTCCATCAGCATACAGTGCAGAAATCACATTTGCTAAACTTGATACTTTTCTTCATCGTTCATAGAATGCAATGAGAAGAGTTTTATACATAAAAATAAACAAAATCCTTTATCTTTTATTTCTAGCTTATATAATCAAAGCTAAAAAATATATATATGATACAGCGATATTCTCCCAGACAAATGAGCTTTTAGCTCATAGTGCTATATCGTGGAAAAACACTAAAGCTGCAGCAAAACTAAAAATCAGGCACTTAGGACCGTCATTAGGAGCCATCAGCAAACAGGCCCCTGTACAGCCAGCAGCTCCCTGTCTCACTTATCAACAGCCTGATAGCTCAAACAACAGCATCAAACTGCCACCTTTATCTGCGCTGAACATTTTCCATAAAAAAATACAACAAACAAAGAGCTTGTAAAGCTTCATGTTGCATTTAAAAAACTTAAAATCATTTCTTAACTGAGAAGTGAGACAATTATCAGTTCTTTACATGGCTCTATATTTGTCTTCAGCCCCCTTTTCTCCGACAACTGTTCTTAAAAGTCACCTAACTAGTAAATCTCAGTATGAATTAAGCTGTTCTTTGAAAGCCTTTGAGATTTGTTAAACTTTTATAGGGCACTCAGTGAAATACTTTGACAATTAAAATTCCAAGCCGACAGTGTTATTGGAATCCAGAACAATACTTTTTTTTACCTTTGTAACATTAAAAATTTGGATATTTGGATGGCAAAAATGAAAGTCAATGTAATAACAAGAAATTCCAACTTGCCTGAATATATTAAGAAAAAAAGTTATTCTATAATAAATTCATGAAAAACACCCTGAGAGTGAAAGAAACATTTTTTGGAACAGCAATACCTTAAAGGCATTAATGCTCATACTGGCACTTACATTTTTTAGTTTATGAACCTAAATATAATTAACTAGACTTATTAAATTTGTAACTTTACTTTTTAACTTTTCAATTAGCTTTTTACCTTTTTTTCTTAACTTTTTTCAACTTAATTTACAGTAGGTAATATATCATTTAGGGCTCATTTAATTGGTCAAATGTAAAAATAAGATGTGCAGCCATGCAGCAGTATCTTTGCTGAATGGCTTGATATAGATCTTGGCTTCTAGACCTCACTGAGGGACTCCATCTGTAAGGGGTATGCACGTGATCAACGGTGGTAACTTGCCCTATAAAGGGTTAACAAAAGCCATAAAAAACACACAAGTCAGGTCAATCTATAAATCAAACCTGGAAGGATGGGGCTATAAAAAGCCATAAAAGCTTCGATTTATGGTTTGATACAAGCCATGATAGAGTAGAAAGGTTGTTCTGCACAGATAAGACTAAAAGTGAACAACATGAAAAGTGCAATGAGTGGCAGAAAATTAACTGCAGATGAACCTGAGATCAAGATCCCCACATAAACCCAGAGCGGTGGCAGCATCATCCTGTGGGGATATTTCAGTTTTCACTAAAATGTGAATGACTCCAAATATACAGTAGGACATTCCTGAAAATATGTGCACAGCACACTGTTTGGATTTTGATCTGTAAAATACTTTGAAGTCTCTATAAAAGGGACACAGTCATCCAAAAAAAAAGACTAAACAAAAAGGTGGAGGTCTACAAAAAGGCAGTGAAACAGCTGCTGTTTTAACGGTCAGTCAGCACCATGGACAGTGGCCCCAGTGGCCGAAGCTTGACCTCCGGGGGCCCCTGGTCCATCATCAAGCAGAGAGAAAACACTGGAAAACTCACAGCCAGCACTCATTTTCTGATACCAACTGTTAACAAGAATCAGCCTATGCAGCTAAATCTATCCCATTCACATAATCACTATGGATTGTCGTTTTTAAGGAAACAAACACTGATGTAGAGCATGTGAACGGAAGTGCAGCTAAGGCCTGACCACAGCAGTAACAAAGAAGTATTTGTAAGGAAGTTGATCAACATTATTTACTGCCTAGTTGTGTAACCTCTGTATCTTTCCTAAACTTATTTAAAAATGTCTTAAATAAGATTCAACATGCCTGATCAATGCTGCTTTTTATGACCTTAGATTGCATGATTAGCACTCTGTTATTGTCTTAGAAGCAGACAGACAACATTTAAAGCAGCAGTGTTGCCCCTGTGTGTGGCTGCAGTGTTTGGTCTCTTTAAATGCTAAATATAACTGAGTCTAAAGCTGATACCCAAACGTCCTGGCTAATGTGGCGTTCACGGGCTGCCCTGGGCTCCGTCAGGAGTCTGCATACAAATGTAGGCCATCTTTAAGTGATGAATATATGCTTCCCATTTGCTGAAAGTTTATGTGGTAGCTGTAGCAAAACGTACGTGTATTTTAATGGTCAGAATGAGGATAATAATCCAGCTAAAAGAGTCCCTAAAAGGGCGGAAGTTTACTGCACTTCTGTTGCAAAATAAAAGTGGTAAAATCGTGTTGTTTTGACAAGAGCCACAGCTGGGCTATAGTAGCTCTTATTACCTCTCTAAAACTCCCAAAAAAATACGTATTAGAGAATAAAACAAAACGCTCTCCGTGCTATTATCTTAAGCTTATGGTACAGAGTGGTCGAATCTCCTACGGCGCCTGAACGCAGCAGATTACTCGCCAACGCCCGTCCACAGAAACAAGACAAACTCCAAGAAAGCTCCACCAACACCCACCTTGTTCAGGTGGGGGTTTCTAATGACATCGTAGCCCTTCTTCTTGGTGTAAACAAGCGTCTTCTCGTTGTCTTTGGACTTGTGCATCTCCGTGTCCACTGACTCGCGCCTGGCCAGCCCGTGTGCCATGTCGTTGTCTCTTTAAATAGAGCCGCTGTGAAGTCAACAAGTGGACGCGCAGGTCTGGTTCTGGTCTCACGTCCGTCCCAGCGGGGGGTTTAAGAAGAGTCTCCTTATCAGCAGAGCTGTTTCACTGTAACTCACTAAAGGTCAAGATAGCAGCAGATTGTCAGCCTGTGTGGAGTGACACAACAGGAGCCTGTCACTAGAAATAAACGGTTACAAACCAGAACAAACTAGTTGTTTGTGTTATTCCAGTTTACTGGGATGATTACAGCATGAACATACACACCATTCTAACCAGTTACTGTTGTTGAAATCACATAAAATGTGGAATATTTCCTGTGTTTATTCAAATTTGTTTCTTTAGTCCCTAAATTTAACAACTGAGGTAAAACACAGCGTCACTAGAAGTGGGGGAGATCAGTGATGATTGTCACAGGTGTCACTTTGATAAAATCTGAGTCAGAACTGCAGAATGTACGGAAGACGATTAGGGCCACTGAAAAAAATGAAAAAAGTTAACTCTTTTTAAATTTTATTTCAGTATAATATGAGAAAAAAAGTCTGAATTCTGACTTTAATCTCCTGACTTTTTCTCACATCTTGACTCTGACCAGTTGACTTAATTCTGAATATTTAATGCTGACAGCTAACAAACATGTGCCAAAGTAATTGCCATAGCTACCTCTGTTTTAGAGACTAAACTAGCTCTCTTGTTTTAATAACCTTTCTGCTTCTTCCATTATTGAAATAACATCCCTAAGGCATGTAAAAAGCCACCTAATTCCATACTTCTTTTCCACCAATGTGGCACTGACCCTCTCAAAAAACTCACATCTTTTGTCAGTGAAGCGGAGTGCTCCCACACTTCTCTTCCTTCATGGTGCCCATCTACATTAAGATCCAACATTCTGAGATTAAAGTCAGTAAATTCTGAGAAAAAGTCAGAATTTCTTTGACAGCCAAAGTTCTGAATTCGTGAGATTAAAGTCAGAATCTCTGAGATTAAAGTCAGAATTCTGACTCCTTTTCGCCTATTAAACGCGAATATTTCATATTTGTAAATCAGTTAACCTTTTTTTAATTTTTATTTTTTTCAGTGGCCCTAATCCTCCCTCTTTTGTAAGAATGAAAGCAACTAAAGATGAATAAAAAAAATAAAAATGATACAAGCACATAGTAAAGCAAATAAAACAGTTGGTCCAAAACCTTAAACTAGTAACACCTAAATTAACAGTTTAACTTCGACGGTCCAAAGCAGTTCTAAACAAATGGGTTTTTAACTTTGATTTAAAAGAATTTAGGCTTTCAGAACACTTCCAGTCTTGTGGGAGTTTTTTTCCAGATCAGTGGTTCCTAGGAACTAAATGCTACTTCTCCATATTTGGTTCTAGTTCTAGGTGAACAGAGTAGGCTGGAACTAGAAGACCTGAGTGGTCTGGGAGGTTCAATTCAATTCATTTATACTTTATTAATCCCACAAGGGAAATTTGTCATATATTGAGGTGCATTCAGTGGTTTAAAGACTAACAGATGGATTTTAACGTCTGTTTTCTGTGCTGCAGGGAGCCATAATGGTCAAATGGTCTGTCATGCATCGTGCAACAATTGAAAGAATCACACAATGTATCTTAGGCTTTGGGCATACCTATCAGACACCAGGACACTGTTTTAGTGTCTAGACTTAAAAATTCAAAAGTTAGATCAAAACATTTGTTAGAAAAGATATTTAGTATTGTGTGATGAGAAGTCTGTATTTTTCAAGTAAGAAAAAATAAATTTATAGATAAATAGAAATATTTTTTTTTATGTACTGGAGACAGTATTTTAAAACAAAAAAAGCACAGGAATATAAAGAGAAAAGTCTAAGCTACAAGTTTTTTTTGTTTTTGTTTGTTAGGCTAAATAATTTTAGCAGTTGGCTTAAAGAGGCATTACAGAGTTTTCTAATGACAATGCCACCTGTGGTCAGAAATGGAACTGCACCACTCATTCTCGTAGCTCAAGCTCATTTGTTTTTCACTTTTTTCTCCTGAGTTGAGCTAGATGGCAGGATCTTCTGAGTATATACAATATGTATCTAATATAACGCATCATTGTTTGCGAGGTCGGATCCATTCACATGGGTGCATTGATGGTACATCAGCCAAACAGTAAGGGAACCTATTAATAAATTCAGATGCAGATGCATCTGCTATAGGTTTAGACTTCTGGAGCACATAGGGACTCCAGTTTCATCATTCTGCTTCATTCTCTCTCTGTTCTCCTATTCTTCAGAATCTGTTAGTTCAATCTCTAACCTTCTGCTCTCTCTGCTTTTCCTCAGAGTAGCTTTTGCCCTCATCTGTTCCTGTTTGGCTGTGACTCCATCCTGGAGAAACATCAGCTGTGCTGCTGCCATCAACACCCTTGTTTATAGATGCTGGAGATCGGCCTGTTTTCCAGTGTAGTCCTGTTTCTCTGGACCGTGACTGGCTGGAGGTGCTCTCTTCGATCACTCTGGCATGGGGAGCTGGCTCTAAGCTTCCTGCGGCCTGGCTGTGTGTTTCCTGGGCTGGGATGCCGCCAGCTGCTTGCTACTTTTTTGTATCTCTGCTTCTGTCTCCTTGAACCCCCAGTCACGGTCAGCAGATGGCGCTCACACTGAGCCTGGTTCTGCTGGAAGTTTCTTCCTGTTAAAAGGAGTTTTTTCTCCACTGTGCGCTACAAGCATGCTTTAGTGTGAGGGATTGTATTTGAGTCAATGAGTCGATGCAATCAACTGGTTTTCCACTTATAGAGAAAAACTTTGAATCAATTTGACTGTATGATCTGGTTGAAATGTAAAAAGTGCCTTGAGACTGCCTTTTGAGCTTGTGTTTTGAATTGGCGCTATAGAAATAAACTGAATTGAATTGAATCTGTCACAGGCTACCAGATGCATCTGCGCTGAAATACTAAGGTGTCAGTCTGCTCATCAGATGATGTTTTAGTTATAAAGGGTCAAATAAAAGATATTTCAAATATATTTTTTAGTAAAAACTTACATAATGTCACTCTAACTTCTCAGAAAAAAAAAACAAAAAAAAACTGTTGGTTGTCACTAGTGAGAACAGCTTTCTATAGTTTGCCAATAACTTTCAAAGTACCTATTGGTAAAGACTGGAAACAGAACATATAAGTTTGGTGGATTCATAGAAAAATCCAGTGCATTCAATATGACAATGTCAATTTATTCTTTGTATTTTAAAGCCATTTATCCCAATTAAAAATCAGCGGGGTCCAAATAAAGAAAATCATGTACCAGTAAAGGTCCAGAGAAATTTTTAATTATAATCTGTTACTTTAAACTGAAATAACTACTGATTTAATGAAATGAGGTGCGTATGCATTCATGTCATACTTTGACTTATTAGATAAAAAAATATGAACAAAAATTGTACAGTTTGGTATATAGATAATTTCCTGATTCACATATTTTATTAAATACGTGAACTGACCGTTTGTTATATTTTTCTTTCTTTTTTCTGGCTTAATGAGAGCAGTGGGCTTTAGGCTGGCCTGCAAGGCTTTAAACCTGGGTTTGACCTCGCAACAAAAGTTATTCTAAAGCACATATCAAGATGCTCATTTTGAGCCTGAATCCATATTTATTTTTGATTGTGTTCATGGTGGGGAATCCTGCTTCACAGCAGTAGGTTGAGTCTACTCAAAGGTGCAGAGTCATCTTTTGAGCACGCCATTTCACTTTTTTCACCAGTTCACTGGCCTTTGCCTGCTGTGTCAAAAGCAAGCAGCAAGCAAGCAACCTAGACTGACAGCTTATTTGATCATTTGTATTTACATGCAGCCAGCCTCGGACGCTCCGGAGGGCTTTACCATATGAACAGAAGTGCCGCAAGTGAAATTAGACACTGCTGCTGTTGCACAACATGCTGTAATTTATAGATTTTAAATCCAGGCTGGGTCCAAATTAGCCAGCAGGTGGGTCCGGATCCAGGCCACAATCCTCTGATCTGTGACCCCTTCTCTACAAGTTAGAACTGAATCAAATAGATTTTTTTCATTTTTGAGTTTTTAACGTGTTTTTCATGCAATTTAAATGATCTTTATTTAATTTTTTTTCCAGACTAAAGTTTTATTTTCTGGAATTTCGACAATTGTAAAACAAAACATGACAAAAATCACCAATCTCTCCTGTTCTAGCCTCTTATACATCCAGAACCTTCTATTCACTTTTTAAGGATATGAAAGTCCAACTCTTAGAAGTATATATTTAGCAAGTGGAAGAAAATATTATATAAAATGTCTCTCAATTTCACCTTTACTTTACAAAATGTCAGAAGTGGGGATTTTTTAATTCAGTATTTGAATATTTGATGTAGATTTAGATCTAGATTTAAAACGCTCACTTTAATGCATGGATGCCTCTTTCAGAATCCCTTTTTGCAGACACCAAATTTTTTAATTTTTCTCCATCCATTTTTATCCATTAACTCCAAGCAGCTTTCCTGTTCTGGCTTAATAAAAGTAAACTCACACCACGTCCTTGCCACCATCATGTATCGGAGTGGGATGATGTGTAGTTTTTTTCCTGGACACAAATTGTTGCAAACTGCTCGGTTTGGCCACATCTAAGTACTGTTAGAACTACTGTTCTTCCATGACTTATGCCTGTAAGTGGTCATAAGTACAGACCTTTTAAAGGCCATGATGGTCAGATCAATGAATTTATAACAGTTATCCTTTTAAAGGATTCTTTTACCTGAGCTTTGGATGTTTGTGGCTGTTTTAGAAATACTTTTCTGACTGATGTTCTTCTATTACAGTCTGTCTTGGTAGGTTATATTGCACCTTTTCCACTTTATTCAGAGAAAGGTAGGATGTATAATGTGTCACAGTAAGGCGGTCTGAATATATGTTCACTTTTCAGATTATCTATTGTAAAAAACAAAACAAAAAACAATATAAAATCCCATTGAGATACAATTAATTTCAAGGTTTGAATACAAAAAGGGACAAAGTTCAAGGACATGAAGATAGCTCTTAGCTTTCTGATGAGTCACCATTATTGTTGCTAAAACAGCCTCTAAGATTGCAACACAGTGAGTTGAATCTGTGACAGGCCAGCCGAGGACAGGCTGCAGCCTCCACAATGTTACAGTAGGACAGTGTTGCAACATTACGCAGCAGTGAACTCTGACAGCAGTTTGGGGACTTAGCAGAAGAATGTTATTCAACCCTCAGTCCACATCTGTCGTATCGATGAGGTGACTGCTGCACCTATCCTGACGTTTAGAGCTGCCTCACGTGGAAACACCAGATCACATGCTGTGTTTTTCTTCCACAGCTAATCTCGTATTTTTTGTATATAATTTTATGGTTCTGGTCTTGCTGCAAGTGTGCAACATGTAAAGAGAGCCTGAACTCTGACATTGCAAAGCTGCAAACAAGAATGATTATTGGTAGTTTGACTCCTTGCTAGGGTGTTAACGATCACACTGATAAAGCTATGATTTATATGACCGCAGCGTAGAAGACAGAGGCAACAAATAAAGTAAGGATTACTGAAAAACTTTTTTTTCCCTCTCTTTCTACTGAGGCTTTTTGTTTTCTTTTTTTTATTTCTATCTTAAGTGAGTAAAAAAAGGTCACATTCTTATTAAAACAAAATAAGCTGATGTGTTTTTGACTGCTGAATTGTCCAGAGCTGTTCCAAACGAAATTACAAATAAAAGTCTAAGTATACAGTGGGGCAAAAAAGTATTTAGTCAGCCACCAATAGTGCAAAGTTCTCCCACTTAAAAAAGATGAGAGAGGCCGGTAATTTTCATCATAGATATGCCTCAACTATGAGAGACAAAATGAGAAAAAGAAATCCAGAAAAATCACATTGTCTGATTTTTAAAGAATTTATTTGCAAAATATGGTGGAAAAATAAGTATTTGGTCAATAACAAAAGTTCATCTCAATACTTTGTTATATACCCTTTGTTGGCAATGACAGAGATCAAACGTTTACTGAAAGTCTTCACAAGGTTTTCACACACTGTTGCTGGTATTTTGGCCCATTCCTCCATGCAGATCTCCTCTAGAGCAGTGATGTTCTGGGACTGTGGCTGGGCAACACGGACTTTCTCTTCAACTCCCTCCAAAGATTTTCTATGGGGTTGAGATCTGATGGTAGCCTTTGTTACTTTGGTCCCAGCTCTATGCAGGTCATTCACTAGGTCCCCCGCGGTGGTTCTGGGATTTTTTACTCACGCTTCTTGTGATCATTTTTGACCCCACGGGGTGAGATCTTGCGTGGAGCCCCAGATCGAGGAAGACATATCAGTGGTCTTGTATGTTTTCCATTTTCTAATAATTGATCCCACAGTTGATTTCTTCACACCAAGCTGTTTACCTATTGCAGATTCAGACTTCCCAGCCTGGTGCAGGTCTATAATTTTGTTTTCAGGTGTCCTTTGACCCAGCTCTCTAGTTTTGGCCATGGTGGAGTTTAGAGTGTGACTGTTTGAGGTTTTGGACAGGTGTCTTTTTTATACTGATAATGGGTTCAAACAGGTGCCAGTTTGAATGAAGGTAATGAGTGGAGGACAGAGGAGCCTCTTAGAAGAAGTCACAGGTCTGTGAGAGCCAGGAATCTTGCTTGTTTGTAACTGACCAAATACTTATTTTCCACCATATTTTGTAAATAAATTCTTTAAAAATCACATAACGTGATTTTCTGGATTTTTTCATTTTGTCTCTCATAGTTGAGGCTATACTCCATATGATGAAAATTACTGCTGGACTGTCTTTGTAAAATAAGTGAGAGGTAACAACTATTGGTATTTTATTACTAAATACTTTTTTATCCTTAATTGTGAGTATAAATATCTACAAAAAAACCCGTTGTTTTCTTTTTTTTATTTCTATCTTAAGTGAGTAAAAAAAGGTCACATTCTTATTAAAACAAAATAAGCTGATGTGTTTTTGACTGCTGAATTGTCCAGAGCTGTTCCAAACGAAATTACAAATAAAAGTCTAAGTCGAAGTGTTAAATTGTAGAATACATTGCATGAAATTCTTTTTAAAATTTTTTACTGTTTTCTGGGATTATGGGGGGAATTAAAGAATAGTTTAAATCAGAATCCAATATTTTATAGATTTAATAGATGCCAAAAATAAAATGTTTGTTAGATTATCACAGATGTATCTTAAATATTTAACCTGTAGGTAAGACTGTAAAGATATGTTTAAAAAAAAATCAGCTTTTACAAATATGCATAAAAAACTAAACAAAATTTGCAATTTTTACAGAATGTACAAAAATATGACAAAGACTTCTATCTGCCTAATAGAATGCATTATTTAACGGGTCTGTGCAAAGTCTTACACTGAAAAAGTTGAACCACTGTGAAGCTGCAAAGGAAATACTAATATTATTAGTTTAAGTTTCCAGCATGATTCAGATAGCTTGGAGATATCTCTATACTCAGGGGGACAAGAATGAAAACAAACAGGGATTAATTATTTTGCTCTCAGGCAGCCATGTATTTAAAATAAACATTGTGAGTCATTGTGAGGAAGCAGGAATGCTTCTGGAGAATACTATGAGAACATATTTTAGATCCGTTCTCATATTAAATGAAAGGATATAGGAAGACAAACAAGGATAGAAAGGCTGCTGCTCCCCTCAGAGACCAAGCTAAGGACATGTGGTTCTAAAAAGCTGTAATTACTGGTTTCATTGGTCCTGTGCAGGTATGTTACCTGAAACATTTAATCACATAAAAGTGTATGTTAACTATTTAAAGGTTTTATAAATAGGCATGATTAAAAAAAAAGCTTTATATATGGAGATGAACATTGAAAGCTCTGAATCTGCCAAATACTTATTAGCTGATTAAATCAGGAAGTAGGTCGGGCTGCTGTCGGTTGGAGACTTTAGCATTTCAAGCTAAGGTTTGATTTATTTATTCATGCAAACAGAGTAATTCTTGCAGATATTCTATAGCAATGGTTTCTTTGTGCTGTGTGATGGTTTATTAGGTTTATGACATTAAAAAAACATCCATGTCAGCCTGGTTTAGCTGGAGATCAGATGGTTTGTGCCATAGAATCCAGAGGTGGGTTTAAGAAATGTTGGGGCCCACGGTGAAGGCAGTCATTGGGCCCCCTGAAACGAGATTAAATACACAAAACAACATTGTACAGATACAGATATTCTAACTGACTGCAATATTAGTCTTGCATTCAGTTCTGTTTTCCTTGTTTTTTTTCCTTTTCTCTCCCTGTCTTTTTCTTCATATTTCCCTGTATCGTCCCTGTCTTCTTTCTTCTGTCCCTTTTTTTCCTTTTTATCTCCCTGTCCCTCCATCTCATTGTCCTCTCCCCTCGTTTCTATTTTGTCCCATTTTGTCATAGTCTTCGCATTTTCTCCTTTTTGTCTCTAAAAGCGAGGTAGATTGACAAGGAAACCGATTGGAAGACATGAATGGAAAACTGATGGACCTGATGAACACTGGAAACTGACTGAGAGCTTAGGTAGTGGAGAAAACAGGCGCCAGTAGTAGAACAAATGAGGAAACACAGATGCAGATATTTGACTAATTAACAGAAGGCTTTTTGGGATGAAGAATTGCTGCAACAGGGATTAATACTGCAAAGAATAAATTAAAAGAATGAATCGACTAAGGCTAGAGAAATTAAAGCCAAAACCAACTAAAACCTCCAAGAAATAAGTTCTATAAAAAATAGAAAACAAGTGGCAAAAAGGTAAACAAACCAGACATAATCTTGCAAACACCTAACTAAACCAAAACAAAACCATACAATAACTGCAGGAGAGTTAAACCCCTAATGCTGCCTCTTTGTTTCCAGGCCAAAGAGAAGATAAGTAGATATGATCTAGTGTGATGGGAGTATTACTGTACATAACAACCCCAAAAAGCATCGGGTATTGACTGACAAGAAGGGAAGATGTTCACGTATACAATAGCAGTCTTGACAGGTTGTTACTCTGCTGCAGACAATGAAGGACTACATCTGCAATGATTTTAGGAGAGTAATTACTGTTGTTGGTCAGTCTTGGAAGGGTTCTGAGTCCACTTTCTAACCTTTTGAAATCCATTGTTCTAAAATATGGGAAAAAATACCCCTGAATGGAAAACAGTCAAAGCAGTTTCCAATCTTTCCAGGAGTGGGAGTCTCAGTAAGTCCCCCTGTCTGAAAGCCAAAGAGCTCAGATTCCAGAGGCTGGAGTTAGCATGTTGCATATAAAAGACCATAAAAGCACAATTGGAAAAATGAGGAAATTTGTATTGCATTTTTATGATTTTGCCAGGATAAAATGTAAAAAACAACAACAACAATATGTCACTAGGTCTTAGATGTGACAAATTTAATCAAGCTTAATGGAAAACTGTCCCGCTCACAGATTGGTGGTTCTACAGTTTGTAAAAGAAACAACAAAGAAAGCATTTCAGCATGATCACCTCATACCAGCAGTCAATCACCAGGGTGGAGCTTTGTTATTTTGGACCCGAGCATGTCGTCTCATTGGATCGATGATGAATTCCTCTCTATTGCAGAGTAATCTGGAGGTAAACGTGAGGCCATCTGTTTGACAGCTGAAGCTCAGCTGGGTCATGCAAGAATGAACTCAAACACTGCAGCCATTTAGCAACAGAGTGGCTAAAAAAAGAAAATAAATCCATGTTTTGCTGCTTTTTCTCCAAGTTTAGATCCCAGGCTGAGTGAAATACTGTGAGAGAATCTAAATAAAGCTGCATGTTACATATATATTCATACTACTTACAGTTGTTTATGTTTTGTCATGTTAAAACCACAAACCTCTATGTAGGTTTAGAGTTTTTATATGTTAGAGAAACCCAACGTTTTTTACAATTTCAACTTTGTATTATTGATTTTAAAAATGTGTTCATTTCAACCAACCGCCTAAGTCTAATACCCCCTAAAACAAATCAAACATAACCACAAGTCTTTAGAAGTCATCTAATTAGAAGAGGCTATGTGTCTATTTTAACTTTCATAAAAAAAGAACGACTGCCAAGGTTAAGAGAACCATGGTGAAAATGAATTATATCAGGAAGATCAAGGAAAAGCAGATCAGAGAAAAAGTTTTACCCTTTATTAATACTGTTTGCAGCTCCGCCTCCGTGCTGCACTTTATAAAGTCATTCCAACAGTATCCTGGATTGAACTTCGGAGTATTTTTTTTATTTAATTTTCCCAAAATGTCCACAGTATGGAACAACTGCAAACCTAGCAAAGCATGGCCGTCCATCTAAAGTTTTAGTTCAGACAAATAAAGTAATCTTTGGCGAAGCATTGGAGTAGCCTTAGAGGTGTCATGTTCCTATTAATGTGTCTAACCCACATGCAGAACACTTGGAGGCAGATGAAAAAGTTCAAAGATTTATTAATAATAAATGTACAAAGTAAGTTCAGATCCAAGAGGGGGCTTGACTGGTCACGAGTGGGTTCACTGCTGAGGAGGACAGAGAGATTAGTGGAGGTCCAGGTCTTTTGCAGGCTGGGAGTGTTCAGGTCTGTACCTGTTCGGAAATGGAGCAGAGCTGCAGAGTGGGGGAACCTTGAGGGTCGACAGAGGTTGTCGGCAGGCTGAGGGCAGAGGCGGAGGCAGAGCTTACTGATTGTGGCAGATCACAGATTGAGTTTTCCTTCCAGTAATCTTAGTCTGAGATCGGGCAGGCAGATACTTGACTAAGGCTGCTCTCCAGAGTCCTACTGAGAACAAGCAGACAGATCATTAAAAGAGAAACTCTCCAGGAGTTTCAGGTATTCAGGGCAGGATCAACCTGGAAGGCAGAGAGGATAAAAAAACGGGATCAGGTTTGGTGAAACAGAAAGTCTGAGTTCTTCAGACAGGCAGGTTGGCTCAGGGCTTGCTATGACGTCACATTGGCAAACAATCTAGAGCACTGGAGTGAAGCCCTCCAATTCCCAATCTTAAGTACAGATCTCCTGATGAGCAAATGAGAGACAGGTGGTGCGGTCGGCGCATGCTCCAGGAGCTCTCGTGCGCCCTCTGGTGGAGAAAGTGGACAAACCTCCAGATGCCAGGAATGGCTGTTAGCTGTTCAGCAAATACAGACAGATTGTTCTCATCCCATTTAGCAATGAAATGTCATGGGCTTACATCAGGAGATGCATATATATTAATATCATGTTGGTGTTTAAGACCCTTATGGCAATAAAGCTTGTCATAAATTATAAATAACACTCGCCAAACACATATTAGCATCTGGCTAGTTATACGTAGTCAGTATGTGGTCTTTTATATACAGTAAATCACATGAAATTATCAGAAATCATCAAAATCCATGATCTTGAAACTGATGGCTGGCCTAATTGCTCACAGTATGGGGAGTGTTGGCAGACGTGGTTAGAGCAGTGCGCTTTGAGCTCTGAGAAGGATGCAAGAACCCGGGCTCGATTCCAACCGTCCAAACTTTGGGTTGCTATTAAGACCATCTATCCCTGATTGGTCTCAGGGCACCACAATTTTGCCCACCGTTCCCAGAGGGATGGGTTCAATGCAAAAACTAATTTCACATTTTGGAACAATAAAAAGGGTTAAGCATTTTTTTCACCTGTTTAACTGTGCCCGTTGCTTTTATTTATATGGCTCAGTCCCAGCCATCGTGGGAAGCACTTCGGATGCTCTTTTGTTTTTTTGTCTCATTCTTTCGGGGCCAGTGGTGAGAGGTTTTTTTACTTTCCATAGTCTTTTCCTTTCCTCTGGGAAATTCATCCACTTGTTGGCCTGTTCCCATCCAACCTTCTGCATTAACTGTCTGTGGACTCCTGAAACCCTGGACCAACCTGTTCCTGTTCTGATTCAGAATCCCTGACCGGGCTTCAGACTCCTGGACCTCTGAGCCTTCCTGTTCTGATCATCAGGTTCCCTGACCTGGTTTTCTGGACTTCTGCTTTTTCTCTGAGGCCGCAGCATCTGGGACACTCTGGTGTCGCCCGCTGCATTCATCTTGTTGGCAGCTCACCGTCTCCATCCTACCTTTATCTTCAAGGGAGGTGGACTGAACTGTTAAGTGGATCCAGTGATGGGAAGAGCCCACCCTAGCCGCTGGCAGCACAAATCCACTTTTTGAATCTGTGGTGTAGGAGGCTATAAATTAGACGCATATGTCTGCTTGAAGTCTGGGTCCTATGTTCTGAGCTTCAATGACAGAACTAGAATTATTTAGGTAGAAAACTCTATCCCCTGTTTAAGACACAGACCTGAAATCTCTCTGTCAGTCCTGAGGTAAAACTGAGGCATCTCAAATGGTTAAGGAAAATTTAACATGTCCAGGCTGTGTTCTCTGTGTGTTCTGTGACTCATCATAACTGTTCTGGATAACATCTATGCTACCCCCAAGACAAATTCATGCCATAAAACTCCACAGTTTAAGTTGCAGGTATTCTGTTCTTTGAAGCGCTGCACTCAACCTTTGAGTGGTTCCTGGTCTTTATTTAGATGGTTTGCTCCCCAATGTGGCCTCCCTTACGCAAGCGTAAACAGGCAAAGTGAAAAGACTGTATGGGGTATCAAGATCATAGCAAACTCAGTAGCAAGGGATGTCCAACTTTTATAGACAAAGCTAGCTTTTTTTCTCTTCCAATATGACTGTGCACCAGTGCATAAAGCAAGATCCATAAAGAAATGGATGAGAGAGTCTGGTGCTGCTGAACTTGACTGGCCTGCAATCAGACCTGATCTCAACCCAATAGAACACCTTTGAACTGAATTCACTGTAGTGTGATCTGGACAGCCCAGCTTTGGACGTAATAGTCCAAAATCCCAATAAACACACCGCTAAATTTGTGTTTTACAAGGGATAAGGCAATAACAGTGGTTCATGTTCATTATACATGTCGCCAGAATATAGCACTGACTAGGCTTTAGCATATTTCTTCCAAAACTTTTTGGGGGGGGTGTGGGCATTTCCAGTAGCCATTAATGATAGATGTCCACAGCAGCCATACCTTTCCTGACTGCTGGACCATCATACACCATAAATACTTGCAGTACATGAGACTTTCCTCCAGTGAAACCTATGTACAGCAGAGCGAGGACTGCCAGCATTAAAAACACAAACCGTTCATGGGATAAAAGGATATTTTAAAGCTTTGGGCATGTAAGGTAATTAAACTGTGTGCATGTTGGGTAGGAATACTGTTAGAAATCCGTGAGTTTCAAAGTTCTGGAAAACTAGACTGATAAATAAGAGTGGGACATTGAATATTACCTTCCTGCTTGATTTTTTATTTATGCTATTACTATACTATAATACTATAATACTTATGTCCAACGAATCATCTGAAGTTTAATAATTTCACAGTTTGTATTGACTCGTATTGTATGTCATCGCACAAATTGTCAGTTTATGTTGTGTTGTTCTTTTTGCATGCAATGGTTGCATGGTGATGAAGCAGAGTGTGGAATTACGCAAGCGTGTGTTTTCATTGAACAGTGTTCTGCCCTCTCTATTGGTCTCTTCTTTCCTTCATCTTTTTCTGTTTTTTCTCTTTCTTTTTTCCTTTTCATCTTCTGTTTTTCTGCTCTATTTACATTGCATTAGGTGTCCATATAAACTGTGGGAAGGCAAAAAACTCCCTGCATAATTATAATAAAGCAATTTATATGCATGAAACAGTGTGGGCATTTTTAATCTGTAGATGTGAAACGTTGGTCACCATATACACCAAAATACTTGCAGTAATGAGACTTTCCTCCAGTCACCTATTACACAATTATATGCCACTTTGTGTTAAACGTTCATATAAAAGGATATTTTAAAGCTTTGGGCTGTAATGTAATGAAAGTTCAAACAGGAACACTGTTGCTTTAAACAGATGAAAACTATTTCAAAAAAAAAAAAAAAAAAGAAAATACTTATTCGATAGTTTATAAATCATAAGGTGGATTATACTTTTAACAACACTTTTGTAACATAGTTAAAGAATGTGATACATCATAGTTTTTTTTAGACGTTCTATATTTTCTAACTGTGAGTATTTTATATGGTAAATCCACTGACTGTGAAGGAAACCATCAGAATATAATCAGAGATTAACAGCATACCTGTCTGATATTAGCCTTTAGCCAGACGTTACCCAAATAAAGAATAAGAAAGTACAATTAGCAGCAGCCGTTCTGTTGAAGCTGAGTGTTTGCCTCTGATCCGCATATCCAGCCAAAGTGTTTCCATATACAGCTGCGCCCCTCCCAATCAGCTTGTTTATCACGCTTTCTTACTGTGTTTGCATAAGTAATCTCACAGATTAACATCTGGCATCTGTTTCTGTAGCGAGGACGGGAAGTTATTCCTAAAGGTTTCAGGCAGGATGCCAGCTGGCAGTAGGATGGCATGAGGAATGCAGGAGAGTTTAGGAAGCACCATCAGTCCACCAACTGGAGTTCATCACAGCAGTGGAAAAACCCAATACCACCAGAGAACTAATCCAACCCAGATTATGCTTTTAAACATGAGATTAATATCATCAATGAGAGGATGCAATGATTCTAGTTCAATAAGAATAATTTATTTGACACCTTTAGAAATTGGCATGGTGATTATTTTGCTATTCT
The DNA here is from genome assembly GCA_018398635.1 of Cyprinodon brontotheroides. Lineage (NCBI taxonomy): Eukaryota > Metazoa > Chordata > Actinopteri > Cyprinodontiformes > Cyprinodontidae > Cyprinodon > Cyprinodon brontotheroides. Next base: position 7,810,021 of record JAGKQL010000063.1, read on the forward strand.
ATGTAAAATTCCTAAGTGTAAAAATAAAAATAAAAATAATAAAAATTAAATACCCATATTCTCTTTTTCAATGCATAGTCAAATTTAGATTCAGATTTAGATTTGAAATCCCTTTATAATCAAGGGGAAAAGAATGAAAAAAACAGGGATTAGTCATCTCTAAGGCAGCCATGTATTAGAAACAGACACTGTCCTGCAGAGCAGCCATTGCAGGAGACATGGAATGATTCATGTGACTACTATCTGTGAACACATTATAGTGATGCGTTTACATAATAAATGAAAACAATGAGGAAGATGTGAGCAGGATAGGAAAGGCTGCTGCATCCTTTGAGACCAAGCTCTTAAGGCAGATTTCCTTTGGTCTTATAAGTGGAGATTTTTACTTATCCTGCTGTGGTTAACATGGGGTCTCATGCAATGAGAGCAGCTGACAGGCTGACCGGTGGATCACATTTCCATCAGAACAAACTTCGTCTGTCAAATGGATAAGGTGGAATGGCCTCTGTGAGACCACTTATGAGTCTCTTATTTTTCCAGATTAGTATAAAAGGCCACCTTTTTTGAGTGAATAGTGTTAACAGGTACTTTTTTGGATTCAAAGGTTTGTCTGGTTTGAATTAAAAATGCAGGGACAGCTGTCCTATCTATTTGCACTAAGCAAAAGGTGTAGGATTCACTCACTGTGCTCCAATAAGAAGTTATATCAACTCCACAATATGGAAGTGAATCTATCTTTTTGTCACTTTAGAGAATTTAGAAGAGCAGAGTGGTTTTATTTTGCACAACCCAAAAGCAGCAAAAAAAAAAAAAAAAAAACATGTCTGTGCTATGATGACATGCATGATCTATATGTGGAGATTATGAATATAAGCAGAGGCTATCCTCTATAAAAGAATTTAAGTCACAAACACAGCCAGTTGGTTTCTGGTATCTAAATAAATTTCAACTGCAACCAGCCAAAGTCACTGTTTCAGTTTATGAAAGCAACACCAATCAGTAATGGTACCACTTCATTCAAGAGACCCTGGATGTAGGAAACCATTTTTTTTCTTTTTTATGACTTTTTTTCATAAAATACTCCTTATGTGTTAAAGATATTACAATTTTGTGGTGATAAATAGAAATGCAAAACACCCTTTGGTTTGCAATCAGAATTTCTTACAAAACAAAAGTTAAACAACTGCATAACAAAAATACAAAATATCTATTTATTTTTTTTCCTACAGATGATAATCTAAAAGATAACTTCCAAAACAAGAAAGACATGTTTTGGTGGTGCTGCAGATTTTTTGTGTCAGCATCACTGACTTTGGAGGAACATACAGAGAAAGCTATTCATTTCATAATAGATTAGAAATTAATATGACGAGTTCCAGGTCCTAATGATTCCCCCCAAACACCAGCCGTCATTTAGACATTGGTTTTTGGGCTACATCTGGTCGGTCCGTTATAGTCTTAGTCCAGAAATTGTTGTTGAAAATTAGGCTTTGTTTGGTTGGTATGATTTTGTCCCACTTTAGTCCAATAATAGATGTTCAAGATACGTTGCAAACTGTCTTTTCAACGGTCTGAAAATTATGGCTTTTCAACCAAATGTAGATGTAGTTTTGACACAAATTATGTCATCTTTTTACAATGTCTTTTCAACATATTTTTGCTTGGAGGATTAGTTCTTTTTTTAAAAACAGACAAAAGTAGAGACCATATATCTGTACTTTTTAATTTCTGACGTTCCATGAACATGTTCACACATGCAGAAGCTTCTTTTTCTTGTCCTTTACCTTTGTACCTATGCCTTTTCTTCATTTGTTTGTTTGCATCAGAATTTCAAATGTACTAAATGCAAATGCCTGGAAATGGACCCAGTCTGTTTCAGGTTTACCATTGTGGATGATAAGTTATCATGGCTTCCTCCCAGTGTTTTGCTCATTGTGATGATCAGTGTATGTCCTAATATTCATGAGAAAAATAATTTACACTTGCTCCTCTTGTTATGTTACAGACATAATGTTCAATAAACCTGGTTACTAGATCAGCTTATGTGACAGTCTTGTTTAGTTCCCTTCTATTATTAATTTCATTACTTCGCTTAAGGAGAATGTTCAGGTACTGTGTATATAAAAAGAAATCCCATAAAAAAAAACATATTAATTTTAAATGATGCAGACAAATCATCCTCATAGTGTTTACTTTGTCCTTTTTAAGCCTAAAAAATGTTTTGCACAGGGCGCAATGAGCAGACATTAAACATAGTTGTATGCTATCGCCACCTGCTGGCAGTACTTACTTGAATCGAAATGTTTTGGTAGCTTTAGTTTCTGCTAAATTAATGTTCCTATTTTCTTATTAGCATTAATCATGTCCCCTTTTCTTGGCATCAAATAGCTTTTTTCAGTTTTTTGTTTTTAATGTTCAATCTTTGGCCTCTCTTTTCATACCTGGTTTCAGATAGCTGACTGTTTGGCTTCCTTTCTTCCATGATTATACACCTCATGTAAAGTGGTCTTGTCAAGGTGAATAGACACAAACATGATTTTTGTTAGAAAAATAACTATCACCATGATTAAGCAGGTCTGGCTTTAGGGACTGGCCCAGGTTAGTTACCCATTACTTCCTCTGTTATTGCCAGAGAAGATTTCATTGTGCCCTTCATTCATTATTCTTTCTGAAGCCCAGTTTTGCCTCCTCAGTAGCTTGTGGGGGGTTCTACTTTCTTGGTACTACATGGTCTTGTAAAGTTTCTTGATCTCTCTGTTGCTTTAACACTGAGCATAAATTAAATACCGATATCTTCTATTGATTAAATCTATTGAAAGGAAACTAGTAGAGCTGGAGTTTATTGTTTCAGATTAGAGGGGTTCAATGCAACATTTTTATTTTACTTTCCTACAAGCTGTGGAAAAATGTTGAAAAGCTATGAACAGTATTGTGAGACCTGTCTTCTAAATATCCAGGTAGGTAAAGTAGAAAGACAAGCCCCATAAAATGCCATATCAGTGTGCTGCATATCCAAATAATTTAAATGATTATATAGTTGACTAAATGACTCTACACTAATAAATATTCCGTTTAATCTTTATTTAATGACAGCCAAATCTTGATCTAAGTGTTAGATCACGGCCAAGGAGCCCCACACTGGCTGTAATATAGTAACACATTTAATCTATCATTTTGCTATAAATCTGACCATAAAGCCAGAATAAAGGGTGATTGAATAAACAATTGGATAACTAAAGCAGTATTGCAGTGCAGTTCATTTACAGTAGCACTTTAAGGCACCTGTTAAACCAGGTGTTCTAGACATCTAACCACCTCTTAGGAAAGCTTAATAACAGACTCTACTGTATGCTGTACCTTGACGGAGACACTTCCTCAATATACATTCAACATCCATACAGTCTACATTATACCCATCTGTTCCCAGTTTTTCCCTTATGTGTTTTTTGCCTTTTGTTTATCCCTTTGGGGATTTTCTAGCCAGGAAGAGGAGGAGGCAACCGACAAAGGTAAATACAATTACTAAGATTGAGATGGCACACAAATAAATGGTTTTCTCCCTTACCTCCATTCATTTGGCTGAACACTGACAGCAGCAACTTGCCGCACTTCCTGTGAAGAAGCTGACGTTAAAGGATTCACAAACGTCGTCATTAAAGGCAATTACAGCTGGCCTCTATGGAGCTAGGAAACCATAGTCTCTGGTGCATTTGGGGCCTCTCAGTATAATCTGTTGAAGGATAGGTCAAATGACTGACTTGGGTTAAATAAAAGCTCTGAGTTTTTAGAGAAACTAAAGCAGAGTGAGCTGACGCTGCACTTAAGAGAATTTTGGCATCTAATGTTATGATTTTGTTTATTCTAAGTTTAGGATAAGGCTCTTTATTGTAGAGCAATTTGGTTGCATTTTCTGGGATATCTGAATGTAGTCCTTACAACTTTGAATACAAAAATAACAACCATTACATGAGATCATCATTAGAAACCAAAAAAAAAAAAGCAGAGATTTGTGAAAAAATAAAGGATATGTCAGTTTAAATGTAATGTAGTTGTCTCACATCTCTTTTTATGTCACTTCGCATTATTTCAACTTTTTGACGGATGGGGCGGGCTGCTATAATGCTGACGCAGCATTGGTCTGTTGTGGGGAGGGTTACAGAGAAACGGCTCACTTTTAAACCGCGCTGAAATTAGCTAACACCACGCGGTGGTTGAGCACTCCCTTAGTGGGGGTGAGGAGCTCGGCCACCTTGGAGTGGCTTAGAGCAGGGTTTTCCTCCACATTTAGAGGAGTCAGGTGAGGTAGCTATTTTTCAGATGCCCCCTGAACACCTCCCTCAGGAGGTATTCCAGTCACACATAGAGTAGGCCCAGGGTTGACCTGGGAGCACCTAGTTTTTTTTTTTTATTGTTGCGCTGTTTGACCCAGCTTTAGACAAAATCCTGCTAGCAGATAGTTAGCTTTCGGTTTGTCTCTATAAACTTTTGATTTACAGATTAGTTTCCAATAAAGTCAGTGAACCACACTGAGCCTGGTACTGCTGGAGGTTTCTTCCTGTTCAAAGGGAGTTTTTCCTCTCCACTGTCGCTACAAGCATGCTTAGGATGAGAGGGACTGCCTTCGAAAGCTAATGAGTTGATGCAATTAACTGGTTTTCCTTAGATAGAAAAATTTTGAATCAATTAGACTGGATGAACTGGTGATCTGTAAAGTGCCTTGAGATGACATGTGTTATGAATTGGCGCTATATGAATAAACTCTTTTTCTTTTTTCCCCCGCAGGTATTAAGTTTGTGTACTCTGTCACTGACTTAATTTTTCCCCAGTACCTTCAGTCCTCAGTCAGTCTTCCTTATTTCCTACTTGAAGTTCTCTGGTGTGCATCAGCAAGACCACTTACCATCCAGGAATTCCTCCCCCCCAGTGTTTATTTTTGTAGTTTTCTCTCAGTTATTATTGGATCCCTTTGTTAAGCTTTATAATATCTCCCTGATTGTGTCACTTCATTTGGATTCCCCTTCTCTGTTGCCTCCAGTGTTGCCAGTAAGCTGCATGCCTGCACTTGGATCCTATGCCACAGAAAATAAAGATAGGTATGTGTTTGTTCTTTTTAACAAAGAACAGCTTGGTTAAACCAAAGGGTACATTGGCATAATCTTCCTGTTTAACGTGATCTTTTCCTAAACCAAATCCATGCAGACATATTTATATTTGTTGGGGAAAACACTTTGTGCTGGAAAACCTTTGAAAAGACACTTTATTTTTTCCTTTTCTAACAATACAGTCGTTAACTTCCCCATTTAGCTTGAGTCTAACATGTAGATTTTGGGTTTCTTGAATGTATCTGGATTGACTTTGGTGGAAAAACAATCAACATATGAGATGTTATAAGTTTAAAAGTGTGGAGATAGCTGTGTTATTTTCATGATCAGGATCTGTCATTTAAATCCCATATCAAAGATGTTTCTAGAATTTCTCTTTCTTTCATCTGCTCAATATTGCAAACATTAGAAATATCCTGTCCAGGGGTGATGCTGAGAAACCAGTTCATGCATTTGTTACTTCAAGGGTTTGGACTATTGTAATTCTTTTACTATCAGGAAGTCCACAAACTGTAGTTAAAAGCCTTCAGCTGATCCAAAAATGCTGCAGCCAGAGTTCTGATGAAAAATGAAAAATAGAGATCATATCTCCTATCCTGGCTTCCCCTTCATTGGCTTCCTGTCAAGTCAAAAAATAGAATCTTAAATCTTCCTTCTCACATATAAAGCCTTAAATGGCCAAGCCCCATCTTATATCATAGATCTAATTGTATTTTAAAATCCTAACAAAGCACTTCACTCAATCTGCAGGTTTACTAGTGGTTCCTAGAATTTCTAAAAAATAGAATGGGAGGCAGATCTTTTAGTTATCAGTTTGCTCCTGTGGAACCAACTACCAGTTTTAGTCCATGAGGCAGACACTCTGTCTACTTTTAAGGCTAGGCTTAAAACTTTCTTTTTTGATACAAAGCTTATATTTAGAGTGGCTCAGGTTATTCTGAGCTATCTCTATAGGTATGCTGCTAAGGTTTTAGACTTCTGGAGGACATAGGGACTCTCATTTTATCATTCTGCTTGATTCTCTGTTCTCCCAATCTGCAGAATCTGTTAGTTCAATCTCTAATGTTATGCTTTCTCTGCTTTTTCTCATAGTACCTTTACTTGTTCGTTCCTGTTTGGCTGTGACACCGTCCTGGAGAGAAATATCAGCTGTGCTGCTGCTCAACGCTTTGTTTATAGATGTTCTCGAGCTCTCTGTTTTTTCAATGTAGTCCTGTTTCTCTGACTGTGACTGGCTGGATCTGCTGTTCTTTCATCCTCTGACATGGGAGCTGGCGCAGAGCATGTCTGCCTGACTGTGTGTTTCCTAGACTGAGCTGCCTGTGGAGCTGGTTGACAATTGCTTTTTGTATATCTGTTTGTCTCCTTGAACCCCAGTCGCCTCTGTGAGATGGCCGCTCACACTGAGCCTGGTTCTGCTGGAAGTTTATTCCTGTTAAAAGGAGTTTTTCCTCTAAACTGTCGCTACAAGCTTGCTTAGTATAAGAGCTATCCATCGAGTCAATTAGTCAATGCAATCAACTGCTTTTCCTTAGATAGAAAACTTTGAATCAATTTGACTGTATGATCTGGTTGAACTGTAAAGTGCCTTGAGATGATGTGTTGTGAATTGAGGCTATATAAATAAACTGAACTGAATTGAAAAAGGACATGTTTTATAGGTTCCCTTTATTCTATAACTTTGTGGTTTTTAAAAGGTTCTCGCTGCTATTTATTCAAGATCATCTAAAATAAATCTTAAAGATAATTTAACGAAGCATTAACTTTTGTTTGAACTATAAACAGACTCTAAATGGACAAACAGGCTGATTGATGTTCAGCCTGCTGTGCACCTTTAGCACCAGGGGAGGAAATGGGCGGATGTTTTTCCTGGGTTCCTGAGGGACACTCCAAGCCTGCAGTCATACTTCCAAACATACATGACTCCTCTAACCCCTTTAAGATCTCTGCTTCTCCTTTGAGTCCACGCGTGACCTCCCCCCTCCTCTAAAGTCAATGGGCCCTTTCACTGATTGCCCCTCATAATGCACCCCTGTTTCGGCCCACATTTATTTAGGGATGTGGTAGAAAACGAATCTCCTTCTGCTACTTATCTGTCTTTCATTATGGTTAAAGAAATAAACACCACGCCATACTGCCCAGCCTTTAGATGGCATTGTCTCCATGGAGATGAAATTTGCTGACTTAAGGGCTGGTTATCCTCCTGTTGCAGTGAGCTATGCAGATATTTTTGATTTATGCCAAATATTGAAGCGTGGTCTGCGCTATGTTATTCTACGCCACAACACAAGAGGGACAATCACAAACTAGCTATGGGTCTCGGCACGGCCAAGATGGTTAAGAAGTTGGGGCAAGTTTGTGTGACAACGGAAGGACATGAGGGCGAAAAAGAGCAGGGATCCAGATAGACAAAGGGTCCCAGCGTTCTCACGCACTTCGCTCTTCCAGCTGTTCCAACTTCACGAGTCGTTTTCCACAATGGTGGTCATACAAACAAAACAAGCTGGTAAGGTGCCGAACAGGAAATACGCCTAGAGTAGAGGGGATGTAGATTTGACCAATCAGAGGCCTCCTGTCTGTGGTTAACTACAATTTTGGAGAGGTGCACCAGAGTGTCTGCGGAAGGGGCAAGGACACATTTACGTTCACTGCAACAGACACGGAGGCGACCTGGTTTCCGAGTATAAATCAGCCCTAATCCTACAGATCTTACTCTTAAAGTACAGTAGCTCCAGAACTAACCTAAGGTCACCTGGAACATTAGGCAAAGTTAGATTTTAGACAAGCTTTCTGTTGGAAATTTAACATCAATAAATGGACTGTGTCGCATATTTCTTGCTGCAGCTCTTGTCAAGGTTAGGTTGAGATTTTGAGGACCCAAATGCAGAGGCGGGAAGGCCGAGGTGAGTTCTTGTAGTTTTGATGGAGTGTTCACAAGCAACTGAGGCAGGAACCCAAAAATCCAACATGAAAATGTATAACAAACTAAAACCATGGAGACATCAGGGAAAACAAGAACGAGGAGCAAGGGAAAACCAGGGAAAGACGAGGAACCAGCACTCATGAACTGCACAGGGAGAGTATGAACAAAGACAGGACTAACGAGCTGATTGGGAGCAGGTGTGAACAGAGGCTTCTAGAAAGGAGCTAAGGAAACCAACACTAAGAGGGCAACAAAGAAAAATCAAAGAACTCAAATACATGCAGAAAACACAACAAAATAGGAATTAAACCAATAAAACTAGAAAACAAAGAAAAACATGAATGAACGTGAAACTGAAAACTTAACAGAACCGAGACCGTGACAGCCCTGACCATTTTAATAGCAACACCGCTTTGAAAAGTTAACAAAAAAATCATATTACCATCATTATTCTTTATTATGGAAGATTTATATATAGTGAGGATTGTTAGTAAAACTGACTGCTAGTGTGGTTGTTTTTAGTCTGAAAGGAAAAACAAAGTGTTCAAACACCTGGTAATAATAGAGTTTATTGTATTTCAAAACAGAAATATGCAGCAGTTAAAAAAATTGCAATCAGCAATTTTTCTCCCAACATACTTCCAAAGCAATCAAAGAGTTACAGTGTTCAAGACATAACAGTTACACAGCACCAGGAAGCCATGGCTGAGGATATAACCAAGAAAATGTGGAAGGTCATCGGAGATTGTGTTTTTCACTGCAGTTGGACAAATCTGTGCATTTTCATTTGTATGGTGTTTAGTGGTCTCACTGCAAAAGAGGAGCTATTAACATTACTTCCCATAGAAAAAAACACGCAAGAAAGCATATAATTCGGTCGTTTAAAGATTTTATTGAGAAAACTCAACTCCCAATATACAAATTCGTGTCTTTCACTATGGATGGAGCATCTGCAATGGTTGGCCACGTGAATGGATTTATAGCTAAGTGCAGGAAGGACAATGCTTTCCCTGGCTTCTTATAATTCACCAACAAACATTATGTGCTTAATTGCTTAACAATAAAGAGATCATGGATGTGGAAACCAACATTGCCTGTTCTATTCTAGTCAGATCGCTTCAAAGAAGGCTATTCCATCTATTGCATCATGATAAGGCTAACTGCAACTACTACTATGAGTTGTTGTTACATACAGATGTCAGAGGGGTTAGTCAAGTGAAAATTCCTGCAAAGATTCTGAGAGCTCTGTCTCGAGATCAAGGTGTTTTTCTGTGCAGCTGGACATGTAGAGTACAAGCAACTAAATGGTCAGTAGCATTTAGACTTTTTTACCAATCTGAAAAACATGTTGAACGACCTCAATCCAGAGCTGCAAGGAAAAGACAAAACAGTGATCAATATGATCGGCTCAGTTAAGCTGCAGCTTCATGATTTGTCAAATTTCCACAACCTGGTGTCAGAGCCGAAGATGTAAGGGAAGGCCTATGTGCAACTTGACCATGTACAGCAGTCTGTCAAAGTTTGACAAACTCTTTCAAGACTTTTCTTTGCTTACGTCAATCGCCAAATTATACAGTATTCATGTCTTATCCTGTTCAGGAAGATACTGAGGTTGATTCACTCACAAAAAAAGTGCAACAATGTTTGACCTGAACTCCTCTGGAGATGAGATGAGATATTGACTCTTGAAGCCGACATAGAGCTGAAGTCAAAAGCTTACTCACCAAGGAAAAGTAGCCCAACATAAAGAAATGTGCTATCTCCTTGACTGCATTATTCCATTCCATTTATTTATGCAAGTCAGCCTTTTCATACACAAAGATCATCAAGTCGAACTACTTCCACCATGACTGGTGAACATTTAGAAGTGTGCATAAGGCTGGCTGTCAGCAGCTACACTCTGTACTAAACATCACTATGCATAAGGTGAGAAAAAGAACCCAGTTATAATTGTGCAGTGTGGGTTAATGTAGTCCAAGACAAAATAATATATTATAGAGGTAAAATATATGTGTAATTATAATACACTTTATCCTGAAAGCACAAAATAGAAAAAAAAAAATTATTTAAATAATATTAAAAAGACATGCATGCTGCATATTTATTTTGGGGAGATTTCACTGGCTTGGTCATTTTCAAAGTAGCTTGCAAGCTAAAGAAGTGTGAGCCTCTGTCTCCAGTCAGCTTCTGCAGATGGCTGCTAAAATGAGCCTTGTTCTGCTGCAGGTTTCATCCTGTTAAGAGGGAGTTTTTCCTCTCCACTGTCACTAAAAGTATCCATGGTGTGAGAGATTGCAGAGAGAGTCAATGAGTCGATGCAATCAGCTGGTTTTCCTTAGATAGAAAAAATTGAACCAGTCTGACTGTATGATCTGGTTCAATTGTCTCTGTAAAGTGCCTTGAGATGACATGTGTTGTGAATTGGCGCTATATAAATAAACTAAGTTGAACTGAATTTAGCACCACTGAGACAGAATGTGGTGGGGTCTAAGACAGCCTTGAAGCAGAGCAGGAACACAGCCAAAGTCCAAGTAAGAACTGAAAGACTGAGAGAGTCTGGGAACCAAGCATCATCAAAAAGACCTCAAGCATTTAATTATCAAAAGAATCTGTAACAAAACAGATATTTTGTTTCACATGTTCACTGCTGTCCATCTGTCTGGGACCCAGAAGGTCTTTATTTGGTCCTTAGTTGATTGACTGCTACAGTAAACATTTTGTCTGTATTATACAAGAAAGGTAAAATTGGAAAAAGGATGTTTGTTTTTTTTATGCCAAAGGAAAAAAACTAGTTTTTCCTTACATCCATCTAAACAGAAACATCTTCGATCTCCAGATTCCCTCAGTAAACAAAAACCTTTAGAGATAAATATCCAATTCCTTCCCTTGTTTGTCTCAATGAGTCTAAACACCTTTGCCTTAAGTGGGAACAATTTACAGATCTGTTTTCTCAGCTCAATAACAGGAAAGAACTGTAGGTTCTGCTTTTCTCCTAACTGCCAAGTGCTCCCTACTGGTGTGATGAAACTCTTACTGTATAATCTGCAAAATATATGTTTTGTGTGAGAGTCTCATCAAGGCACGGGAAACAGATCAGCCGACACTAAGCGCAAGCGTTTGTTTAAAGCGTGACTCTGAATGGTCTGACCGCATTTTCACAGCGATGAGAGATGGAGCTGATGTTTCTCTTTGCTATGCTTTATTTTTTCAATTCCAGGCTCCTTAACTTGACTGTAGCTTTCAAGATTAACAGAGACCTTTTTTTTTTTTCCTGAAAAACTAATAAAAATATATTTATTTTAAAACACATGTTTCCTCCTTCACTATAAACACTAAAATGAATAATTTTGTAATATAGTCATATAAGACAGCCTTTGTATGTCACATAAAGGTCAGCTAAGGAGCACCTCTAATTTTAGGTCTCTGTTAAAAGAAAAAAGAAGACTGAGAACCTGAACGTCAATTTCTACGTGTGGTTTCAGGTTTCTGCTCTAACCATCACCGTAGAGGAGCGAAAACTAAAACCCCATCAATCACTGCTGGAGACCTCAGATGTTCAAAGAGTTTTCACAGCTTCCAAAATGCAACAGACTCCCTATTTCTCCCCTGCAGAGTAAGAGAAAGAGAATTAAGTAGATCTGCACTGGATATCTCAGCGTGTGATGCAAAAACATATTTTATGTGTTTTTATAAGGCAGGAAGGGAGGTAAATCTAACATGTTGCCACACAAGGGTGTTTTTTGTGCCTTGTAGAAATATACATGCTTCCGAAAGGTTTTTATGTTTGTCAAATTTCAAACACAACTTTCACTGTAGGAAAAGTTCTATAGAAAAAGAAGTAGACAAAACAGCAACTCACCCTCTAACAGTTTGTAAAAACTTCCTCCAAGCTGCATTGCTTCTAGTGACTGAATATACCCCAAACCACCATGTTTACATTAAGTATCAACTGTGTGTAGTATAAGTTTGCATGAAACAAAGAAATCTCTTCCTTCAAATTTAACATACAATATGTATTAAGAAGTGCTTTGACTTACACTAAGACAACTTATATTGTCATTTTGTATACAAAACGAAGTTTCATTTTGCACAGCTTTTCAAGACAGTAAATTAAATATCATATTCCATGAAAATGTAAACAGTGTGAAGTAAAAGCATGAAAAACGACGATATGGAAGTTCAGAGTTAATAATATGCAAATATTCAGTATTTTGGTTTGGCATTATCAGTATGATGTGGGGTCTGGAGTAAGACTTAAAGTTTTTTTTTTTATTACAACGGTTACAGTCTTAAGGCGTTGGGAAGTAACTGTTCTGAATCTTCTGATCTGCATCGAATGCTGCGTGCTCTTCCCCAGAAGGCAGTGCGGAGAACAGTCCATGGTGGGGGTGTGGAGGGGTCCTTTATAATGTTCCAATCCAATCCAATCCACTTTTATTTATATAGCACAAATTTAAATAAACACAAGGTTTCAAAAGTGCTGCACAAAAAGATAAAATAACTAAAAATAAATAAAAGTAAATAAATAAAATAAAAGCATGTTATGGGTTCAGGACAGGCAGGACAGGCAGCGCTGGGATGAAATGTCTCCTAATGGAGTGGAAGAGGAGCCCCGATGATCCTCTCAGCTGTTCTCCACCACTCCTCTCACTTTCTTCCAGTCTGAGGCGCTGCAGCCTCCACACCACACAGTGAGACAGCTGGTCAGAACGCCTCTCATGGTGCTTCTAGTAGAAGGTGGTGAGGAAGGGTGGGGGCAGGGTGGGCTCTCCTCATTCTCTGAAGGAAGTACATGCACTTTGGTGTCCTTTTGATCAGTGAGTTGGTGTTTACAGTCCAGGTGAAGTTGTCTGTTATTTGCATCCCCAGGAATTTGGTGCTGCTGACCACCTCTACAGCTGAGCTGTTGATGACCAGTGGTGCGTGGTTAGGCCGGTTCTTCCCGAAGTCGATGATGATCTCCTTCGTCTTTCTCTCTCTTTGAGAGATGCAAAAAGCTTTGCCTGCATCAAAGGTCTCTACGATTCACCCAGACCTACAAGCTGGGATTTCTTGATTTTCAGCCCACCGGTTCTCTAATGTTCTTTAACAAACATCGGAGACCTTAACAAAACATCTGCATTTATACTGGGATTAAAAAAGTGTCTCTTTTTACTTGCACTTCGCAATAATGCACTGGTTAGTGTTGGTCTATCACAGGCAATATTCTATGCTTGATGTTTTCCTGGTTGAAGACACCTGAGTAAGACCAACAGGTTCCTGCCGAACTGACAAACTGAAGATCTAATTCAGCACTTGACTACTAGTCTTGGACGCCCCTGGTCTGTCAGACAAAATGCTGCATAAATACATTATAGTAGCACTAAGTAGCATTTTTACATTTTTATATATATTCTTCTAACTCCTTTAGATTGTGGTAAAAGTGCTTATGAGGGTTTTTCATCTCCCCCTACTGACTCTGGTAAAAAAAAAAAAAAACGCACTAATAGTGCAACAAGTCTCCCGCTTTATTCTCATGATAATACAAACAGCTTTAGGAAAACCCAATGTAAGGCCATTGGCATCAATAGACACCCGCCTCGTTTGGATTTTGGAGGTTTTTCTTTTGTCTTATGACATAGCGAGGCATTGGTATTATGGAGTAAAAAAGGTAAAGAATACCTTTGCCAGAAAAGTAAAGGTAGAGAAAACATTAGTTGGATCAGGACAGGACTCACAGAACAGTAAGTTTAGGAACTTAAATAAAAACAAGGATGCAAAACTGATGCTTACCTAGCGATGTTGTTGTTGAACCTGTGAACACCACATCTGCTCACAAAGATTAGCAACTATTTAAAGTTCAAATGTACATAATATGATAAAGATCAACTGCTCTTCTCTTGTGACTTTAGAGTGATCGATTTTTAGCATGCAGCAATAAAACAGGAAGTGTCTAAATTATTTTATGAGAGCAAGTACAAAGTATTTACTAAAGAGGCAGACCTCAACTCACTGAGTTGTATAAAAGTAAGAATTTGCTGCAAAAGGCCACTGAACACTAGTTTAGAGTAGATAAATACATATATATATATTAGATATTGCACAATACTACCCACCTACTTAATTATTTGTAGTGATATTTGTTTTACAGCTGTTTTTATAGCAACAGTGCATTGTAACTGTCATGCGACGCAAATGCAGGGCATTCAGTATTTACAGCAGTGATATTTATTTAAAAGGTCCAGTTGGGGGAGCACTACCTAAAAAGACTTAGTGCTGCTTTAACAATTGTGGTTGTAATAAAATTTGCAAGACACTTTAGAAGACAGAGTCATGCATCTGCTTAAAAAGAAAAGCCTAAACTTAAGCATTGATATTACCATCTAATATGACACGTGATTTTATTTAGCGTCCAAAAAAATAGTCAGAAACAGAAAACTGCGCATTATTAAGATAAGGACATAAACTTCCTTTGTAATGCCTCCTATCAAACTTTTATTCAAACGAATCAGATTGTCAGGATTTCAAATTGCTTTATTATTTTTGTTAAGAGTATTTACTGATTTGAAACAAAATCTGGACTCCTAAAACCACACTTTAACCGTAGCATGCTTTAGGTGATGTCACACTTTGTTTTTAAGCACAATATTTGAGCAAAATGGATTTTACAGCATTATGGGAAACTTTGACAGCTATAAAACACATGGATGTAGTTTGTGGAGAGGACCAGTGACAGACATGTAAAAAACAATTTTCATCCGAATCTTATAATCCTTTCAATGCAAGTTTTGAACCAAGCTGTTATATATATTCAATATTTCAAGTATTAAATTCAGATAACAGTTTGAAATGAATTGACCATGTGCAATTGATTTAGTTAGGCAAGGTTCTGTCGACGATTATTATCACAGCTTGTTTCGGCTGTGCGGTCCCAACTGACAATAAACAGGATCTGTCTGTAGACAAGTCCAAAACAGTCTGAATGAGTCCGCTTCTCTATTTACAAAAGCCAGCTGATCAGCTCACTTCCTGTTCCTCTTGTGATGTCATTCATCCACCCATAAACAAAGCAGAGAAGCAGTTTTTTTAACCTTTCTGTGGACTCTTATTACCCAACTGTCTTGTATTGTTAGTGAAAGAAAAAAAAAAAAACACCACTGTTGAGTTTCTTTGCGGATCCCGGCAGCACCCTGACATGTCTTCACAAGTCCATCTTTTCAGCAGGACTGTGGCTGCCTGTTCACATGCCACATTAGATTGAAAAGCGCGCATGTGACCTCAGTCCGCTTTTCATCATGCACAGTCCTGTCTCTGAAAGCTGGCACGGTCTGCCCGTTTACCCAAATATTTACTGTCCAAAAAAAAAGGTGACAAACTGAACGTAGAGCAGAGCAGGACCTTTAACTGACTGTCTTACTGCTGTTTATACAGTATCTGGCCTGTGTTTACTATGCGGACGGTGTTAACACTGCTGTGAGAAGGAGAGCGGATCTGTCAGATCAATGGCCGCCTGTTTGGCACACATCAGCACTGAGAGATTCATTCAGCTGTCAGAGTAAAGCTTGATGAGTTAAACTGTGGGTCAGCGCACACAGGGGAGGAGTGATGTGTGTAGATATCCATGAAAAACAAGCAAGCTTTTCGGAGGGGTGGGGAGATTTGCTACCTTAAGTTTGATACACAGAAATAAACTGATAAGATACTGGGAGTAATTAGTATATCATACAGGAAGTAAACATCTCTGTATACCCTGTATCTCAGTGTATGATATCACTGAGAGTATGGAAGAAAAACAGTCTCACTGGAATCTGCCCTTTTTTGTAAACCGAATTTTAATCACTGTATTTTTTTTAACACTGTACTTTAAACCATGAAATTTTATACACAATGAATTCTTTACACTGAATTTTTATCTGGTGAAAAATTCAGCTGCAAAAAAATGTAGCTGCAAAAAATGCGACTGCAAAGAATTTGAGTGCAAATGTGTTGACATTTTTGTGAACTCCAGCCAAAGCAATCTACACTCAATGCAGCTGAGCAGCATCTAGCCAATGAAATTAGTTAGTTCGGTCAGAATAAAACAAAACTGTTTACCATCAGCCGCTTCTTCTGGATCAAAGTAAGAGCCTTGGCAGACAGTCTGATTAGATGAAAAAACTCTAAAGGCTTTCTATTAGTAGCTTCCTCAAGTTTTGTAATCCTATCTCTTTAGCAAGAAAAACTCCTCATTTACCCAACTGTTGTGTCACGTGACCAAATAAGCTCATTTCATTGGCTAGAAGCTGCTCGACAGCATCGAATGTAGATTGGAATCCGCTTGAGTTAACCAAAAGTTCAACACATTTGCAGTCAATGGCTTTGCAGCTGAATCTTCCTGCATGCAAATTTTTAGCAGATAAAAATTCAATGTACTGTCAATTCAATGTATATTATGTAAATTTGGTGTCCAAAAAAAAGCAGATTCCAATTAGATTACATTCTTCCATACTGAAAAGTCCCCATGTATATCTACGTCAGTAAACATTACTTCGCTTATGCAGTCCTGAGTTGAACACGCACATATTCAACCCTGAAATTACTTAATAACATGCTTGGGTTATGAATACTAGCCTAGAATGTTTGGTTATGTTTTAGACTGAGCAATCTACATAACCCAACCTACCAGAGACGATCCAACTGAAGACAAAATTTCCCCCCAATTCTGCACACACCTGCATCCAAACACATGCAAACACACAATGATGTTGTTGCCCCATACCTCTATTTTTAGTCCCTTTTCCATATTATGATCAGAACCAGTCCAAACCTGCTTTATCCACATGTCCTCTTGTCTCTTAAATTCTCGTCATCATCTGACGTGGGAGCTGGCTCAGCTCTCATCTGCTTGGCTGTGTGTTTCCTGGGCGGGGCCCACTGTCGACAGGAGCTGGTTGACAGTTACCTTTTGCATCTCTGCTTATTTCTGTATGTCCGCTTTTGTCTCCTTGAACCCCAGTAGGCCTCAGCAGATGGCAGCTCACACTACGAGCCTGGTTGGGCTGGAGGTTTCTTCCTGTTGAGGGGGGAGAGTTTTTCTGTACCACTGTCGCTACAAGCATGCTTTGTGCAAGTGTGAGGGATTGTTTCGAGTCAATGAGTTGATACAATCAGCTGGTTTTCCTTAGATAGAAAACTTTTGAACCAATCTGACTGTATGATCTGTTGAATTGTCTCTGTCAAGTGCCTTTAGATGACATGTGTTGGGGAATTGGCACTATTTAAATAAACTGAACTGAATTAGAAATTGAATTAAAGCCTGACATTGCAGATATGATTTACCAGTCATCACTGAATTGAAAGCTGTCCTATAATATGGATCATATAAAGATTCTTTCTTTTGTCATGTTGTGGGTTGAGTCAGCAGCTGGAGTAAAACCTGTTTTAGATTTAATGAAAACTATGGCACTCTGTTCTTGATGTCTAGCAAACTCGCACCAACTAATGCCTCAACTGATATTAGACTGGCCAATTCAGGGCACAGGTAATGTTTGAAGAAGGTGGACGAATGCAGTAAACCTCACAGATTTATAGCAGTAGTCATAGTGGTGTGCAGAGGAGGATAGTGGTAGAGTACCCAAACTATTATATTCAAGTAAGAGTAGCAGTACTTCAACACATTCGAACCAAGTAAAAGTAAAAAGCTGCCAACCAAGAACTGACTCATGTAAGAGTAAAAAGGTTTTAGGTTAGAACGCTACTCTGAGTAACTAATCATAACATTTGATTAGTATGTTAATTCATAATGTAACAAAAACAGAAAAAAATATAAAGTTATTGGCATATTTCTGGTATTTAATGAAAAAATCAATTCAAGCATTAAAAAATAGGTTTTTTCAACATCCCCAATGTATGAAACCATTCACTTTAAACATTGCTTCAATACTGCCAAAAATTTTTGGTAATCTTGTAAATAGCATTTTCTATGAAATGTTATGACTTCCTATTTATCATCTTTAGCCTCAAATTTGTTAGAATAAGAATTCAGATTTATTGTCATTACATTTTCACAGTACAAAGCAGTGAAAGTCACTCTGCATTTAACCCATCCCCTTGGGGAGCAGTGGGCTGCAGTTGTGCGTCGCCTGGGGAGCCGTGTGGGGTTAAGGTTCTTGCTTAGGGACCCAGAGTGTCAGTCCGTGAGAGTGGGGCTTAAACTCAGAACCTCTGGGATCCAGGTGCAATGTCCTAAGTTCACCTTAAGTTTTGAGAAAGGGATTCATGGTTAGATGAGAAAACCAGAATTGAATGCTTCTCTAGTTCATCCTTAATAATGTTCTAAACAGCTGAGGTCAATCCTTTGAGAAGGCCGGTCATGTTTTTGTGCATCAAACCTTATCCTCCTTCAGCCATAAAAGTGAATAGCACACCCCAAAGGGAAAAACTTTGAGTACAAACAAAATGCACAGATA